>CM066032.1:1051892227-1053092227 GCA_033557465.1 Ichthyophis bannanicus
CAGATCATTCAATTGAAATGTATGGTATCCGCAGATGATATCCTACTCTTCATGCCATTTTCCACAAAGCACATGTATTTATTGCCTATCCCATATTGCTAATCAATGCAGTCTCAGAATGGCTCCTGTCCACAGAACCGGTCCGCATTCAGCACAAGAAAACTGAGGTTCTCTTTTATCCACAAGAGACCCCAACTATCACCCCACCATCACATATAAATTTCCAGGGGAGCTGAGCTATGCACTAAGTAAGCGATAAAAATCCTTGGAGTCACACTTGACCATCGGCTCGACATGAAACCACACAGAATAATATCGTAAAAGCTGTGTACTTCAAGATACGCACGCTCAAGCACCTACGTTCCCTACTTGACCCAGAGGACTTTCAGAACCATTTACCATCCACTAATCTTACCACATTTTTATTTCCCCAACTCAATTCTTCAAGGACTCCCACATCCCACCTTGAGCACGTTACAGCTCGCTATGAATACTGCTGCAAGGGTTCTTCAAGGAGCGTCCAAGAGTGAACATATCACTCACATATCCTCAAAACAGGCTCCATTGGCTCTCCATACACGGAAGGCTGATATTCAAAACCCTGATTCTCACATTCAAAAGGCCATCAAGGGTCTATCTTCCAACTCACTTTCTGAGCTCATCCAAACTGTACCACCAAACAGAAAGAGAAGACAGTCAGCATTAAACTCCTTATCATTACCAAAGGCCATAACAACCGCAATCTATCAACAGCGAACAGAGTCCTTTTTTTGTTCTTGTTTTGCGCACCCAAATGCTGGAACTCCCTCCCTTCTGACATCCGTACCATAACCAACTTAGCCCAGTTCAGAAAGGCCCTTCAATTCAACCTAAATTCACCAAAGACTACCCCACCATGAAGTTAACATAATAGTCCCACTACATATCCAACCACTTTCTTATCTCTCTTCCCTGCTCCCAACATTCGTGCTAATTCATGTACATATTCATCGCGAGGTCATGTGTATCTAGGGTAAGCAGATTGGCATATTCCATGTAAATAGTTCTCCCATGTTTTTCCAAGTTGATACTCCTGTTATATGTAACACCGAACAGCCTGTTGTTCTGGTTTTTTGTTGTGTTATCTGTGAACCGACGCCTGATGTCGAAAGAGTGCGGTATATAAGAAATTAAAATAAATAAAATAAAAATAAATAGATAGGAGTCACAGCCCCTGTTGGAGGCTGAGTCTGCTGAGCAGTTTGGCTTAGCAGTCTTTGTTTTCCTTTGTTTTGGTGGCTGCTGTCCCTTTCCGGGCAGACTGAGCCTGCATGAATGCACCTGCCTGGGTATAGGAGGGGTTTAAAACCTCTTCTTTTTAGAGAAGAAGGGTTTCATTGTAGGATTTTCTCCTTGCAGGACATCAAGCTGTAGCCTTGGGATAGTCTATCCCAAAGTGGGTTATCAGCATCCAAGCTTCATTGAGCTTTTCTCTTGCCAATTTTTTGCCAAAGGATTTTCAACCTGTGCAGGGATCTTCCCATCTTTCCTGTACCCAGAGTTCTAAGTCAGATGCCTGGAGCCAGGCAATCCTACGAGCACCTATGGCACTGACAGAGGTTCTGCTTATTGCACTCAATCAGCAGTCAAAAAGCTGCACGATTAAACTAAACTTGGAAACATCTTGGGAATGTTTGACAAGTCGTAAGATAATCGCCCTTGCCTCTTATCAGGAAGGAGAGGGCCTCATAAGCTCTAGATATCCTGTAACTTCTTTAAGGAACATTCCCATATATAAAATGCAGGAACTAATCTGGCAGAAAGCATAGTAGGCCTGGAAGGTTTCTACGCCCAAAGGCATCAAGAGTTCTACATTCACGTCTCTGTGAGGGGCCCAAAAACTTAGATGCAGGTCTTTTTTGCACTCTTGATCCTGCTCATAGCTGATTCCACCACCCTGGAATGGTGTGGTAACTGAGCTTTTTGAACAATCCAGGACAAGGAGGTACTCGATACATGATATCAGAGCCTACGAGAATGAGGAGCGGCTCCCACATGCTTAACCATGAGATCATGCAAGATCTCCATGAATAGGCAAAGTAGCTGTCTCCTTGGGAGCTTTAGGATAATTGTAAAATCTCCAACTCCTTTGCTTCTGGGTTCTGTTTCAGGAGCCACTGTGATGGAAAGACCTCTAGGGCCGAGCCTCCTCGGCAATGAAATCCTGGAAAGGATATATATCCTCTGGGGGGGGGGGGAGGAGACATCCTAACGTTTAGGAGAGGAACGGTTCCTCAGAGAAGAAGTACACTACCTGGTACCGACAGAGTTGTCAGAATCCTCAGACACTCATCGGAGGATTTCAAAAACACTATCTCCTGTCCCTGTGTTCTTGCAAAGCATGATACCGGTACCATCGAAGGCCTGTCGATACCATAGGAATTAAGCATGACTCGGTGTCAGTAACACACTTGCCGATTTTGGTACCAGTATCGGTACCGGAAACGGTGTCGATACCGGTTGAAACCTGTCTGGAAGCGGTCCCCGAAGGCACCAATTGGGGCCCCCCCTGCAAGGAGAGGCCGCCAGATTGCAATTAATAGCCAAGAATCTCTGGTCTATTTGACGCTTGCCGATGCCTGTGTATCGGTACCCAGATCAAGCGGCCAGTACCCCAGAAGCATGGCACCAGTAGTTCTGCCGAGGTTGAGGCCTAAGGGAACATCCTGGAGCCCCGATAGTGCTTTGGAAGCCACAAGCCTCCCGCGGGGCAATTTTGCCGGTACAAGTCCCCTCAAGGGCAACCCCAGAGGCCTCTCGATGTCTTGGAAGGAGAAAATCTGCCCCTTTGAGACCAGCCAGATTTAGGTTTAGTTTACCTGAGATCCATGGAAGGGAAGACAAAGCCCTGGAAGACGTTCGAATGCCACGGATGCTGCATCGGAGGGAAAAAAGAGTGCTAAGCTTAGCAGCTCGTGTTTTGGCCGACCCCTCTTTCGACATCATCCCACAGGCAACACACTCCGAGATGGCAGTGGTTCAGGACCTAAAACATTTGAGGCCAACCACTCCGTGGAGTGTTGTGGGGGGGTGGGTGTTACGAAAAGGCTGCGGGGGTGACGGAGAGAATCACCGCCACACTTGGAACAAACGTTTTAAGCAAATCGAACAGCGTGGTGTTTTTCCATTGTTTGGAGGAAAAAATTGGGCCTAGTGCCCAAAAATGGCCGCCGTGGCAACCCGAAAGGAAAAAAGGCTGGAAACTCCAGAAAAAAGATTCACAAATTTTTTTTTTTTTTTTTTAGAAGAAATAAAGAACCGGGGGGTACCGGTTATAAAGCGGTCGAGGGAAGGGCCAGGACGCTACCACAAAAAAGAATTAAAAAAATGGGATAATTTCTTGTGGTGACAGGAAAAAAAACCGACCTGTTGGCTCCGCGGAAAACGAAGAGAACTGGAGAGAGGCAGTTGGGAAAGGTGGGAGAGGCAGCATGCTGGCGGCTGTTGGGATGGCCTCCCAAAAGCTTTCTAATTGGACGGCTGGGGAGCGTTTCCCCGCAGCCGCAGGCTCCATCGGTACCGATGATACCCATATGTGAACGACTATATTCCTGGCTTGTTTCCATGGAGATCAAAGCTATAGCGGCCAGCTTGAAACTCCTCAATGAACTGGCCGGGCCGCGAACCCCTTTATCCAAAACCATCCTGAAGAAAAACAGCAGCACCTCCGGAAACTGAGACATAAACCGATGGCCGCAAAACTGCCGATCTGCACACACCATCCGTCAAAAGATACGCCAAATGCGAACATACACTAAGGAAGTGGAAACGTCTCCTAACTGCCAATAGAATAGCCACCACTACTGGTGAATAACTTCTTCTTCAACCTAGCCCTTTCAATGGCCAAGCCGTAAGCGAGAATCGAGCTACCTGCGGCATTCGCAGAGGACCCTGACAGAAGCAGATCCTCCCGAACTGGAAGTTGCCAGGGCTGACCGTCGAGAAGCCTCACCAGGTCTGCATACCACGGGCGACGTGGCCAGTCTGGCGCTATCAAAATCACGGAACCCAGATGTTTCTCTATGCGCTGAACCAACCCGGCCTATGAGCGCCCAGGGTGGAAACACAAAGAAGACCGTGGTCTGGCCACCTTTGAATTAAGGCATCGATCCCTTCGGACATCCTCTCTTCTTCTGCTGAAAAAACCGGCTGGCTTTGGCCGTGTCTAAGTCGACATGAGATCCATCCGCGGCGCTCCCCACTTGACTACCAACTGACTGAATACTTCCGGATTCAGCTCCCATTCCCCGGGATCTATCCAAACCCAGCTGAGGTAATCTGCCATCACATTGTCCTTTCCTGCAATGTGCGGATGCCGACAGATCCAGAAGCGAGGCTCCACCCACTCGAACAGAACTTCCGCCTCTTTTTCCAACACAAGGCTGCCCATTCCGCCTTGCCGATTGAGATACGCCACCACGGAGGCGTTGTCGGACAGCACTCAAACCGCTTGCCTGAGCAACACTGGACTCTAAGGCTTTTAGTGCCCGTAACTCCAGACGATTGATAGACCACCGAGTTTCCTCTACGCCCCACACTCCCTGCACGTAGAGTCCCTCATAATGAGCACCCCAGCCTCCCAGGCTGGCATCAGTCATCAACGGAACCCATTGTGGGCTGTTCCAACGGCATTCCTGCCGTCAGATTCTCTTGACGCAGCCACCATCGGAGGGATGCCCGAAACCTTCCCCGGGCAGGACAAGCGCTTGCTCAACGAATTCTCCTGGTGCGACCAATGACGGAGCAGCGACCTCTGCAATGGCCGCATATGCGCCCGCGCCCAGGGGACTACCTCAAGGGCCACCACCATGGTAACCAGTACCCGAAGTTAATGCGACAAGGCCTGTAGCTTTAAGAACCCGAGCACCAAAGCACACATCGCCAGAAACTCGAGCCTCCAGAAGGAAGACCGCTCCGATCCTTGTGTCGATCCGAACACCGAGATACTCCGACGACTGCATCGGTACCAATCGACTCTGAGGCGTTGACTATCCAACCAAGACTGCTGCAAGAACTGAACCACTCTATCCGTCGCTTTCTCGCTTCTACGCCCTTGATTTCGCCTGAATCAACCAATCGTCCAAGTAGGGATGCACCAGCACCCCCTCTCTGCAGAGAAAGGTTGCTACCACCACCATTACTTTGGTAAATGTACGCAGAGCCGTTGCCAGTCCAAACGGTAGGGCTTGAAACTGAAGCGTTTCCATACAAAAATGGGTCACCCGCAAACACGGTTGATGCCCTTGAGATCCAGAATCGGGCGAAAGCCCCATCCTTCTTGGAACCACGAAATAAATCAAGTATCGACCGACGCCGCACTGATCTGGAGGTACTGAAACCACGGCCCTGAGCTGCTCAAGACGCGTCACCATCGCCACCACGACGTCCCTTCTAACGCTCCAGTTTTGGAGCCTCGACGGCGGTCCCTGCCCGAAGACATGGGCTTTCTGGATTTTGTCAACAAGTTGCTCGAACCGCTGATTCCTTGTTCTGCCCCTTGGCAAGGAGAAAGAACAAATGAGTCTCGAACCGGTTGCCAAATTCGAGAGCATAACCCTCTAGAATGACCTCAAGCACCCACTGATCAGATATAACATGAACCCAGGCAGGCAAGAATTCCTGCAGCCAACCCCCATGGGCTGTGCGCTGTCTGAGTTCTTCTCGTTTCATTGCGACTTTTTAAAACCGGTAGCTGGCAGGGTAGCGAACCCCCTGCCTGCACCTCTGAATCCATGAAAATCTTGACCATGAAAGGGACACCGGCCCTCTCTGAAACAAACCGAACCGTGACCCCCGAAAATGGCAAAAATCGTGAGTCTGGCCCCTAAACGCCATCCCGGGCCTAGCTGTCTTTGACTTATCCCTCCAGTAAACCGGCCACCTTTGGTCTCTCCCAAGTCCTTAACCAGCTTGTCCAGATCTTCACCAAACAGCAGCTTACCCTTAAAGGGGAGCTTATGAGTCTTGACTTGGAGGCACCATCCGCCGCCCAATTCCGTAACCAAATATATCTGCGCGCCGCCACTAAGGATGACATACTATTAGCCAAAGTCCGGACCAAGTCATAGTGCACATCCGCTAAGTAAGCTGCTCCAACCTCCAACCTGGACAAGTCCTGCCCTGATTCTGCAACAAGTCTGCCCCTGCAAAAGTTGAGACCATCGCAGACAAGCCCTCGCAACCCACGCCCCACAAATGGAGGCCTGTAACGTCAGGGCATTAGCCTCAAAGGTTTGCTTCACCATCGAATCTATTTTCCTGTCCTGTCCATCGTTCAATGCCGCGCTACCTTCTACCGGAATGATAGTTTTCTTTGTCACTGCTGAAAACGCCGCATCTATCATAGGAGAGCCAAACAGCTCCCCACTTCTGATCAGACAACGGATAGAGCCGAGCCATGGACCTCCCACCCCTGAGCGCTGACTCCAGCATGTCCACTCATCCTGAATCCTTTAACTACCTTATGGACCGGAAACACCGCACTGGGCCTTCCGTACCGCTTGAATGAGGGGATCTTCCACACTGTCTTCCACCGACTAGGCTACGGGCAGGTTAAGGGCTTGCAGTGACTCTGATATCAACGCCGCCAGCTCCTCTCTCCTGAACAACCGAATAATCCGGGCCTGATCCTCAAGTTCCTGAATTTCATCCTCTTCAAGATCCTCAGCTTGATCCTCTACGTTGCCCTCTAACCCTTCGTCGTCGAAAGACTCCAAGGGATGGGTCTCTTCCTCTGCCAACCACGGCCGTTTGGCCGGCCTCCCCTGAGACCACTCTGCTGCCTGCACCTCGGAAGTAAGTGCTACGGGGCTCAACCCCGAGACGGCCGGAACAGTCCTCCCCTTACAAAGGCAAAAATGCTTGATGTAGCAGCAGCACAAAATCTGGGGGAAAATCTTCCAGGGCCTCAGATGCTGTCCCTTGCGGTGCACCTGTACCGGGAAGCGACGAGGCCGATGCCTGAGGTGACCGGGGAGGGGCTTGCCCCCCCTTTTCATCCCCTTCAGCCACTGAAGGCATGATGAGAGGTTCTTCCTTACTCTGATCCTTTAATTCCTGCTCCATCTGCACTGCTTCCGCTGCACAGCCCCGACACATGCCGTTCTACCGAAACTGCGCCCCTGCAGGTACCGCACACTAGGCACTGAGGTCGAGCAGGCATCAGCGCCCACTCTTCACCTTACCAGAGTTGGAGGCTTCCCCAAAACTGGGTATGGACCCACAAACCAGCTAGTTATGAATCTTACCCAAAATTCCCCAAAATGTTATTTTTTCTTTACCTCCAATACCTAATCACCGGCACTTCAGAGGCTTGGGGCAAGATCCAAAATAAAGATTTTCTCAAATGTAGGGGCAAATAGCTTCAGGGACTGCCTGCACAGCAAAATGTGCTGCCTGCAAAAACCGCAGGAAAAAAAAAATCACTCCCAACTCAAAATGGGCTACCTCCAAAATTTAGTCCCCGGCTTACCACGAGGTAACAGGCCTCAGCCAGCAGCCAAAGTCCCCACAGCTCTTTTAACGAGCCCTGCACCGTTTCCTGCCGATCCGGAGTAAAAATAGAAAAGGATTATCTGGATTCCTGCCAGCAGCTGTCAGAACCCCGTGCCGGTGAGCCGCGATGCTGAGGAAAAGTGCTTTCCCAACTGCACAGCCTTCTCCCCTGCTGCCAATTAAAAACGGACAGCAGCTCAGCACAGCAAACACAACTCCCCACAGTCTGATCAAGGTAGGGAGTGCAAATCGGGCATTCAAAGAAATCAATCGAGGGGAAGGGGAAGCAGGAATCCCTTCGAATGCCCCCCTTCTCTGCCCTTACCTGTACCTTCAGGTCTGTGGGGTTTTTTTCCAACAATAAAAATAAATTAAAGGTACAGCGTACACAAAAAAAAAATTCCCTTCAAAATCAATTTTAAATCCCCAAATTTAAACTAATCCTAACCACCTAACTCTCCTTATGTGCTCCTCAAGCTGAGCCTACACCCTAGGCTCACAACCTCCTGCTGCATGGAGACTGAACACACTGGAAGCTGGTAGGAGGTGTCACCAGTAGATGTGTCAAGCTTCTGACATGCCCAATCTCCATGCTGCAGGAAGAGGTACACTACCCAGAGGTGCGGGACTGAACTGGAGGAACGATAAGGAATAAGTGAATTCATTAGTCAATACCATTGCTTGCTCCACGACTACACAGATAAGAATACATAAGGCTTTTTCTGGTAAGGGAATATATTAATATTGGCTGCTCTGAAACCAGACCAGATGAAGAGCCCATCTAATATTATTATAATATAAGTGAGAGGGGAGGGTGTTGATGTTAGAGGCTGCATGTGTCTAAAACTTAAAGGAAAGACAGAATGTCTTCCCACCCCATTGACAAGACGCAGCAAAGTAGGTTGCTGTTAGTTCTTTACAGCTTGACAAAGAATTTTGTTTGTTCCTCCTCGTCTCTATATACACAATATAAAATGATTCACTTAGGGTTAATCTCCAACGATGTAGTAGTGTATTTATCTAAACAATATAAAATAACTCACTTAAGGCTAATCAGCATAGTTACTTAGGTGTTCTCCAGGAGCAGCAGGAATCAGTCCTCACATATGGGTGACGTTGGCGCCAATGGAGCCCTCATGTGGAGCATTTCCCCAGCTTTCAAAGAAAGCCTTTGGGAATGCAACGCGTCTGTGCGGTCCCCTTCCCGCCCAAGGGTGCCATCTTGCTCAGTCTGATGACATAGCTAAAAGACAGCAAAAAGCAAAATGAAGTATATGACTGCAACTCCAGGGGAGGAGGGAAGGTCGTGAGGACTGATTCCTGCTGCTCCTGGAGAGCACCTGTTACAGGTGAGTAACTACGCTTTCTCCAGGACCAAGCAGGAACTCAGTCCTCACATATGGGACTCCCCAACTCTAGGCTACCGTGAACCCAGAGCTGAAAAAAATGGCTCCCTCTCAAAAGCCTCAGCATCCGTGATAAGAATTTTATATGAGAACACAGCCCGTACGGTAGCCCAACACAAGGGCCGGAAGGTATGAGTGGCCTAAACCTCAAAGAGATTACGGAGTACCGCCTGGCCGAAAACACTGTCTCACCGGGACTCTCTCTCCAGGCAGTAATGGGCTGCAAAAGTCTGGCTTGAAGACCAAGTTGCAGCCCGGCAGATGTCTGCCAACGGAACAGAGTGGAGATGAGCTACTGACGTGGCCTTCGCCCTGACAAGGTGGGCCGTGACCCGACCCTGCAAGGGGAGGTCAGCTGCCCTGTATGCCCAAGCGATGCAATCTGCTACCCAAGTGGACATCGTACGCTTGGAGACAGGTAACCCCATGCTATTAGGGTCAAACGAGACGAAGAGCTGAGTAGCCCTTCGATGCTCCCGTGTACATTCTATGTAAAAGGACAACGCCCTTTTACATTCCAAGGTATACAAGACTGTTTCAGCTGGGCTGGCATGCGGCCTGGGAAGAAAGGTTGGAAGAACCACCTCCTAACTGAGGTGGAAACAGGAGACCACTTTTGGAAGGAACTTGGGATGAGTCCTTAGGACCACCCTGTTCCTATAGAACCGCGTGTACAGTCTATCAGAAACCAGAGCTTGTAGTTCACTCACACGTCTGGCTGAGGTTAGAGCCACCAGGAAGAGCGCTTTCCAAGAAAGGAAACGCAAATGGGAAGTAGCCATCGGCTCAAACGGTGGGCGAGTAAGTTGCTGCAAGACCACGTTCAAATCCCACTCAGTCGCTGGTGGATGAACCGGAGCCTTGAATAGAAGCAGACCTCTGAGAAATCGGGACACCAAGGGGTGAACCAACAGACTGTCCCATCCACCGGTGAGTGGTGCGCTGACAAAGCACTGAGGTGGACCCGAACAGAGTTAGACTTAAGGCCTAGGTCTGAAAGGTGAAGTAGATATTGCAGTACTACTGGCACAAGGCAAGAGAAAGGATCCTCATTGCGCTGAGCACACCATACTGTAAACCTACGTCACTTGAAGGCATAGGACTTTCTGGTGGACTGCCTCCTAGAGGCCAAGACCACCTCCTCATCCTCCTTAAGCAGGAGTAAGGGAGCTAGCACTATCCTTTCAGCAGCCAGGCCATCAGATTGAGGGATCTGAGATTGGGGTGCAGAAGGGAACCCTGATCTTGAGACAGGAGATCGTGCTGCAGCCCCAGAGGGAACGGAGCTCCCACCGCCAACTGCAGAAGAAGTGGAAACTACGGCTGTCTCGGCCATCTGGGGGCTACCAGAATCACCGAGGCCTTGTCCCAGAGGATCTTGAACAGAGTTCGGGCCACTAGGGGCATGGGAGGAAACACATACAGGAGGCCCGTAGACCAAGAGATCAGAAAAGCATCTGCTGCCATTCTTAGGGGGTGTGACTGCCTGGAGCAAAACCTGGGCAGCTGACGGTTCAGTAGACTTGCAAAGAAATCGATGGATGGAAGTCCCCATACTAGGAAGACCTGCTGGACCACCAATGGATTCAACTGCCATTTGTGGGGCTGGAGAATCCTGCTTAGCTTGTCTGTTAAGAAGTTCTCCTGACCAGGTAGATAAACTGCTTTGAGAAACATGCCTCTGACCGCAAAGGAGCAAAGGTCCAGTGCCTCTTGACATAGGACCTGGACTCTGTGCCCCCTTGTCTGTTCACGTAGAACATTGCTACCTGATTGTCCATCTGAACTAGGACAGACTGTTGAGAAAGAACATAGCAGAAAGTTTGCAGAGCTAAGCGGATTGCTCGCAGCTCTAAAAGTTTGATCTGCTGTGTGGCCTCCCGAGGGGACCACAGGCCTTGAGTGCACGTGCCCTGGCAATGTGCTCCCCAGCCCTTTAAAGAAGCATCGGTCGTTAGCACCATGGTGTGTGCTGGAGCATGAAAAGGTACGCCCTTGAGAAGGTTTGGCAGATGTAACCACCACTGTAAGGCGTTCAGAAGTCATCTGGACACCTTTACTCTGTCTCGAAGGTCGCCGGTGGCTTGTGTCCACTGATCTCTGAGACACCACTGAGCAGCCCGCATGTGCAGGCGGGCATTCGGGGTCACATGTACAGTGGATGCCATGTGGCCCAGAAGCCGCAGGTAGTGCCTGGTGGAAACCTGAGAATTGCTTTGGAACTGGTTTGGCAACTCTATCTGTGGGCCCTGTCCTCGGGCAAGTAAGCCCTTGCCTGAAGGGTGTCCAGTCTCGCCCCTATAAACTCCAGGTTCTGAGAGGGAAGCAAAGTGGATTTTGCGTAGTTTATGACAAAGCCCAGATGTTGAAGAAGAGAAACAGTGCAAAGAATGGCCTGTCAGGCCTCCTGGAATGACTGGCCCCTGATTAGCCAGTCGTCCAGGTATGGGAAGACAAAAATCCCATGATTTCTGAGAAAAGCCGCCAACACCGCCAGGCAGTTGGTGAAAACCCTGGGGGCAAAGGTCAGGCCAAAGGGAAGTACCCTGTACTGAAAATAGTTTCCTCCCACCACAAATCTGAGATATTGTCTGTGGTCTGGATGGATGAGGATGTGAGTATAAGCATCCTTTAGGTCTAAGGAGCATAGCCAGTCTCCTGCTGGAGGTAGGGAAGCAGTATCTCAAGGGTAAGCATCTTGAACTTTTCCCGCTCCAGAAACTTGTTCAGATTTCACAAGTCTAGGATAGGTCTCAGGCCTCCTGTTCTCTTTGGTACTAGGAAGTACCTAGAGTAGAAGCCTTGCCCTTCCAGGTGGTGTGGCAACGGTTCCACCACCTGTTCCTTTAAAAGACTTGCCCAACTCTTGAAAGAGGAGGTTCCTGTGCAGAGGTAGTCTTGGAGGCTCCCCTGGATAGTAGAATGGGGGTAGCTGGTGGAAATGGAGCATATAGCCCTTCTGGACTATGCTCAGTACCCAGGTATCCCCTGTGATGGCTGGCCACTTGTAGACATACAGGGTCAGCCGAACCCCAGTGCTGAGTGGAGCCACCTGCGGAGGAGAGGCTATGCTGTGGGAGTCAAAACCCCGCTCCCTGCTGTGCAGGAGCCGGAGCCAGCGGCTTGGGGGTCTTCTGCCTACGGGGCCCATGTCCCTGCCCCTTGGCCTGCTGGCCCTGTTGGGGAGCTAGAGAGGCCTGATACTGAGGGTAGGTTTTGTAGGCAGCACCCTTCCTCAGGAAAAAGGGCTTCTTCCCGGAGCCCTTCTTTTTGTGAGGAGGTGCAGAAGTCTTTCTGGACAGCCTTGTCCTGGTGAGAGTCTCGGTCTCGATTTCTGCAGCCTTCTCAGTCATGGGTTTGCCGAATAGGTTATCACCTCCGCAAGGGACATCGACCAACTTGTCCTGTACCATGACTCCAAGTCCGATGACTGTAGCCAGGCCTGATGGCATGCACCGATGCCAGCCGCGGCTACCCAGGCCAAAGCCTCAAAGCCGTCAAATAGGCTGCTCGAGATATAAACTTCGAGCACTCCCGGATCCCTGAAGACAAGGCTTTGAACCTCTGCAAGGGTTCCTCGGAGAGGCCAGCAGAGAACCCGGCAATTTCCTTTGCCAGGTCTCATAAGTACATGTCCATGTACAGCTGGTAAATCTGGACACAGCAAGAGAGCATAGAGCCCTGGAAGCACTTTCTACCGAAGGAATCCAGGTTCCGGGCCTCCCGGCCAGGAGGCACCAAGGAGTGCATCTTCTGACTTTTCAGTCTGTGCATGGTCGATTCCACAACCATGGAGTTGTGCAGTAGCTGCGCCTTCTGGAACCCAGGGCTCTTACGAACTCAATTAATGGAATCGACCCGCTTGCTCAGAACCGGCGCTGAGGCCGATGCTTCCCACATATGGAAGAGCAGCTGTTCCAGCATCAGAGGAACCGGAAAAGTAAAGGCTTCCTTCGGAGGAAAATCATACTAAAGGGCATCGAGCTCCTCGGCATCCGCCGGGAATGCCAAAGCCTCGGCCATGTCCCTGACGAAATCCAAGAACCGGGTATCCTCCGGGGGGAAGGGGGGGGGGACCTTCTCCGAGGCTCGAACTCCGGGGAGTCCGATGGGACGCACCGGGTCCAGAAGGTGTGAGGAGACTCCTCATCCTCCGTCTCCCACGCCGACTCAGAGGAGGAGGAGTCGAGCGGCTCCAGCCGTGTGGGCCTCGATGCCACCCGCCCCGATGCCGAGGGCACCGGTGTCGACGACCTCGGCCCCTAATGGGAGGTCGAGGGAGACCGTGGCCGAGAATCGACTCGAGATTTGATTGACTCGAGGATCAGCTCGGCCTCCGGGGTCGACTTAGATGTCGAAGTCCCAGTGGTCGGGGCAGATGCACCGGTCATATTGGCGATCAGTACCCGCTGCTGCTCCATGAAGGCAGCCAGGCTGCTCTCCGGGGCCATCAGCCTGAGTCCGAGCTCAGGAAGCTCCACAGCCCCCCGACTCGGGCCCCACAACGTCAGTTCTCCAGGGTGAGAGTCCGTGAGGACAACAGAAGTTACCTGACTTGGGGACTCCAGCTCCAGGCGAGGATGCTTGGTCGGCTGTTCCAACTCAGAGAGCCCAGGGCAGCGGTCGGGGCTGCGCGACCTGGCCCTCGAGGATCCAGGTGCCTCCACAGACGCTGCCCTCACGAGCTTCTTCTGCCTTTTGTGCTCCCGGGTGGGAGGACCCACGACACCACTCAGGGTCAGACTCCCGAGATGTCGAGGCCTCTGATGAAGTCCAGGCCCGGCCGGACACAGACTCCGAAAAAATTCTTTCATGCTGATGACGGCTCCGAAGGGCCTTCAACGACATCTTGCCGCACAGGCCACAGACCAGCGGGTCATGGTCGGGCCCAAGGCATCGGAGGCAGCAGTCATGTGTGTCTGTGAGAGACATAAGCTTCTTACACGATCACATTTTTTGAGCCCACTGGAAGCCATCGGGGGAAAAAGGGCCCCTGCAAGGTCAAAAGACCGGGCTGCCAGTGAAAATAACAGAAAAAGCGCAAACGCTAGTCACAAAGGACAAAAACCGAAAAAGAAGTTCCGGACTAGATACCGGTGTACTGAGCCCAGGCGGGAAGCGGAACCGGCATCGAACAGGAGAAAGAGAAGCGAAAATTGCAGAAAAAAATCAACTTTTTCCCGGGTGACACGAACTACATCCGTTGGGTTCCACGGAAAAAGAAAGACTGAGCAAGATGGCACCCTTGGGCGGGAAGGGGACCACACAGGTGTGCTGCATTCCCAAAGGCTTTCTTTGAAAGCTCGGGAAATGCTCTGCACGAGAGCTCCGTCGGCGCAGACGTCACCCATATGTGAGGGCTGATTTCCTGCTTGGTCCTGGAGAATCTAAGATATAACAGTGTGTTTACCATTCCTTGTGCTTCGTGTTTATTTATTGTCATTATGTTATTATCTATTGCATGTTTTTTATGAGTCATATTTATGCTTTTAATATCTTAATATCTATTTCAATATGTTTTTATTGTATTTTTCTGTTGGGGGTCCTCTCTACCCCCTGAAGAAGGCATTCTTGCCAAAACACTGCAAGTATAGGGGTTAATAAAAGCTGCTTTGGATTTTAAGAGGCGTTTCAGCTTTGCCTGTTTTCTTTGAAGCAGCAAACTAAAAGTGATACAGCCTGAAAGACTGAGTTTCCTCCCAAATTTCCGCCCTGGGTTACAGCCACGTCTAATACTGGCTCTGGCAAATGTACATTCCAAAAACTGACAAACTCTAATCACTAAATAGAAAAGAAAATTCTCTGTTGTCTTATCATTTTATTCTCCAGTAGTTTTAGTCCCAGTCTTTAGGTTCTGCTTCTCTATTTTCATACTCTTTCCAGGGTCTCCTGCCTTCCTGTGTTCACTCTCTCTCTTACATCCAACTCTAACATTGATCTCTTCCTTTCAGTTTTCTTCCCTTTTTTTCTGCTTCTCTATCCAGATTTCATGCCACCTTCTTACCGACCACTTCTCAAGTTACCTCTTTACTGCATCTACCTACAGCTTTCCATCTCTTTCCTTTACCCAGCCCTCCTATTACCCAAATCTTCCTTTCCTTCCCCAGGTTCTTATTTCAGTGTCTTTCATGAACTTTTCCTCCCCATGTCCAGCATCTCAATCCTCTCCCTCTCTCCTCCATCAGTAGATTCTTATTACTCTTTGGCAGCATCTCCCTTCTGCATCCCTGTCCCTATCCTCCCTAAGTCCAGCATCTCTCCTCTGTCTCTATCCAGCATCTCTCTTCTGTAGCCTGTCCTTATCCTCTATTCCCCACTCCATGTCCAGCATCTCCTTTCCTTGTCCCTTTCCCCATGTCCAGCAGCCCTTGTGTCTCTTCCTGCCCACATAATATCTCAGTGTTCAGCTCTCCCCATCATATTGTCCCATTCCCTTGCATTTTTACCCACCCCCTACCAGCATTTCCCTTCCTTGTCCTTATCCACAAACAGCATCTGCCATCATAGCGTTCCTGCCCTCTCCTCCATTCATCTTCACCATGCACGTAACAACTCTGGTCCAGCAGCTGCTGGCCACAGCACAGAAAAGAGAAAAAAAGCAAAGGGCCTATCTGCAGCCCATGGCATGGACTGAGGTGGCTGACATACCCTGTGTCCCCTCTGATGTCGAGGACAGCAGGGGTGACAAGATGTGTCAAGAGACTCTTCTGCATACACATGGGCTACAGAAAGACCCCACACTATTTTTCTTGTGCTTGCTGGGCCTACACAGTGCTACTAAAGACATCACCGGGAGAGGATTTTGGCAGCGTGGTGGCAGTGAGGGAGGATTGATGACAGTTGGTCACCAGTCTTACTGAGGTGCATGAGAGCTTTCGCAGCACTGAAGCTGTGGCTAGAAGAAGGGGACAGGGGTCAACAGAAAACCGGCACTTACTTACATTGCTCAGTTTTCTATCCTGCCAGCCTTCCTCATGCAAAACCAGCTAGGCTGGCAAAAAAAAATCAGTCAGTTGGCAATTCTAGACAATCCCAGCTCTTAGAGGGGGGACAATCTGTTCCGAGTTTAGACTTATCTGCTTTTATGGAGACCTCCTTGGAAGAGATTCCCACTTGAGCAACTCTTTTAGTTTCCTTTTCACTTGAGAAAGATAAGGATTTGGTTCTTCGTTCTTACTTTACTCATAGACATGAAAAGTATTTTGGTCATTCGATACAAGTTTTTCCAGATGTATCTCGTAGTACACAGAAGAGAAGGAGTCTTGACACAAGGGGCCTCCTTCCTTCTTAAATATCCCTGCAAATGTATTATTGTATCTCAGGGTAGGACGCATGTTTTCTTTGATTATAATTATAATTGATGCATTTCCCCCATAGCTACACCATCTTTCCCGTTTACTTGGTCAGAGACCTGAGCCTCCCTAGTACCCATTGGAAGATAATAAATTTTAGATAAAAATATAGAACCTGGGTCAGGAATTTTCAAGACATCTTTCAAATATTTGGTGAACAATATAATAGGGGAAAGGTAGTGAGTACGAGGGAAGTTAAAAAAAACGAAGACTTTTCATCCGAAAAGCATTTCAAAATGTTCATTTTGATGATGTAACATTAAAGAATCCTGTACTGAAGAGGCTGCAACTCCTTGCAATGACACAATTTGAGAATCCACCTTAGAATTATGGATCTCAAGAGAAGCTAATCTGTCCTCATGGCCAGCCAAAGAGTCCACAGTTTCTTTAGTAAACTTAGAAAGCTTCACTAATGACGATTGTAACGATAACTTAGTTCTAGAAACAATGCCAAATATCTTGAAGCGTTACATCTTTCGGTGGTTTAGGATCCTTAAGAGTTACAGAAAATTCAAAAGGGAGAGGCAATGCAACATTCAGAGTATTTAATCTCAAAAATGTATCAGGAAGACGACCCAAAGTAGGAAGGGCTCCACCCGTACTAATAGGGGTAAAGTGCTTATCCTCAAAAAAAAAAAAAAACACCCCCAAAAAAACCCCCTCTTTGTTGGGTGGGGATAAAATCCGTTGCGTGTTTGGAGACATAACAGGAAACACAGTACTTACAGAAGCAGAAGAGATCTCCGACAAGTTGATTATAGGAGGAGCAGCCATGGACTTTAACCAACTGTCCATGGGACCAATCACCTTTGCTGACTTAGCAGTAGACAAAGAAGGTAGAAGAGGTCTCTTCTTGTGTTTCCCCTTTGATGGTTGAATGCCAACCTTAAATGTGTGCTCCTCCGTGCTCTGAAGGGGCTCCAAAGGGGCACACACCTGCCCCATTGGACAAGCCCCTTCGGGGCACGTGCCCACAGGGCACGTCCCATGGTGAGGGCTCAGGTGATATAGCCTGCTCTGGTCACGTGGTCCCCAGTGCTCACCAGCACGGAACAGTGGCTCCAACCAGACTCCAGGCAAATAGTAGCACGAATGAATCACACACTCCAATCTTTTTAATTTTTGAGTTATTAAAGTTGATTGTCTCTTATCAGCCCTCTTCAGCAGTGATATCAATCAGAAAAATCACATTAACTGGGATATCTCTGAGATGGGGCTCACACCAACATCGGTCTATGTTTCAGTATCATAGCCCCAAACAGTACTTTACCATCTGTATGCAGTAATTGAAAAAGTCCTTCTTTCATACAACAAAGCAGCATGACAATCAACCACAAGAAAACTGAGGTGATGTATATCTCAAGGAAAGCAAATTTTGACCCACCTACATCAATAACCCTGTGCAACAACACTTATCAAACAAAGAAAGAAATAAAATATCTAGGAGTAACATTTGACTGCGACCTAAAAATGGAAACTCACCTGCGCAAAACTAACAGGGCAGTCTTCTACAAACTGAGAGCTCTACAACCCATATGGAATATTATTGATCCCCACGACTTCAGATCCGTTGCTGAAGCACTCATCATGCCACATTTCGACTATTGCAACGCCATTCTTCAAGGACTTCCTAAGAAAAAGCGTAATTACTCACCTGTAACAGGTGTTCTCCAGGAGCAGCAGGAATCAGTCCTCACATATGGGTGACGTCGGCGCCGACGGAGCCCTCGCGGAGCAATTTTCCCCAGCTTTCAAAGAAAGCCTTTGGGAATTGCAGCGCGCATGCGCGGTCCTCTTCCCGCCCAAGGGAGCCATCTTGCTCAGTCAGATGACAGCTAAAAGACAGCAAAAATTAGCAAAAAACGAAAGCATAAAACTGCAACTCCAAGGGGAGGAGGGAGGGTTATGAGGACTGATTCCTGCTGCTCCTGGAGAACACCTGTTATAGGTGAGTAACTACGCTTTCTCCAGGACCAAGCAGGAAGTCAGTCCTCACATATGGGACTCCCAAGCTTAAGGCTACCGGAGACCCTAAGCACAAAAATGAGCTCCCTCTAGCTCAACAGTACAGAAGGAAGGAATCTTCTCTGAATACGTCTCCAACCGGTAGCCCAACATCCGGGATGGAGGGTAGGAGTTGCCTATACCTCGAAGAGGTTACGGAGGATTGCCTGTCCGAAAGCACTGTCCCTGCAGGACTCCCTCTCCAGGCAGTAATGGGCTGCAAAAGTCTGGCTTGAAGACCAAGTAGCGGCCCGGCAGATGTCTGCCAACGGAACAGAGCGAAGGTAAGCCACTGACGTAGCCTTCGCCCGAACACGATGAGCAGTGACTCTACCTTCCAGCACGAGGCCCGCAGCCTCGTAAGCCCAAGCGATGCAGTCCGCAATCCAGATGGACAGAGTACGCTTGGAGACAGGGAGCCCCAACTTGTTGGGGTCATAAGACACGAAGAGCTGAACAGCCCTTCGGTGCTCCCGCGTACGGTCAAGGTAGAAGTTCAGCGCCCTTCTACAGTCCAGGGTATGCAGGACCATTTCAGCTCGGCTGGAGTGTGGCCTGGGAAAGTAAGTCGGAAGTACCACCTCCTGGTTGATGTGAAAAGGGGAAACCACTTTAGGAAGAAACTTAGGGTGAGTCCGTAGGACTACCCGGTTCTTGTAGAAGCTAGTGTAAGGAGGATCAGATACCAGGGCCTGTAGCTCACTAACGCGTCTAGCAGAAGTGAGGGCCACCAAGAACAAGGTTTTCCAGGAACGAAAACGAAGAGGACAGGTAGCCATAGGCTCAAAAGGCGGACAGGTAAGCCGCTGTAAAACCACATTGAGATCCCAGTTCGGGGCTGGCGGGCGCAAAGGTGGTTTAAGGAAAAGGAGGCCTCGTGGCTGGAAAGAGGTCTACCATCCACCGGCACGTGATGCGCAGAAAGAGCACTGAGGTGGACCTTGACCGAGTTGGACTTAAGGCCAAGATTGGACAGAGAAAGCAAGTACTGCAAGACCACTGATGCCGAACAGGAGAAGGGGTCTTGACACTGCTGAGTACACCAGACGGAGAACCGACGCCACTTAAGCGCGTAGGACTTCCGGGTGGAAGGCCTCCTGGAGGCTAAGACGACCTCTTCCACATCTGGAGGTAGCTGGAGAGGAGCAAGGACTACCCTTTCAGCAGCCAGGCCATCAGATGAAGGGACCGGAGGTTGGGGTGCAGGAGCGTCCCCTGATCCTGCGAGAGGAGGTCGGGCTGAAACCCCAGAGGAAGAGGGGTGTCCACCGCCAGCTGCATCAGAAGCGGGAACCAAGGTTGCCTCGGCCCCGGGGAGCCACTAGGATCATCGATGCCTTGTCTCTGAGAACTTTGAAGAGCGTCCGAGACACCAGAGGCATGGGTGGAAAGGCATACAAGAGGCCCGTGGACCATGGAATCAGAAAAGCATCCGCCGCTACCCGGAGATGATGCGACTGTCGAGAGCAGAATCTGGGAAGTTGACGGTTCAGAGGACTGGCGAACAGATCCATGGTGGGGAGGCCCCACCGGAGAAAGATCTGCTGAACCACAAGCGGATCCAATCTCCACTCGTGCGGTTGGAGGATCCTGCTCAGTTTGTCTGCCAGGTAATTTTCTTGACCGGGGAGATAGACAGCTTTGAGGACGATGTTGCGATGGACGGCCCAAGAGCAGAGCTTCTGTGCTTCCTGACAGAGAAGGAAGGAGCCGGTTCCGCCCTGCTTGTTCACGTAGAACATGGCAACCTGATTGTCTGTCTGGACAAGAACTGACTGGTGAGAAATCAGGTGAGAGAAGGCTTTGAGCGCTAGGCGGATGGCTCTGAGCTCCAGGAAGTTGATCTGCTGGGTGGACTCCCAAGGAGTCCAGAGACCCTGAGTACAAGTCCCTTGGCAATGTGCTCCCCAACCCTGGAGAGAAGCATCGGTCGTCAGGACCTGAGAATGTGCAGGGGGCTGAAAAGTCACCCCGAGCACTAGGTTTGGCAGGTGAAGCCACCATCTCAGAGAGGAGACCAGCTGGTCGGAGATCTGTACGAAGTCCGCTAGGCTCCCAGTGGCTTGATGCCATTGTTTGCGAAGGCACCATTGAGCAGGTCGCATGTTCAGGCGGGCATAGGGGGTTACATGGACCGTGGAAGCCATATGGCCGAGCAGTCTCAGAAATTGCCTGGCCGAGACCAGGGAATTGCTGTGAAAACGGCTGGCGAGATCCATGAGCCTTTGGGCCCTGTCCAGAGGCAGGAAGGCCCGCGCCTGAAGAGTGTCCAACCTGGCGCCGATGAATTCTAGATCCTGAGAGGGGAGCAAAGTGGACTTTGCGAAGTTTATGACAAATCCCAAGTGCTGGAGCAGAGCCACCATGCGATGAGTAGCCTGAGTGGCTTCTTGGGCAGACTGGGCTCTGATGAGCCAGTCGTCCAGGTATGGGAACACAAAGAGACCCTGAAGTCTCAGATAGGCCGCCACCACTGCTAGGCATTTGGTGAACACTCTGGGGGCAGAGGATAGGCCGAAAGGCAGTACTCTGTACTGGTAATGGCGTCCGTCCACCACAAACCTGAGGTATTGTCTGTGGTCTGGATGAATAAGGATATGAGTATACGCATCCTTCAGATCTAAGGAGCATAGCCAGTCTCCCTGCTGGAGGTAGGGCAGCAGGATTCCAAGGGTAAGCATTTTGAACTTTTCCTTTGCAAGGAACTTGAGATTTCGCAAGTCCAGGATGGGTCTGAGGCCTCCTGTTCTTTTTGGAACCAGGAAGTACCTGGAATAAAACCCTTGACCCTTCAGGTGGTGGGGCACCGGTTCCACGGCTTGTTCCTGAACAAGACTTGCTAACTCCTGAAGGAGTAAGTCCCTGTGCAGAGGGAGTCTGGAAGGCTCCCCCAGAAAGTAGGAGGGAGGTACCTGGTGAAAATGAAGAAGATAGCCCTTTTGAACTATCTGAAGCACCCAGGTATCTGTGGTGATGTTGGACCACCTGTGGGCAAAGTGGACCAGCCGGCCTCCTGTGCTGAGCGCAACCAGCTGAGGGGGAGAGGCTATGCTGAGAAAGTCAAAAACCCCCACCCTGCTGAGCAGGGGCCGGTGGTGCAGGCTTGGGGGCTTGCTGCCTACGGGACCCATTACCCCGTCCCTTGGCCTGCTTTCCCTGTGGGGGAGCTGGTGAGGCCTGATACTGAAGGTAGTATTTATAGGCAGCACCTTTCCTCGGGTAAAAGGGCTTTTTCCCCGAGGCCTTCTTCTTTTGAGAAGGGGCAGAGGTTTTCCTTGAGAGACAAGTTCTGGTGAGAGTCTCCGTCTCGATTTGTGCAGCCTTCTCATCCATGGGCTTGCCAAAGAGGTTATCACCTCGGCAGGGGACATCGACCAACTTGTCCTGTACCCAGGGCTCGAGGTCGGACGTCTGAAGCCAAGCCTGGCGGCGTCCACCGATGCCGGCCGCGCCTACTCGAGCCGAAGCCTCAAAACCATCATAGGCCGCTCGAGAGATAAACTTGGAGCACTCCCGAATGCCAGTAGACAAGGATTGGAACCTCTGCAAAGGTTCGTCGGAGAGACCAGCAGAGAACCCGGCTATTTCCTTAGCCAGGTCTCGGAGATACATGCCCATGTAGAGCTGGTATGTCTGGACTCGACAAGCAAGCATAGAGCCCTGGAAGCACTTCCTACCGAGGGCATCCAGGCTTCGGGCCTCCCTACCGGGGGGCACCGAGGAGTGCATTTTTTGACTCTTCAGTCTATGCATGGCCGATTCCACCACCATGGAATGGTGCGGTAGTTGTGCTTTTTGGAACCCGGGGCTCTTGCGGACTCGATAAATGGAATCGACTTGCTTGCTTAACACTGGCGACGACGCCGGGCTCTCCCACATGCGGAAGAGAAGCCGTTCCAGCATCGGAGGAACCGGTACAATAAAGGCCTCCTTCGGGGGAGAGTCATATTGGAGGGCATCGAGTTCCTCGACTCGAGGCTCCTCCTCGGGGTCCGCAGGGAAGGCCAAGGCTTTGGCCATATCCCTCACGAAGTCCGAGAACCGGGTATCCTCCGGGGGGGACCGTCTCCGAGGTTCGGACTCGGGGGAGTCCGAAGGGACACACAGAGTACGAAAGGAACCAGGTGACTCTTCGTCCTCAGATTCCCAGGCCGACTCCTCGGAGGAGGAGTCGACCGGCTCCGGTCGGGCGGGCACTGACGCCATCCGCCCCGACGCCGAGGGAGTTGGCGTCGACGACCTCGGTCCCGAACGGGAGGCCGAAGGAGACCTCGACCGAGGATCGACTCGAGCCCCCATGGACTCGAGGATCGGCTCGGTCTCCGGGGTCGACTTGGAGGTCGACGTCCCGGCAGTCAGGGCAGAAGCGCCAGCGAGGCCAGCGATCAATGCCCGCTGCTGGTCCAAGAAGGCAGACAAACTGCACTCCAAGGCCGTCAACCTGAGTCCGAGCTCAGGAGACCCAGCAGCCCCCGACTCGGGCCCCGACGGTGTCGGGCCCGACGTCGGGTCCTTCGGAGGCGAGTCCACGAGGACAACCGTACTTACGTGAGCTGGCAAGTCCACCTCGAGTCGAGGATGTTTTGACTGCCTTTCCGACTCCAAGGACCTGGGATGGGAATCGGGGCTATGCGACCTGGCCCTCAAGGAACCAGGAGCGTCCACCGATCCCGCCCTCGCGGGTTTCTTCCGATGATGCTCCCGGGTAGGAGACCCCCTCTCAGAGGAACTCCGACGCTGCTCAGGACCAGAGTCCCGAGACATCGAAGCCTCTGACGAGGTCCGAGCCCGGCCGGAGTCAGAGAAGATACGCTCCCGCTGGTGCTGCCGACTCCTCAATGCTTTTGAGGACATTTTGCCGTATGGCGTACAGATCATGGGGTCATGATCTGGGCCGAGGCAGCGGGGGCAGAAGTCGTGAGTGTCTGTAAGAGACATAAGTTTCTTACAGAGGTCACACTTTTTGAAACCACTGGCCGCCATCGGGGGAAAAAGGGCCCCTGCGAGGTCGAACGACCGGGCAGCCAGGGAAAAAAGGAAAAAGCGCGAAAACTGTCACGAAGGACAAAAAACAAAAAAATAAAGTACGGACTCGCAACCGGCGTCGCGAGTCCGGGCGGGAACAGAACCGGCGTCGAACCGAAGAAAAAATAGATAAAAATAGAGGAAAATCAACTTTTCTGCGGGGATTCACAGGCAACGTCTGTAGGGCTCCGCGGAAAAAAGAAGACTGAGCAAGATGGCACCCTTGGGCGGGAAGAGGACCGCGCATGCGCGCTGCAATTCCCAAAGGCTTTCTTTGAAAGCTGGGGAAAATTGCTCCGCGAGGGCTCCGTCGGCGCCGACGTCACCCATATGTGAGGACTGACTTCCTGCTTGGTCCTGGAGAACCCTGAACATCCTTCAAATGGCACAAAATGTAGCTGCCAGGATCATCATGAAGAAAAGTCTTACTGAACACATTACACCAGTACTAATTGAGCTACACTGGCTCCCCATAGCAGCCCGCACAAAATACAAAATACTGACGACCACCTTCAAACTCATCCACAGCATAGCACCATCCTTCCTCGACACCCTAATCAGATTGCAACCATCCAACAGAAACAGGAGAACCATCAATTCCAATACCCTCCACACTCCAACAGATATCAGATCAGTCAAAAAAATCACTAGTAACAGGGCTTTCTCATACACAGCACCGACACTATGGAACCAACTCCCACCCGACCTACGAGCCAGCATTGATCTAGCCGACTTTAGAAAGAAACTAAAAACCCACCTATTTCAAAGTCATTTCAACCTGTACTAAATTTGCATGAGGGGCAACTCCCCCACAGCTCTCCAGAAACCTGTAATGTATAAATGTACATATGTAAATTATTATCCCCTTAGCTTAGAAGTAGATAATTTTCTGCGTGACGTGCTAACCTTTCGAATCTTTATGTACAAATCAAAATTATTCTGTCTTGATTCGACAGCTTTATCCATGTAATCTTCCCCGCTTCTGATCGCTGGAAGGAGCGGTATACAAATGCTTGCTAAATAAATAAATATAATTATAAATTCCTAGAAAACCACTTATCTGAGAGATAGCCACTGATCAGCTTCTTAACTTCTGTGCAAATCACAATTCAGCATCCAATTTCATCTGCCTCCATCCAGGTGAGCCTGCACATTTCATACAGAATATCCAACATACAGGACTTCACTGCTCATGAATCATATCCAAGACCATAATTTCATCCCCATTTGCTGCCCTGCGGGATTTCCTAAGGGAGTTTTACAAGTAGTACATTGGAACTCTCACACTTTTAAAATTATTGCACACGGGTTGTGGCAATGATACTGAATCCACCAGTCTTGAAACATTATATATAGGTGTTGGTGTGAGCCCTATCCCGGAGGTATCCTAGTTAGTGTGATTTTTCTGATTGATATCATTGCCGGGGAGAGGTGATTGGGGAAAATCAACTTTAATAACTCAAAAATTTACAAAAAATTAAAAAAAAAAAAAAGAGAAATATCTGGTTAGAGCAACTGCCTCAGACTCAGAAGATCAAGGGTTCGATTGCCACTGGCACTCCTTGTGACCTTGGACAAATCACTTTACTCTCCATTGCCTAAGAAGAAAAGGCCTGGCAATCTACTTCCGGTGATACATTGCCAAGGAAACCCAGAAGCAGCTGGGTCACCAGAGTCTGCACCGACTTGAAGGCACTAAAAAAATAAAAATGTTTTAAAGAGCAGCAATTTTCAACATAGGCCGATATATATATTTTGCTGGCTGAAGGTGGTTTTGGATCATTTATTTGCCTTCAATATATGAATCCTTATTTTACCTACTGGCTGTTCTCAAAATTAACATAGTTACTCACCTGTAACAGGTGGTCTCCGGGAACAGCAGGAATTTAGTCTTCACATATGGGTATCGTCGGTACCGACGGAGCCTGCGCGGGAACGCTCCCCAGCGTCCAATCAGAAAGCTTTTGGGAGCATCCCACAGCGCCTGCGTGCTGCCTTCCCGCCTTTCCCAACTCCCTCTCTCCAGTTGAGTTTTAAGCTGAGACAAAGACAGAGAGAGGGAAAGGGAAAAAGATAGATAGACAGATACAACTCCTAGGGGAGGTGGGTGGGTTGTGAGGACTAAATTCCTGCTGTTCCCGGAGATCACCTGTTACAGGTGAGTAACTATGCTATCTCCAGGAACAAGCAGGAATGTAGTCATCACATACGGGGACTCCCTAGCTTTAGATGCCAGGGAGAGGCCCCAGAAGTTGTGTGTCCCTGAGAAGGGCTCCACTTCCCCCCATAGATCTCTGGCATCCTACCAGGGTTGGTGGGTAGGAGTTGATTAGGTATGGAACAGGTGTTGGAGAACAGCCTGACCAAACAAGGCATCCCGGCGGGAGTCCTTGTCCAAGCAGTAATGGGCTGTGAAAGTATGAACCGAGGCCCAGGTGGCTGCTCGACAGATGTCGTCGATAGACACAGAGTGCAGATGAGCCATTGAGGCTGCCATGGCTCTCACATTGTGAGCTGTGACATGGCCCTCCAGAGAAAGGTTCTTACTCTGATAGGCGAAGGAAATACACTGAGCAATCCAGTTAGAAAGTGTTCTCTTGGAGACTGGAAGTCCCAAATGAGAAGGATCAAAAGCAAAAAGAGTTGAGAGGACTTTCTATGTTGCTGTGTTCTTTGAAAATAAAAAGCTAAAGCTCTTTTACAGTCCAAGGTATGAAGATTCCTCTCTGCATTTGATGCATGAGGCCTTGGAAAAAACACAGGTAGGTAGACCGCTTGGTTCAGATGAAAAAGCGAGACCACCTTTGGGATGAAGTGCGGATGAGTCCTAAGGATTACCTTGTCATGATGGAACCTTGTATAAGGTGGATTAGCTACTAGCGCTTGCAACTCACTGATGCGACGTGCTGATGTGATTGCAATGAGAAAGATAATCTTCCAAGAAAGGAACTTCAAGGAGGTAGTAGCTAAAGGTTCGAAAGGTGGCTTCCTGAGCTGCCCAAGAACCAGGTTTAAGACCCATTCCACCGGTGGTGGCCTAATGGGAGGCTTAGTTAGAAGAAGGCCTCTCATAAATCTTACTATAAGAGGATGAGAGGAAATAGGCTGTCCATTTAGAGGCTTAAAGGAAGCTGCAATAGTACTCAAATGGACTCTTACTGAGTTAGTCTTAAGTCCTGCATTGGACAAATGAAGGAGACACTCCAGCAATGATTCCAGAGGTATCGCAATGGGGTTAAGACCCTTCTGCGAACACCATATGGTAAACCTTTTCCACTTGAAAGCATAAGAAAGTCTTGTGGAAGGTTTCCTGGAAGCAAAACGAATATCTTTTACTTGCTGAGGGATATTAAGACTATGAAGATCTAGGCCTTCAGCAACCAAGCCCTGAGATGCAGAGACTGGGGATTGGGATGCCATAACATTCCGTCCTCCTGAGATAGGAGATCTGGAGTAGACCCTAACTCCAGTGAGGGAGCTTGAGAGAGATGTAGAAGCAGAGGGTACCACACTTGCCGTGGCCAATATGGAGCTATGAGAACCATAAGGCCTCTGTCTCTCTGAAGCTTGAACAGGGTTTTGGGAATTAGGGGAATGGGTGGAAAGGCATACAGGAAGTCTTGACCCCAGTAAAGGAGGAAAGCAACCCTGGCCTGAGCCCCCTGGGCTGGAATTCTAGAACAGAACCGGGGAAGTTTGGCATTCCACGGACCTGCAAAGAAGTCTATGTCCGGGGTTCCCCAAATTTGAAAAATCTTGGTCACCTGGTCTGCATGCAGAGACCACTCGTGTGGAAGCAGAACTCGACTGAGTCTGTCTGCCCAAGAGTTTTGTATGCCTGGAAGATACACTGCCAGGAGATGAATCTGATGCTCTCTGACGAGGGCCCATAGTCACAAAGCTTCGTTGCAAAGTGACAGAGAGCCTGTTCCCCCCTGCTTGTTCACATAGAACATGGCTACTTGATTGTCCGTATGAATGAGGACTGTCTTGTAGCTGAGCAGCGTGTGGAACACTCGAAGAGCAAGGAAGATTGCTCCGAGTTCCAAGAGATTGATATGTAGATGAGTCTGGGTGGAGAGGTCTTGCAGATGAGCTCCCCAACCCATCGGAGAAGTATCTGTTGTGAGTTGCTTGGGGTAAGGGTTGTTGAAAAGGGTACCCCAGCAACAGATTTTTGAGTGGACTTCCACTACTGGAGGGACAAAATAAGGCGACTTGTGCTTGCTATTTTGTCTGACAGGCATCCTGATGCCTGGGTCCATTGAGTGGATAAGATCCACTGGGCTGCCCTCATATGGAGGCGAGCATAGGGAACCACATGCACGGTGGATGCCATGTGGCCTAGTAATTGTAACATTTCTCGAGCAGTGAGATGAGACTTTAGCACTGCTTGAGAAGCAAACTGCACCATGCAAAGGCAGCGGGCCTGGGGTAGATAGGCCCTTGCCTTTCTGGTATCCAGCAAAGCTCCTATGAACTCTAAAGACTGAGTGGGAGTTAGACTGGATTTTGGGATGTTTATGACCAGACCCAAATACTGAAGGATACGCATTGTGCAGGCTAGAGAAGTCCTGGCCTCTGACTCTGTTGGGGCTCGAATGAGCCAGTCGTCTAAGTAGGGGAAGACGAATATCCCTAGAGTGCGGAGAAATGCTGCTACTACAGCCATGCATTTCGTAAACACCCTTGGTGCTGAGACCAGGCCAAAAGGAAGCACCCTGTATTGGTAGTGCTTTCCTTGAAAAAGGAACCGAAGGAACTTTCTGTGGGTTGGATGGATGAGAACATGGGTGTACGCATCCTTGAGAACTAGATAAAGCCAATCCTGACTCTGAAGGTATGGCAGCAGAGTTCCGAGAGAAATCATCTTGAATTTCTCTTTGACAAGGAATTTGTTCAATTCTCTGAGGTCCAAGATAGGTCTGTATCCCCCTGTTTTCTTTGGGATAAGGAAATAGGGGGAGTAAAATCCCGTACCCTGTTGAGGAGTGGGTACTTCTTCTATTGCCCCTTGGGCAAGAAGGATAGTGACCTCCTGATCTAATAGGTTGATGAGAGGTGTCGGAGAATTGAACTGCCTTATTATTGTGGGAGGGGCATGCTTGAAAAATGAAGCCTGTACCCCTCCTTTATGATGGAGAGTGTCCAATGCTCTGCTGTTATCTGCCCCCATCTGGGGGCAAAGTGACATAACCTTCCCACGAGAGCCAGAAAGATCTCTAGCTGCAAGTCAAAGGCCTTGGGGAGGCTGAGACTGCTGGGACGGTTGAGGCTTAGTCTTTGCTTTCTTCTGTTTGGGTGGTTGCTGACCTTTCCTGACAAGCTGACCTGCAGAACGTCCCTGCTGAGCATAAGCAGGATAATATCTTTTCTTCTTAGAAAAGAATGGTTTCTTGAACGATTTCTTTCTAGCAGGATCAGCTGTGGACTTGGATAAACTATCCAAGGTGGAGTTGTCAGCATCTATCTCGTTGGCCTTTTAATGCCAATCTTTACCAAACAGGTTCTCACCAGTACACGGGATATTTCCCAATTTGTCTTGTACCCACAGCTCCAGATCGGATGCCTGGAGCCAAGCAATTCTACGTGCACCTATGACAATGGCAGAGGTTCTGCTTATGCACTCAAAGCAGTCAAAGGCTGCACGGTTGACAAATTTAGAAACATCTTGGGCATGTTTGACCAAAGTGAGAAAATCCTGTCTTCTATTCTCTGGAAGAATAGGTCTTAAAGCTTCTAAATCATCTGTGACCTCCTTCAGGAACATTCCCATGTAGAGACTATAGGAACTGATCCTGGCAGAAAGCATGGAAGCTTGGAAGACATGACGTCCAAAAGCATCCAGGGTTCTGCACTCATGTCCTGGAGGATTAGAGGCATGCCTCTTTGCACTCCTGATCCTTCTCATAGCTGATTCCACTACAATAGAGTGGTGAAGAAGCTGAGTCTTTTGGAAACCAGGACAAGGAGGGACTCGATACAGAGTATCCAGTCTGCGAGAATGAGGAGAGGTGGTAAGAGGTGTCTCCCACATCCTTAACATGAGATCATATAAAATCTCATGAATGGGCAAGGTAGCTGCCTCCTTAGGAGTTTTAGGATATTGTAAAATTTCCAACTCCTTATCTCTGGGCTCTGTTTCAGGGGTCACAGTAATGGACAGACCCCGAGCCACCTCCCTAATAAAATCCTGGAAGGAAATATCCTCTGGAGGAGACATCCTGCGCTTAGGGGAGGAGGGCTCCTCTGGGAGAAGTATTCCTGCATCGACAGAACTATCAGAATCCTCAGATTCTTCTGAGGACTCGAGGTACCGTCTGTCCGGATGCTCCTGAAGAGCCCGATACCCGTACCGACCGAAGTCGGTAAAGGGAGTAATCAGAACTGGGGTATCGGTACCCAAGGGCATCGGATGACTGGATACCGGCAAAGCAGACACCGATGCCGATGTCGATGCTATCGGTACCGGTACCGATGCCAGAGCCGGTACTGACTGGATTGTCTGTCGCGGTTCCGAGGGCGTTGATGCCGCCAGACTGCGCTCAATAGTCAGGAATCTCTGGTCTATCGACGCTGCCGATGCCTGGATGTCGGCACCAGAGAAGACTGCCGGTACCCCAGAGTATGGCACCAGTAGTTCTGCCGAGGTCGAGGCCTCGAGAACATCCTGGAGCTCCGATAATGCTTTGGAAGCCGAAGCCTCCCGCCAGGGCAATTTTGCCGGTGCAGAATCCTCAAGGGCAACGCCAGAGGCATCTCGATGCTTAGAAGGAGATCTACACTTTGAGGACCGGCTGGACTTATGTTTAGTTACCTGAGATCCACGGGAGGAAGAGGAAGCCCTGGAAGACGTCGATGCCACCGAAGCTGCATCAGAGGGAAACAGGGTACTGAGCTTAGCAGCTCGGTTCTGCCAACCTCTTTTAGACATCATGGCGCAGGACATACAATCCATGATGGAGTGGTCAGGACCTAAACATTTTAGACACCATTCATGGGTGTCGGTGACGGAAATGGTACCGCCACACTTGGTGCACTTTATGAAACCTGAGGCAGGTTTCTCCATTCTAAGAAAATGTTTTCGGGCCTAAGGCCCAAAAAGGCGCGTGCACCTGAAGAAAAATAGGAAAAATCCTAGTTTTTTTTTTTTTTAAAGACAGAAAATAATAAGAAAAAAAACCTGCGGTACCAGTAAAGCATCGAGGAAGGCAGACGCGACCACAAAAAAAGAAAGAAATAAAGAAGAATTCTTCTGCGGTGACAGGAACAATGACCTGCTGGCTCCGCGGAAAAAGAAGAACTGGAGAGAGGCAGTTGGGAAAGGCGGGAACGCAGCACGCAGACACTGTGGGATGCTCCCAAAAGCTTTCTAATTGGACGCTGGGGAGCGTTCCCGCGCAGGCTCCGTCGGTACCGATGATACCCATTCCTGCTTGATGACTACATTCCTGCTTGTTCCTGGAGATTAAACTTTTCTTCTTCTTCACTATTTCCAAATGTTCAAAACATTTTTCAGCTCACTGTCCTGTCTATGACTGCCTGGTGAGTCAAGTATTTTTTTCTTTTGTATTTGATCTGTATGTAAATTACTAGCAGCTGTGTGTTCCTTGGGTTTTGTGAAGGCTTCAGGAGTCCAGAGAGAGCATCAGAGAATAGCATTCAGGGTGAGGTAGCTGCCTAGAGGCAAGCAGAAACCAACTTGGTGGATGGGTGGCTGCCAGCTGCATATACAGAGGGAGAAGGAAGGATCCAAGCAGTGCTTGGCAGGACTCTCCAGATGATCACAGGGCTAAACTTGAGTGGGAATTAGGGCTAGCACTGAAATATTATGTGACAAATAATGTTTAAAAAAAAAAACCACCTCACACATTACCCTGTATTTGCAAAGAGTGTAATAAACCAATCAATAATAACAGCAAGTTATAATCACGTTGCCTCTTAGTTCTGTATAACTTACTTTGCATTCCAGTGTTTCACTTACAGCTTCTGTAAGCTTAAACAACTCTTGGGCATCCTGAAGGCATCTAAGAGAAAGAGAAACAAAACCACATAGGAAGATACCAAGAGGTTCTCAGGTCCTATTTATTGATCAGAGTGAATATGAAAGAACATTAACAGCTTTTCTCTTACTGCTGAGTTTAATAGAAGACCATTATGTTTAACACATGATTTGGTAGCTCTTATATAACACAATCAATGCAAATGTCATGTCAGACCAATGGTCTTATCGAGTAAAGCATCTAGTCTCCAATAATGGGCAGTTTAGTCCACTAGAAATAACATTAAATGCCATTTAATGCCATTAGACATTAAAAGGCAAGTCCATTTCTTGTTTACTCCTAGGTTTAAGCGGCAGCAATCAAAGTCTACCTGGCTAATATTTATTAAATTAAACAGTCATACAGGAATCGGTCTAAAACCTTTTTGAGCCCCTCTATACTACTAGCCTTGATTACATGCTCCACCAACAAACTCCATTTCTTTAAAAGATACAGCTAATATACCTTATCTTGGGCCTACTGGCTGTATTCTTAATGCCTATGCAGAGGGCTCTGAAGGATGGTATGACCTGTAGATCTTCATCAGGTACTGCTGTAGCAATAAAGACCAGCATGGTCCATTTGGTCTGATCAGTAAGGTGGCTAGAGTTGTACCTGCCACTCTGTGCACGTTACCCCTCTATTTTTTAAAGCGTGTTATTTAAGTTTGCTCTTGTTATACAGGAATCTGCTGTGTCGGCCCCATGCTTTTTTTTTTTTGCTTTTTTTTTTTAATTCCATCACTGTTTTTGCCCTCACCACCTCCTTTGGGACTGCATTCTAGGCATCCAACACTCTTCTAGTGAAAAAGTATTTCAAACCTTCATTTCATATCCTCTAGTTCTATACCTTCCCTGTATTTCAAAATGGTTGGTTTGTTCATTAATACCTTTTAAGTATTTAAATATCTCTATCATATTTCCCTGTCCTTCCTCTTCTCTAGGATATACATTTTTAGGACTTCAAGGCTCTTCTCATACATCTTCAGGCGCAGTCTACAGATCATTTTTATCACCTTCCTCTGAAGTGCTGCAAACCTTTTTGTATCCTTTGTGAAGTACAAGTTCCAAAACTTAACACATACTTCAAATGAGGCCTCATCGACAACTTGGACAGGGACATTAACACCACCTCTGCTGCTGGTTATGCCTCCCTGTATGCAACCTAACATTCTTCTGGATTTGGCCACTGCTATCTGACTGCTTCACCATCTTGAAACCTTCAGACATTTTTGCCTAAGGCCCTTCTTGATCTGTGCAGATAAGCTGTGTTTTAAAATGAAAAAAAAAAGGTGTAGTGTAATTGGTGGAAAAAATCTCTCTGGTGGTTGTAGATGGAAGCCCATGGCACTTTACTTAACTGGCAGCAAGCAGGGTTTGGGCAGATTCTGACAGAGCTGGAAGGTCAGCCAGGCCAAAAATAGAAGCAAACAAGTTGAGAAGTACATGGCTCTAAGCACTTCACCGAATTGGTGGGGTGTGTGACTGTGATTAATTTCTGGGCAACTGAGAGCAAGTATTGTATGAAATAGGGTAGCTGGATTGAGGGTGCTGTAAATATGCACACTACACTTATTCCCCTTCCTTTCTGGCACCTTTTTGTCTTAGTATTTCAGAATGAGTAGCATTGTCATAGCAGGGCTTGAAAATCCCTGCCACCACTTTTAGCCATGCCAGCGCCACCCTGATGACATCTTCACCCAAGCTGGCACTGTGTCAATATCTTTGGATGGCAGCACCTAATATACAGACTTAAGAACATAAGATATGCCATACTGGGTCAGACCAAGGTCCATCAAGCCCAGTATCCTGTTTCCAACAGTGGCCAATCTAGGTCATAAGTACCTAGCAGTTTCCCCAAAAGACACCGGTTCCTCAAAGCTTGTGTATTGGGTCAAGCAGTGATATCCTGGGTCCCTTTTAATAATGCTTTATGGACCTTTCCTCCAGGAACTTGTCCAAACCTTTTTTAAATCCAGCTACACTAACAGTTTTTACTACATCCTCCGGTAACAAGTTCCAGAATTTGATTACACGTTAAGTGAAAAAATATTTTCTCTTATTAGTCTTAAATAGGTTACCCTGTAGCTTCATTGCATGTCCCCTAGTCGTTTTATATTATGACGACGTAAACAATTGATCTACGTTTACCCATTCCACTCCATTCATTAATTTAGACCTCTAACATATCTACCCTCAGCCGTATCTTTTCCAGGTTGAAGAGCCCTAACCTTTTTAGCCTCTCTTCATAGGAGTATCCTTCCATCCCCTTTACCATTTTGGTGGCTCTTCACTGAACCTTTTCTAATAACGCTACATCTTTTTAAAGATATGGCGACCAGAATTGCACACAATATTCAAGGTGCGGTCATACCATGGAACGATACAGAGGCATTATAATATACTTTGTTTTATTAATCCATTCCTTTCCTTATGATACCTAGCATTCTATTTGCTCTCTTGGCCGCCGCTGCACACTGGGCGGCGGGTTTTAACATGTCATCCACGATGATGCCTAAATCTTTCTCCTAGGTGGTGGTTCCTAATGTGGAACCTTGCATTGTGTAACCATAGATTCAGTTGTTCTTTCCTAGGTTCATAACTTTGCACTTGTCCACATTAAATTTCATCTGCCATTTGAACGTCCAGTCTTCCAATTTATCAAGGTCCTCTTGCAATTTTTCACAATCCTCGTGTATTTTTTACAACTTTGAATAATTTTGTCATCTGCAAATCTGATCACTTCACTCTTTATTCTCATTTCCAGGTCAATTATGAGTGTTAAAAAGCAGCGGACCAAGCACAGATGCCTGGGGTACTCCACTATTCACCTTTTCTCATTGCAAAAATTGGCCATTTAGCCCTACCCTCTGCTTTCTATCTTTTAACCAGTTCCTGATCCACAACAGTATATCACCTCCTATCCCATGACTTTTAGTTTTGCCAAAAGTCTCTGATGAGGGACCTTGTCAAAGTCTTTCTGAAAGTCCAGATACACTAAATCAACCGACTCACCTTTGTCTACCCATTTATTCACACCTTCAAAAAAAACATAACAGATTAGTAAGACAAGATTTTCCTTGTCTAAAGCCATGTTGGCAATCTACCATTAAGCCATGACTATCTACATGCTGAGTAATTTTGTTTTTTGTAATGGTTTCTACCATTTTTCCCGGGACTGACGTCAGGCTCACTGGTCTGTAGTTTCCCGGATCACCCCTGGAACCCTTTTTAAAAATTGGCGTTACATTAGCAATCCTCCAGTCTTCAGGTATTACAGATGATTTTAATGATAGTTCACAGATTATTAATAGCAGGTCTGCAATCTCATATTTCAGTTCTTTCAACACCCTTGGATGTATACCAACCGGTCCAGGTGATTTGCTACTCTTCAGTACTCTTCATAAACCATTATTAAGAAGGGACCCAGGATATCAATGCTTGACCTAGTACAAGCACTGCAGAACCTGTGTCTTTTGTGGAAACTGCTAGGTACGTATGACCTAGATTGGCCACTGTTGGAAACAGGATACTGGGCTTGATGGACCTTGGTCTGACCCAGTATGGCATATCTTATGTTCAGTTTATCAAATAGTTGTAATATATCTTCCTGGTGTAGCGATATTTCTTTCAATTCTACTGCAGCATCACCTTTAAATACCACTTCAGTCATGGGTAACATCCCTACATCTTCCTCAGTAAAGACTGAAGCAAAGAATTCAATCAGTCTCTCCGCTATAGCCTTGTCCCCTCTTACTGCCCCTTTTACCCCTCTATCATCTAATGGTCCAACTGATTCTCTCACAGGTTTTTTGCTACGGATGTACTTGAAAAAGTCTTTATTACGCATTTTTGCTTCCACAGCAAGTTTCTTCTCAAATTCTCTCTTTGCCTGCCTTATCTATGCCTTGCATTTAACTTGCCAGTGCTTGTGCTGTTTCCAGTTTTCATCATTTGGCTCTTTTTTCCATTTCCTGAAAGATGCTTTTTGGCAATAGCCTCTCTGACCTCACCTTTAAACCATGCTGGCAGTTTTTTGGACTTCCTTCCACTTTTCTTAATACAGCTGGTCTGGGCTTCCAGGATAGTATTTTTAAACAACACCCCAGTATGATATAAGTCTCTAACCTTTACAACTGCTCCTTTTAGTTTTTTTCTTAACTATTTTCCTCACTTTATCATAGTCTCCCTTTTGAAAGTTAAAAGGTAGTAATGTGGATTTCCTTACCATCCCTCCTCCATTAATTAAATCAAACGCGATCATGCTATGATCACTATTGCCAAGTGGCCCCAACACCCTTATCTCTTGCACCAGATCTGGTGTTCCACTAAGGACTAAGACCAAAATGGCTTACCCTCTGGTCCAGGAATGGGCAAACTACGGCCCGGCGGACCTTTTAATCTGGCCCGCGGAGCGCTAGCTCTTCTGCGTGCTGCCTAGTATGGGCCTGGGCCGCAGCACGCTGCAGTACCCGCAGACCTGGTGCTTCATCAACTGGCGCACCAATGTGTCTGCGCACGCTGCCTACTCCTACATGTACGCCGGCTTCAGCTTCTTCCTCATCCTGGCCACCGTGCTCTGCAACGTGCTGTGTGCACCGCCAGTTTGTGCGCCGCACCTCACTGGGTACCGCCGACGCACGCCTGGCTGAACTGCGCCGCCGCCGCTCCTTCCGCCGCATGGCTGGAGCCGAGATCCAGATGGTCATCCTGCTCATCGCCATCTCGGCCGTCGTGCTCATCTGCTCGATCCCGCTAGTGGTAAGTGCTCCTTTGCCCCTCTTCCCCAGGTCTCCTTTTTCAGGAAAGCCGTCTTGTTTAATTCCCCTCCTAAATGTGTGGGTTTCCCCCCTTGTTCCTCTCAATACTTCTTTAGATGTACGTAAGAAGATCTGTAAATTCTTCAGGAGCGATGTACTGAGGCAAACGGAAGGTGGCATAAAGTCCTTGGAATCTGGCATTTTTAAGAGTGGTTAAATTAGCACAGGTTTGAAAATTGGGAGCAGGAGCATCAATCGTCAAAGCTTCTTCTATTTTTAAAGACTTGATGTTGTGCTAACTGGCTCTTTCAGTTCAGACGTGTACGCACGCATTTTTGAGTGAGTTTAAAATTATAACATTTGTATTTGATGCCCCAAACCCTCCCAAAAAAATGATTTATTTCCTAAACATTGGCCTGTGATTCTGCAGCCAAATGCAGCTAACACCAAATTCCGTAAAGCATCTCACAGTAAAAGAAAGCCCAGTGAATGTAGCTCCCTTGAGGTTTCTGCAGCTAGAGAAGTTCCCTATGTGATAGATATGTGAATATTGCTATATATCTCCTGGACGTGGGGGTGCTGAAGGCGGCCAGAAAAGGCAAACACTATTTAGTTACTGTGAGAAGTTTGAATATAGTTCCCGCTCCGATTAGAAAAGGGGGAACAGCTTTCTCTCTCCAAACCACCTGCAGTATTTCTTGCTCGGTTTTTCATTATCTTAATCCAGCATCTGAACGCACTCTACAACCATGTTTCTTTTGTATAGCAAATACAAGACCTTTGATGATCTGCCAGATCCAGACCATTTAACTCCTAAATTTACAGAAGTACAAAGCTCTAGGGCAGACAGCAAAGCTGCCATTTACTTAGAGAAAAAGGCTCGGGACTTTGCTACTAGATAAGTGTGTATGACTCAAGTTAGATGCCCCGAGTTAGTAATCTGCTCTTTATGATGTTAGAATCGTTAAACTTCTCTCATTTTCCCACACTAGCCACACAGGAAAAGGCCATCCAAAATGTGAATAAATATAGCAAATCACTGAATGACCTGCATGAAGAATTCAAGAAGTGCAATTGGAACTAATCGATCTTCAATCTGATGCAATCTTAAAGGAGAACTTCCACTCTCTTCCACTAAAAGAGTTCTATGCCTCACTTAAAGATGACTGTTTTCCAAACCTCCGGGGGATGGCACAGAAGATTCTGGCCTTGTTTGGCTCGACCTACATGTGTGAGCAGACGTTCAGTGTCATGAACATCAATAAATCCCGTCACAGATCCCAGTTAACTGACCAACACCTCAGATCTATTCTGCGAATTGCAACAACAAAGCTATCTCCTGACTTTGATGCCTTAATAAAAAAGGGAGACCAACAACACTGTTCCCACTAAAATTGAAGGTACTATTTTATGAAAGAAATACATTGCATAAAAGTTTTGTAAAATAACTCTTTTTATGCTTTTCTACCTTAAATTAATCTAAACATTTAATGTTACAAATTTAAATTTAATTTATATTAATTCACACATACACACCGTCCATCTACTCTTGGTCCGGCTCCCGGGTCCAATATATGAACCCATTGCGGCCCTTGAGTCAAAAGGTTTGCCCACCCCTGCTCTGGTCAGTTCATGAACCAGCTGCTTCAAGCAGCAGTCATTTATTTCATCTGGAAACTTTATCTCCCTAGCATGTCCTGCCATGACACTGACCCAGTCAATACCAGGGTAATTGAAATCACCCATTATTATTACCGTTCTGTAACTTTTGTTAGCTTCCCTGATTTCTTTGAGCATTTCATCATCCATTTGTTCATTCTGGCCAGGCGGTCGATAGTACACCCCCACTACCATCACCTTCCCCTTTTTACATGGAATTTCAATCCATAGAGATTCTACAGTGAATTTTGTTTCCTGTAGAACTTTAATCCTTTCTGACTCAATGCTCTCTCTAACATACAACGCAACCCCTCCACCAATTTGATCAGCTCTATCATTATGATATAGTTTGTACCCAGGTATCAGTGTCCCACTGGTCGTCCTCCTTCCACCATGTCTCTGAGATACCAATCATATCTAACTTCTAATTTAGTGCTATATATTCTAACTCTCCCATCTTATTTTTTAGACTTCTAGCATTTGCATACAAGCATTTTAGAGACTGTATATTATTCATATTAACCTGGTTATCAGTGGGCAGGGGTAATTTGGAATCTTTAAGCTCTGTCTTCTCTGTACTCAAGGGCATTTGGGCTACCTTTGTGTTTATTGGAACCTCTTTGCTGATGTGCCCTAACTTCATTATTTTGGTAGCATCCTTGAAGGATAAATTGTTCCAAACCATGCGCTCTTGGGCGACTGTCGGCTCTCCCCTATTATCTAGTTTAAAAGCTGCTCTATCTCCTTTTTAAAAGTTAATGCCAGCAGCCTGGTTCCATCCTGGTTAAGGTGAAGCCCATCCCTTCGGAAGAGCCCCTCCTTTCCCCAGAATGTTCCCCAGTTCCTAACAAATAGAAAACCCTCATCCTTGCACCACTGTCTCATCCACGCATTGAGTCTCCGGAGCTCTGCCTGACTTTTGGGTCCTGCATGTGGAACGGGAAGTATTTCGGAGAACGCTACCCTGGAAGTTCTGGATTTCAATTTCCTACCTAAAAGCCTAAATTTAGCCTCCAGAACTGCCCTACCACATTTTCCTATATCATTGGTACTGACATGTACCAAGACAGCAGACTCCTCCCCGGCACTATCTAAGACCTTGTCTAGGTGTCGCGTGAGGTCTGCTATCTTCGCACCAGGCAGGCATGTTACCAAGCAATCCTCACGTCCACCATCCACCCAGCTATCTACATGCCTAATGATCGAATCACCAATTATAACGGCTGTCCTAACCCTTCCCTCATGGGCACATGGCCCTGGAGAAACTTCCTCGGTGAGAGGGGGCTTTACATCACCTGGAGGACAGGTCCTAGCTATAGAATCACTTCCTGCCACACCAGGGTGATGCTCTCCTGTCACGTGACCTCTATCCTCCATGGCAACAGGGATGCTGCCAGACTGGAGGTGGGACTTAAGGACTATATCCCTGTAAGTCTCGTCTATGTATCTCTCTGTCTTCCTTATGTCTTCCAGGTCTGCTACTCTTGCCTCCAGAGATCAGACTCGTTCCCTGAGAGCAAAGAGCTCCTTGCACCTTGTGCACACATAAGACCCCTCACCAACTGGGAGAAAATCATACATGTGACACTCAGTGCAAAAGACTGGAAATCCCCCATTTCTCTGCTGGACTGCTGTCTGCATCTTCGTTTTAAGGTTGTGTTTAGATATTTAAGTTCTTTACTTACTAAGGGCTGCTGGGGATACTTATACTAATAAAACTATACCTAATATGTTTAATGTACTTTGTTCACCTGAATTTTAATTCATCTCAGGTCCTTAATGTACGCTGATGAGAATAAACAGCTGCACCTGAGTGTGAATATGGCACCTCCTTTCCTTTAAGAGGTTTAAGCACCTATTAAAGCTACGATTATCCCAGGGGTGGGTGGGTGTGGGGGAGGGAGGGAGGTAGGGAAAAAAGACATTAAAAGCTGGCTGCTTCACAGTACCCTGTCCTTTGCTTCTAAAGTAATCTGTGACCAATCTCCAGGGGGAGTCCCACAGCCCTTGCTTGGATAGAGGGAGTCTTGGGTTCTAAATCTAACCAGAAAGCTCTCCTCAGTGTTTTAAATTTAAACTGAAAACTCTTTGCTACTACTAGGCCCTGACCGATTTAACAAATACACGGGGTTCACAGATTAATCAGCTTTAATCTAAATAATTCCTTTTCCCCCAAGATTTAGCTAAAGTCCCAGAAGTAATACTTACAACTGCAGATCTCTCTCCAGAAGTAGCAGTCCCCTTTTGTAGTCCTTCAAGACTGAGAAGCACAGAACTCTGGTTGAGCTATTTATGCCTGTGCTTCTGAGGTAAGCTGTGACCAGTTTCCTGAGTGATTAACACAGTTCTTGCTTGAAAGTGGGAGTCTTTCAAACTGGCCTTTTGATCTGTTGCCTGGCTTTAACAGCTAGTTAAAAGAATTTCACAGGTCTCTTGCCCCCTATGTAGAAGGCCTCTTTCTAAAGGTCTCTAGAAATAATTTATTGCTCAAGGAATACTGACCCTGTTTTGCCTTTTATGCTAGGTTATAATCTGATTTAAATTAAAGCTTTTTGCTGCTAGTAGGCCCTGACCGAGTATGAAATTTAAAGCAGAAGCTCTCTGCTGGGTTCTAAATTTAACCAGAAAGCTTTCCTCTGTGTTTTAAATTTAAACTGAAAACTCTTTGCTGCTACTCGCCCTGACCGATTTAACAAATACACTGGGTTCACAGATTAATCAGCTTTAATCTAAAGAATTCCTTTTCCCCCAAGATTTAGAAAAATTCCCATAAGTAATACTTACAATTTCAGATCTCTCTCCAGAAGTAGCAGTCCCCTTAGGAGGGTGTTTTACTAAAAGGCGGTAGTAGACTCCGTACGATATCAGAGCTATGGCCCCATTGAAATCAATGGGGCTGCGGCTCCGATATCGCACGGAGTCTGCTACTGCTGTTTAGTAAACACCTCCCTTAGTTTACCACATAACTGCTGGCTGCTATTACACTCCGTAATCTTTGCAAACAGAATGATGCACCCACAACAAACACTGTCGTCTCATACAAAATGTATCAAAAAAAGATCAACTTATTTCTTGGCTCTGTTTCCTCTGTTCTTCTAGGTCTCCTCTTTTCATCCTGTATAGAACACTGTTACTTATCTATAGCAGGTATTCTCCATGGACAGCAGGATAAGTCATCACATTTGGGTGATGTTGCCGATGCAGCCCCCATATGGGAAACTCCCCCAGCTCTTTCCATAACAAAATATTTCCTCAAATTATTCCTGAATCTATCCCTTCACCTTAATCCTATGAACCCTCATTCCAGAGCTTCATTTCAACAGGAAGAGGACTACCTTCTATGCATTTATACAATGGAGATATTTAAATGCCTTTATCAAATCTCTCCTTTCCCACCTTTCCTCAAGAGCATATATCAAGAGATATTTAATCTGTCCCTATATGCCTTATGACAGGTTACTGCCCATTTTAATAGCTGCATTTGGGCCAACTTTCCTTTCGAAGGTGGAGTCTCCAGAACTGTACACAGTACTCCAAATGAGATCTCACTAGAGACCTACAGTATACAAAGGCACTAATATCTCCTTTTTCCTGCAGGCCATTCCTTTCCCTGTGCACACAAGAAAACCCCTGACTTTTACTATTACCCTTTCTACCTGTTGGGCCATTTTGAGATCATTCAGTACAAATCACCCCAGGTCCCACACTTCTTTCATGCATTGAAGTATTTCATTTCCTATACTGTACCACTCCCTTGTATTTTTTCAGCCTAAATGCATGACCTTGCATTTTTTTGCATTAAAAACTTTAGTAGTCAAATTCTGAACCACTTCAAGTTTCACTCAGTTCCCTCCTCATGTTTTACACACATTCCAGGGCATCTACCCTGCTGCAAATTTTGATTTCATTTAGAACATAAGAATATGAGATATGCCATACTAGGTCAGACCAAGGGTCCATCAAGCCCAATATCCTGTTACCAGCAGTAGCCAATCCAGGCCTGAAGTACCTTTCAGGTTCCCAAAAAGTATACAGATCACATGCTGCTTGTCCAATGGGTAAGCAGTGGATTTCCCAGGTCCTCTTTAATAAAGGTTTATAGACTTTTCCTCCAGGAACTTGCCAAACCTCTATTAAATCCAGCTCCACTAACATTTTTACACCATACTCCGATAACGAATTCCTGAGTTTGAATGTGTTGAGTGAAAAAGCATTTTCACTGATTAGTCTTAAATGTGCTACGTTGTAGCTTCATTGCATGTTCGCTAGTCTTTCTTTGAATGAGTAAACAACCGAGCTACATTTACCGGTTCTACTCCATTCCATTATTTTATAGACCTCTATCATATATCTCTCCTCAGTCATCTCTTTTCCAAGCTGAAGAGCCCTAAGTTTTTAAAGTCTTTCCTTGCAGGGATATCCTTCAATCCCCTTTACCATTTTTGTCGTTCTTCTCTGTATCTTTTCTAATTCTGCTATATACTTTTTAAGATATGGTGACCAGAATTGCATACAATATTCAAGATGTGATCACACCAAAGAACGATACAGAGGCATTATAATATCCTTGGCTTTATTCTCCATTCCTTTCTTTATGATTCTCAGCATTCTATTTGCTTGCTTGGCTGCCGCTGCACACTGGGCAGAGGGTATTATCTATGATGAAACCTAAATTCCTGGGTAGTAGTTCCTAATGTAGAACCTTGCATCATGTAACCGTAGCTTGCTTTGCTCTTCCATAAGTGCATAACTTTGCACTTGTCCACATTAAATGTCATCTGTCATTTGGACGTCTAGTCTCCCAATTTATAAAGGTCCTCTTGTATTTTTTTTTTTACAATCCTCTTATGTTTTAACAACTGAATAATTTGGTATCATCTACAAATTTGATCACCTCACTCATTTCAAGGTCATTTATAAAAATGTCAAAAAGCAGAGGGCTCAGCACCGACCCTCTGTTTGTCTTTCCCCATTGAGAAAATTGGCCATTTAACCCTACTATCAACCAGTTCCTAATCCAGAATAGTACACTGCCTCCTATCCCATGGCTTTTTAATTTCCTCAAGAGTCTATCATGAGGGACTTTGTCAAAGGCTTTCTGAAAATCGAGATAAGCTATATCAACCAGCTCACCTTTATCTACCTGTTGATTCATACCTTCAAAAAAAATAAGAGATTGGTGAGACAAGACTTTCATTGGCTAAATCCAAGTTGGCTTTCTGCCATTAAACCATGACAAATCTACATATTCAATAATTTTGTTCTTTATAATGTTTTCTACCATTTTGCCCAGTACTGATGTCAGACTTACAAGTTTGTAGTTTTCCGGAACATCCCTGGAGCCTTTTTTAAAAATTGGTGTTACACCGGCCACTCTCCAATCTTCAGGTACTACAAATGATTTTAATGATAGATCACAGATTACTAGCAGTCCTACAATCTCATATTTCTGTTCTTTCAGTACTCTGGAATGTATGGCATCTTGTCCAGGTGATTTGCTGCTCCTTATCAACTAGCTGCATTGCATCTTCCTGATTTATAGAGATTTTTTCAGTTCCTCCGATACTCATGCGAGAAACGATATCTAGAGGCGATGTAAGTTTACTTACATCTTCTACAGTAAAGACCGAAGCAAAAAATTCATTCATTCTCTCCACTGTGGTCTTGTCCTCTCTCAGTGCACCTTTTAGCCCTCCATCATCTAATGGCCCAACTGATTCCCTCACTGGTGTTTTGCTACATATATATACTTATAAAGGTTTTTATTACGCACTTTTGCTTCCATGCTTCTTTTCTAATTTTCTTTTTGCCTGCCTTCAGGGGCTGGTCCAAGGGTTTGGGCCGCCACTCCCCCCCCCCCCCCCCGACGTAGATTCCATCTTGGGAAACACTGCCACTGCCTGCCTCCCTCCCAAACGGGACAGCAGCTGGGGGGACAACGCGGCCGCCCATGCTGCTGCCGTCACTCTGGGGGGCCGCCTAGCTCACGGGACGGCCCTGAATGCCTTGCATTTAATTTGCCAGTACTTATGCTTTTTCCTGTTTTCATCATTTAACTCTTTTTTCCATTTTTTGAAAGATTTTCTCTTAGCTATTACAGTCTTTTTGACCTCACACCTTTAAGCCATGCTGGCTGTCATTTGGCCTTCCTGCCACCTTATTTTTAAAGCATGGAATACATCTGGTCTACTTCCAAAATACAGCTGTCGTCAACATTATTGGCACCTTTGCATTTTTGGAATGCTGTGTACAATATCTTGAGAAATAATTGGAAATATTCCAACAGTATGTTATCATAAATGGAAATTACACTAACCTGGTAATTGTAGTTCCTGGAGGGTCCAGTTTAGTCCTCCACAATCGGGTAGTGCACCTCCTCCTGCAGCCTGGAGACTGGACCAATCAAATCTTCTGTAGTATATATGCAGACGGAGCTCCCAGAAGCCCCCAGTGTACTAGTAACAAAGCAAACTTAACGAAGCAACACATTAGAGTAATAGAAAAAAATGCAAATTTAAAGAATAAACTTGTTCCCCTTAATAAATATCAACCCCCTCCCCAAACGAGGAAGCCAGAACACTGCACCGCGCCTCCAACGACGCCCCGGTATCAAAAAGACAGCCCACAGCGAAAATCCCCAAAGAGCTGACTGAAATCGACGAAAAGGAATAGCACTTGCAAAGAGCGCGGCCGCAAGGAAGGCAGAACGGAAAGGAGAAAACTGTCTTATGACCAAACCGTTCGGAAAAGCGCGCCGCACTAAATTATCTGATAGTCGGGAGGGAAGGAGGACTAAACTAGACCCTCCAGGAACTACAATTACCAGGTTAGTGTAATTTCCATTTCCTGATCGGTCCTCCAGTTTAGTCCTCCACAATCGGGATGTAACAGAGCAGTCAACACCGGGCGGGACCTTGCCATCCGGCGCGCAGAACCGCCGAACCAAAACAGGAATCCCGAGCGGCTGACACATCCAACCGATAGTGTTTACTGAAAGCATGTAATGACGACCAAGTGGCCACCTTACAGATGTCCGCTGGCGGAACTAGGCTATACTCCGTCCAAGAGGTCGCTGGAGCCCTTGTGGAATGGGCTCGGATCCCCTCCGGAACTGGCCGCCTCTGCAACAGATATGCGGACGCGATTGCTTCTTTGAGCCATCTGGCAATGGAGGCTTTAGCCGCCGCCTCCCCCTTTCGTGCCCCACCAAAGAGCACGAACAATCGGTCGGTCTTTCGAAAAGATTCGGTAGCCTTCAAATAACGACGAAGCACACGACCCACATCGAGACGGTGAAGACCCTTGTCCACAGTCCCAACGGAGTCCGAAGGCAGCACCGGAAGGAACACTGTCTGATTTACGTGAAAAGGAGAAACCACCTTTGGCAAGAAGGAAGGGACCGGACGGAGAACCACCCGATCCTGGGAAAAAGACAAAAAAGGTGCCCGGCAGGACAGCGCCTGTAGATCAGAAATACGGCGTGCCGAGCAGATGGCCACGAGAAAAACCGTCTTCAGCGTGAGATCTTTTAGAGACGCCCTACTCAGGGGCTCAAAAGGTTCGCGAACCAGGGCCCGCAGCACGAGATTCAAGTCCCACGGAGGAACGAAGATCCTGCGGGAAGGCCGCAAATGAAATACCGCCGTAAGAAAACGCCGCACGTCCGGATGAGACCCAAGGGGACGGCCCAAAACTTTGCCACGATAACAGGAGATAGCCGCCAGCTGGACTTTCAGGGAGCTAGCAGCAAGGCCCTTATCAAAACCATCCTGAAGAAAACTTAAAACGACGGGCACGGAAACCGTCGCTGCACGGACTCCACGGCGGGAGCACCAGTCTTCAAAGATTCTCCATATCCGAACGTAAGTAAGAGAGGTGGACGTTTTCCTCGCTCGCAGGAGGGTGGCAATCACCGCGGGGGAGTAACCCTTCTTTTTCAACCGAGCCCTCTCAATGGCCAAACCGTAAGCGAGAATCGACCCACTTGGGGCATGCGCAAGGGTCCCTGAAGAAGAAGATCCGGCAACGCGGGCAAGAGCCAAGGAACACCGTCTCGCAGCCTGACCAGGTCGGCATACCAGGGCCTCCTGGGCCAATCCGGAGCTACCAGCAACACTCGACCCCGGTAACTCTCGATGCGTTGAACGACCCGTCCGATCAGAGCCCACGGAGTTAAGACATAAAGAAGACCGGACGTGGGCCACGGTTGAATGAGAGCGTCGAGCCCCTCGGACATGCGTTCTCTTCGCCTGCTGAAGAAGTGCCCCGTCTTGGCCGACTGAAACGTCGCCATGAGGTCCATGATAGGCGGCCCCCACCGATGAACTATTTGCGCGTAAACCTGCGGGTTGAGCTCCCACTCTCCGGGGTCTACCCGCACTCTGCTGAGAAAATCGGCCTGAACATTTTCTGCGCCTGCAATATGCGCTGCCGAGATCGCCGGAAGACGAGTCTGAACCCAATTGAATAAAGCCATCGCCTCCGATTCCAGGGCTACGCTGCCGGTGCCCCCTTGGCGATTGATGTAAGCTACTGTGGTCGCATTGTCCGAGAGGACTCGCACCGGACGGCCGAGGACTAGGGCTTCGAGGGCTAATAGGGCTAGTCGCACCGCCCGCAACTCGAGCCGGTTAATCGACCAAGAGGCCTCCAGGGGAGACCATATTCCCTGAGCGAAGCGGGTCTCGCAGTGAGCACCCCAGCCGGATAAGCTGGCATCCATCGTGAACGGGACCCAAAGCGGAGGCTCCAAGGGAACCCCCCGCGTCAGGTTCTCGGAGGAGAGCCACCACCGGAGCGATCGGCGAACCGTCTTCGGGCAAGGCAATCTCTTGCTCAACGAGTCGAACTGGTTGGACCAACGACGCAGCAGGGCACTCTGGAGCGGACGCATATGGAAGCGCGCCCAAGGCACCACCTCCAAGGTCGCCGCCATCGTACCGAGGAGCCGCAGGTACCACCACGCGGACGGAGCGGGCATCCCCCTGAAGAAGCGGACAAGAGTCCGCAAAGCCAGAACACGGCGCTCCGGCAAGCACACCAAGCCCCGCGCCGTGTCGAAGCGCACTCCCAGGTACTCGAGTTCCTGAGTCGGCCACAGACAACTCTTGCATTCGTTCACCACCCAGCCGAGGGATCGCAACAGAGCCACCACCCTGTCCGTGACCTGCACACACTCTCAACTGGACTTTGCCCGAATCAACCAGTCGTCGAGATACGGGTGGACTAGGATGCCCTCTTTGCGCAAGGCCGCCGCGACCACTACCATCACCTTTGTGAAGGTTCGGGGAGCCGTGGCGAGACCAAACGGCATGGCCCGAAATTGGAAGTGGCCCCATGGAAATGCGAAGCGGAGAAACCGTTGATGAGACGTCCGGACGGGAATGTGTAGATAGGCCTCGGAGAGATCGAGGGACGTTAGAAACTCTCCTTGACGTACCGTGACAATGACTGACCGCAGGGTCTCCATCCGGAAGTGCGGTACCTTGAAAGCGCGATTCACGCCTTTGAGATCTAATATTGGCCGAAGAGAACCGCCCTTTTTGGGAACCACAAAATAGATGGAGTACCGACCGGCGCCTCTTTCCAAAGGAGGGACTGGAACTACGGCACCCAGTGAGAGTAGCCGATCCAGAGTCACGCGGATGTCCCGCGTCTTTTGCGCTCCCTTGCTGGGTGACATCACAAAGGAATCTTGAAGCGGGCAGGCAAACTCCAGCGCGTAACCCTCTTTGATAATCTGCAACACCCACTGATCTGACGTAATCTGGGCCCAAGAAGGAAGAAAATGGCGCAAACGACCCCCGATAACCGGGCTTCCCTCTAGAGCCCGCCTCGCTTCATTGTGGCTTGCGATTAAAGGATGAGGACGAGGAAGAGGCGGCTCCGGAGAAGCCTCGTCCTGCTCCTCTGAAACCACGAAATCCTTGATAACGGGCTCCAAAGCGACCGCGCTGCGAGGCCCACAGTCAGGAAGAACGAAACCTGCGAAAATCCCTAAACTGACCGCGCGTCGAGGGCGACGATCTATTGAGCTTAGGCTTATCTTCCGGCAGCCTACCACCCTTAGACTCACCAAGATCCTTTACCAACTTGTCTAGAGCCTCACCAAACAACAATCTGCCCTTAAAGGGCAGCTTACTGAGGCGAGACTTGGAAGAACCGTCGGCCGCCCAGTTGCGTAACCAGATGGACCGACGCGCCGCCACCACGGAGGCCATACTATTAACTAAGGATCGGATTAAATCATAAAGCAGATCCGCCAAGTAAGCTGATCCGGACTCCATGCGGGTAACTTCCAGCAACCCCTGCTGGTCCAGTCCGGAACCTGAGCGCAGATGCTGTGACCAACGTAAACAAGCCCGAGCAACCCACGCCCCACAAATGGAGGCTTGCAGGGACAAGGCGTTTGTATCGAAGGCTTGCTTTAACAAATTATCAACCTTCTTATCCTGGGCATCCTTTAAGGCCGCAGCGCCCTCAACCGGGATGGTGGTTTTCTTAGTCACCGCCGATACTGCAGCATCAACCCGCGGAGACTTAAACAAATCCTTGTCCTTGTCGGCCAGGGGGTAAAGACGATTCATGGTCCGAACTCCCTTCAAACCGGATTCCGGTTGATCCCACTCAGAATGGATCATTTGCTCAACAACCCGGTGTACAGGGAACACCACCTGGGCGTCCCTGACCGCCTGAATGAGAGGGTCTTCCAAACCCTCCTCCTCCAGAGGCTGAACCACGGCTAGGTTAAGAGTTTGAAGGGACTCCGTGATCAAAGGGACCAGCTCGTCCCTACGAAACACGCGAATAATCAGAGCCTGATCTTCCAGCTCCGGGATCTCCCCGTCCTCCAACTCATCAGCCTCCGTCTCAGGATCACCCTCCGCCTCAGCATCAGGAAAACAAGGGGTGTCCTGATCCTGGTCCACCAACCTGAGCCTCTTGACGGCCGGCTGAGAAGGCCGCTGACCCTTCCCTGAGGAACAAGAGGGGAGAGAAGCGGGCCAAGCCTCCGGCAACTGACCGGACCGGCTCAAGCGGAAAGCCTGATGCATGAGGAGAACGAAATCTGGGGAAAATCTACAGGTGGCGCTACTAGAGCCGCCTGCTGCAACTCAGGGACAGACCCATTGGACGGCGGCAGCGAACCAGACGGGTGGACGCCCGCCGAAGGGACACTCTCCCCCGTTAGAGAGGTGTCACCAGGGACAGGCAGTTCCTTCAGTTCAAGAGAATGTTCCAGGTCTGAGGAAGCTGAGGCACAGCCCCTGCAGACGCCCGAGTCAGACACCGCACCCCTTCGGGACCCACAGATCACACACTGCGGTTTGGCTGCCATCTGAGGACAACCTTCCGCCAATCGGGAGAGAAGGGAGCAGAAACAGGGAAAGCCCACACCAAAGGGACCAACCCTATGTAAATCAGTACTGTCTTTAAACCCTTCTTTTTTTCTTTTTTTTTTTTTTTTTTGAAGAAAATAAAATACTCCCTAGAATCCCAGGAGTGCCCTGAGCAAAATCGCCAGCATAAGAAACCCCAAAAAGGCCAGGGGAACCCATGCACAAGTGTTAAAAAGTGCCACTGAAAAGTCCCCTTTAGAGATTCAAAATGGCCGCCGCACTTGTTCACCCCGCGGTAAAAAACGGCGCGAAAATACAAAGGCAACCCAAGAAAAGTGAAAATAAAAGAAACGGACCCAAATGAAGGGCAAAGTGGAAAAAACACGAAAAACAGGAAATCGGGAGGCTGGGGAACTGACAGACCCGCTGAAAATAGGAACGGGAGGGAGCTGCAGTACCCGATAAAGGTAAGGAAATGAAAAATCCTACCAGCTCAGGAAATCAGCACAGGATATCAGCCAGCTGCTCAGAATGACAGACAATGCTGGACCAGGTATGGCTCTTCCCCGTACAGCCTAGGGGAGAGCTCAACCGAGGCTATACAAATACACCGGGGGGGGGGAGGCAGGAGCCCAATGCAGGACTGGCTTCTCACCCCGGGAGGTCCCCTGTGTCTATGTCTTTTTTTTTTTTTAAAGAAACAGCTACCTAGGAAATAAATGGTAATGAAAGAAGGAGATAAAACAAACCCCAAAAAGAACTAACTAGTGTTGCTCCCTCAAGTGTCACTAAGTGTGCCCAGAAAGGGCACACACGTCCTCAAGCTGCAAGGAGACTGGACACACTGGGGGCTTCTGGGAGCTCCGTCTGCATATATACTACAGAAGATTTGATTGGTCCAGTCTCCAGGCTGCAGGAGGAGGTGCACTACCCGATTGTGGAGGACTAAACTGGAGGACCGATCAGGAATATTTTAATGTTCAAAGGTATACAAAAAAAAAAGATGTTTGCGCAACTTAAATGTAGTAATTTCTGAGAAAAACACAAAATATGACTTGGACAGGATTAATGGCATCTTTCACTAATATGTAGTTACATAACCCTTTGCAGTGATGACAGCCTCCAAATGTTTCTTGTAGCCATCTCTTATAAGTGTCTGCTGATAGTTTCTCCCACTCTTCAACTGAGATTTGTTCCAGCTCATGAATGTTTCCACAATTTCATTTACCAATGGCAGATTTCAGTGCTTTCCAAAAGTTCTCAATGGGATTGAGATCAGGACTCATTGCTTGCTCGTTTAAAACAGTCTATTTGTTCTGCCAAGCAAACCTAGGAGCTGCTGAGACGCCAGGAGTCAGCATTGACTCGAAGGCGCACACTGCATTTTGCAACCATTCTTTTATACTTTTGGATATATGTTTTGGTACATTTTCCTGCTGGAGGGACTCTTGACCTTCAATCCAGACCTAGCTTTCTGACATTAGATAGCACATTTTGCTCCAGAATACCTTGGCAGTTCTCAGAGTTCATGATTCCTTTAATACGTTCCAGGTCTCCAGTTACTGAGGCAGTAAAACAGCCCCACAACATTATGGAACTTCCACTATATTTAACTGTAGGAAGGGTGTTTTTTTTTTTCCTTATAAGCTTCATTTCTTCGCCTGTAAATCTATCACTAGTCTGCACTTCCAAAGAGCTCAAGTTTGGTTTCATCTGTCCACAGAACATTTTCCCAGAAGGACTGTGGTTTCTCAAAGTGGGTTTGGGCAAAGATCAGGTGTGCATTTTTAAGTCTGACTTTGAGCAGTGGGGTCCTTCTTGGCCTTCGCCCACGAAATCCTTCTTTGTTTAGTGCATGGTCAGCCTTAAGCTCTTTGGATGTTATACATGGTGATTTTCCAACAGTTCGCACAAACCTTCAAAGACTTCTTAAATTAATTTTCCACGTCCCACCACATCCTTGGAGGTTCTTCACAGTTCCACGAGCAGAAACCTTCTTAACACTGAACTGTAGATACTGGAATTTCAAGATCCTTGGAGATGGCCTTGCACCCACCTCTGAGGTTTGCTGCCTGAGAAAGCCATTATCACCAAATACCAATCTTGTCTTTACCATTGTGAAAATGGAACAGGGAGTGAATGTGGCCATTTTAAACATTAGAGCCATCATTCATTGGTTGATTCAAGTCATGTGAGTACTGACAATTGATCACAAGGTGTGTCTAATTTTACTGGGAATGTGGTTCTTCTATTCTAACTGATTTGAATTGTTTATAAAGGTGCCAGTAATTGTGTCCTATCTATATAAAAAAAGACTAAAAAGGTCTACCTCAAAATTATTCCAAACTACCAAGTAAAACCCCAGATACCTACAACTTATAATTTGACAAACTTTCAAACATTAACGCCCCAAACCTTTTTTTGTCAGATTATTTGCCTTGAAAGGGAAACCCTCTCTCACGGCAAACCCTCCCATTTTCTCTATTTTAAAGGGCCCTTGCTGCCCAGGATTTTAAACAAAACACAGAGGGACTACACATTGAGCAAACCCCTGGGGTTGTAGGTATTTGGGGTTTTACTTGGTAGTTTGGAATAATCGTGTCCTGGTAATGTCCCAGTTTTTAAACTATTTCCTACTATTTCCTTTTTTAATTGGTCTTCTTGTATTTGATTATTTTGTGTGTCAAATATGTGTGCATAAATAGTCCAAAGCCATTTCACTGGCCACTTTTTTTTTAGAAGATATTGAACATTAAGTGGTTGAATTGGAAGAGTGCCAATAATGTTGACAACAACTGTAGTATTTTAAATAATGCCCAGGCCTGGTCTAAATTCTCAGCCTCTGCTGTTGCTCCTTTCTGTTTTTTTCTTAACCATTTTCCTCATTTTATTATAGTCTCCTTTTTGAGAGTTGAATGTTAGCAATCAACTGCCTTGATTCTTGCACTAGATCCTGCATTCCACTGAGGACTAGGTCTAAAATAGCATCTCCACATGTCTGTTCCTTAACCAGTTGCTCCATCAGTCATTTATGTCATCTAGAAACTATCTCCCTAGAATGGCCTGATGTGACATTGACCCAGTCAATACCAGCAATAACACCCATTATTACTGTGTTGTAAACTTTGCTAGCTTCCTTAATTTCTGTTAGCATTTCATCATCTGTCTGTTCATTCTGTCCAGCAGATGGTAGTCCAAAAGTCGAATCAACGAAGCGCACCATACTCGCAGATACAACAGCAACCCAGTCAGAAGAGAGGTAATAAATGGCAAAATTAGACCTTACCTGTTATTTGTCTTTCCTTGAGTCCCTCCAGTCCAGTATGTGTGGGTTATCTCCGTCCACCAGCAGCTGAGAACTAAGCATGTCAGATTTATAACGTCACAGTAGAACTCCCTTCTCAGGCATCAGAAACCAGTATCCTTTTGACACAGCAGGTTTCCAGAGATCACAGCCATCCAAACAGGCAAAGAAACCACCCTATTAGCAACCACCCTATTAGCATAACAGAGGAAATGAACTGTGTAACTGACAAAAAACTCAACAGTTGGAAACTATGTACAAGGTGAGAAGAATGCAAAGTGTCAGGGTCATACTTGACTAACTTCCGGCCATCCGTGATGGAGGACCCCAGCAATGGAAATGGTGGAATTCATATGGAAGCCCTCCAGAGTGAACAGCCGGGCATGCTCATTCCATTAGATCCTAAAAAGACAGAAATATATGCATTGCATGGGGGAGGGGGGGGGGTCAAGAAAAGACAATTAGCAGGGTAAGGTCTAATTTCACCTTCCTAATCATCCCTCCAGTTCAGTCCAGTCTAGTACATGTGGAATGTACCAAAGCAGCTATTACTTATGGGAGGGGCCCGCGAGCCCGGCCTGGAGTACCATAGCCCCAAAACGTGCATCGTTAGACGCTTGCACATCCAGATGATAGTGATGCATAAAAGTATGTAGAGACGACCACGTTGCCGCTCTACAAAATGTCCACTGGTGGAACCAACCCATGCTCCTCCCAGGAAGTCGCCTGCGATCTCATAGAATGAGCCTTAAGGCCACCTGGCACTGCCTTTCTCTTGAGAACGTAGGCAAAGGAAATAGCTTCCTTAACCCAGCACTCTATCAAGGCTTTGGAAGCCACTTCTCCTTTGCGCGGTCCGGCAAACTGCATGAAGTCTGTCGAAACAACGGAACACCGCTGTCCATTTCAGGTAGTGCTGCAGCACTCTGCGGACATCGAGTAGGTTGAGTTGGTGGTTCCCCTCAGAGTTTGTGAGGCAATATCAAGCCGGAAGGGTCACCGATTGGTTTAAGCGAAAAAACAATCCTACCTTGGGAAGGAAGGATGGAACAGGCCGTAAGATCACCCTTTTTCTTAGATAGAAGCAAAAAAGGTTCCCTGCAGGACAGGGCTTGTAGCTCGGAGATTCAGCATGCCGGACAAATGGCAATCAAGAACATAGTTTTAAGAGTAAGGTCCTTCAGGGAAGCTTGCGAAAGCAGTTCAAAAGGAGCGTCCATTAAAGCCGCTAGAACCAGACAGATCCCATGGAGGCATTGTGGTTTGAATGGGAGGATAGAATTGCTTGACAGCCACTAGGAAATTTGTCACATCCGAGTAAGCCCTGCACATGTCCCCTGTAGCAAGCGAGCACCATTACCTGGACTTGTCCAGTCCGGCAGTGACACCGCCAATGGCTGGAGGCCCTCATCATCACACCAGTTTATCAAAGATCCACCAAATTCTGATATAGGCCAGCGATGTAGACCGTTTTCAAACCTTCAGCATGGTGTAGACTACTGATGACGAATAGACCTTGTGCCTCAGCCTCACTTGCTCAAGAACCAGGCAAGTAAGCGAGAACCAATCCACCTGAGGCATCAGTATCGGGCCTGGCACCAGCAGGATGACTGCTGGGAAGATGCCAGGGGCTCACCACCACCAGCCGGAGCAGGTCAGCAAACCAAGGTCTGTGAGACCAGTCTAGAGCAGTGAGGATCACTTGATCACAGTGGACCTCTATGCATTGGAGCATCCATCCTATGAGGGACCACGGAAGGGTTTCTGTATGTCTTCCCTCCAACAGACATGGCTGGACCAGGACATCGAATCCTTAAGACATTAGTCTCCTGCATCTGCTGAAGAACTGCACCACCTTGGTGTTGCCTATTGTGGTCTTGAGGTCCATGATGGGCATACCCCAGGCTGCCTTTTTCTTGGTATGGTCATTGGTTTTCCTAGAGAGCTTCTTCAAGGTTTCGAGCTCTCCTGCTTTCTCCCTCCAATTCTGTTCTGTCCAAAAAGATTCTCCCCAGTGCAGGGTATATTGCCCAGCTTATCCTGGAGCCAAGCTAACCGTCTTCCACCGATGGCAATGAAAGAAGCCCTACTGGTTAACTCAAAGGCATTGAATGCTGCCCTATTTACAAACTTTGAGACTTTTTGACTATGTGCCAAAACCACCTAGAAGACAGGCCTCTTTTCCTCTGGGAGGAAGGGAAGGAAACCTTTCCTTTGTTCAGTTCCTCTAGGAACATCCCCAAACAGAGGATGTAAGAATTAATCCTGCTGGCTAGCATGGATGCCTGAAAGGAACGCCGGGCAAAGGAATCGAGGCATGGGTCTTGCCACTTTTGATGCGACACATTGTTGATTCCACCATTGATTCCATAGAGTGGTGTGGAAGCTGTGGCTTCTGAAAACCAGGACACTCCAGTACCCTGTACATGGTGTCCAGTCGGTGACTGATTGGGGAAACAGAGGGATTTCCCACATCCAGAGCATCAAGTTATGTAGGATCTGAAGTACTGGGAGGATTGTGGCCTCCTTTGGGGCTGTAGGATACTGGAATATTTTCACAGCTCCTCCGCTCTTGGTTCCAGTTCCGATGCAGCCAGACTCGATAGGCCAGCCGCCATGTCTCGGATGAACTCCTGAAATGACATGTCTTTAGGAGGGGACTTATGCCGAGTATTGATGGAGGGAGGTGAGGGTTCCAAGGCTATGTCCTGGAGGCCACTGGAATCGAAAGAACGGTGGTTGGAATTTGAGGAATCCGAATCAGACACCAGTGAGCATCAATGATGCCTATAGCGGCATGAATGGCGTCGATGCTGGGTAATGTCTGCGGGTCTACACCCGGGGTAGTCCACGGATTATCAGCTACCGATACCAATGTCAGTACCGAGATGTCAAATCTCGGTGCAGAATGCACCAGCGCCGAAGGTAGTACCGCTGCCGAAGCCTGCACCAGAGTCATCAAAGTCTATGTTCCCGGATGCGGTCCCACAGCTGTCAGTGCAAGGGGAAAAGAAGTTGTGAGGAGGGCTGCTAAGGTTCTCTCCAAAGATAGCATATGCTGATCCAGGGAGGTAGCCTGCATCTGGTCCAATGAAAGAATGGGGCTGGGCGCCACCGTACCTTAGCAAAGCAGCGGGGGTTCTTCGGAGGCCGAGACATCGGGTGCCTCCCGATTCCCCATTAAAGCTTTGGAGGACAAGTCCTCCCGCTGGGGATGCCTAAACCAATGACTGGATTCAGAAGACGTCCTGAAAGAGTCCTGATGTTTAGAGCACGATCTCTCCCTTGATTCCCGAGACTTGCCCGCTGAATCTTTGGACTTTTCCTTTGGATCCTTCAACTTTTCTCTTTGAGCTTTACTTCATCTTTTGTAGGTTTTGAAGGAGACGTGGGTCTTTTTGTCCAAGTGTCTCAGCTCTCTGGAATGCTTGGAACCGGGCAAGCATTAGGATGTTCTGGAGGAAGTGGAGGCCAGTGACAGAATCTGATAGGAAGAGCTCTCCAAACCTTTTGGCCCGGTTCCCTAGGCCCTTCTTTGTCATCTGTTTGCAGAGGAAGCGTTCTTGGGAAATATGGTCAGGACCAAGGCATTTCAGACACCAATCGTGTCTGTCTGTCACCGAGATGGTGCTGGAGCACTTGGTGCATTTTTTAAAGCCTCTGGAGGGCTTCTCCATGGTAAAGATGGTGTGCAAGGCCCGGTGGGCACCAGGCCCTGAGGTAAATTTTTATTTTATTTTTTTAAGAAATTAAAAAGAAAAAGAAAAGGGGACCATTATCTTTATTTCACATTTGATATACTGCCCAGGCCATGGCATCAGGGCGGTTTTCAATAAGTAACAATACTGCAGGTAGGAAATAGAAAAGAACGCCATATATTGACAGGAAAGAGAAGAGACAAGCAAAAGAATAGCTAACATCCATAAAAGCAGCAGGAGATACTGGTGCGGTTAGGCAGAAGCGTTTTTTTAAAATAGATTTTAAGTTCTTTAATCCGGTAAGGGGTTGAAGACCCGTTGAGTCCTCGGAAAAAGAAGAACTGAGGAGAGGAAATTGGAAGAGTGGGAGGGCAGTAGCACAGGCACAGTGGAGTGCTCCCAAAGGCTTTCCTATTTGTAGCCGAGGAGCTTCCCGCACGGGCTCTGTCGGTATCCGATATCATCCATATGAGAGAAGACTACATTCCTGCTTGTTCCTGGAGACAGGCCAGTATGCACTATCCAGTCTGCCAGGTAAGGTGGCTAGAGTAAATGTAGGTCACCCCCTCTCTGTGTCTTTGTATTAAAGATAGTTAAGTTTATATTGATTGTATCTTCTTGCTATAAAATTGGAGCCAGTGTCTATCCCATGTCATTTTGAAATTGGTCACTGTATTTGCCCCCACCACCTCCATCGGGAGAACATTCTAAGCAATAACCACCGTGTGAAAAGGTACTTTCTGACTTGCTTTTAAGTTTACCTCCTTGTAGCTTCATTTTATGTCAGTCAACAAATTTCTGATCCAGTTCATCACCTTGGGACCCATCCCCGGGCTGCTCAGTTTATTGATAAGCCTCCTATAAGGAACAGCATCAAAGGTTTTGCTGAAATCCAGGCAGATCACATCCATTGCATACCCTTGATCAAGTTCTCTGGTCACCAAGTCAAAGAAATAAATCAAATTTGTTTGGCATGATCGCCCTTTGGGAAATCCTTGGAACATGCAACCCACTGGTTTCTAGAAAGTCCACTATTCTTCCATTCAGGAGCACCTCCATTACTTTTCCCGCCATCGAAGTAAGGCTAACTGGCCTATAGTTTTTCACCTCTTCCCCATTACCACGTTTGTGAAAAGGTACCACATCTACAGTCTCCAAGGATCTTTTCAAAATATCCTTTAAAGGCCCTGCCAGAACCTCTCTGAGCTCTTTCAGTATCCCGGGATGTATCCCATCCAGTCCCATGGCCTTGTCCACTCTGTTTTGCAAGCTGTTCAAAAACATCTTCTGTGAATGGTGTAGCATCTACTCCATTCCCATTTGTATACTTGTCAATCATATGTGGTCCTTTTCCAGGATTTTATTTAGTGAACACAGAACAGAAGGATTTGTTCAGCATTTTCACTTTTTCAATGTCACTTTCCACAAATCTCTCAACACTTGAGTTTGCCTCTAATCTCCGCCTTCACAAAGAAACGTCTGGTCATTCGTGAGCATCAGTGGATGCATAGATTAAGTTCCAATGAGCTGGTTGGTTTAAATCAAACTGTTAATCGAGTTGCTTTATTGTGAAGGCGGAGTCTCTGACCATGTGTCTTTTGTTTTAGTTAGTTCAAGTTTAGTTATAGGGTGCATGTGGTATGTTTTAGTAGCCAGCCTGTTGGAATGATGGTTAGGATATCTTAGAAAATGTTCCCGATGCAGATAAGTAACTTCTTATCGAAACACAATATTTATTTATTTATTTAATTTATTTAACATTTCTTTTATACCGCGCTCTTTTCCATCAGTGCGGTTTACAGATAAAGTGACTCAATGACAGCGAAGGCAATCAGAGTTTACATAAAACAGGGGAAAACAACATGGGATGAACTGGGGAAACTATGTACAATTTGCATGTTACCACATTAATCCTTCCATTGTTCTTAGGGTTATTCAATTAATCAGAGCGAGTGTAGGGAATATTGTGTCGGGTAAGATATATATATGCAGTAGATATCTGGGTAATATATATGTGCTGCAGATATATTTGAAATTTATGTGATTATTTTGTTATCCAAAGGCTGTCTTTATGCTAGGATATGACCTATGATGACAATTGAGCTGTCTGGTACAGGCCTGTTGGGCCGATATACTAGAAGACCATTTTTGGCCTTATTTAGCTCTTGTAATTGTTTTTGAGGTCATATCTGTTCTTTTAGATATGTTCACACTGTATGTAAGATGTTTATCTTGAGGTATATTATAGGCTGAGATAGCTTTAATTAATAGTCTTGATGTTTTTTTTTCTTTAATTTTGGTTATTAGGTACCTTCATTATCAGTTAGGTTTTTTTTTTTAATATTGCTTTTGACATATAGGGCTACTCCATCTCCTTTTCTGCCTTCTCTGAGAACATAAGGAATGCCATACTGCGTCAGACCAAAGGTCCATCAAGCCCAGTATCCTGTTTCCAACCGTGGCCAATCCAGGTCAGAAGTATTTGGCAGGTTCTCAAAAAGATCTCTCTTCTAAATAAATAAGCCAGCTATGGCTATATCCCATTGATGCTACCATTAAACCATGTTTCTGTAATGGCCACAATGTCCAAGTCTATTTCCATAGACTAGAATTTGAGCATTTGTGCTCACTGCCTTCCAGCAATTATTGGTTGGTTTGCTTCTAGTTTGCATAGATTTTATTCCAGACTCCTCTTCCCTCTTGTCATTGATGTGTGGGTTAATATGACGACGCTGGGAGCGACATCCTGAGCTACTTCTGTTCCATCAGTCACCTCTTTCCCTAGTTTAAATGCTTGTCCACATATTGCCTGAATTTTTTTTTTTTTACTTAGGATCCCTTTTTCTTGCCATAGAGAGATGTAGTCCATTTGCCTATATATTGATTTATTTTACAGGCTTTTTATACAGCTTTATCGTTTCCATCAAAGTCATTTACATTGTAACTTAAACTTAGCAATGTACATTAAACAGGAACATTGATAAGAGTAAATTAGGCTTACCTGCTAATTGTAGTTCCTGGAGGAACTCCAGTCTGGTCCCGGAATATCTGGGTTGTCAACCTCCTCTAGCAGCTTTGGAGACTGAGAAACTTTATTCTTGTGACGTCATCGGTATATATAGGCCTGGCTCCTCCTCTTCACACCAGTTTATCTAATGACAAAGCAGACTCACCAGAGCAACAAGTAAGTAGCAAAATACAACACCCACTCACTCCCCCCAGTGATCTGTAAAGGTCCAGGGACCGAACTATGTACAAAAAGCAAAAGAGTAACCCACAGTGGGGACTCAGATATAATTATATGTCTTTCCTTTTTTTTTTAACACTACGGCACCTATGTCCTGAGGTCTCCTGTCCACCGTCGTGGAAGCTACATGTAGATGACTTTCTTTACCAGGAAAAGACCCCGCTATTCTGCTTCCCCTTAATCGAAGAAAAAGACAAAAGAGTGCTTACCAGTCAGACCGCTCCTGCTTCAGGCCCCAGCGGCACCTTGAACCCGGGCGGGATCCGGGACCAGACTGGAGTTCCTCCAGGAACTACAATTAGCAGGTAAGCCTAATTTACTCTTCCTGATCGTCCCTCCAGTCTGGTCCCGGAATATCTGGGATGTAACGCAGCAGTAACTACACACAACGGGAAGGTCCCGCAAGCCCGGCCTGAAGCATTGCCGAGCCAAAACAGGTGTCACTGCCCGCCTGAACATCGAGACGATAATGCCGGACGAAAGTATGGAGAGACGACCACGTCGCCGCTCTACAAATCTCTACTGCTGGTACCAAACTACATTCCGCCCACGACGCTGCCTGCACCCTCGCGGAATGGGCCGCAGACCCTCCGGAACCGGACGGCCGCGCAACAGATAAGCCGAGGCAATAGCTTCCTTCACCCACCTAGCAATGGAGCCCTTGGAAGCTGCCTCCCCATTCCTTGGTCCTGCAAATAGCACAAAAAGCCTGTCCGACCTACGAAAGGACGCCGTGCGTGCAACATACTTCTTCAAAGCACGCCGAACATCCAAGCGATGTAGACGCTGTGCCAGCTGACCTTTACCCTTTTCCCGAAAAACTGGCAAGGACACCACTTGATTCATATGAAAGGCCGACACCACCTTCGGCAGGAAGGACGGAACCGGCCGCAAAACCACTTTAGATTTGCCAAAAGACAGAAAAGGCTCTCTGCAAGAAAGGGCTTGCAACTCCGAAATCCGCCTCGCCGAGGCCACCGCTACCAAAAATACCACCTTTAGCGTAAGATCCTTCAAAGACGCCTCCGCCAAGGGCTCAAACGGTGCCTTCCCCAAAGCGTCCAAAACCAAAGGCAGGTCCCACGCCGGAACCATGCTACGACGCGGCAGCCGCAGCAGCGAGACCACCCTCAAAAAACGCTTAACATCCGCATGAGACCCCAGCGTAACACCGCACACTTTACCTCTATAACAGGACAATGCTGCCAACTGCACCCTCAAAGAAGAGGCCGCCAGTCCCTTCTGAAAGCCATCCTGCAAGAAGGACAGCACCTGAGGCACCGAGGCTCGCAAAGGCACATAGTGTTTCTCTGCACACCACGCCTCGAAGATACGCCACACCCGGACGTAAGCCAACGAAGTGGACCTCCATCGCGCCTTCAGTAAGGTAGTTATCACCGCCGGCGAATACCCTCTCGCCATCAACCGAGCCCGCTTAAGGGCCAGGCCGTAAGCGAGAATCGATCCACCTGGGGCATGCACAGAGGTCCCTGAGTGAGAAGGTCCCTGCGGACGGGGAGCTTCCAAGGCCGGTCCACCAGAAGCCGTACGAGCCGGCGCAAACAGAACCACCCAACCTTTGTGCTGCTCGATGCGCTGCAGAACGCGACCGATTAACACCCACGGTGGAAACACGTACAGCAGCTGCTCCTCCGGCCACTCCTGAATGAGAGCATCCAAACCCTCTGCCATGCGCTCCTTTCGTCTGCTGAAGAATCGATCGACCTTTGCGGATTGAAAGGTGGCCATGAGATCTATCACCGGAAGACCCCAGCGCCGCACCAACATCGCAAACACCTTGGGGTGCAAGGTCCACTCCCCCAAATCCACCTTCACGCGACTCAGAAAATCGGCCTCCACATTGTCCACCCCTGCAACATGCGCCACCAACAGAGCCACGAGATGGGTCTCCGCCCACTCGAACAAACTCTCCGCTTCGTCCTCCAGCGCTACGCTGCTGGTGCTGCCTTGACGATTGACATAAGCTACTGCCGTGGCATTGTCCGAGAAGACCCGAATGGCCTGCCCCCGAACAAAAGGAGCCAACTCCCGCAGCGCCAACGCCACTGCTCGCAACTCCAGCTGATTGATCGACCACGTCTTCTCCAAATCGGACCACTGGCCCTGAACCAGGCATCCCTGAAAATGCGCCCCCCCAACCGTAAAGACTGGCATCCGTTGTCAGGGAAAGCCACCTGGGAGCATCCAAGCACATGCCTTTCTCCAGAGTCCCCGGCCGCAACCACCAACGGAGCGCCCGGCGAGTCTGTAGAGGGCAAGGCAACCGCTGACCCAGAGAATCCCGTTGATGCGACCACCTGCGCAACAGGGCCCTCTGCAACAGTCTCATGTGAGACCGAGCCCACGGCACCGTTTCCAAGGTCGCCGCCATCGTCCCCAACACCTGCAGATACTCCCAGGCTGTGGGACACCGAAGACTGATGAAACGATGCACCAACTCTCGGAGCCCTAGCGCTCTTTGCGGGGGCAGAAACACGCGTCCTACTCCTGTGTCGAACCGCGCACCCAGGTATTCCAGGTCCTGGGTCGGTGTCAACTTGCTTTTCGCCAGATTGACCACCCAACCCCGATTCTGTAACAGGGTTACTACCTTGGCCGTAGCTGCCACACTCTCCTCTCGGGACTTTGCCCTGATCAACCAATCGTCCAAGTACGGATGCACCAAGACCCCGTCCTTTCGCAAGGCTGCCGCCACCACCACCATAACCTTGGTGAAGGTGCGCGGAGCAGTCGCCAACCCAAAGGGGAGCGCCTGAAACTGAAAATGGCCCATCGGTACGGCAAACCGGAGAAATTTCTGATGCTCCCGCCGAATCGGAATATGCAGATAGGCCTCGGATAGGTCTAGGGATGTCAGAAACTCCCCCGTCTTGACCGCCGCAATGACTGATCTGAGGGTCTCCATGCGAAAATGAGACACGTGCAGCAAACGATTTACCCTTTTCAGATCCAGAATCGGTCGCCATGTGCCTTCCTTCTTCGGCACCACGAAGTAGATGGAGTATCGACCGCAACCTAACTGGTCGGGAGGAACTGGTACCACCGCCCTGAGACGTAGAAGCCGCCGTACCGTTTCCCGAACCGCCGCGCGCTTCACAGGAGCGTTGCATGGCGACCGCACGAAAGCAACGGCTACCGGGCGCAGCAGCTCCAGGGCATAACCGTCGCGAACCACCTCCAAGACCCACTGATCGGACGTGAGCCGGGTCCAGGCCGGATAAAATTCCCACAACCGACCTCCTACGGGAACCAACTCCCCCTGGACCCTCCTGACTTCATTGCGACTTCTTAAAAGTGGAGGACGAGGACGCTGCAGCAAATCCCCTATTTTCTCCTCAAACCCCCTGGGAACGACCAGGGAAATGGCCGCGCAGCCCTAAACTGCTTCTAGGCGGATTGAAGCGCCGAAAGTCCCGCTGTTGCTGTCGTGGACCGGGAACAGAACGGCCCTGCTTCTGTTTGTCCTCGGGCAGCTGGCCACCCTTAGTCTTCTCCTAACTCCTTCACCAACTTCTCCAAATCTTCCCCAAAGAGCAGTTTACCGCGAAAGGGAAGCCTACTTAACCTAGCCTTAGACGAACTATCCGCCGCCCAATTGCGCAGCCACAGGCATTGGCGACCCGCAACTACGGACGCCATGCTCTTTGCTAACCCCCGGATCAGATCATAATGAAGATCCGCTAGATACGCCACTCCGGACTCCAACCTAGCCGCCTCCTCGGCAGGCTCAACGGGTCCGTCCCCCTGGATCCGCTGCGCCCAGCGCAAACAGGCTCTCGCCACCCAGGCCCCACAGATAGACGCCTGTAAGGATAAAGCATTAGCCTCAAAGACCTGTTTCAGCAAAGACTCCAATTTTCTGTCCTGCGCATCCTTGAGAGCCGCGGAACCTTCCACCGGGATAGTAGTCTTCTTAGTCACCGCCGAAACAGCCGCATCCACTCTCGGGGCCTTAAATAACTGGCGATCTTGATCCATCAACGGGTACAGCCGTGACATCACCCTAGCGCCTTTAAGGGCAGCCTCCGGCATATCCCATTCCTCCTGAATAATCTCCTTAAACACCCTGTGCACCGGAAAAGCCCTCTGAGTCTTCCGGACCGTCTGCAACAATGGATCTTCCAGGGTAGCATCTTCAGCCGGACCAACATCCGGCATATTAAGCGCCTTGAGCGCCTCCACTATAAGCGCTGGCAGTTTTTCCCTGCGGAACACATGGACTACCCGCGCCTGATCCTCCTGTTCTCTAATTTCACCTTCCTCTAGATCCCCCAGACCATCCTCAGAACGCAAGTCCTCCGACATCACGGACTGATCTATGGGATCCCTGTCCAACCTAGCCACCTTAGCACAGACACCCGAAACACCCGCCGAGCAGGCAGAACTTGGCCTCTTGAGCCCAGACTCAGCCCCCGAGACACCGGCGGCCTGCGCCCCACCAGAGCTAGCTAAAGTCCTCTGGAGCAGGGCCATGAAATCTGACGAGAAAATGGACGCCAAACTGCCCCCCACGACTGTTGCGTAAGGGGAAGATCGGGCCCTAAGGTGGCACCCAGCCCAGACTCCGCAACCGAAAGAGAAGGGATAACGGGCTCCAGCAGTGCCTCCGAAACCTCCTGTTCTGCCACCTCCGGGGCAGGGACGAACTCCTTGGCCTCCAATTCCGGAGCACAACCCCTGTAGACACCTTCATGGGAAACGGAACTCCGTTTAGCCCCACACAAGAGACACTGTTGTTTGGACGACATTCTGAACCAAACGAGAACAAGGCCCCAAAGAATGTCTTTTGCTTTTATTATACTGGAATCTTCTCAGAATCACCCCCCCAGGGGATCCTGGAAGAAAACCCCCAAAAACGAGGCTCCCAGCCGAAGCTACAGGGCACTAAAACGCTGCGGTGTAAACCGGGGCCATTTTCCCGCCTCCGGCACACGCGGTCTGGCCTGCCCTACTCACGCTGGCGATTCCCGCCGAAACTGCGCTAATTTCGCTGCCTTACCTCCGGGCTCCTTATGCGGCTGCAAAGGCACCCTCCGTCCTGCTTCCGATCAGAGCCCCTCAATGCAGATGCCGCAGCAGAAGAAAGCAGCGCGAGCTGAGCGGAAGAGCTCTAAGCGCCGGCAGGCAAACCTCTGCACGCGCTGAGCCAGGCGCTCCCCCGGATCCGTTCACAGCTTACCAGGACGGATCTGGGGCGCCAGTCCTCTCTCCCCCAAAAGATGAACAAAAAACAACAAACCACTATGCTGGTCCACCCCAACTGGAAAACAGAGGAGAGCAGAGGACCTCAGGGCAAGGGCAGCCGTGAAGTGCAACCGGCTCTGCAGCCAAGAAACCACTCCCGAGCAGCGCCTTAAAGGGGCCCTTACCCTCTTTATTTTTATTTTTTATACCCAAGGAAATCTGAAAACCTATAACTGCTAACCCCCTACTTAATCGTTTCTCAAGTGAGCCCCGGAATCTCCTGGGCCTACCAACCTCCTAGGTGCTTTGGAGACTGTTAAACTGGTGTGAAGAGGAGAAGCCAGGCTATATATACCGATGACATCACAAGAATAAAGTTTCTCAGTCTCCAAAGCTGCTAGAGGAGGTTGACAACCCAGATATTCCGGGACCAGACTGGAGGGACGATCAGGAACTTGGATTTTCTGAGGCAATGGAGGGTTAAGTGACTTGCCCAAGGCCACAAGGAGTGCTAATGGGAATCGAACACTGGTCTCTTGGTTCTAACCATTAGGCTACTCCTCCACTCTAAATTCTTCTTGTTTTCACCAGGTTTAGAGCCACATATTAAAGTTGATTATATATCGCTCTCTTTCCCCTTATTATGAACAGGTAGAACTTTTGAGAATGCTATAGTGTTGATAATGAGTTTACACTGCTCTCCCAGAATCTGGAAGTCCCTTTGTACTGTAGAAGTACTGTTTCTAACCAGATCATTTGTACCAGGGTGGATAACCATCAATTTTGGAATGCTTACTTTCCGCACTGACTATGCTAACATTTTGGCTTGTATTTGGTTCGTATGTTGCAGCGCTTCATAAATGCTTAGTAATAATAATAATAATAATATTCCTATTGGCTGAAGAACCTGGGAGGCATTTGACCATCTTCTGTCCTTTGGACTGCGTTCCCAAGTTAATCCCTCTGATGATGAAATCTCTAAGTAGTAACGATTTCCTGGTTGGTGATTTTTTGTTCATGTTTGGGGCATTATCAGTAGATTGGGTGTTAAACTTCTCATTTGAGGCCACTTCAGTTTCCACTAACTGGACACTCATTTTCAAAAGGCAGAGAAGGCATTATGCAGGGATATCTCTTGATGGAGAGGGTGTCTCCGTGTTACACAGTCGCAACTTACCAGAGCCCACTGCAATCCATATAAGAGTGATTTTCCCCCATCTCATTCTTTATTTGCTCATACTATGTTCATTAAAAGCACGAATATGAAAAGCTACCATCTAATGCTTGCAGAGAGTATTTCTGAGGAATAATACAGGGACAACCCTATTTACATACCATTCCCCATGTTGGGAGTACAAAACCTGAGGTGCTTTTAAACCTTTAACTATTTCTCTTCTGAAATAAACCCCGATCTTCATTAGAACCAAAAATGAAATGATACTCAAATAGACAAGATCTCCCTTCTGTTTCATCAAGAATACATTGCCCTCCCAAAAAAGCACCCCTCCTCCAGTAGTGAAAAGCCTCCCTACTTATAAACACTCAAGTACCTAAAAAAGCTTTTATTTTAGAATACTATGATTTCTTAAACTGTTTGCTCCAGGGTATTCAATAAGGGCATCAGGAGGCTAAATGGACAGTGATAGCCAACAATGTGGACATGCAAGGGCATTTCTAGGTACAGTACTTAAAAGTTATTTTTAAGAGTACAGAGAAGCATTCCATCCACACATCAAGTGTTACAGAAAAAAGGGATGCAAGCAAAAAGGTAGTTACTCACCTGTAGCAGGTGTTCTCTGTGGACAGCAAGAATAAATCCTCACGTATGGGTGATATCACCAACAGAGCCCTGCGTGGGAAAGCTCCCCAGCATCTATTGGAATATTTTGGGATGCTCTACCACAGTGTTTCCCAACCCAGTCCTACGGGGCACACCGGCCAGTCAGGTTTTCGGGATATCCCTAATGACTATGCATGAGATATATATGCATTAGAGATATCCTGCCAACCTGACTGGTTTGTGGCCCTCCAGGGCTGGATTTGGAGACCCCTGCCTTACACCTCTGTCATTTAAGATTGTGAGTGGGCAAGGTGCAGATGTCCTAGACATCGAAAGGGTATTTAGAATGTGACACATTCCTCCTCAATTCTCACCACCACCAAAATATTGTCTATTAGACAACTTTTTGGTGGTGGTGAGAATCGAGGAGGAATGTGTCACATTCTATATACCCTTTCGATGTCTAGGACATCTGCACCTTGCCCACTCACAATCTTAAATGACAGAGGTATAAGGCAGGGGTCTCCAAATCCAGCCCTGGAGGGCCACAAACCAGTCAGGTTGGCAGGATATCTCTAATGCATATATATCTCATGCATAGTCATTAGGGATATCCCGAAAACCTGACTGGCCGGTGTGCCCCGTAGGACTGGGTTGGGAAACACTGCTCTACCACACCTGCCTTCCCACCTGCCACAGGGCCATCTTCTCCAGTATGATAACAAAGCTATAGTAGAATACAACTCCTCAGGGAGGGTGAGACGGTTGTGAGGACTTATTCCTGCTGTCCACGGAGAACACCTGGTAGAGATGAATAACTACCTTTTCTATGTGGACAAGCAGGAATGCAGTCCTCACATATAAGTCTCCGAACCTATAGGCTATCAAAAACCAAGCAGACCAAAAAGCCCAACAGGGGCAAAATGAACTAAAAGCTGGAGAATCAACTATGTACAGCACCACTAGTCCCCAAGGGGGAACTCTTCTGATTCAGCTTTTTCACCATACAGTTTCATTCATGATCACTCATGCTCTGTGGTTCTGGACAGAAGGGCCTTGGGGGGATGGTGTTGGATTCTAATCCCCGAAAAAATGTTGGAGTACACACTGGCTGAAGTTGCTGTCATGTCGGAAATCCCCATCCAGATAGTAGTGAGATGCGAATGTGTGGACAAAAGATCACTTTGCAGCCCTGCAGATCTTTTCCATGGAGACTGAGCGCAAGTTGGCCAATGATGTAGCCATGGCTCTGACTTTGTGTGCCATGACATGACCATCAATGCTCAGGCCAGCCCGGCATAAGTGAAAGATGCAGTCTGCCAGCCAAACTGAATGAGTGCATTTGGAAACAGCAGCCCCTAGCTTGCTGGGGTCTAAAGAGAGCAACAGTTGGATGAACTTTCGGTGGACCTTCATCCACTAGGAAGAAAGCTACTTGCAATCCAGCATGTGCAGTGCTGCTTCCCTCTATAGGCATGAGGCCTCAGAAAGAAAGTCGTCAGAAAGACTGACTGATTAAGATGGAAAGTTGGTACACCTTTGGGAGGAATAGAGGATGAATGCGCAGAACTACTATTATGATGGAACCTGGTGTACGGCGGATGAGCGTGCTGACGTAATCGCCACCAGAAACAAGATCTTCCAGGTCAAGAACTTCAAAGGGCAAGAATCGAGTGGCTCAAATGGAGTTAACATGAGCTGCGCTAGGACCACACATTGAGGTCCCAAGCCACCACCAGGGCTAAAAATGGAAGTCAGATTTTTTTTTTTTTTGGAGGAGCATTCTTCGCATGAAGTGAACCACTAAAGGCTAAGTCGATATGGACCTTCCTTCCACGCATGATGGTAGGCCCCAATCGCACTGAGGTGGATCCTGACAGAACTGAACTTCAGACCCGACGCAGAGGTGTAGGAGGTATTCAAAAAGTCTGTCAACAGAACATTTAAAAGGGATCCAGTATCTGTGCTGCACATCAGGAAGCAAATCTTTTCCATCTGAAAGCATAAGATCTTCTCGTCAAGGCGCTCCAAGAGGTCAACAGAACATCTGTCACTACATTGGGCAGGTTAAGCTCCAACAGGACTAGCCTCTCAACATCCACAAAGTGAAGGCCAAAGATCTGATGGTGGGATGCAGCATCCTCCCATCCTCCTGTAATGAGATCTGGGGCAAAGCCCAACTGCAGAGATTTTCACTAGGAGAGCTGAAGAAGGGGCAACCACGGCTTTCTGGGCCAATACGGCACGATGAGGATCATCATACCCCTATCTGTCTGAGCTTCAGCAGGGTCTTCACTATGAGAGGAATGGAAGGATATGCATATAGCAGGCCCTTCCCCCAGTGCTGGAAGAAAGCATCCGGAGCCAACCTGCTGCGTGAGACGACCCTGAAGCAAAACTGAACCATTTGGGCATTGTGCTGACTGGAAAACAGATCTATTGAGGGGATACTGCACTTCTGAAAGATCCAGGCCATGACATCCTTGTGCACAGTCCCCTCGTGCAACTGGAGGATGCAGTTCAGCTGGTCCGCCAGGGTGTTCAGCTGGTCCACCAGGGTATTCTGCTCCACAAACAGATATGTGACCCTTAACTCCGTACCATGAGTAATAGCAAATTTTCATTATAAAACCGCATCCCAGCACAGGAGACACGAACCCGTGCCCCCTGCTTGTGTATACTGTACATTGTAACCTGATTTCTGGTCTGAATCAGTACAATATGGTTGGCTAGGTGATTCCATAAAGCCCTGAGGACAGTTGCTATGGCTCATAATAAGAAAAGACTGATCCGGTGCAGATTCCCCTGTTTGGGCCACATGCCCTGAGTGTGGAGGTCATCCAGATGCGTTCAACTCTGCTTGGATATGTCCTGTTGTCAATGTCTTCTGGGGCGGACCCTTCTGAAAAGGTAGACCCTTGAGCAGGTCCTGATAATTCAACCATCACCAGCACAGGGACTGGACAAGAGGTACAGTGACAACCACCTGGTTCCGAAGATGGCCAGAAGACTGCTTCCACTGAGTACTCAGTGTTTATTGTGCTCCCCTCATTGACAAATGAGCCATGGAAGTGATGTGCACCATGGAGGTAATGTGGCCGAGCAAGGTCAGCATCTTAAGAGCCATTGTCTGCCGCCTCCACTGGGTATCGCGGCCCAAAGCTGTCAATCTCTGGAGTCGCTCCCAGGGAAAAGGTGACATTTTATTTACCATAAGAACATATGAATAACATACTGGGTCTGACCAAGGTCCATCAAGCCCATATCCTATTTCCAACAGTGATCAATCCAAATCACAAGTACCTAGCAGTTTTCCAAAAAGACACAGGTTCCATAATGCTTGTATTGGGTCAAGCAATGGATTGCCTGGGTCCTCTTTAATAATGGTTTATGGACCTTTCTTCCAGGAACTTGTCCAAAACGTTTTTAAGCCCAGCTACATTAACAGCTTTTACTACATCCTCCATTAATGAATTCCAGAGTTTGATTACGCGTGGAGTGAAAAAATATTTTCTCTTATTAGTCTTAAATAGGTTACACTGTAGCTTCATTGCATGTCCCTTAGTCTTTCTACTTTTTGATGGCATAAACAAATGGAAATTACACTAACCTGGTAATTGTAGTTCCTGGAGGGTCCAGTTTAGTCCTCCAACATCGGGTAGTGCCCCCTCCTCCTGCAGCCGGGAGACTGGACCAATCAAATCTTCTGTAGTATATATGCAGCAGGAGCTCCCAGAAGTCCCCAGTGTACTAGTAACAAAGCATACTTAACGAAGCAACACATTAGATTAATATACAAAATGACCTAATTAAAGAACAATTTGTTCCCCCCCAAGGAATATCCAACCCCCTCCCCAAACGAGGAAGTCAGAACACTGCATTGCGCCGGCACCGACGCCTCAGGAATCAAAACACCGCTCCCCACCAGAAGTTCAGGAGCTGCCTGAACCCCCGAGACAGGGAAGAGCCTCTGCAAAAAACACGGCTGCCACAGAGGGATCGAACGGCAAGAGGAACCGTCTTAATATCAACCGTTCGGAAAGGCGCGCCGCACCACATTAGCAGATAGTCGGGAGGGAAGGAGGACTAAGCTGGACCCTCCAGGAACTACAATTACCAGGTTAGTGTAATTTCCATTTCCTGTTCGGTAATCCAGTTTAGTCCTCCAACATCGGGATGTAACAGAGCAGTTAAGACCGGGCGGGACCTTGCCATCCGGCGCGCAGAACCGCCGAACCAAAACAGGAATCCCGAGCCGCTGACACATCTAAGCGATAGTGTCTACTGAAAGCATGCAGAGACGACCAAGTGGCCGCCCTACAGATATCTGCCGGCGGAACCAGGCTATACTCCGCCCAAGAGGTCGCCTGAGCCCTAGTAGAATGAGCCCTCAGACCCTCCGGAACAGACCGCTGTTGCAACAGATACGCGGACGCGATCGCCTCTTTGAGCCATCTAGCAATGGAGGCTTTAGCCGCCGCTTCCCCTTTACGCGCACCCCCGAAGAGCACGAAAAGCCGGTCAGATTTCCGAAAAGACTCGGTAACCTTTAAATAACGATGGAGCGTACGACCCACATCGAGCCGGAGAAGACCTTTGTCCGTTGACCCGACAGATTGCGAAGAAAGCACTGGAAGAAACACTGCCTGATTCATGTGAAAGGGAGACACCACCTTTGGCAGAAAGGAAGGAACCGGACGGAGAACGATCCGATCCGCGGAAAAAGACAAGAAAGGCTCTCGACAGGACAATGCATGCAGATCTGAAATGCGCCGTGCCGAACAGATGGCTACAAGAAAAACCGCCTTCAGCGTGAGATCTTTCAGAGACGCCCTGCGCAGGGGCTCAAAAGGTTCACGAACCAGGGCCCTCAGAACTAAATTCAAGTCCCAAGGAGGAACGAAAACTCTGCGGGAGGGCCGCAAATGAAAAACAGCTGTAAGGAATCGGCGTACATCCGGATGAGCCCCGAGCAGATGACCCAAAACCTTGCCGCGGTAACACGAGATAGCCGCCAGCTGGACTTTTAGGGAACTAGCCGCAAGGCCCTTATCGAAACCATCCTGAAGAAAACTTAAAACGACGGGCACTGAAACCGTCGCCGCCCGGACTCCCCGCCGGGAGCACCAGTCTTCAAAAATCCTCCAAATCCGAACGTAAGTAAGAGAAGTGGACGTTTTCCTCGCCCGCAGAAGGGTAGAAATCACCGTGGGGGAGTAGCCCTTCCTTTTCAGCCGAGCCCTCTCAATGGCCAAACCGTAAGCGAGAATCGATCCACTTGGGGCATCCGCAAGGGACCCTGAAGAAGAAGATCCGGTAGAGCGGGCAGGAGCCAAGGAACGCCGTCGCTCAACCGGACCAGATCGGCATACCAGGGCCTCCGGGGCCAATCCGGGGCCACCAGTAACACGCGACCCCGGTGGCTCTCGATACGTTGTACGACCCGGCCGATCAGAGCCCACGGAGGAAAGACATAAAGAAGACCGGACGTTGGCCACGGCTGAATGAGAGCGTCGAGCCCCTCGGACATGCGCTCCCTTCGCCTGCTGAAGAAGCGCCCTGTCTTGGCTGATTGAAAGGTCGCCATGAGATCCATGATGGGTGGACCCCACCGCCGGACGATTTGTGCGTAAACCTGTGGGTTTAGCTCCCATTCTCCGGGGTCCACCCGCACTCTGCTGAGAAAATCGGCCTGGACATTGTCTACGCCCGCAATGTGAGCCGCCGAGATTGCTGGAAGGCGAGTTTGCACCCAGTTGAACAAGGCCGCCGCTTCTGCCTCCAGGGCCACGCTGCCGGTACCCCCTTGGCGACTGATGTAAGCTACAGTGGACGCATTGTCCGACAGGACTCTCACCGGCCGTCCGAGAACCAGGGTCTCCAGGTCCACCAGGGCTAGCCGGACTGCCCGCAATTCGAGACGGTTGATCGACCAAGAGGCCTCCAGGGGAGACCATTCCCCCTGAGCAAAGCGGGACTCGCAGTGAGCCCCCCAGCCAGTTAAGCTCGCATCCGTCGTGAACGGAACCCACAGAGGAGGCTCCAAGGGAATCCCTCGCGACAGGTTCTCGGCGGAGAGCCACCACCGGAGGGATCGGCGAACCGTCTTTGGGCAAGGCAATCTCTTGTTCAGCGAGTCGAACTGGTTGGACCAACGTCGCAGAAGAGCACTCTGCAGCGGACGCATGTGGAAGCGCGCCCAAGGCACCACCTCCAAGGTCGCCGCCATCGTGCCGAGGAGCCGCAGGTACCACCACGCCGACGGAGCTGGCATCCCCTGGAAGAGACGGACCAGAGCCCGCAACGCCACCACGCGTCGCTCCGGAAGGCACACCAAGCCCCTTGCTGTGTCGAAGCGGACTCCCAGATACTCGAGATCCTGTGACGGAGACAGACAACTCTTGCATTCGTTCACCACCCATCCGAGGGACCGAAGGAGATCCACCACCCTGCTCGTGACTTGCACACACTCCCGACTGGACTTCGCTCGAATCAACCAGTCGTCGAGATATGGATGGACCAGGATGCCCTCCTTGCGCAACGCCGCCGCGACTACAACCATTACCTTTGTGAAGGTGCGGGGAGCCGTGGCGAGTCCGAACGGCATGGCCCGGAATTGAAAATGGCCCCACGGGAGCGCAAAGCGGAGAAACCGTTGATGGGAGGGCCGGATGGGAATGTGTAAATAGGCCTCTGTAAGATCGAGGGATGTCAAAAATTCCCCTTGACGCACCGCTACGATGACTGACCGCAGGGTCTCCATGCGAAAGTGCGGTACTCTGAGAGCGCGATTCACGCCTTTGAGATCCAAGATCGGACGAAGGGAACCGCCCTTTTTGGGAACCACAAAATAGATGGAGTAGCGACCTGCGCCTCTTTCCAAGGGCGGGACCGGAACCACGGCCCCCAGAGAGAAGCCGATCCAGGGTCACGCGGATGTCCCGTGCCTTTTGAGCTCCCTTGCTGGGAGACAGAACAAACAAATCCGGAAGTGGGTGCGCAAACTCTAGGGCATAACCTTCTTCTATAATCTGCAGCACCCACCGATCTGACGTAATTTGGGCCCAAGAAGGAAGAAAGTCGCGCAAACGACCCCCGATGACCGGGTCTTCCTCTAGAGCCCGCCTCGTTTCATTGTGGCTTGCGATTAAAGGAAGAGGCCGAGGAAGAGGCGGCTCCGGAGAAGCCCCTTCCCGCTCCTCTGAAACCACGAAACCCTTGATGACGGGTTCCAAAACGACCGCGCTGCGAAGTCCACAGCCGGGAAGAACGAAATCTGCGCGCATCCCGAAACTGGTCGCGCGCTGAGGTGGATGACCTATTAAGCTTAGGCTTATCCTCTGGAAGCCGACCACCCTTAGACTCACCGAGATCCTTCACCAACTTATCCAGAGCCTCACCAAATAACAACCTGCCCTTAAAGGGTAGTTTACTGAGGCGAGACTTGGAAGAACCGTCGGCCGCCCAATTGCGCAACCAGATGGACCGTCGTGCCGCTACCATGGAGGCCATGCTATTAGCTAGGGAGCGTATTAAATCATAACACAGATCCGCCAAGTAGGCCGATCCCGACTCCACGCGGGTAACGTCCAACAGCCCCTGTTGGTCCATACCGGACCCTGAGCGCAGGTGCTGCGACCATCGCAAACAAGCTCGAGCTACCCACGCCCCACAAATAGAAGCTTGTAACGATAAGGCGTTGGTCTCGAAGGCTTGCTTCAACAAATTATCAACCTTTTTGTCCTGAACATCCCTCAGGGCCGCGGCCCCTTCAACCGGGATGGTGGTTTTCTTAGTCACTGCCGAAACAGCAGCATCCACCCGTGGAGACTTAAACAAGTCCCTGTCCTTGTCTGCAAGGGGGTAAAGACGATTCATGGTCCGAATCCCTTTCAAAGCGGATTCCGGTTGCTCCCATTCCGCATGGATCATCTGCTCAACTACTCGGTGCACAGGAAAAACTACCTGGGCATCCCTGACCGCCTGAGAGGATCCTCGAGACCCTCCTCCTCCAGCGGCCGCACCGCAGAGAGGTTAAGTGCTTGGAGAGACTCCGTGACCAAAGGTACCAGCTCGTCCCTTCGAAACACCCGAATGATGCGAGCCTGATCTTCCAGTTCTGGAAGCTCACCGTCTTCTAACTCCTCCGCCTCAATATCCGGATCCCCCTCAGTCTCGGAATCCGGGAGGCAAAGGGCGCCCTGATCCTGGCCCCCCAACCCGGGCCGCTTGACCGCGGGTTAGGAAGACCGCTGAACCCCCCCCCCCGCGGATGCTGGGGGGAGAGAGGCGGGCCAAGCCTCCGGCAAATGACCAGACCGGCTTAAGCGGAAGGCCTGATGCATGAGAAGAACAAAATCCGGGGAAAAGTCTATAGGCGACACTACCATAGCCGCCTGCTGGAGCTCAGGGACCGACGTATTAGACGCCGGGCCCAGACCAGAAGGAAGGATGCTCGGTGAAGGGACACTGTCCCCCGAAAGGGAAGGGTTCCCGGGCACATGCTGTTCCTTAATTTCAATAGGCAGCTCCAGTTCTGAAGAAACTGCAGCACAGCTCTTACAGATTCCAGAGTCAGTCATTGTACCTCTGTGGGAGCCACAAATTACACACTGAGGTTTGGCAGCCATGCCCAGGCCACCTGCTCTCAGGGAAAAATAAGGCAACAGGAACAGGGAAGCCCACACCAAGGGGACTAACCTTATTCAAGTCAGCACAGTATTAAATTTAAAACCTTTTTTTTTTTTTTTTTTTTTTTTTTAAAGTAAACAAAATAAACCCCAGAATCCTAGGGGTGCCCTGAGCAAAATCGCCAGCAAAAGAAACCCCAAAAACACCAGGGGAACCCGTGCGCAAGTGTTAAAAAGTGCCCTTAAAAAGCACACTTTAGAAATCCAAAATGGCCGCCGCACTTTTTCACCCGCGGTAAAAAACGGCGCGAAAATACAAAGGTACCCAAATAATATGGAAAAGAAAGAAAACGACCCTCTAATACAGGGCAAGCGAAAAAAAGCAGGAAAAAGTGCAATTTGGAAGCCAGGGGAGCCGACAGAGCCTCTGCCCAAGCAAAGAACAGAGAGCTTAAAACAAGGAAAATTCCTACCAGCTCTGGGAACAGCAAGGAACTCAGCCCACTTCTCCAAGTGACAGGCAATGTTGCAGCCGGTATGGCTCTTCCCCGAACAGCCTTGGGGAGAGCTCAACCCAGGCTTCAGAGATTCCCAGGCAGAAAGGCAGGAGCCCAAGGCAGGTCTGGCTTTCCCCAGAAAGTCTCCTGTGTCTTTTTCTTTTTTAAAGATACAGCTACCTAGCAAAAGAAATAGAATATAAAGGACCAGAAATAAACCCCAAAAGAACTAACTAACTAGTGTTGCTCCTTCAAGTGTCACTTAGCGTGCCCAGCAGGGGCACAGAAGTCCTCCAGCTGCAGGGAGACTGGACACACTGGGAGCTCCTGCTGCATATATACTACAGAAGATTTGATTGGTCCAGTCTCCCGGCTGCAGGAGGAGGGGCACTACCCGATGTTGGAGGACTAAACTGGATTACCGAACAGGAATCTACGTTAACCAGTTCCACTTCATTCATTAATTTATACACCTCTATCATACCTCCCCCCGAGCCGTCTCTGTACTACGTTGAAAAGCCCTAAACATTTAAGCCTCTCCTCATAGGGATAGCCTTCCTTTCACTTTATCATTTTGGTGGCTCTGCTCTGTACCTTTTCTAATTCTGCTATATAAATATAAAATTTTAAAAAAATATATAAGTATACAAATTTGTTACAAGGATACAAATCACTTGCATGGAAATTGGGGAACCAATGAATTGAAACACAAGGAAAAAAAACACTCAGAAGAAACAATTAACCAGATAACCCCGCTCTAGCCCACGAGGGATCCAAAAATGAACAGGAAAATACCGTTCAAAATGAAACTCTTTCATCTTACAGGAAATATACAGAGGCAAATATCAGCCATATTCCCAATTAAAGCGGAGTAGAACAATTGGCGGACTCCCCACCTGTAACCCCACGGGCATTCAGAAAAGAAATTAGTTGAGACGGAAAAAAGAAAATATAGGAAATACCTTCCAATTTCACAAGAGATTTGCAAGGATACTCCCGAGATGTCGGAGCTTCAGACGAGGACTTGGCTTTCGGAGGCATTGTGGATCGTGCTGCTGCTGGCAGCTCTTCAGGGCCTTGCTGGACATCTGTTTGCAGAGACCGCAGGCCGCTGGGTCGTGTTCCGGCCCGAGGCAATAGAGGCAGCAGTCATGTGTGTCGGTTAAGGACATTATCTTAGAGCACCGATCACACTTTTTAAAACCACTGATAGCCATGGGGGGAAAAAGTACCTCTGTGAGGTCGAAGACTCTCTGGGCTGCCAGCGGGGGAAAAGGGCACGAAGGCGCCAGAAAAATAAAAAGAAGACAATAAAAATGAACCAAACTCGATGCCGAGGCACCGAGGATGGTAGCGGGAAGGGTACCGGTGCAATACCGGAGTCGAGTTTGAAACTCAGGAACAAAAATATCAACTTTTTCTGGGGGCAAGTCAGACAACGTCTGAAAGGCTCCGCGGAAGAAAGGAGACTGAGCAAGATGGCACCCTTGGGCAGGAAGGGGTCTGCGCATGCGTGGTGGCATCTCCCAAAGGCTTTCTTTGAAAGTTGGAGGGATGCTTCCGCGAGGGCTCCGTTGGTGCTGACGTCACCCATATGGGAGGATTGACTTCCTGCTTGTTCCCGGAGAAAAGGGAAATATTGTCTTTCTAATATTTTAAATATAGGAACTAAACATTAAACATTACTGCATATCATCATCTTCTCTAGCCCATCTCACTTTAAACTTTTTGTAGTAATACTTTATGTGAAATATTCCTCAGACTTCAGCTTACAGGTTATAACATATACATATTCAGCAAGTGCAAGACAGCCCTAGGCACATCCACATGTAGTTGAGATCCACAAGTAATGTAATCAAACAATCCAGATCACAATCAACTACAAGTGCCAGCAGGCTTGAGTGCTTGCGCCACATCTGATGAAGAGTTTCCCATCTGCTTTATCGGGAGGTGCAGCTGAATCTCTGATGTAACTTGATAGCATAACATGCAAAGGTAACCCAAGGGCACAAGAACAGTCTGGGAGCACTTGGGCTTAATATTAAAACTGTGTGTGGTTTGCACTTATGTTTTGAGAAGGCAGCATGAACAAGCTGTTTTGGGGTACAAGTACAAGCACATGAAAATCTAATTCTTAAGTTCCTTCTATCTGGCAGAGCAGTATTACCCAATGTTTGGCAGGCGACTACGGCTCTCTTGGAAGCGGTCCAAAGCTAGCATGGCAGCATGCACTTGCAGAGGAACCTAAAAAGAAAGTGAAAGGAATAGCTGATCATCAGCATTCAAATGATATGTATAATACAGAGCATACTATTATCTACTTGCAAAACATGCAAATCAAAGGGGAATTTATGCAAATGGAGGTAGTGAGAACAGATGCATTTGTGATGAGAATGTTTAGAATATCTATGATTAATCTCACCATAACCCTGGATCCTAGGAATTCTTCAAGTGGATCCATTTTAACATCTTCAGCCATGTTTCATCAACTCAACAAGCCAAATGCATGACATGCATGCATGCGTGCAAGGGGTATGAGGTTATATATCTATGCAGATGATGTACAAGTTTTGGTGCCAATATGTAAAAGGAGGAGAAGATAGGAAAATGATTACAGGATATACTGCAGCAGTTAACCAGCTGGTTCCATGCACTGCAGCAGAAGGTAAATGTTGGAAAGAAAGAGGTTTTATGGTTATCAGATCAGGGGATGGTGGCACTTCCCCTACAGTTAGGTAGAGATAGCCCTCCATCAACGAACCTTGCAGTTAGTATCAACAAGGACTGTTCGGGCATGCTTTATGACTAAAATAACTAAGGCTTGAGCTGTGGAATTAATACGAGAAGGATCTGCGGTTAGTCATGAGGGCTCTTATTTTATTGCATCTTGACCATTGTAACTCACTGTTATTGGGGTTGCAGAATAAAGATGTATATCATTTGCAATTAGTGCAAAATAAAGCAGCAAAATTGATAAAAAGTCTTAAGGTTTTTTGATCATGTAACATCAGTGTTAATTGAACTTCACCAGTTGTCTTTAAAGTATTGGATAAAATATGAAATTTTATTTTTTACTTCTCAAGTTTTATGAAGGTTAGGTCCTGATTATTTAGAAGCAAAGCTGCAGTTCTGTAAACAAAGATGGGTTCTGCATTCACAGAGAAAAGGGTTATTAGTGCTACCAGATGAGGTAGAGTGAAAGGAAGACCCTATGTCATGGGTTTTTACGGTTCAAACTGTACAGATATAGCGTAGCTACTCACATGTAACAGCTATTCTCCGGGGATAGCAGGAAATAAGTCCTCACATATGGGCGACAAAGGTGCCGACGGAGCCCGTGCGGATGCATTTCCCCAGCTCTCAAAGAAAGCCTTTGGGAGATGCACCATGCATGTGTGGTCCACTTCCCGCCTAAAGTCTAATGACATAGCTAAGACAGCAAAAGTAAAATATGGTAAAGAAGCAACTCCAAGGGGAGGAGGGAAGGTTGTGAGGACTGATTCCTGCTGTCCCCAGAGAATACCCGTTACGGGTGAGTAACTACGCTTTCTCCGGGAACAAGCAGGAAGTTAGTCCTCACATATGGGACTCCCTAGCTACAGACTATCGAGAACCTGTAAAAACGCCACAGCAACCTGTAAGGGTGAGCAGTGAACAGCAGTTGAATCTCTATAGAGAGACTCTCGCAAGACCCAGGTGTCCAGCTGGGAACCAGCAGTCCAGAAGCCTGAACACAAAGGTTGGAGGACAGGAGTTGCCTACTCCCCAAAGACATTATGGAGTACAGCCTGGCCGAAGGTGCTCTCCCATCGGGACTCCCTCTACAGGCAGTAGTGAGCTGCAAAGGTATGGACCAAAGACCAGGTGGCGGCCTGGCAGATTTCTGTCACAGGTACGGAACGCAGATTTGCTACAGAGGTAACCATGGCCCTGACACGGTGCACCATGACCCTCTGGTCCAGTGAGGTCCCTGCCTGCTCGTAGGCAAGGGTAATGCAGTATGCCATCCAAGTGGACACTTAGTCACTGGGAATCCCAGGCAGCTGGGGGTCATAGGATACGAAAAGCTGTGGTGCACTACGGTGGCAGAGAGTCCATTGCAGGTAAAAGGACAGGGCTCTCTTACAATCCAGATTGCGGAGAACGGTCTCCGTCCTACCAGCGTGAGGCCTCAGAAAGAAGGTGGGGAGTACAACCTCCTGATTGAGTTGGAATAGGGACACCACCTTCGGCAGAAGCTTGGGGTGTGTGCAAAGCACCACCCCGTTCTTGTAGAACCTTGTATAAGGCGGTTCCACAATCAGAGCCTGGAGCTCGATGACTCTGCATGATGATGTGGGTGCTACGAGGAAGGCGACCTTCCAGGACAGATACCGGAGGTGGCAGATAGACAGAGGTTCAAACAGAGGCTTAGTGAGCTGCGAGAGCACCACATTGAGATACCCCTCACTTGCTGGAGGGCGGACGGGAGGTTTGGATAATATGACACCCTGCAGGAATTGGGACACAAGGGGTTGAGCTGAGAGGGGTTTTCCCTCAACGGAATAGTGATGCGCTGCGATGGTGCTCAGGTGTACTCTGACCGAACTGGACTTCAGTCCCACCTGCAATAGCTGAAGCAGGTACTGGAGTACCACTTGTACTGAGCAGAAGAATGGGTTTGCCTACCTTTCTGCACACCACACAGAGAATCGGCGTCACTTGAAGGTGTACTCCCTACTTGTGGAGGCCTTACAAGTGGCCAGAAGAATCTCCTCCACATCCCGTGGGAAGTTGAAGGGGGCTAACGCTACTCTTTCAGCAGCCAAGCCCGAGTGAGAGGCTATAGGAGAGAGCTCTTCTGCTGTGAGAGTAGCCCTGGAGCTTGGCCCAGGGGAATCGGCGCCGCTGCTGCCGATAGGAAGAGGAGCAGTTGGAACCAGGGCTGTCTGGGCCACCAAGGAACTATCAGCATTAGCGATGCTCTGTCACGCTGGACCTTGCATAATGTCTTGGCTACCAGCGGTGTGTCGGTGGAAAGGCATATAGGGAGGCCTTCTGTCCACGGGATGAGGAATGCATTTGCTGCCACCCGGGACGAGTGCAGCTGGCAGAAGTAGAATCGGGACAACTACATGTTGTCCAGACTAGCGAACAGGTCCATCGAGGGGATGCCCCAGAGTCAAAACAGCTGTGGGGCTACCAATGGATCCGGGCACCACATGTACGGCTGGAGGACCCTGCTCAATTTGTCCACCAAGGCATTGTCTTGGCAACCGCCCTTAGGAGCTTCCCTTTGCATGCAGCATAGGAGCAGAGGGAGAATGGCTCTGTTCCCCCGTTTGTTCACGTAGAACATTGCAACCTCATTGTCGGTCTGGATCAGCACCGAGTGGTGTTGGAAATGGTGGCAGAAAGCTTAGAGTGGTGCTCTAGCAGATTGATTTGCTAGCAAACTTGCCTGGTGCTCTAGCAGATTGATTTGCATCCAGAATTCCCTCTGGGAACAGCAGCATCGTGTCTGGAGGCTCCCACAATGCGCTCCCCAGCCCATTAGAGAAGCGTTCGTGGTGAGGACCTTCTGGGGGTTGGCTGCCTGGAAAGGCAACTCGACTTGAAGGTGACATGGAATCTGCACCATCCGAGGGAATCCACCAGCTGATGGGTCACTTTCACTGTGTCCTTTCCTGTGGCTTGTGTCCACTGAGAGTGGAGGCACCACTGGGCTGCCTGCATGTGCAGGCAGGCATATGGTGTCATATGCACCGTGGAGGCCATGTGTCCCAAGAGGCAGAGTAGGAGCCAGGTAGGTAGCGTCCGACGTCTGTGTACCTCTATGGCTAACTCCCTGAGGCGTTTTGACCTCTCCAGAGGGAGGAAAAGATTTTGCCTGGAGGGTATCTAGTTGCGCCCCTATGAACTCTAGGCACTAGGCCGGAGTGAGGTGGGACATGGGGTAGTTTATGATGAACCCCAGGCACTGCAGTGTTGATGGTGCACCCAGTGGCATATTGTGTCTCTGCAGCCGTGTCCCCCCTTTATGAGCCAGTCGTCCAGATAAAGGAAGACTAAGGGACTCTTGGAGCCAGAGGTGGGCTGCAGCCACCATGAGGCACTTTGAGAAGAGCCTTGGCAATGAGGCCAGACCGAAGGGCAACACCCTGTATTAGTAGTGCTGACCCCCCACCATGAACCGGAGGTATTTTCTGTGGCTGGGATTAACTAGGATGTGAGTGTAGGCATCCTTTAGGTCTAAGGAGCATGGCTAATCTCCCTGTTGGAGGAATGGCAGTAATGTCCCAAGGGAGAGCATCTTGAACTTCTCCCTGACCAGAAACCTGTTGAGCTCTCGCAGGTCCAGAATGGGCCTGAGGCCCTTTGTCCTCTTGGGGACGAGGAAATACTTGGAGTAGAAGCCTGTGCCCCAGAGATGTTTCAGCACCTGCTCCATTGCTTTGTTGTTGATTAGGCCAGCTAACTTGGTGAGGAGCAGGGTCTGGTGAAAGAGAGACCTAGTGGGTTCTCCTGGGAAGTATGAGGGTGGCGCCCACTGTAGGTGGAGGTGGTAGCCCTCCTAGACCACTTATAGCACCCAGGTATCGGTGATGATGACTGTCCCCCTGTGGGCAGCAAGGGACACCCTGTGGGTAGGGAGGTCGCGCCCAGGCAGTCAAAACTTCCCCCAGTTTGGGCCGGAGTCAACGCCTGGGACGTCGGAGCCTTTTGTTTTCTGGGACCATGTCCCTGGCCTTTTTGTTGCTGGCCCTGTTGAGGGGCCAGGAAGGCCTAGAAATGCTGTGTACCACTAAAGCCCCCTTTCTGCCTCAGGAAGAAGGGCTTTTTCCCCCAGGGCTTTCTTCTGGGGTTGCACAGAGGTCTTCTTTGAGAGCCTGGTTCTTGTCATGAACTCGGTCTCCATCTCTGCTGCCTTATCTGCCATGGGGTTCCCAAATAGGTTCTCTCCTATGCAGGGGTTATCAAACAGTTTGTCCTGCACCCATTGTTCCAGGTCGGACGACTGCAGTTATGCCTGGTGTCATGCCCCGATGCCTGCGGTGGCTACCCTGGCCGATGACTCAAAGCCATCATAGGCTGCTCGGGACAAAAACTTTGAGCATTCTTTTACCACCAAGGTTAGGGTCTTGAACCTCTGTAAGGGTTCCCCATCGAGGCCTGCTGAGTTATCCACCAAGCTCCTTTGACAGTTCCTTCAGGTATATGCTGATATAAAGCTGTTAGGACTGGATCCAGCATGTTAGCATCAAGCCATGAAAGGCCTTCCAGCTGAGGGTGTTGAGGGTTTGGGCCTCCCTGCCGGGTAGCACCAACAAATGAGATTTTTAGCTTTTAAGTCAGCGCATGGCCAACTCCATGTGGGGAAGCTGGGTCTTTTGGAACCCAGGGCTTCAGCATACCCGGTACATAGCATCGAGGCGCCTACTAACGAATGGTACAGATTCCGGTGTTTCCCACATCTGGGGGAGTCGGTGGTCAAGTATCAGGGGCACAGAGACTAAGGGTTTCCTGCGGGGGTGCCTCGTATTGGATTATTTCCAACTTCTTGGTGTGTGGGTCCTCCTCGGCCTTGGTCTCAATAGTGAGAGTCTTGGCCATATCCCTCACAAAATCAAGAAACACAGCATCATCAGGCGGGGAACGACATTGGGGTACTGGGGGAGACAGATCAGAGGGCACGTCTCCATGTTGCCTCGTGTAAGGGGACTCTTCGTTCTCTGTCTCCCATTCGGACTTGAAGTTGGAGTACGAGTAAGATGCCGTGCGATCACCTCGGTTGAGGCCCACTCCCAGCAGTCCGCAACCTCCTGAAGATAAGTCCAAGCTGCGGGCACTCACTGGGGAGGACCAATGTCCCGAGGAACGGGACTGGGACCCTGTCTGGGGCTGTGGCTCTCTCGAGGTCAGTGGTGCTCGAGGACCAGCTCGACGTCCAGGGAAGCCCTCGATGTAGAGGGTCCAGTCAGGGCAAATGAATGGGACAAGCTGGACATGAACAACCGCTGCATAGCCATTAGGGCAGGTATACTGCTCTTTAGGGTCACCATTTTGGTTTCCATACCAGTCGGCTCTGCAGCCTTCGATGCGGGCACCAAAGATTTTGGGCCTGACGTCAGTACTGTCGATGAGTCCTCCATGAGGATGGCCTTGGAGACCCGAGGCCGGTGCAAACAACTCCTTATGGGGCAGCTTGGAAGGCTGCTCCTGCCCCAACTCCTCGGACTCATGCCTGGGACTGCAGGTCCTGGGGTGGGATTTCTCCTTCTTCCCGGATCTATCCTGCAAGGCGTTCTTCGAGGGTTTCTTCTTTTTAAGTTTCACCTTTGGGGATTTCTGCTCAGAGAAACTGAGGCCGCAGGACTCCGAAGAGGCTCTGGTTTCACGGGGCACTGAAGTATCAGAGGAAACCCTGGAGCGTGGTGCCACCAGAGACTCTGGCGTGGAGTCAAACTTCTGAAAATATTCTTCCTGCTGCTGATGGCAGCTCTTTAAGGTCTTTGAGGTCATGGTTCAGTAGAGTTCACAGCCAGAGTCGTTATGCTTGCTCCAAGCCGAGACATTGGAGGTAGCAGTCATGTGGGTGAGTGAATGACATCATTTAGCCACACCAGTTACACTTTTTGAAACCACTGGAAGATATCAGAAAAAGGGGTTCCCCACCATCCGGCATGGGTCCGAGGCCTTTGGCTGAAAAAGGGTGCGAACGCCGGTCGAGGAATATTCACCTTGATGAAAAAATGAGAAAACGAACAGATAACCCAAGAAGCAATGCTGAGGTAAGCTGGCTCGGGGGCGAGAAGGAACCGGAACGCAAACCAGACAAAACTTAATAAAAATCAGACTTTTTCTAGGGAAAATTGGACAATGTACTATGGGCTCCACGGAAAAAAGGAGACTGAGGCAAGATGGCACCCTTGGTCAGGAAGTGGACCACACATGCGTGGTGCATCTCCCAAATGCTTTTTTTGAAAGCTGGGGAAATGCTTCCGCATGGGCTCCGCCGGCGATGTCACCCCTATGAAAATGGACTTCCTGCTTGTTCCTCGAGTACTCTCTCTTCTGAGCTTAGTTAAGAACATAACTCTCCCACATTGCATTTGGTCAGCACTGTAGGGTAGGGAAGGAGGAACAGGAGAAGGTGAAATAAGGATCTACCCAGGGAATTAAGATTTTAAATAATATTTTACTGGAGACAGCGAGGGCCGGTATGCAAATGCAGGACTATATTGTATTTATACATTTTAATGTATTTTTCTACATATTAAACCTACCCTGCACGGTGTATTCTTTGGAAATGGTGCATATAAGTAGAAGTAACTGATATTGGCCCTGTCTGTGGGTGGATTTGGCTGAAATTTGGTAGGAGTCTTACTGAGGTGCCACATATCTTGGTAAAATTCAGCCAAATCCATCTAAAGGAGGGCCACTGCCAAGAACAAGAATATCCCCAATTTGGAAAGAGCAGGGGAATCAGAGCATAAAGCAAAAGATGATTAGGAAAGGCGTCTCATGGGTGATGTTAGAAGTGCATGCTGAAATTTTTTTTTTAAATTATAAAACAAGATTGTTTTGAACTATTCCCTTAATTTTGCTATTTTTCCATATTAAGATGTTCTTCACACATATGAGAAACTTAAATTTGCTGCATGAAGATAAACATTCTTTTTGTGAAGTTATCTTCCAAGTCAGAAATGAAGATCTTTGGAGAAGGCACAAAGAGTGATTTCACCCTATAAATCAACAATGCCACACAGATGTATTCAGATCCTGTCACACAATGCTTTGCTGTGTATTAGGTCAACTAACCATCAACCACTCAGGTCTTGATGCAGTAAGCACTGTTAAAATGCTGCATTAAGCTTCAGCTAGAGCATTCTAACACATATATTTAAAAATATTTTTATTCCCGAAGCAGTGAACTAATGGCATGCAAATTATGCTGTACTGTCAGAAAAAATAATGCATATCGCTGTAGTAATATGCAGCTTTTTGCTGCATTGTGAGTAAAGCATAGTTACTCACCTGTAACAGGTGATCTCCGGGAAAAGCAGGAATTTAGTCTTCACATATGGGTATCGTCGGTATCGACGGAGCCCGCGCTGGAACGCTCCCCAGCGTCCAATTAGAAAGCCTTTGGGAGCATCCCACAGTGCCTGCGTGCTGCCTTCCCGCCTTTCCCAACTGCCTCTCTCCAGTTGAGTTTAAAGCTGAGACAAAGAGAGAGAGAGGGAAAGAGAAAGAGAGATACAACTCCTAGGGGAGGTGGGTGGGTTGTGAAGACTAAATTCCTGCTGTTCCCGGAGATCACCTGTTACAGGTGAGTAACTATGCTATCTCCAGGAACAAGCAGGAATGTAGTCTTCACATATGGGGGCACCCTAGCTTTAGATGCCAGGGAGAGAACCCAGAGGTTGTGTCCCCATGTGAAAGGGCTCCACTTCCCCCCATGGATCTCTGGCATCCAACCAGGGATGGGGGGTAGGAGTTGATTAGGTATGGAACTGGTGTTGAAGAACAGCCTGACTAAACAAGGCATCCTGGCAGGAGTCCTTGTCCAAGCAGTAATGGGCTGTGAAGGTATGAACCGAGGCCCAAGTGAATGCTTGACAGATGTCGTCGATAGACACAGAGTGCAAGTGAGCCATTGAAGCTGCCATGGCTCTCACATTGTGAGATGTGACATGGCCCTCCAGAGGAAGATTCTTACTCTAATAGGCAAAGGAAATACACTGTGCAATCCAACTGGACAGTGTTCTCTTGGAGACTGGAAGTCCCAAATGAGAAGTATCAAAAGCAACAAAGAGTTGAGAGGACTTTCTATGTTGCTGTGTTCTTTGCAAGTAAAGCACAGTTACTTACCTGTAACAGGTGATCTCTGGGAACAGCAGGAATAAGTCTTCACATATGGGTACGTCGGTACCGATGGAGCCTGCGTGGGAACGCTCCCCAGCGTCCAATCAGAAAGCTTTTGGGAGCATCCCACAGGGCCTGCGTGCTGCCTTTCTGCCTTTCCAACTGTCTCTCCTCAGTAGAGTTTTATAGCTGAGACAAAGAGGGAAACAGAGGGAAAGGAAGAGGGACAGAGAGAGAGAGACAACTCCTAGGGGAGGTGGGTGGGTTGTGAAGACTTATTCCTGCTGTTCCCAGACATCAGCTGTTACAGGTAAGTAACTGTGCTATCTCCAGGAACAAGCAGGAATGAGTCTTCACATATGGGGACTCCCTAGCTTTTGATGCCAGGGAGAAAGCCCATAAGTTGTGTGTCCCTGGGACAGGGCTGCACTTCCCCCACCTGGATCTCTGGCATCCCATGAGGGATGGTGGGTAGGAGTTGATTAAGTATGGAACAGGTGTTTGAGAACACCCTGACCAAACAAGGCATCCCGGCAGGAGTCCATGTCCAAGCAGTAATGGGCTGTGAAGGTATGAACAGAGGCCCAAGTGGCTGCTCGACAGATGTCGTCTATAGAGACAGAGTTCAGATAAGCCATTGAGGCTGCCATGGCTCTCACCATTGTGAGCTGTGACATGGCCCTCCAGAGAAATGTTCTTGCTCTGATAGGCGAAAGAAATACATTGGGCAATCCAGTTGGAAAGTGTTCTCTTGGAGACTGGTTGTCCCAAATGAGAAGGATCAAAAGCAACAAAGAGTTGAGAAGACTTTCTATGTTGCTGTGTCCTCTGTAAGTAAAAAACTAGAGCTCTTTTACAGTCCAGGGTATGAAGATTCCTCTATTCAGGTGATGCATGAGGTCCTGGAAAAAGGACAGGTAGGTAGACCTCTTGGTTGAGGTGAAAAGGCGAGACCACCTTAGGCATAAAGTGTGGATTAGTCCTAAGGACCACCTTGTCATGATGGAACCTTGTATAAGGTGGATCAGCTACTAGTGCTTGCAACTCACTGATGCGGCGTGCTGATGTGATTGCAATGAGAAAAATAACCTTCCAAGAAAGGTATTTCAAAGAGGTAGTAGCTAAAGGTTCAAAAGGCGGCTGCATAAGCTGACCAAGAACCAAATTTAAGTCCCATGCCACTGGCGGTGGTCTAATGGGAGGCTTTGTTAAAAGGAGGCCTCTCATGAATCTTGCTACAAGGGGATGAGAGGAAACAGGTTGTCCATTTAGAGGCTTGAGGGAAGCTGCAATAGCACTCAGATGGACTCTTACTGAATTTGTCTTAAGGCCTGCATTAGACAGATGGAGATACTCCAGCAACGATTCCAGAGGTATGGCACGGGGGTTAAGACCCTTCTCAGAACACCAGATGGTAAACCTTTTCCACTTGAAAGCATAAGAACGTCTAGTGGAAGGTTTATAAAGAACATCTTTCACTTGTTGAGAAAGAGGAAGATCCTGGAGATCTAGGCCTTCAGCAAAAAAGCCCTGAGATGCAGAGACTGGGGATTGGGATGCCACAACTTTCCGTCCTCCTGAGAGAGGAGGTCTGGAGCAGACCCTAACTCTAGGGAGGGAGCTTGAGAGAGATGTAGAAGCAGAGGGTACCACACTTGCCATGGCCAATGTGGAACTATGAGAATCATGTGGCCTCTGTCTCTCTGAAGCTTGAACAGGGTTTTGGGAATTAGGGGAATGGGTGGAAAGGCATACAGGAAGTCTTGACCCCAATGAAGGAGGAAAGCATCCCTTGCCTGAGCCCCCTGCGCCAGAGTTCAGGAACAGAACCGGAGAGGTTTGGCATTCCACGGACTTGCAAAGAGGTCTATGTCCGGGGTTCCCCAAATTTGAAAAATCTTGGATACCTGGTCCATATGTAGGGACCACTTGTGTGGAAGCAGAACTCGACTGAGTCTGTCTGCCCAAGAGTTTTGAACACCTGGAAGATGGACTGCCAGAAGATGAATGCGATGCTCTCTGGCGAGGGCCCAAAGTCGCAGAGCTTCGTTGCAAAGCGACAGAGAGACAGTTCCTCCCTGCTTGTTTACATAGAACATGGCTACCTGATTGTCCGTGTGGATAAGGACTGTCTTGTGGCTGAGCAGGATGTGGAAAACTCGCAGAGCAAGGAAAATTGCTCTGAGTTCCAAGAGATTGATATGTAGACAAGTCTCCTGTGGGGACCAGATGCCCTGGGTGGAGAGGTCCTGAAGATGAGCTCCCCAGCCCATTGGAGAAGCATCTGTTGTAAGAGTTGCCTGGGGTAGAGGCTGTTGAAAGGGGGACCCCAGCAACAGGTTTTGAGGGGACTTCCACCACTGGAGAGACAAAATGAGGCGACTTGTGTTTGCTATTTTGTCTGACAGGCAGCCCAATGCCTGGGTCCATTGGGTGGATAAAGTCCACTCAGCTGCTCTCATGTGAAGGCGGGCATATGGTACCACATGAACGGTGGATGCCATGTGGCCTAGCAACTGTAACATTTCTTGAGCAGTTAGTGGGGGTTTTAACTCTGCTTGAGAAGCTAACTGCATCAAGCGAAGGCAACGGGACTGAGGAAGATAGGCCCTTGCCCTTGTGGTATCCAGCAACGCCCCTATAAACTCCAGGGACTGAGTAGGGATCAAATTGGATTTTGGGATGTTTATTACCAGCCCTAAATATTGAAGGATACGCATTGTGCAGGTTAGAGCAGTCTTGGCCTCTGACTGAGTGGGAGCTCGAATGAGCCAGTCGTCCAGGTAAGGGAAGACAAATATTCTCCGGGTGCGCAGAAAAGCAGCAACCACTGCCATGCATTTCGTGAACACCCTTGGTGCAGAGGCCAGGCCAAAGGGGAGCACTCTGTATTGAAAGTGCTTCTCCTGGAAAAGGAACCGAAGGAACCTTCTGTGAGTTGGATGGATGAGAACATGAGTGTATGCATCCTTGAGATCTAGAGAACAAAGCCAATCCCGACTCTGAAGGTATGGCAGCAGAGTTCCTAGAGAAACCATCTTGAATTTTTCTTTGACTAGGAATCTGTTCAACTCTCTGAGATCTAAAATGGGTCTGAAGCCCCCTGTTTTCTTTGGGATAAGAAAATAGGGGGAGTAGAGCCCTGTGCCCTGTGGTTGAGAAGGCACTTTCTCTATTGCCCCCTGGGCTAGAAGAGTGGCAACCTCCTGCTCTAACAGGCTGAGGAGGGAGGTTGGAGAATTGAACTGGTGCACTCTTGTGAGAGGGGGCAAGTTGGAAAAATGAAGTTTGTACCCCTCTCTTATGATGGAGAGTGTCCAATTCTCTGCTGTGACTTGCCCCCATCTGGGAGCAAAGTGACATAACCTTCCTGGAATGGTGGAAGGCTCTGGTCCTTCTAGAGCTAGGAAGGCTAAGTTCTCTAGCAGAGAGTCAAAGGCCCTGAGGGGGCTGAGATTGCTGGGCTGGAGCAGGCCTCGCCGCCTTTGCCTTGGTCTGTTTGGAGGATTGCTGACGTTTGGAAGGGAACTAAGCTGCAGAAGATGCTCTCTGACTATAAGCAGGATAGGATCTTCCCTTTTTAGAAAAAGGTGTTTTCTTGAACAACCTTTTCTTAGCAGGAGCAGCAGTAGATTTTGATAGTCTAGCCAAAGCAGAATTTTCAGCATCCATTTGATTGGTAAGAATTGGCAAGCAAAAGCCAAACAGACTCTCACCTGCACAAGGGATATTTCGCAATTCATCTTGGACCCAGGTCTCCAAATCAGATGCTTGAAGCCAAGCAATCCTACGTGCACCTATAGCTATAGCTGAGGCATTCAAAGGAGTCGAAAGCTGCACGGTTGGAGAATTTGGAGATATCCTGGGCATGTTTGAGCCCAGTGAGAAATTCCTGCCTTTTACTGTCAGACATAAAAGGACAAAGTCTGCAAATGGTCAGTGACTTCTTTTAAGAACATTCCCATGTAAAGACTATAAGAATTAATTCTCGCAGCAAGCATGGAAGCTTGGAAGACTCTACGTCCAAAAGCATCCAGGGTTCTACATTCACGTCCTGGAGGATTAGAGGCATGTCTCTTGGCACTTCTAATCTTGCTCATTGCAGACTCAACCACAATAAAGTGGTGAGGAAGCTGAGTTTTATGGAAACCAGGACAAGGAGGGACACAATACATGGTGTCCAACCTGCGAGAATGAGGAGAGGTAAATAGAGGTGCTTCCCACATCCTTAACATGAGATCATACAGAATCTCATGAATAGGCAAAGTAGCTGCCTCTTTAGGAGTTTTAGGATATTGTAGAATATCTAACTCCTTAGCTCTAGGCTCTGACTCTGGGGCTACTGTAATAGACAGGCCCCGAGCCACCTCTCTGATAAAGTCTTGAAAAGACAAGTCCTCTGGAGGAGACATCCTTCGTTTAGGAGAGGACTCCTCCTGTGGAAGAAGCATCGCTGCATCGACAGACTCTTCAGAATCCTCAGTCTCATCAGAGGAATCTTAGTATCGTCTGTCGGGATGCTCTTGCAAAGCCCGATACCCGTACCGACTGGGATCGGTATCGGGAATCACCGGTACCGGGGTATCGGTACCGGAGGGCTGCAGAGGGCAGAGTACCGGCATAGCTGACACCGATGCCGATGCCACCGGTACTGGAATCGGTGCTGATGGCGATACCGGAGCCGGTACCGGCGGAGTAGTCTGTTGCGGTACCACGGGCGTCGATGCCACAAGGAAAGCCGCCAGACTGCGTTCGATGGACAGAATCCTCTGATCCATCGACGCCGCCAATGCCTGGAAGTCGGTACCGGTGGAAGCCACCGGTACCCCAGAGCATGGAACCAGGAGATCTGTTGAGGCCACGCCATCTAGATCATCCTGGAACCCCGATGATGATGCTTTAGAAGCCGAAGCCTCCCGCCGGGGTAATTTTGCCGGTGCAGAATCTTCGAGGGCAAGGCCAGGGGCATCTCGATGCTTAGAAGGAGATTTGCCCTTCGAGGACTGGCTGGATTTCTGTTTAGTTACCAGAGATCCATGTGAGGAAGAAGCAGCCCTGGAAGACGTTGATGCCACCGAAGCTGCATCAGAGGGAAACACGGTACTGAGCTTGGCAGCTCGGTTCTGTCGACCGCTCTTAGACATCATGGAACAGGACACACAATCTTTAATGGAATGGTCAGGGCCTAAACACTTTAGACACCAGTCATGGGTGTCGGTGACGGAGATAGTACCGCCACATTTTGTGCACTTCTTAAATCCTGAGGCAGGCTTTTCCATATTTAAGAAAAAGGGTCTGAAGTAGACCTGAAGAAAAAAAAAGTGGAAAAAAGGTCTTTTTTTTTTTTTTTTTTTTTAAAGAAAAGAATAAGATCCGGCGGTACCGGTATAGCGTCGAGGAAGACAGATGCGAAAGCAAAAGAAATAAAGAAAAAATAAGAAAATTCTTCTGCGGTGACAGTAATACGACCTGCTGGCTCTGCGGAAAAAGAACAACTGAGGAGAGACAGTTGGAAAGGCAGGAAGGCAGCACGCAGGCGCTGTGGGATGCTCCCAAAAGCTTTCTGATTGGACACTAGAGAGCGTTCCCGTGCAGGCTCCGTGGGTACCAACGTACCCATATGTGAAGACTCATTCCTGCTTGTTCCTGGAGATAAGGCTAAAGCTCTTTTACAGTCCAAAGTATGAAGATTCCTTTCTGCATTAGATGCACAAGGTCTTGGAAAGAACACAGGCAGGCAGACTCCTTGATTAAGATGAAAAGGCGAGACCATCTTTGGCATAAAGTGTGGATGAGTCCCCTAAGGACTACCTTGTCATGATGGAACCTTGTATAAGGTGGATCAGCCACTAGTGCTTGCAACTCACTGATGCGACGTGCTGATGTGATTGCAATGAGAAAGATAACTTTCCAAGAAAGGAATTTCAATGAGGTAGTAGCTAAGGGTTCGAAAGGTAGCTTCATGAGCTGACCAAGAATCAGGTTTAAGTCCCATGCCACCGGTGGTGGCCTAATGGGAGGCTTAGTTAGAAGAAGGCCTCTCATAAATCTTGCTATAAGAGGATGGGAAGAAACAGGTTGGCCATTTAGAGGCTTGAAAGAAGCTGCAATAGCACTCAAAAGGATTCTTACTGAGTTAGTCTTAAGTCCTGCATTGGATAAATGAAGGAGATACTCCAGTATTGATTCCAGAGGTATCGCAAGGGGGTTAAGACCCTTCTGCGAACACCATATGGTAAACCTCTTCCACTTAAAAGCATAAGAGCGTCTTGTGGAAGGCTTCCTGGTAGCATAAAGGACATCCTTTCCTTGCTGAGGGAGGTTAAGATCATGAAGATCTAGGCCTTCAGGAACCAAGCTCTGAGATGCAGAGACTGGGGATTGGGATGCCATAACATTCCGTCCTCCTGTGACAGGAGATCTGGAGCAGATCCTAACTCCAGGGAGGGAGCTTGAGAGAGATGTAGAAGCAGAGGGTACAACACTTGCCGTGGCCAATGTGGAGCTATGAGAATCATACGCCCTCTGTCTCTCTGAAGATTGAACAGCGTTTTGGGAATTAGGGGAATGGGTGGAAAGGCATACAGGAAGTCTTGACACCAGTAAAGGAGGAAAGCATCCCTGGCCTGAGAGCCCTGAACCGGAATTCTGGAACAGAACCGGGGAAGTTTGGCATTCAACTGACTTGCAAAGAGTTCTATGTCCGGGGTTCCCCAAATTTGAAAAATCTTGGCCACTTGGTCTGCATGTAGAGACCATACGTGTGGAAGCAGAACTCGACTGAGTCTGTCTGCCCAAGAGTTTTGTATGCCTGGAAGATACACTGCCAGGAGATGAATCTGATGCTCTCTGGCAAGGGCCCATAGTCGCAAAGCTTCGTTGCAAAGCAACAGAGAGCTTGTTCCCCCCTGCTTGTTCACGTAGAACATGGCTACTTGATTGTCCGTCTGAATGAAGACTGTCTTGTAGCTGAGCAGGGTGTGGAACATTCAAAGAGCAAGGAAGATTGTTCTGAGCTCTAAGAGAATATGTAGATGAGTCTCCTGTGGAGTCCAAGTGCCTTGCAGACGAGCTCCCCAACTTATTGGTGAAGCATCTGTCGTGAGAGTTGCCTGGGGTAAAGGTTGTTGAAATGGGGACCCCAGCAACAGGTTCTGAGTGGACTGCCACTATTGGAGAGATAAAATAAGGCGATTTGTGTATGCTATTTTGTCTGACAGGCACCCTGATGCCTGGGTCCATTGAGTGGCTAAAGTCCACTGGGCTTCTCTCATATGGAGGCGAGCATAAGGAACCACATGCACTGTAGATGCCATGTGGCCTAGTAGTTGTAACATTTCTCGGGCAGTGAGATGAGATTTTAGCACTGCTTGAGAAGCTAACTGCACCATGCGAAAGCAACGGGTCTGAGGAAGATAGGCCCTTGCTTTTTTGGTATCCAGCAAAGCTCCTATGAACTCCAGAGACTGAGTGGGAGTTAGACTGGATTTTGGGATGTTTATGACCAGACACAAATACTGGAGGATACACATTGTGCAAGATAGAGAAATCCTGGCCTCTGACTCTGATGGGGCTCGAATGAGCCAGTCGTCTAAGTAGGAGTAGACGAATATTCCTAGAGTGCGAAAAAATGCTGCTACCACAGCCATGCACTTCGTAAACACTCTTGGTGCTGAGGCCAGCCGAAAGGAAGCACCTTGTATTGGTAGTGCTTTCCTTGAAAAAGGAACCGAAGGAACTTTCTGTGAGTTGGATGGATGAGAACATGAGTGTACGCATCCTTGAGATCTAGAGAACAAAGCCAATCCTGACTGAAGGTATGGAAGCAGAGTTTCCAGAGAAACCATTTTGAATTTCTCTTTGAACAGGAATTTGTTCAATTCTCTGAGGTCTAAAATAGGTCTGTGTCCCCCTGTTTTCTTTGGGATAAGGAAATAGGGGGAGTAAAACCCTGTACCCTGTTGATGAATGGGTACATCCTCTATTGCCCCTTGGGCAAGAAGCATAGTGACCACGTGACCTATCAGGTTGATGAAACAGGTCTGAGAATTGTACTGTCTTACCATTGTGGGAGGGGGCGCATGCACAAAAAGTGAAGCTTGTACCCCTCTTTTATAATGGAGAGTGTTCAATGCTCTGCTGTTATCTGCCCCCATCTGCGGGCAAAGTGACACAACCTTCCTGGAATGGTGGAAGTCTCTGGTCCATTGAGGGTCAGGAAGGCTAAGTTCTCTAGATGAAAGTCAAAGGCCTTGTGGAGGCTGAGACGGCTGAGGTTTAGCAGTCTTTGCTTTCCTTTCCTTTGCTTAGGTAGTTGCTGACTCTTTCGGGCAGGCTGACCTGCAGAATGTCCCTGCTGGGAATAAGAGGGATAAAACCTCTTCTTTTCCGAGAAGAATGGTTTCTTCTTTGAAAGATTTCTTTCTTGCAGGATCAGCTGTGGCTTTGGATAACCTATCCAAAGTGGAGTTGTCAGCATCCAACTCATTGGCTTTCTCTTGCCAATTTTTGCCAAATAGATTCTCACCTGTACAAGGGATATTGCCCAGTTTGTCCTGCACCCAGAGCTCCAAATCGGATGCCTGGAGCCAGGCAATTCTACGTGCACCTATGGCAATGGCAGAGGTTCTGCTTATGCACTCAAAACAGTCAAAAGCTGCACGACTGACCAACTTAGAAACATCCTGGGCATGTTTAACCAGTGTGAGAAAATCCTGCCTCCTGTCATCAGGAAGGAGAGGGCTTAAAATCTCAAAGTCTCCTGTGACTTCTTTAAGGAACATTCCCATATATAAAATATGGGAACTGATCCTGGCATAAAAGCATGGAAGCCTGGAAAGTATGACGTCCAAAGGCATCCAAGGTTCTACACTCACGTCCTGGAGGATTAGAGGCATGCCTCTTTGCACTCCTGATCCTTCTCATAGCTGATTCCACTACAATAGAGTGGTGAGGAAGCTGAGTCTTCTGGAAACCAGGACAAGGAGGGACTCGATACATGGTATGCAGTCTGTGAGAGTGAGGAGAGATGATAAGAGGTGTCTCCCACATTCTCAACATGAGATCATGTAAGATCTCATGGATAGGCAGAGTAGCTGCCTCCTTAGGAGCTTTGGGATATTGCAAAATCTCCAACTCCTTAGCCCTGGGCTCTGTTTCAGGAGCCACAGTAAAGGACAGACCTCGAGCCACTTCCCTGATAAAATCCTGAAAGGAGATATATTCTGGAGGAGACATCCTACGTTTAGGGGAGGAAGGCTTCTCCGGGAGAAGTATCCCGGTACCAGCAGGGCTGTCAGAATTCTCGGAGTCCTCCGAGAATTCGAAGTACCTCCTGTCCGGATGCTCTTGAAGAGCCCGATACCCGTACCGACCGAAGTCGGTACCGGGGGGAATCGGTACTGGTGTATCGGCACCAGAAAGCATTGCATGACTGGGTGCTGGCAAAGCAGACACCGATGTCGATGCTATCGGTACCGGTTGAACTGTCTGATGCGGTTCCGAGGGTGTCGATGCTGCAAGGAGAACTGCCAGACCGCATTCAATAGCCAGGAACCTCTGGTCTATCGACGCTGCCAATGTCTGGGTATCGGTACCGGAAGCAGCCGGTACCCCAGAGCATGGCACCAGTAGTTCTGCCGAAGTCAAGGCCTCGAGAACATCCTGGAACCCGATAATGCTTTGGAAGCCGAAGCCTCCTGCCGGGGCAATTTTGCCGGTACAGAACCCTCAAGGGAAACGCCAGAGGCATCTCGATGCTTGGAAGGAGATCTACCCTTTCAGGACCGGCTGGACTTATATTTAGTTACCTGAGATCCATGGGAGGAAGACGAAGTCCTGGAAGACGTCGATGCCACAGAAGCTGCATCGGAGGGAAAAAGGGTGCTGAGCTTAGCAGCTCGGTTTTGTCGACCCCTCTTGGACATCATGGCACAAGCCATACACTCGGAGATGGAGTGGTCAGGACCTAAACATTTGAGACACCACTCAAGGGTGTCGGTGACGGAGATGGTACTGCCACACTTGGTGCATTTTTTGAAACCCAAAGCGGGTTTTTCCATAGTAGAGGAAATTTTGGGCCTAAGGCCCAAAATGGCGCGTGCACCTGGGAAGAAAAGTTTGGAAAAAAAATAGAATATATATATTTTTTTTTTAAATGAAAGAAAGAAAAAAAAGATAACCGGCGGTACCGGTATAGCGTCGAGGAAGGCAGACGCAACCACAAAAAAGAAGGAATAAGGAAAATATTTTCTGCGGTGACAGAAACGACCTGCTGGCTCCACGGAAAAAGAAGAACTGGTGAGAGGCAGTTGGGAAAGGTGGGAAGGCAGCACGCAGGCGCTGTGGGATGCTCCCAAAGGCTTTCTAATTGGACGCTGGGGAGCATTTCTGCGCGGGCTCCGTCGGTACCGATGATACCCATATGTTTCCTGGAGATATATCTTTTTCAGTCAGCACGAGAGCACTGATCAGCTCATGCATGGACAAGAAGGGAGATATTAAAAACAGTCAAGATTCCCCCGCTCCCTTCCCCTAACGTCCATCCTGTAAAGTTTCCCTGGTAGCCAAGTGGGCCTCAGCCCTAGCCCAGCGGGCCTCAGCCCTAGCCCAGCCTCCGGTCCCATTTAGAAAGAGATGCCCTGGTTGTCCAGTGGGCCTCAGAATCCTCTGAGCCCTTCTCAATACTCCCCATCCCCCCACGAAGATCTGATCCAAGGCATCCTATTAGTGTGGTCCAAAGCCCCTTATCCCACCCCCATGCACTGCCAAACGTTGGGAGGCAGGAGCTATGCCCATATGTCTGACTACAGTGCTGTCACCTTACAAAAAGCCATCATCTGAACCAATGCTTCCCTGTCATTGTCTTTTTGGTAGGTTGACTCCTAGCACAGTATCCTGATGCACTGCTAGGGGTCAGGTGCTGCCATTTTGCAAGATAGTGGTGCTACAGGCAGGAACGAATGGTCACTGATCCTTTTTCCCAACCTTTGGAGTGAAAAGTGAGGATTTGTGTTCTGGGTGGGATCCACTTGAACCACCAGTTACTGTTTTTTGTAGGGTCAAAAAGTGGCAAGTCCAGGGTCTACTAGGGCAGTGTTTCTCAACCCAGTTCTCGGGACACACCTAGGATAGTCTGGTTTTTAGGATTCCCACAATGAATATGCATGAGATAGAATTGCATACAAGCCAGTATATGCAAATTTCTTTCATGCATGCTCATTGTGGGAATCCTGAAAACCCGACTAGCCTGGCTGTGCCCTGAGGACTGGATTAAGAACCACTGCACTAAGGACACCAGGAATCTTAGGTGATATAAAGCGTAATTACTCACCTGTAACAGGTGATCTCCGGGAACAGCAGGAATTTAGTCCTAACAAATGGGTATCGTCGGTACTGACGGAGCCTGAGCGGGAACGCTCCCCAGCGTCCAATAGGAACGCTTTTGGGAGCATCCCTCTGCACATGCGCACTGCCTTCCCGCCTTTCCAACTGTCCCTCTTCAGTTAGGTTTGTAGCTGAGTGAAAGGATAGAGGGAGAGAGGAAAGAGACAAAGAGAGAGAGAAAGAGAGACAACTCCTAGGGGAGGTGGGTGGGTTGTGAGGACTATATTCCTGCTGTTCCCGGAGATCACCTGTTACAGGTGAGTAACTAAGCTATCTCCAGGAACAAGCAGGAATGTAGTCCTCACATATGGGGACTCCCTAGCTGAAGATGCCAGGGAGATAGCCCCAGGAAAGTGCCACAGTCAAAGGTGAGAATCCTTCCTCCCATGGATCTCTGGCATCCCACCAGGGTTGGTGGGTAGGAGTTGGTTTAAGTTTGAAAGAGATTTTGAAGAACAGCTTGGCCAAAGAAGGCATCCCGACGGGAGGCTTTATCTAGGCAGTAGTGGGCTGTGAAGGTGTGTACCGAAGCCCAGGTGGCTGCTCGACAAATGTCATCGATAGACACAGAGTGGAGATTGGCCATGGAAGCTGCCATGGCTCTCACACTGTGAGCTGTGACATGGTCATGAAGAGGAAGACCCTTACTCTCATAAGTAAAGGATATGCATTGGGCAATCCATTTAGATAAAGTTCTTTTGGAGACTGGAAGTCCCAAATGACTAGGATCAAAAGCTACAAAAAGTTGCGAGGACTTTCTATGTTGCTGTGTTCTTTGAATGTAAAAGGCTAAGGCCCTTTTACAAACCAAAGTATGAAGGTTTCTTTCTGCATTAGAGGCGTGAGGCCTCGGAAAAAAATACAGGAAGATAAATTGATTGGTTTAAATGAAAAGGCGAAACCACCTTTGGCATAAAGTGTGGGTGAGTTCAAAGAACAACCTTATCATGATGAAATCTAGTATAAGGAGGATCAGTCACTAAAGCTTGCAATTCACTAATGCAATGGGCAGAGGTGATTGCAATCAGGAAGATGAACTTCCAAGTCAAAAACTTAAAGGCTGTAGTGGCTAAAGGTTCAAAAGGCGGCCTCATGAGCTGCCCGAGAACTAGATTTAGATCCCATGCTACCAGTGGTGGCTTGATGGGAGGTTTAGTTAATAAAAGGCCTCTCATAAATCCATTTAGAGGCTTATAAGAAGCTGCAATGGCACTAAGACGGACTCTTACCGAATTGGTCTTTAAGCCAGAATTTGAAAAGTGAAGGAGATACTCTAGTATCGATTCTAAGGGTATGACCGGGGGGTTTAATCCGTTCTTGTAGCACCATATAGTAAAACGTTTCCACTTGAAGGCATAAGATCTTCTTGTGGAAAGTTTCCTAGAAGCCTGAAGGATATCTTTTACCTGCTGAGACAGGTTGAAATCCTGGAGGTCTAAGCCTTCAACAATCAGGCCGTGAGGTGCAGGGACTGGGGATTCGGGTGCCATAGCATCCCTATGCTATGGCACCCCATGGAGCATGCCCTAACTCCAGAGGTGGCACTTGAGAGAGATGCAGCAGCAGGGAATACCACGTTTGGCGTGGCCATCGTGGTGCTATGAGGATCATGCGACCCCTATCTCTCTGAAACTTGAAGAGTGTCTTGGGGATGAGGGGAATGGGTGGGAAGGCATAAAGGAAGTCCTGACCCCAGTGAAGGAGGAAGGCATCCCTTGCCTGACAGCTGTGCGCCGGAATCCTGGAACAGAACCGGGGCAGTTTGGCATTCAGTGGACTTGCAAAGAGGTCTAGGTCTGGAGTGCCCCAGAGATGAAATATCTTTGCCACCTGGTCTAGGTGGAGTGACCACTCGTGAGGTAGCAATACTCGACTGAGTTTGTCTGCCCAAAGGTTTCGAATGCCTGGAAGATATACCACTAAAAGGTGAATTTGATGCTCTCTGGCAAGGGCCCATAGTCGTAAAGCTTCGTTGCATAATGACAGAGAGCCTGTCCCGCCCTGCGTGTTCACATAGAACATGGCTACCTGATTGTCCGTCTGGACTAGGACTGTCTTGTAGCTGAGCTGGGCGTGGAACACTTGAAGAGCTACATAAATTGCTCTTAACTCCAGGAGGTTTATGTGTAAACCAAGCTTCTGTGGAGTCCAGGTGCCCTGGGTAGAGAGATGATTCAGGTGTGCTCCCCAACCCACCTGTGATGCATCTGTTGTTAGGGTAGCCTGAAAGAGGGGTTGATGGAAAGGAGACCCTACTGTCAGATTTTCTAATGATTGCCACCATTGGAGGGACAAAATTAGTCGTTGAGAGATTGTTATTTTGTCCGACAAACGATCCGTGGCCTGTGTCCACTATGGGGAGAGGGTCCACTGAGCTGCTCGCATATGGAGGCGAGCATATGGGACTACATGAACTGTGGATGCCATGTGTCCCAGTAGCTGCAGTAGCTCCCGAGCAGTGAGGAAGGACTTGCCTACTGCTTGGGAAGCTAACTACATTATGCGAAGACACCGGGCTTGTGGAAGGAAAGCCCTTGCCTGTCTGGTATCCAGACAAGCTCCTATGAATTCTAGGCATTGGGAAGGAACTAGATGAGATTTCGGGAAGTTTATTACCAATCCCAAGTATTGGAGGATTTGCATTGTACGAGACAGTGCAGTGCTGGCCTCTGTCACTGTGGTGGCTCGGATGAGCCAGTCATCTAAGTAGGGGAAGACAAAGATCCCCAGGGTTCGTAGAAATGCAGCTACTACTGCCATGCACTTCGTGAATACCCTTGGTGCTGAAGCCAGACCAAAGGGAAGAACCCTGTACTGGAAATGTCTTCCCTGAAAAGGAAACGTAAAAATTTCCTGTGATCTGGATGGATAAGAATGTGAGTGTATGCATCCTTTAAGTCTAGAGAGCAAAGCCAGTCCTGGCTTTGAAGGTATGGCAGAAGAGTTCCCAGAGAAACCATCTTGAATTTTTCTCAAAAGAGATATTTGTTCAATTCTCTGAGGTCTAGAATGGGTCTGTATCCCCCTGTTTTCTTTGGGATAAGAAAATATGGGGCGTAGAACCCTGCCCCCTGTTGAAGAATGGGTTCTTCCTCTATTGCCCCTTGGGCAAGAAGAGTGGAGACCTCATGATCTAGCAGACTGTCTGCAGAGGTTTGTGAATTGAACTGCTTTAGAATTGTAGGAGGGGGTATGCTGTGAAAATTAAGTTTGTACCCCTCCCCTACAATGGACAAAGTCCAATCTTCTGCTGTTATCTGATGCCATCTGTTGACAAAGTGGCATAACCTGCCGGGGATATTGGGGGGGTTGAGGACCCCTCAGAGGCAGGAAGGCAAAGCTCTCTAGGAAGGAGTCAAAGCCCTTGAGGGGGGCTGAACTTGGAGAGCTGGTTGGGCTCTCGGGCCTTTTGGTTTCTTCTGTTGTCTAGTTTGTCCCTTTTGGGCAACCTGACCTGGAGCTTGAGTCTGATGGGTATAGGAAGGATAAAACTTCCTCTTTTTGCTAAAAGAGGGTTTTTTATAAGGCTTTCTTTTGGCTGGAGTGGCTGTAGACGGACAATCTATCTTAAGTAGAATTGTCAGCATCTAACTCATTAGCCTTCTTCTGCCAGTTCTTGCTGAAGAGATTTTCTCCCGTGCAAGGAATGTTGCCTAACTTGTCCTGTACCCAAGTCTCCAAGTCTGATGCCTGTAGCCAGGCAATTCGTCGTGCGCCAATGGCAATAGCAGAAGTTCTGCTAATGCATTCAAAGCAGTCAAAGGCTGCACGATTGACAAACTTAGAGACATCCTGAGTATGCTTAACCAGAGTAAGAAAGTCTTGTCTCTTATCATCTGGGAGAAATGGGCTCATAAGTTCCAAGTCTCCTGTGATTTCTTTGAGGAACATTCCCATATATAGGATATATGAGCTGATCCTAGCTGAAAGCATGGAAGCTTGAAAGGTTCTGCATCCAAAAGCACCCAGAGTCCTGCATTCACGACCTGGAGGACTGGATGCATGTCTTTTAGCACTTTTCATCCTACACATGGCTGACTCCACTACCATTGAATGGTGTGGCAGCTGAGTTTTCTGAAATGCAGGACATGGTGGGACTTGATACATAGTATCAAGTCTCCTAAAGTGATAAGTAGTCAAAGGTGTCTCCCACATTCTGAGCATCAAGTTATGCAGAATTTCATGGATAGGCAGAGTAGCTGCCTCCTTAGGAGCTTTAGGATATTGGAGGATTTCCAATTCCTTTGCTCTGGGTTCCTCCTCAGGAGGTACTGTGATTGAAAGACCTTTAGCCATATCACGGATGAAATCCTGAAATGACATGTCCTCTGGAGGTGACATTCTGCGTTGGGGAGAAGAGGGATCTTCTAAGAGAAACCCTCTAGTGCCAGCAGAATTGTCAGAGTCCTCAGAATCGGAGGATTCGAAGTATTCCTGACTCCAATGCTCCTGCAAAGCACGATCCCGGTACCGATCCACTCCAGCCGGAGGTGGAATAGGAAGAGTCACCATCGGGGCCGGGTACTGTCGGTACCGGCATCGTCTGCATCGGTACCGGCATCGGTGTCGATATCGGCACCGGTGCCCTTGGCACCACCGGTACCGTAGCTGAGAGAAGAGCTGCGATACTGCGTTCGATAGCAAGAAATCTCTGGTCTATTGACGCTGCCGATGCCTGGGTGTCGGTACCGGTAAGAACGGCCGGAACCCCTGAGCATGGCACAGGTAGTTCTTGCGAGGTTGATGCCTCGAGAACATCCTGAAGCCGAAGCCTCCCGCCCGGGCTGTTTTGCCGGTGTGGTTCCCTCAAGGGCAATGCCAATGGCCTCTCGATGCTTAGCAGGAGAGCTACCCTTTGAGGACTGGCTTTTGTGTTTAGTTACCTGAGATCCATGGGAGGAAGAAGAGGCCCTTGACGATGTCGATGCAATGGATCTGGCATCTGAAGAGAAGAGAGTGCCAAGCTTTGCGGCCCGGTTCTGTCTTCCTCTTTTAGTCATTCCCATGCAGGAGAGACATTCAGTTGGAGAATGATCAGGTCCTAAACATTTTAGACACCAATCATGGGTGTCAGTGACGGAAATGGTACCGCCACACTTAGTACATTTTTTAAAGCCACTAGTTGGCTTTTCCATGATTTTGGACAGATGGGGCCTAATGCCAAAATGGCGCCTACAGTGAAAGGGGGGTTTTTTTAGGAAAGAAAAGAAAAGAACCAGCGGTACCGGTAGGCGTCGTGCGGCAGGCAAGTGCGACCACAAAAAATAATGTTAAAGATAGAATTTTCTGCGGTGACAGGGAATAGGTCCTGTTGGCTCCGCGGAAAACGAAGAACTGAAGAGGGACAGTTGGAAAGGCGGGAAGGCAGCGCTTATGTGCTGAGGGATGCTCCCAAAAGCGTTCCTATTGGATGCTGGGGAGCGTTCCCATGCAGGCTCTGTCAGTACCGACGATACCCATTTGTGAGGACTACATTCCTGCTTGTTCCTGGAGATGATGGTGCCACACTTCACTTCTGATTACCTTCTGCCCCCACACTACATCTTCATGCCAGGCTGAGCTGGTGTAAAGATTCAGTATTAGAAAAATCGTGCTAGATTTTAGTGCAGAACATAAGAACAGCAGATATGCCATACTGGGTCAGATCAAGGACCATCAAACCCAGAATCCTGCTTTCAACAGTGGCCAGTCCACATCAGAAGTACTCGTACCTGTCAGGTTTCCAAAACGTAGACAGATTCCATGCTGCTTGTCTCAGGTGCATGCAGTGGATTTGCCCAGTCCATTTTAATTAACGTTTTATGGACTTTTCCTCCAGGAACTCACCCAAACCTCTTTTAAACCCAGCTACACTAATAGTTTTTACTAAATTCTCTGGTAACGAATTCCAGTTTGATTACACATTGAGTGAAAAATTATTTTCTCCAATTTGACTTAAATGTGCCACATTGTACCTTCATTGTGTATTAAGAACATAATATATGCCATACTAGGTCAGACCAAGGTCCATCAAGCCCAGTATCCTGTTTCCAGCCCAGTATCCTAGTGGTCAATCTAGGTCATACGTACCTAGCAGTTTCCCCAAAAGACACAGGCTCCGCAATGCTTGTACTGGGTCAAGCATTGATATCCTGGGTCACTTCTTAATAATGGTTTATGGACCTTTCCTCCAGGAACTTGTACAAACCTTTTTTAAACCCAGCTACACTAACAGCCTTTGCTACATCCTCCAGTAACAAATTCCAGAGTTTGATTACACCTTGAGTGAAAAAATATTTTCTTTTATTAGTCTTAAATAGTTTACCCTGTAGCTTCATTGCATGTCCCCTAGTCTTTCTAGATTCTGATAACATAAACAATCGATCTACGTTTACCCGTTCCACTCCGTTCATTAATTTAGAGACTTCTATCATATCTCCCCCTCAGCCATCTCTTTTCCAGGTTAAAGAGCCCTAACCTTTTAGCACAGTTATTTACCTGTAACAGGTGATCTCTGGGAACAGCAGGAATTAGTCTTCACATATGGGTACGTCGGTACCAACGGAGCCTGCACGGGAATGCTGCCCAGCTTCCAATCAGAAAGCTTTTGGCAGCATCCCTCGTGCCTGCGCAGTGACATCCCGCCTTCTCCACAGCCTCTCTTCAGTTGAGTTTCAGAGCTGAGACAAAGGCGAGGAGAGAAAAGGAAAAAAATAAAAAAGATGCAACTCCTAGGGGAGGTGGGAGGGTTGTGAAGACTAATTCCTGCTGTTCCCAGAGATCACCTGTTACAGGTAAGTAACTGTGCTATCTCCAGGAACAAGCAGGAATGAGTCTTCACATATGGGGACTCCCTAGCTGGAGATGCCAGGGGGAGATCCCATAAAAATGCAAGTGCCCGGATCAGGGGTGCATTTTGTCTCCAGGAATCCCCGGCATCCAATGTGGGATGGAGGGTAGGAGTTGACAATAAAGGAGCTGTGAGGAAAGAAACAGCATAGTCAAGGACTAGAGGGTTCTACAGACTACAGGAGTCCTTGGTAGATATGATGAGTAGCATTAAAACACATTTAATGTACACTTAAAATATGCAGCTTACCTACTGTATTGTAGGAAGTAGAAAGCATGATGGAGTCTACTGGATAAGCAGTGGCGGAATCTTCAAGGTGACCTCTCAGTAGTGAGGATGAAGGTCCAGCCCTGGAGGTAGTAGATGATCCAGGTGTCAACTGGGTAGGATGTGACGTCAGGTCTTTAATGGAAAGCTTTATGGGAAAAGCTGAAGACTCCTTTAGGCATAAGGTCATTAACATTGAGGACTAAAGGAAGAAGACTGACGGAGTTGGACAACTAGTCCAGTCCTGGCGGGAAGAGGGGGACTGGAAAAAACCCCTATTCCCACTGAAAACAGTTGTGTACTCAAGAAAAAGAGGTACATTGTTTTTCCTAGCTGGGAGAGATAGGAAAAAATATTGAAGCTTGATGCTTCATGGACTTAAAGAAAAAATGGAAGATGTTAGCACCAAGTGGTTAGTGGTGCCTAACAGTTTCTGCATCGAAATATGGCATGGGACGTAGGGCGGCAGACTGTCTAAAACCTCTAGGAGGTAAAACATGTAGTATAGACAGTAAGGGTGATAGTGTGTAAGACAGACCAACCCTTAAAGAGGCCCCCCATGAAACACATATAGATATAGGGATATATACATGTGGCTGGAAGATATATATATATATACATATGTACAGATGTATATTAGGATATGGGTGGTGAAATATATCAAATATATATATATATAATATACCTGAATATATGTAAATTTGTGGGGGATGGTCTAGCACCACCAGGGTAATGATATAGGCATGTAGAAATATATGGAGATGCTACATACCAGACAATAGGTTGACGATACATGTCTACCACCCATCCCCATAATTGTACATGGGGAATATAAGAGAAAAAGATTCTGTGCTCTACAAGAGGGTGAACCCACTTGAGATATGTAGAGAGAATCTAATATCAAGGATTGAGGGATGCAGAAAAGCAATCTAACCAGATAACCGTGATGTTCACGTGAGAACAGATGAATATATGAATCTGTGAAAAACAAGGCGGGAGCTCCACAGTACACTGATATGGTAGGTGTGGAGAAACGCAGGGGAGATACCAGAGGGACCTATGGAAGGACCCAGAGGTAGCATGCGTAAACAGAAGCCTTGGAGTCCCACGCAGAAGAACTGATATCTCGTGTTAACACCCCAGGCTAGAGGGGGTGTGGAGAACCTTCATAAGTATAGGAAGGGTTGAGAAGTTTTTCCTCACTAATAGAGAACGTCAGAGACAAGGTTAATGCTCTATAGCAAGGCCCTCATAGTAGAAAGCTTCTCTGAAGACTACAGAGAGCATTGTGCAGGAGAGCTATGAGATAAACTGACTGAAGTCAGGCGTGTTGCCATATCCTAGGAGAGGAGATGGTAGAATAATGTGAGAAAGCCTAAACGAGTAGGAGGATCCAGATAGTTTGGAATCACTACTGAGGCTAGACAAAAAGTTGAATAAGGGACTGGAACATGGGAAAAGTCCCAGTAATACCATCACTGGAACTCCTGCAGGCAGAGCTGTTGACGGAAACAGCAGAGATGTTGTCCATTGCTGAATAAAGAAAAACAGAGAAGAAAAGAGAGGAGATATCTTTTCTCTCTGTCGGGGGAATGAGCTTGCTAAAGAAGCTGTTCAGTATGGTATCCCTCAAGTAATGAGAGGGTAACGTACCCATAGGGTAAGTCAACTGAAGGAAGAAATGTTCAGTTGGGATAAAAACTATCAGGGGATAGTTGCAACTGCTCTTCTAGGGAATAAGAAGAGGAGAAGGGTGTAGACCCTGAACAAAAACAATTTTTCCCTCCGACAGGTTAATACACTGAAAAGAAAAGCACAGTGAATAAACTTCTAATATGTAGAAGTGAAGTAAGTTACAATTCCCAGCTTCTATGGTCGCTGGGAATGCTGAGACTGGCCAGAAGTGGAGGACTTCAGACTAGGCTGAGGTGTCCCTTGCTTAGGTACAGCCGAATGATGGGCAGGAGATGAATGAAACTTTCTTTTCTTAGGGAAAGAAGGTTTGGTAGGACATTTCCTACTCTTTGAAGAAGGAGGTGGCTTAGAATGGTTTCTAGTGGAAGAAGAGTCAGTGGAGCATTGAGCAACCTGACGTAAAGCCTCCTTATTGAAGAGACCTTCTCCTGTACAAGGAGAATGAGCTAGTATAGTTTGTGCCCGTTTGCTCAAGTCTGAAGCCTCAAGCCAGGCTCTGCGACGTGCTGCAATGGCAATAGCAAAGGATCTGCTAACGGACTCAAAAGAGTCTATAGAAGCACGAGACAGGAACCAGGATATATTCCGGCTGTGATTGATGAGCAAGGAATAATCAGTAGCCTTGGGCTCTGGTAAAAAAGGGGCCAAAAGAGATAATTTCTCTGTGACTTCTTGGAGTGTTAAACTCATGTGAAAAATATATGAGAGAACTCTGGAGGCCAGCATAGAGTTTTGGAAGGCCTGACGGCCAAAAGCATCGAGTGTTCGTGAAGAACGACCTGGCAGATAAGAAGAATGCTTCTTCTTGCTCTTAACTTTCCTCAGTGCCGATTCCACTACAAGGGAACGATGAGAAAGTTGAGGCTTTTGGAAGCCTGGAGAGGGTGGCACTTGGTACCGAACCTCAATGTCTGTAGCAACTTAAGGAAGTCGCAAGGGCGATTTCCAAACCCTGAGAAGGAGACCCTGCAGAGCAGGATGTAAAGGAAACTGTATATTTTCCATTTGTGCCGGTGAGCCATGGGTAGGATCACAACCAGGGATAGAAATATTAAGAAAGGTTGCCATATCCAGGAGAAAAGTCTGAAAAGACTGATCTCCTATGGGAACCATCCCTGGTAAGGCCAAAGAAAGAGACCTAGTAGATGGACAGGGATACTGGCATGTTAACTTAGAGGCAGTGGGTACTGCATCAATGCCAGGTATCGGTTCCAAACTAGGTATCGGTGCAAGAACAGGCATAGACATCGATACTGATAGAGGATTAGCAGTTGAAGTTGCCATCGGGGACTGCTGCGGTGGTACCGAGAGCATGAGAGAGTTATGGCTAGGATCTTCGGAACTGCCCATCTGGAAATGACAGAAGTCGGTTCCGGGACGCGTTGGTACCCAGTCCTCGAGACTAGATATCGATTCAAGACTCGGCATCGAAGAAAGCGAGACTATCGATGCATGTCGCGAGGGTTCCGACGCCAGTGGCGGCATCGGCGATGCCGATATCACTAAGGCAGCCTGGGTTACATCGATCGGTACCGACGGTACCGAGGATACCCGATAACCCCTCCTTGCCAAGGGTAAGGCGGTCCACCTCGATGCCGATGCCAGGGTATCGGAACCGATCGATGCCGGTACCGTCCCGGAGCATGGCTGAGATTGAGAGACGTCAATGCGGTGCGTATCGATCGGTCCCGAAGGTACCGAGGATGCCCAATGACGATCCCTGGTGAAGAGTGGGACACTCGACACCGGTGCCGATGCCGGAGGCTCGGTACCGCTCGAAGCGGATACCACCCCCGCGCATGGCTCAGGCATGTTCTGTGAGGGGTGAGCCCCAGGAACATCCTGAAACCCCTTTAACGCTTTGGAGCCCGAAGACTCCCGCAGGGGTAAAGCCAATGGATTCTTGAGGGTAAGGCCGGAGCCGTCACCATGCTGGGCATGGGACATACCACTCAAGCATTGACTAGTCTTAACAGACTGTTTTTGGGTTACCTGATCCTGTGAAGTAGAGAAACCGGGTATCCTCACTGCCGAGGAAAAAACGGTATCGAGGGAAACTCTAAATACTGAAGGTTTCTTCACAAAATTATCTCCTGAAAAGTCAGGGGAAAAAGGGTCAGGACCCACACAATTAAGACACCAACTATTGGTGTCTAAAAAGAAACAGGTGTTTCCACATCGAATGCACTTCTTAGGAAAAGAAGGCTCCATGATGAAAAGGCCTAGTAGGCCTAAGTAGTTAAGGCAAAAAAACTGAAGAAAAAGTTTCTCAGAATTTAGTCAAAAATCCACCGGCGAAATACACCGGGAAATACAGCCGCGACCACAAGAAAACAAAAAACTAAAGTAATTAAAGTAATGAAAAAGAAAAGTTTCTGCGGTGACAGGAGGACGTCCTGCCGGCTCTGCGGAAAAACGAAAACTGAAGAGAGGCTGTGAAGAAGGCGGGAAGTCACTGCGCAGGCACGAGGGATGCTGCCAAAAGCTTTCTGATTGGAAGCTGGGCAGCATTCCCGTGCAGGCTCCGTCGGTACCGACGTACCCATATGTGAAGACTCATTCCTGCTTGTTCCTGGAGATTGCTAGGTATCATAAGGAAAGGAATAGAAAATAAAACAAAGGATATTATAATGCCTCTGTATTGTTCCATGGTGCGACCGCACCTTGAATATTGTGTGCAATTCTCGTCATCATATCTTAAAAAAGATATAGCATTATTAGAAAAGGTAGAGAAGAGCCACCAAAATGGTAAAGGGGATGGAAGGAAACTCCTATGAAGAGATGCTAAAAAGGTTAGGGCTCTTCAACCTGGAAAAGAGACAGCTGAGGGGAAATATGAATATAAATTAATGAATGGGGTGGAACGGGCAAACGTAGATAGATTGTTTACGTCATCAGAATATAAAAAGACTAGGGGACATGCAATGAAGCTACAGGGTAACTTATTTAAGATTAATAAGAAAATATTTTTTCACTCAACGTGTAATCAAACTCTGGAATTTGTTACCGGAGGATGTAGTAAAAGCTGTTAGTGTAGCTGGATTTTAAAAAAGTTTGGACAAGTAACTGGAGGAAAGGTCCATAAACCATTATTAAAAGGGACCCAGGATATCACTGCGTGACCCATTACAAGCATTGAGGAACCTGTGTCTTTTGGGGAGACTGCTAGGTACTTGTGACTTAGATTGGCCACTGTTGGAAACAGGATATTGGTCTTCAGGACCTTGGTATTACATACCTTATGGACCGCCTCACCCCTACTGGTGTGCGGTCTCGTGAAAGAGGCGGGAAGTACCACCTCCTGACTGAGGTGGAAGGACGATAACACCTTCGGAAGGAAAGAGTAATTACTCACCTGTAACAGGTGTTCTCCAGGAGCAGGAATCAGTCCTCACATATGGGTGACGTCAGCACCGACGGAGCCCTCGTGCATTGCATTTCCCCAGCTTTCAAAGAAAGCCTTTGGGAATACAGCGCGCATGTGCGGTTCCCTTCCCGCCCAAGGTTGCCATCTTGCTCAGTCTGATGACATAGCTAAAAGACAGCAAAAAAAAAAAAGGAATATATGACTGCAACTGCAGAGGAGGAGGGAGGGTCGTGAGGACTGATTCCTGCTGCTCCTAGAGAACGTCTGTTACAGGTGAGTAACTACTCTTACTCCAGGAACAAGCAGAAAGTCAGTCTTCACATATGGGACTCCCCAGCTCTAGGCTACAGGGAACCCAAAGCTGAAAAAATGGCTCCCTCTCAAGAGCCTCAGCATTCGTGATAAGACTTTCCTCTGAGAACGCCCCCGTACGGTAGCCCAACACAAGGGCCGGAGGGTAGGAGTTGCCTAAACCTCAAAGAGATTACGGATTACCGCCTGTCCGAAAGCACTGTCCCTTCAGGACTCTCTCTCGAGGCAGTAGTGGGCTGCAAAAGTCTGGCTTGAAGACCAAGTTGCAGCCCGGCAGATGTCTGCCAACGGAACAGAGCGGAGATGAGCTACTGATGCGGCTTTCGCCCTGACACGGTGGGCCGTGACTCGAACTTGCAAGGGGAGGTCGGCTGCCTTGTACGTTCAGGTAATACAATCTCCTACCCAAGTGGACAACATATACTTGGAGACAGGTAACCCCATCTTATTAGGGTCAAAGGAGACAAAGAGTTGAGTAGCCCTTCGATGCCCCCACGTACCTTCTATGTAAAAGACAACACCCTCTTACAGTCAAGGGTATGCAAGACTGTTTCAGCCCGGTTGGTATGCGGCCTGGGAAAGAAGGTCGGAAGAACCACCTCCTGGTTGAGGTGGAAAGAGACGACCACTTTTGGAAGGAACTTTGGGTGGGTCCGTAAGACCACCCTGTTCCTATAGAACCGTGTATACGGTCTATCAGAAACTAGAGCTTGTAGTTCACTCACATGTCTGGCCGAGGTAAGAGCTACCAGGAAGAGCGCTTTCCAAGGAAGGAAGCGCAAATGGCAAGTAGCCATCGGCTCAAACGGTGGGCGGGTAAGTTGCTGCAAGACCATGTTCAAATCCCACTCAGTCGCCGGTGGACGAACCAGAGGCTTGAGAAGAAGCAGACCTCTGAGAAATCGGGACACCAAGGGATGAACCGACAGAGACTGTCCCTCCACCGGGGAGTGGTGCACTGAAAGAGCACTGAGGTGGACCTGAACAGAGGTCGACTTAAGGCCTAGGTCCGACAGGTGAAGTAGATACTGCAGGACTACTGGCACAAGGCAAAAGAAAGGATCTTCATTGCGCTGAGCACACCACACCGTAAACCTATGCCACTTGAGGGTATAGGACTTTCTAGTGGACTGCCTTCTAGAGGCCAAAACCACCTCCTCAACCTCCTTAGGTAGAAGCAAGGGAGCTAGCACTATCCTTTCAGCAGCCAGGCCATCAGATTGAGGGATCCGAGATTGGGATGCAGACGGGAACCCTGATCTTGAGACAGGAGATCGTGTTGCAACCCCAGAGGGAATGGAGTTTCCACCGCTAACTGCAGCAGAAGTGGAAACCACAGTTGCCTCGGCCATCTGGAGGCTACCAGAATCACCGAGGCCTTGTCCCGGAGAATCTTGAACAGAGTTCGGGCCACCAGGGGCATGGGAGGAAACACATACTGGAGGCCTGTAGACCAAGAGATCAGAAAAACATCTGCTGCCATTCTTAGGGGATGCAGCTGTCTAGAGCAAAACCTGGGCAGCTGACGGTTCTGTGGACTGGCAAAGAGATCGATGGACAGAATTCCCCAGCAGAGGAAGATCTGCTGGACCACCCATGGATGCAACTGCCATTCGTGAAGCTGGAGAATCCTGCTTAGCTTGTTTGCTAGGGAATTCTGTCCAGGTAGATAAACTGCTTAGAGAAACATACCCTGTTTTACTACAAAGGAGCAAAGGGCCAGAGCCTCTTAACATAGGAGCCTGGACCCCTTGCCCCCTTGATTGTTCACACAGAACATTGCCACCTGATTGTCCGTCTGAACCAAAACAGACTGGTGAGAGAGGGCATGAGAAAAAGTCTTTAGAGCTAAGCGGATTGCACGCAGCTCCAAAAGATTGATCTGCTGTGTGGCCTCCCGAGGAGACCAGAGGCGAGTGCACGTGCCCTGGCAATGTGCCCCCCAGTCCTTTAAGAAAGCATCGGTCGTCAGCACCCTTGTGTGTGCTGGAGCCTGAAACGTACCCCCCTGAGAAGGTTTGGGAGATGTAGCCACCACTGTAAGGAGTCCAACAGTGGTTTGGCCACATTCACTCTGTCTCGAAGGTCGCCTGTGGCCTGTGCCCACTGAGCTCTGAGGTACCACTGAGCAGCCCGCATATGCAGACAGGCATTCGGAGTCACATGTACCGTGGATGCCATGTGGCCCAGGAGCCACAGGTAGTGCCTGGCGGAAACATGAGGATTGCTCTGAAACTGGTTGGCCAAGTCCATCAGTCTGTGGGCCCTGTCCTTGGGCAAGTAAGCTCTTGCCTGCAGGGTGTCTAATCTTGCCCCTATAAACTCTAGGTTCTGAGAGGGGAGCAAAGTGGACTTTGCATAGTTTATGACAAAGCCTAGATGCTGAAGAAGAGAGACAGTGCGAAAAGTGGCTTGTATGGCCTCCTGGATAGACTGACCACTGATGAGCCAGTCGTCCAGGTATGGGAAGACAAAAATTCCCTGATTCCTGAGATAGGCCGCCGCCACCGCCAGGCATTTGGTGAAAACCCTAAGGGCAGAGGTTAGGTCAAAGGGAAGTACCCTGTACTGAACATGGTTTCCTCCCACCACAAACCTGAGATATCGTCTGTGGTCTGGATGAATGAGGATGTGAGTATAAGGATCCTTTAGGTCTAAGGAGCATAGCCAGTCTCCCTGCTGGAGGTAGGGCAGCAGTATCCCAAGGGTAAGCATCTTGGACTTTTCCCTCTCCAGAAACTTGTTTAGGTTTCGCAAGTCTAGGATAGGCCGGAGGCCTCCTGTCCTTTTTGGTACCAGGAAGTACCTGGAGTAGAAGCCTTGCCCTTCCAGGTGGTGAGGCACCGGTTCCACTGCCTGTTCCTTTAGAAGACTTGCCACTCCTGAAGGAGGTTTCGGTGTAGAGGGAGTCTTAGAGGCTCCCCTGGAAAGTAGGAGGGTGATAGCTGGTGGAAGTGGAGCATGTAGCCCTTTTGGACTATGCTGAGTACCCAGGTATCCCCTGTGATGGCTGGCCACCTGTAGGCATACAGGGTCAGCCGACCTCCGGTGCTGAGTGGAGCCAGCGGCGGAGAAGAGGCTATGATGTGGGAGTCAAAACCCCGCTCCCTGCTGTGCAGGAGCTGGGGCTTGGGAGTCTTCTGCCTACGGGGCCCATGCCCCTGCCCCTTGGCCTGCTGGCCCTGTTGGGGAGCTGAAGAGGCCTGATATTGAGGGTAGGTTTGTAGGCAGCACCCTTCCTCGGGAAAAAGGGCTTCTTTCCCGAGCCCTTCTTTTTTTGAGAAGGGGCAGATGTCTTTCTGGACCGCCTTGTCGTGGTGAGAGTCTCAGTCACGATTTCTGCAGCCTTTTCGGGCTTACTGAATAGGTTGTCACCTCGGCAGGGGAGATCAACCAACTTGTCCTGTACCCATGACTCCAGGTCCGATGACTATAGTCAGGCCTGACAGCGTGCAATTTATGCCGGCCGCAGCTACCCGGGCTGAAGCCTCGAAGCCATCATAGGCTGCTCGAGAGAGAAACTTTGAGCACTCTCGAATCCCTGTCGATAAGGCCTTGAATCTCTGCAAGGGTTCCTCGGAGAGGCCAGCTGAGAACCTGGCAATCTCTTTTGCCAGGTCTCGTAGGTACATGCCCTTGTACAGCTGTTAAGTCTGGACACGGCAAGATAGCATAGAGCCCTGGAAGCACTTTCTACCGAGGGCATCCAGGTTCCGGGCCTCCTGTCCGGGGGGCACCGAGGATCGCATCTTCTGACTCTTCAGGCGGTGCATGGCCAATTCCACAACCACGGAATTGTGCGGTAGCTGCGCCTTTTGGAACCCAGGGCTCTTACGGACTCGATAAATGGAATCAACCCGCTTGCTAAGAACCAGCGCCAAGGCCGGTGCCTCCCACATACGGAAGAGCAGCCGTTCCAGCATCGGAGGAACCAGTACAGTAAAGGCTTCCTTCAGAGGAAAGTCATACTGGAGGGCATCGAGCTCCTCGGCTCGAGGCTCCTCCTCGGCGTCCGCAGGGAATGCCAAAGCCTTGGCCATGTCCCTTATGAAGTCGAAGAACCGGGTATCCTCCGGAGGGGACCATCTCCGAGGCTCGGACTCTGGTGAGTCCGAAGGGACGCACCGGGTCTGGAAGGTGTCTGGAGACTTCTCGTCCTCCGTTTCCCATGCTGACTCCTCCAAGGAGTCGTCGAGCGGCTCCGGCCATGTGGGCTTCGGTGCCACCCGCCCCGACGCCGAGGGCACTGGTGTCGACGACCTCGGCCTCGGTATGGGAGGTCGAGGGGGATCTTGACAGAGGATCAACTCGAGACTTGATGGACTCGAGGATCGGCTCGGTATCCGGGGTCGACTTAGATGTCCAGGTCCCGGTGGTCGGGGCAGATGCACCGATCAGCACCCACTGCTGTTCCATGAAGGCAGCCAAGCTTCTCTCCAAGGCCGTCAACCTGAGTGCAAGCTCAGGAGACCCAGCAGCCTCTGACCCAGGCCCCGACGGCGTCGGGCCCGACGTCGTCTCTCCCAGAGGAGAGTTCACAAGGACAACAGAACTTACTTGACTCGGGGACTCCGGCTCCATACGGGGTAGTTTGGAAGGCCTCTCCAACTCCGAGAGCCCGGGGAGGCGGTCAGGGCTACGCAACCTGGCCCTCGAGGACCCAGGGGCCTCCACTGACGCCGCCCTCATGAGCTTCTTCTTCCTTTTGTGCTCCAGGGTGGGAGACCCCCTCTCAGAGGAACCACGACAGCGCTCGGGTTCCGACTCCCGAGATGTCGAGGCCTCTGACGAAGTCCGGGCTCGGCCGGACGCGGACTCTGAGAAAATTCTCTCACATTGATGCTGACGGCTCCGAAGTGCCTTCGATGACATTTTTCCGCACGGGCCACATGACAGCGGGTCATGGTCGGGCCCAAGGCATCAGAGGCAGCAGTCATGTGTATCGGTGAGAGACATAAGTTTCTTGAACCGATCACATTTTTTGAACCCGCTGGCAGCCATTGGGGGAGAAAGGGCCCCTGCAAGGTCAAAAGACCGGGCTGCCAGTGAAAATAACAAAAAAGGCGCGAACGCTAGTCACGAAGGACAAAAAACGAAAAAAGAAATTCCGAACTCGATACTGGTGTACCGAGCCCAGGCGAGAAGGGGAACCGGCGTCGAACCGGATCAGAAAAAGCGAAAATCGCAGAAAAAATAGTGGGTGACACGAACTCCCACAATGGACTCCCCAGCCGAGCAAGGAGGTGTCCATTGTGAGGACTCTTAAGGGGCTTGGGGCTTAGAAGGGCATTCCCGCCTCAAGGTTTTGAGGAGTTTGCCACCAGGTCAGGGAGTCCGCCAAGTGGCGGTTCACTGACACCTTTCCCGGAGGCGTCCCGTGGCCTGTGTCCACTGGTCCCAAAAGGCACCACTGCGCAGCCCTCATGTGGAAGTGGGCATCTGGGGTGACATGGATTGTGGAGGCCATATGTCCAAGTAGGCACAGGAGTCGTCGGGCGGATACCGAGGAACGGTGTTGCACATCCAGAGCCAGGGCCCTGAGACGGTCGGCTCAGTCTCCAGGCAGAAAGGCATTTGCCTGGAGGTGTCCAGTCTTGCCCCTATAAACTCCAGACACTGCATTGGGAGGTGGTGGGACTTGGGGTAGTTTATCACAAACTCTAAGTGTTGCAGGATCTGGATGGTGCGTGCAGTTGCCTGCTGCACCTCTGAGACCGTGCTTCCCTTTATGAGCCAGTCGTCTAGATAGGGAAAGACAAAGATCCCCTGGAGGCGGAGGAAGGCGGCTACAACTGACAAGCATTTTGTGAAGACCCTTGGTGCAGAGACCAAGCCAAAAGGCAGCACCCTGTATTGGTAGTGGCCCCCCCACCATGAACCAAAGGTACTGTCTGTGGTTGGGGTGAATGAAAATGTGGGTGTAAAAATCCTTCAGATCCAGGAAGCAGAGCCAATCTCCCTGCTGGAGGTAAGGCAGCGATGTTCCAAGGGAGAGCATCTCAAACTGCTCCCTCACCAGGAACTTGTTCAGGTTGCGCAGGTCGAGGATGGGCCTTAGGCCTCCAGTCCTTTTTGGCACGAAGAAGTACCTGGAGTAGAACCCCTTGCCCTTGAGATGATGGGGGTACTGGTTCCACCACCTTGTCCTCGAGAAGACCTTCGAGCTTCTTCAGTAGAAGGTCCCGGTGAAGGGGAGACCTGAGGGGCTCTCCCAGAAAGTAAGGGGGAGGTGTCTGAGTCAGATGGAGGAAGTAGCCCTCCCTGATCACCCTTAGTGCCCAGGAATTGGTGGTGATAGTTAGCCACTTTTGGGCATAGTGGATCAGACGCACCCCTGTGGGCTGCTGACCTCCTTGGTATGGAGAGGCCATGCCCAAGGAGTCAAAAACTCCCCTCTGGCTGGGCTGCGGCTGATGCCTGGGGCTTAGGAGCCTTCTGCTTACGAGGGCCATGCCCATGTCCCTTCCTGCTGGGGAGCTGAGGAGGTCTGGAAAGGTGGGTAGTTTCTGTAAGCAGCCCCTTTTCTCAGGTAGAAGGGATTTTTACCCGAGCTCTTCCATCAGGGAGGGGCAGCGGTCGTTTTAGAGAGCCTGGTCCTTATCATGAACTCTGTCATCAGCTCAGCTGCCTTGTCAGTCATGGGTTTGCCAAAGAGTTCTCTCCTTGGCATGGGACATTGCCAAATTTGTCCTGAACTCATTGCTCAAGATCAGACGACTGCAGCCAAGCCTGGTGTTGGGCACCGATGCCCACCACCGCTACTCAAACCACCGACTCGAAGCAGTTATAAGTTGCCAGAGACAAACTTGGTGGACTCACAGATGGCCTTGGCCAGGTTCTTGAACCGCTGCAGGGATTCCTCAGACAGACTAGCCGAGACCCCAGCAACTTCCCTTGCCAGGTCTCTCCGATACATGCCCATGTATAGCTGGTAGGCCTGGATGTGGCCGATGAGCATCGAGCCCTGGCAAACACTTTCTGCTGAAGGTGTCCAAGGTGTGCGCTTCCCTGCCGGGAGGCACCAAGGAGTGCATCTTCTGACTCTTCAGTCGACACATGGCTGACTCCACCACCATGAAAGCCCAGACTACAGCAGATTTGATAAAATAGAGTCGCGTCGCTTGCTCATCACCTATACTGATGCCGGTGTCTCCTACATACAGAGCATTAGCTGTTCCAGGATGGGAGGGATGGGCAACATAAGCGATTTCCTCGGAGGGGCCTCGTACTGGAGGATTTCCAGCTCCTCCACCCGAGGATCCTCCTCCGATTCTGTCGGGAATGCTAGAACCTTAGACATGTCCCTGACGAAGTTAAGGAATGCCATGTCCTCCAGCGGAAACCGCCGCCGGGGCTCTGTCTTCAGTCTCCCACTCGGAGTAGTCCGTCGAGGACTCAATGGAAGGCTGCTCTTAGGGCCCCGGTGCAGACCCCGGGCCGCGGCCCTCTGAGACCCCACAGTTGGCGTTGAGCGCACTGGCTGGGGACAATCATGGCCCTGTCGAGCGGGAACCAGATTGAAAACGCGGCCAAGGATCAACTCGAGGCCGAAGGGTCTCAAGGATCGGCACGGCCTCCGGGGACATCTTCAATGTCAAAAGCCCGGTGGTTGGGGCGGAAGAACCGGTTGTGCCAGACAACAGTGCCTGCTGCTGGTCCACGAAGACAAGCTGCTCTCCAGGACCGCCATTCTGGACTTCAGGCCAGAAGGCTCCGGCAGCCATTGGCGCAGACAGAAGGAATTGGACCTGATGCTAGTTCCCCCAAAGAGGAATCCTTCACTAGGATAATGTCTGGCGACCAAGGCCGGTCCGAGGTCAAGTCCTTTCGGAAGACCTTTGCAGGCCGCTCTCTCTCCGATCCCTCGGACGAGTATCTCGGACTGCGGGACTGGCTCGGGACACACCCGGCATGTCGGATCCATCCAGGGATGCCACCTTCAAAGTCGTCGTCTTCTTCTTGGGTTCCCTCGAGGGAGACCCCCTCTCCGAAGAACCATGGCACCACTCGGGTTCTGTGGAGCCGCCGTGGCTTCAGATGAGGCCCTAGCCTTTTGAGATACCGGGGAATCAGGGAAAAACTTATCGTGCTGCTGCTGATGGCTCTCAAGGGCCTTATTGGGCATCTTTTTGCAGAGACCGCATGCTGTGAGGTCGTGGTACGGCCCAAGACAGCAAAGGCAACAGTCATGTGTGTCATCAAAGACATGATCTTGGCACACCGATCAAATTTTTTAAAACCACTGGTACCTGCTGGGAGCAGAAGCAGGGCAAAAAAGTACCCCATGGGGGAAAAACGTACCCTAGCGAGGTCGAAGACCCACCGAGCTGCCAGTTGGAAAAAAGGTGCGAAGACACCAAGGAGGAAAAACTACAAAAAAGACCCAAGCTCGATGTCGAGACAGTGAGGTCAGGTGGCGGGAAAAGTAATGGTGCAGTACCGGAGGAGAGTATGAAACTCAGGCTGAAAAATCAACTTTTTCCAGGGACAAACCAGACAGATGTCTGAAGGGCTCCATGGAAAAAAGAAGACTAAGCAAGATGGCACCTTTGGGCAGGCAGGGGACCACGCATGCGTGGTAGCATCTCCCAAAGACTTTCTTTGAAAGCTGGTGGGATGCTTCCGCGAGGGCTCAGTTGGTGCCGACATCATCCATATAAGAGGACTGCCTTCTTGCTTGTTCCTGGAGAATCGAGCTTTGCCACTCCGGTGGAGACTGTTGCGCCAGCTCCACTCCCTTTAGGAGGCCCTGCGCAAGCATGCCCTGGCCACAAAAGTCCCACAAACCGATGCCTACAGGGACAGCGTGTTAATCTCAAAGGCCTGCTTGAGAAGGGTCTCAAACTTCCGGTCTTCGGCATTCTTAAGCGCCGTGCTGCTCTCCACCAGTTTCATAATCTTCCTTGTGACCGCAGACACTGCTGCGTCTACCTTCGGAGCCCGGAAAAGCTCCTTCTTGTGATCTAGGATTGGGTAAAGACATGCCAGGTTCGGGGTTCCTCTTAGTCCTGGGTCATCTGCTTGTTAACCCCATGCAGCAGGAATACTGTCCTGGTCTTCCATATTGCTTGAAACAAAGGATCCTCTCAAAGGACTCCTCGCCCTCCTGCGGGGCCTCGGCAGAAATGTTAAGAGCTGCCAAGGACCGAGTAATCAAGGAGGTAAGCTCTTTCCGGCAAAACACCCTGACGATCCGGGACTCCTCCTCCTGCGGGACTTCATCTTCCTCTAGCTCAGTTAAGGCTGCCTCTGTCAGTTCAGCATGGACTTCCTCCTCTTCGGACGAGAGGGAGCCAGGATCCTCCCACAGATCCATCTCCTGTCCCTGGAGACTAGGGCCCGCCTCCTCCTCCTCTGGGTGGCTCCGACCTTTTGTCCGTGCCTTGTCGCTCCTTGAAGGTTTCTCACCATGTTTAATGCAAAAAGCCTTGTGCACTAGAAGTACGAATTCCAGTGAGAACCCCCCCCCCCCCAGGGGGTCACGTGCTACCAAGCCCCTGCTGAGAACGGGTCACGGAGCTTTCCCACTTTTCACCTGCACCTCGAGGATAGGTGAGGCGGATGCATCGGCTACCAGTCCGGGGTGTGCTGTCCTACCTTGACCCGGAGGGCCCATCTGTACTTTCTAGGGTCCTAAGCTGGCTGCTCTTCTGGGACTCCTCTTCTAGCCAGTCCCCTGCAGCCAATGGGGCCTCTCTCATGTATGCTTTTACAAAGTCCTGATGCAGAGAGCGAAGACTTTTGTAGCCCACATGTCAAGCAGGTAGCCTTGCCTGGCATGACAGCTACCCTGGAGCTCACAGAATTTAACAACGAAAACAGCCCTGTCTTTCCTCTGAGGCTAGGTGCTCTCCCCTCAACTAGGTCATGAACTGTTTTCCCACTGTAAGCTCAAAGGACTGCCTTCCTGCAACGTGGTGCTTGCAATTCTTTAATCTTTTCATTTTTTATTATATCTAAGGCAGAGGAGAAAGAAATACTAAAAAGCCCAGCACCTTGTGAAAAGTTCGCTAGGGCCCCCGCGTGTCTGACCCTAGAAAATGGCACCGCTGTTCCCATGCTCCTGTTAAATCATGGCCCCACACATGCACTGATGCCTGAGCCTGCTCCAGCTCCTGAGGCCGCGTGCCACAGCTCCCTCGCTACTAACATATTTATCGGTGCTGACTGCTTCTCCCCCCCCCCCCTCCTCAGCCCTGCAAGCGGCGTTGGCGGGAGTTACAGAGGCAGAATCTGAGATAGCGGGCTGGCCCAAAGATCATCACGCTGCTCCTCACCCCTCAGGGATCGGGAGCCATGACCCACGTGGCTACCTATCTGCTAGGGCCTGACTTCTGCACCGGAAGGTCCCTCAGTATGAGTAGAGTTGTTTGCTGACCTGGGTCACCTGCATGGTTCCTGCTCCTCTGAGAACTTTCTCTCTCGTCTTTTTTTTTTTTTTTTTTTTTTTGCAAAAAGTCAGTAAAGGGGCCAGCCCCCAGGCTCCCTCTACAGCTACAGCTACATCTAAGACACTAACTGCCCAAAAGAACCAAAGGCAAACGGAACTGAAAGCAAATTAAAAACCTGAGTCCCCTGGAGGAAATCACCTCACTCCAGCTGCTAGGAATCTGGCAATATTGAGCCTGGTAGGCAGTGATTGTGCCCTATGTAGGGTGAGGTCATCAAGCTTTGTTACTGTCCGTCTCCAAGCTGCTGGTTGAGGGTCCCATACATCGGGACTGGACTTGAGGCATGCTACGGAATACCTGTTTGGCAGCTATTGCATCCTGGCCTCATGCCAATCGTTTGAAACTGAACCCCACAAAAACTTCTGCATTATGGCTCTCGGGTCCTCTCTCTCCACCTTCTGTCAGCCCCTTTATCAATGGGCAATGAATTTCAACTGTCACCCAGCTTAGATACCTTGGTATTCTCTTAGATTCAGCTCTTTCCTTTCAGTTCCATATTAGTGCCATAGTGAAATGATGCTTCTAGACTTCACGACAGATCTGTGCCATTCCATCATCTATCTCTGTCTTCCTCATTCTCAAACTAAACATCTCCAGTCAGTGCAGAATATGGGCATACAATTACTTCATCACACATCCAGATTTGATCATGTTACCCCACTTTTCATACAATCACATTGGCTTCCACTGTCTCGCAACTCACAATACAAGCTGTTTACAATTATTCATTAAGTTCTTCATTCTGGTATCCCCTCTTATATTTCCTCCTTCTTAGTTCTGTATGCACCTTTTTGAGTCCTTAGGTCCATGCATGTGAATCGGCTATACCTACCTTCACCTGCGCAGGTCTGGCTAGAATGGACTAGACATTCTACCTTTTTCTTCTTGGGCTTCTTCTTGAGTATAGGGGTTCTTAGACTGGAACCCTTATACTCAAAATTCAAGACCTCCTTGAACACATCTGTTTTCCATTAGCTTTGATCTCCCCACTGTTCCTTAATGTCCTGGATCTCCTGCTGTCTCAGTTTATACAGGCTCTCAGGACTCTGCCTCCATGTGTCCTGACCCTCGTTCCCTCTCTTCCTTGTTATCTTTCCCTGCTTTTTCTTCTCTTATGCTGTCTATCAAGTTTTTATGGCGTTCTTTTCTTCTTCCAATGGCGTTCTTTTCTTCTTCCAAATGATGTTTTTATTGTACACTGCTTTGGTGTGACCGAAAGATGGTATATCAAATGTTTTAATAAACCATAAACCTGAGGGGGGGCGTGAGCCCAGCAAGATGGCCATGGATCTCTGAGGCTCCCTGGCCACATTCCCCTATCTTTCAGCATCCTGCTACTTTGCATTCTAATCTTCATTACCTTATCAGCTCTTCTGATTGTTATGCCCTCGATCTGATTTCTGGCTCCAGATCCAGAATCGGAGGCTGAGATGCCTGATAAATTGCCTTTGTAACTCCCTGGCCCTGACCAGAGTGCCTGAGTGCCACCGGATGGTATATTGAAGATGCGGCAGCAATATGGCCTCTCAGATAGCGATCGACTCCAGCTTTCAACCCAGCCTGCTTGATCTAGCCTTGCAGCTCTAACTCACTCATGGGACCTTCCGAGCCACTTGCTGACTGCCCCCACCATCTCTCTAATGCTGTAACTGAGTACTTGCCTGTCACACTGCTGAGTTGAGTCTGATCAACTAGGATACTCTGCAGGCAGAATCGCGCTTTTAAAAAAATGGTACTGCTAAGCTTACCTGTCCCAGCAACTGCAGGGTGCTGAGGTGTGCTTCTCCTGGTCCTTCCGGCTGAATCAGATGCATTTTGCGGTTCTTGGGGTCTCCATTGCTGGCAGGCTCGGGTGGAACGCATGCTGAAACACAGAGATGTGTAAATTCCTGGGCGGTAAAAGAACTCGGGGCCCAGCTGGAACGCGTACTTGTGTAGCTGCTGTGACCACTGCCTGCTTGGCTCGCTCCTCTGTGATGCTCGTCACACCATCCAAAATGGCCCCTGCTGTCTGAAACGCACTGCTGGAACGCATGACAGATTTCCAAGATGGCCGCCATCTTCCGATTCACCGAGTTGAAACATGTCCTTCAGCCCCTGCCTCCTCCTCTTGGATTCTGGCTGGCTCTCCTATTAGAGGCTTGCTCTGCTCCTGAACGCCGGATAGCTGCTACATCTCTCTCTCTTGCTTAGCTGGAGCTGATGAGCTGTCTGCCCATGATCGCGATCAGCTCTGGATTCTTGCATCAGCTTGCTGCTGTCTTGCCTTATCCTGGAGCTCCCTCGTGTGGCCATGCCACAGATTGCAGGTAATTTTTTTTTATTTCACCATTATCTCTCAGCCTACAACTATTAAACATAATGGCTAAGGCCAAAAATTATGCATCTGCACTGTCTAAGTTCCCCAGATCTCTGGAAGAACAACCAAAACTCACAAGTGAGGCAGACCAACACCCTGTGCCGAGGGTTATAGACAAAGCAGTGATCTCTACCTTAGCTACGAAACATGATCTTGCCGAGATCCTACAGGAGTTGAAGCTGTTCCACACAGATTTCACTAAGGTTGTAGCCGGCATGCGCTCTGATATAAAAGCACTCGATGACCGAGTGTCGCACACTGAAACCCTCATCGATGAGCAAATGGATTCTTCGGTAGCCTTTCAAACCAAGCTCCGGAAGCTGGACCAAATAACTCAGGATATGCTAGACCGTCAAGAGGACTTGGAAAATCGTCAGCGGAGAAACAATATCCGCATCCTGGGGGGGGGGTCCCAGAGAGTTCAGGGGATAGAGGGGACTCACGAGCACTGGTGTAAGAGATATTTGCTTTTTGCGTTGCCAAACCTGATCGTTCGGTTAACTTAGAACGAGCTCACCGTAGTTTGGGGCCCAGGAAGGATTCCAATGCCCGTCCACGCCCCATAATTGCTTGTCTTTCATTCTTCAAGGACAAAGTGGCCCTACTCCACAGTGCGCAAGCCAAGCGGTCTGTCCTCTATAAAGGCCATGAGCTCCAGATCTTTCAGGATATTGCCCAGCGTACCTTGGAGAAGTGCAGAAGCTTTCATCCCCTCACGCAGGTTCTTCAGCAGCGAGCCATACCATACCGCTGGGGTTTCCCTTTTTTTACTGAATTTTGAGTGGAATGTTGTGAAGCAGCGTTTCTCAGCTCTTCCTGACTGCTTACATTTTCTGGATTCCTTTCAATTTGGGGACAGGTCTCTTCCACAAAGACCACCGAAAGGGGAATGGGAAGTCTCCCTGCCGAAGCGTCGAAAGGTTCCCCAGTCCAGAAGTTCCTCCAAAGCAGATCAAGATGGTTCCGGAGGTCATGGAATGGAAACCACAGCTCCAACCTGAGAGAAGCTCTTGGACTCTTAAAGTGAATTTGAATGGTTCCAGTTTTGGCTCTCCCTGTCCTCACAGCTGAGCTCTCCTCTGTGGTGGATTGGTTTTGTTTTCTTCCTTCCCACCTTGGAGGCCTTCAGAGATCAGGGGTCTGTCCGGTGGAGTCAGGTTTCTGTCAGTTGGTGATAGTGTCACCAGTGTATATGTTTCTCTGTTAGGCAATATATGTATAAAAGGATGTTGTATACGTAACTGTTATTTAGCAGGTTTACCTAAGTATTAAATATATTGTTGTAGGGGGATATAGGCGGGGATGGTTTAGCCCCATTACCCATGGTCTTTGCATCCTCCTGGGAATGGGAAGATCACCCACTCGAGTCTAGGGCTCTCTCTGCGAAAATATTATCTGATGCTGGTAACTTCGCAGACCGATAGCGGTCTTTTGTAGCGCTGGGTTTAAGGGGGGGAGGGGGGAAGGGAAAGGAGGGGACGGGAGGGGAGGGGCAGCGTTTCCAAAAGCAGCTACAGTGGTGGAAAATGACGAGGGAGAATGGTGGTATCCTCCAATACCGTCCCCTTCCAATGGTGCATCATTGGAAGGGGACGGTATTGGAGGATAACAGAGTAGTCTATTGGCTAGCAGTCTTTCTGTTGCAGGACCTGTCAGTAGGAGTTGTACCACAGTTTCTCAGATCCAATTTTCCTTCTGCCCACGTCTTTCGATTCCGAGCTGCCCTCTTCGACAATGGTTAAGCTATTATCTTGGAATATCAGAGGCTTACATAATCCAATTAAAAGACGCAGGGTGTTTGAGCACCTACACAGGGAACGTGCTGACATTGCCTTCCTGCAAGAAACCCATTTGGGTCCTGGGGCTCACGAGTGTCTGATATCCCACAAATTTCCTGTTTATTCCTCTGGGTTCTTGAAACATAAAAGAGGGGTGGCCATTTTGTTAAATCAGAAATGTCCCTTTCAACTACTAAAACAGATACAAGACCCCAAAGGTTGTTTCTTAATACTGGTCGGGAAGCTTAACGGTGTCTGTTTCCTTGGTCAATACATATATCCCTCCTTCCGAACTTGTTCAGTCGTTATCTCACTTTCTGGAGCTCCTAACCACTCATGTAATGGGGGACATAATACTGGGGGGGATCTCAATTGTGTCCTCTCTGACCTGGATAGATCCTCTGGTCTTAAACCTGTATCTGGCTCTTCATACTCTGTCTTCACTAATTTCCTCCTTGGCTTTAGAGGATGTGTGGCGCGCCAGGCATCCCAAGGAGAAGGACTATACCTTTTACTCCTCAGTCCATCACACATATTCTCGCATCGATATGTGGTTAGTCTCCAAGCAGTTAACTTCGCAAATTGAACAGGTGCGGATAGGATCAAGAGGGCCCTCAGATCACTACGTAATCTCTCTAGAGTGTGTCCTTGGAGACACGGAAATCCCGCCGCGCTCCTGGTCCTTTCCCAGACATTTATTGAAGCATATTGATGTGGTGAAACAGCTACAGGAGTGCTGGAAGGACTATCTGTTTAACAATAACAAAGAAAAGTCCACCCCTTTTTTGTTATGGGAAGCATGGAAAGCTGTTGAGGGGCCAGGTCATCTCCATATCTGCACATCACAAGCAACAGACCACTGTCATCCAGGATGCTCTCAGAGCCCAAATTGTTGCTCTTGAAACCCAGAATAAGCGCAGGCCGACCACCTCGAATTTATGTCAGCTCACAGTTCTCGGGGGGTAAACTAGCGGCTTTAGAAACGGATGAGATCTCCTCTTGCTTACTAAGGACACGCAGACATTTCTATGAGCATGGCAACAAAGCTCATAAATTACTCCTGTGGCAATTGAAACAGCAGAGACTAGCTCGCCGGGTGTCCACTGTCCTGGATGAACAAAACCGCCCTCTTCGCAAATCCAGCGATATCGCACAGCAGTTTGCTAGGTTCTATGAAGATCTTTACTCTTCTCATCTCTCTGCGGATACTACGGCCATACACCAGTTCTTAGCATATCTGCATCTACCGCAGCTATCGGGGGAAGCGCGAGAAGCATTAGATAGGGAAAACACTCTTGATGAGGTTCAGATGGCCGTGAAACAGCTAAAACCTGCCAAGGCCGCGGGTCCCGATACGATTCCGGGAGAATTCTACAAGTCCCTGTCTGACCTTGTAGCTCCCTTATTAACTATGGTTTTTAACTCTGTCCTCCATCACCAAAGCTTACCTGGGTCGATGCATTAAGCCCTAATCACGGTAATCCCTAAGGAAGGGAAAGATCCCCTCCGGGAAAGAAGTTATCGACCCATTTCCCTGCTCAATGTAGATTACAAAATCTTCACCAAGATTCTCGCCTCCCGGTTAAACTCTTCAGTACAAGAAGTAGTCCACCCGGATCAGACAGGCTTTATTAAGGGCCACCAGGGCTTTGAAAATGTGTGTCGTCTCCTTAATATTTTAGCTAAGGTCGGGCAGCTTGAGGGTGACTATGCAGTCCTTTCTCTCGATGCTGAGAAGGCATTTGACAAAGTAGAGTGGCGATACCTCCTCAGTGTGCTGCAGCATTTTGGATTTGGGCCCTCGTTCCTTTCTTGGATTTCAGCCCTTTACGAAGTACCTACAGGTATGGTTCAAGTCAACGGATTCCTTTCTGCACCGTTTGCTCTAGAACGTGGCACCAGACAGGGCTGTCCACTCTCTCTTCTTTTCGCTTTAGCACTCGAACCTCTGGCTATACAATTACGAACCCAAGAGTCTCTGCTTGGGATTTCTATAGTGAATAAATATCACATTGTCTCGCTATATGCAGATGATACCCTGATTTTTCTTCGGGACCCGCATTCTAGTATGCCAGTTCTAACTTCCCTACTAACGAACTTTTCCTTTTTGTCTGGGTATACCATTAACTTTCATAAATCTGCTCTGATTCCTTGCTTGACGAGCCGGGGAGATTGCCAGTTGAGGAAGGACTGTAATTTTCCAACAGTTACAGGATTTAAATATTTGGGAATTCAGTTTCCCCAGAGTGGAAGAGCTCTATGAGCGCAACTACCTTCCGCTATTGTCTACCTTATCAAAAGAGAGCGCAGCCTGGCAAAATCTTTCTGTATCATGGCTTGGCAGAGTAAATACAATTAAGATGCTTCTCCTTCCAAAAATTATTTTTCTATTTCAACAACTCCCTATTCACTTTCCCCGTTCCTTTTTTGCCCAATTACGCAGGATCCTTATGCAATTTGTTTGGCAGGGACAGATCTCGATTAAGCTGGCTTACAATGGCTCGTCTAAAGACATGGGGGGGAGTGGGTCTTCCCAATTTCAAACTTTATTACCTTAGTTCTTGCTTATGGGCCATCCCTCCATGGCTTTTGAAAAACTCCTCTGCATGGGTTGAATTGGAAGCACACTCGATTTCTCCGATCCCTTTGCTGACTCTCCCTTTCATTACTGACAAAGTACTCATCCGTACTATTCATTCACACCTTTTCTTAGGGCCGGTTTGGACAGCTTGGCGCCAAGTTTGTGCAAAAACTGCTCGACCCTCTTGCTGGCCCCCATACACACCCATAGGGGTATTCCCATTTGTAAGAGGCTTACCACGACCTCTACAAACTTTAGATCAACTGCACTTGGCCTCCCCTACTACAGAACTCCAAGCTCTTGCAACATCCCCGCTTGGAATCGAAGCTGAACTTTTCACGTTCCTCATTCCAGTATTTTCAAATTGCTCACTGTTTTTCATCTCAGCCTATTATGGAGGCCGCCACACGGTCCCCACCACGTGGGAGAGACTGCTCTTTAATCCTAAATCAGAAAGAGCTTTATTGGCACGACTTTACCAGTCCTTGTCCAGAGATGTTTCTCTGGTTTCTCCTCGCCCCAAGTCTTGCAATCGGTGGGAAGGCGACATCCAACCAAAAGATGATGACTTTTGGATCGAGGTGTTTCAATACACCCATACCTGCTCCATTTCTTTATGCTTGGTCAACACACAATTGCGAATTGTTTTGCGGATTTCTATCGTACTGATTTCTTTATTTAGATGGGGAAGAATGGATGACCCCCTCTGTTGGAGGCGATGTGGAGAGGTGGGGACGTTCTCTCATGTGGTAGAACTGTCCCAGAATCCAAACTTACTGGTCCCTGACCCATAATGTAATCACTCAGAAGTTAGCGATCTCTTTCCCCTTTGATATTGAGCATTGCCTTTTAGGATATTTTCATACAGCTTCCCTGTCAAAACACCATATGAGTATGGTTCAGTGTCTATTTTTAGCCACACGCTGAGTGGTGAGTCGTTACTGGAAGAGATCGACTGCTCCTACTCGGGATGAATGGATGATCAAGGTTTTGGATCTCTATCGTATGGTAAGCGTAGTTACTCACCTGTAACAGGTGATCTCCTGGAACAGCAGGAATTTAGCCCTCACATATGGGTATCGTCGGTACCGACTGAGCCTGCGCGGGAACGCTCCCCAGCGTCCAATAGGAACGCTTTTGGGAGCATCCCTCAGCACATGCACGCTGCCTTCCCACCTTTCCAACTGTCCCTCTTCAGTTAAGTTTGTAGCTGAGTGAAAGGATAGAGGGAGAGAGGAAAGAGACAAAGAGCGAGAGACAACTCCTAGGGGAGGTGGGTGGGTTGTGAGGACTAAATTCCTGCTGTTCCCGGAGATCACCTGTTACAGGTGAGTAACTATGCTATCTCAAGGAACAAGCAGGAATGTAGTCCTCACATATGGGGACTCCCTAGCTGAAGATGCCAGAAGGTGAGAATCCTTCCTCCCATGGATCTCTGGCATCCCACCAGGATTGGTGGGTAGGAGTTGGTTTAGGTTTGAAAGAGATTTTGAAGAACAGCTTGGCCAAAGAAGGCATCCCGACGGGAGGCTTTATCTAGGCAGTAGTGGGCTGTGAAGGTGTGTACCAAAGCCCAGATGGCTGCTCGACAAATGTCATTGATAGACACAGAGTGGAGATTAGCCATAGAAACTGCCATGGCTCTCACATTGTGAGCTGTGACATGGTCTTGAAGAGGAAGACCCTTACTCTCATAAGTAAAGGATATGCATTGGGCAATCCATTTAGATAAAGTTCTTTTGGAGACTGGAAGTCCCAAATGACTAGGGTCAAAAGCCACAAAACGTTGCGAGGACTTTCTATGTTGCTGTGTTCTTTGAATGTAAAGGGCTATGGCCCTTTTACAATCCAAAGTATAAAGGTTTCTTTCTGCATTAGAGGCGTGAGGCCTTGGAAAAAATACAGGAAGATAAATTGATTGGTTTAAATGAAAAGGCGAAAACACCTTTGGCATAAAGTGTGGGTGAGTTCGAAGAACAACCTTATCATGATGAAATCTAGTATAAGGAGGATCAGCCACTAAAGCTTGCAATTCACTAATGCGATGGGCAGAGGTGATTGCAATCAGGAAGATGACCTTCCAAGTCAAAAACGTAAGGGCTGGAGTGGCTAAAGGTTCAAAAGGCGGCTTCATGAGCTGCCCGAGAACTAGATTTAGATCCCATGCTACCAGTGGTGGCTTGATGGGAGGTTTAGTTAATAAAAGGCCTCTCATAAATCCTATCTAGTGGATGAGAGGAAATTGGTTGTCCATTTAGAGGCTTATAAGAAGCTGCAATTGCAATAAGATGGACTCTTACCGAATTGGTCTTTAACCCAGAATTCGATAAGTGAAGGAGATACTCTAGTATCGATTCTAAGGGTATGACCAGGGGGTTTAATCCCCTCTTGGAGCACCATAGATTAAAACGTTCCCACTTGAAGGCATAAGATCTTCTTCTGGAAAGTTTCCTAGAAGCCTGAAGGATATCTTTTACCTGCTGGGACAGGTTGAAATCCTGGAGGTCTAAGCCTTCAACAACCAGGCCGTGAGGTGCAGGGAATGGGGATTCGGGTGCCATAGCATCCCGTTCTCCTGGGAAAGGAGATCTGGAGCATGCAGAAGCAAGGAATATCACGTTTGGCGTGGCCATCGTGGTGCTATGAGAATCATGCGACCCCTGTCTCTCTGAAGCTTGAAGAGTGTCTTGGGGATGAGGGGAATGGGTGGGAAGGCATAAAGGAATTCCTGACCCCAGTGAATGAGGAAGGCATCTCTTGCCTGACAGTTGTGCACCGGAATCCTGGAACAGAACCAAGGAAGTTTGGCATTCAGTGGACTTGCAAAGAGGTCTATGTCTGGAGTGCCCCAGAGATGAGATATCTTTGCCACCTGGTCTAGGTGGAGTGACCACTCGTGAGGTAGCAGTACTCGACTGAGTTTGTCTGTCCAAAGGTTTCGAATGCCTGGAAGATATACCATTAGAAGGTGAATTTGATGCTCTCTGGCGAGGGCCCATAGTCAAAGCTTCGTTGCATAATGACAGAGAGCCTGTCCCGCCCTGCTTGTTTACATAGAACATGGCTACCTGATTGTCCGTCTGGACTAGGACTGTCTTGTAGCTGAGCTGGGCGTGGAACACACGAAGAGCCAAATAAATTGCTCTTAATTCTAGGAGGTTTAAGTGTAAACCAACCTCTTGTGGAGTCCAGGTGCCCTGGGTAGAGAGATGATTCAGGTGTGCTCCCCAACCCACCTGTGATGCATCTACATAGTAACATAGTAAATGACAGCAGATAAAGACCAGCATGGTCCATCTAGTCTGCCCAGCAAGATGGCAAGAGTAGGTACACCTGTCGCTCTGTGCAGGCCACCCCTCCCCATGTCTTTGTTTAGGGGTAAACCCACCACTCCATGTAGGACACCCCTATTTGTTGAGACTTTATATGGTTCAGAAGTTAGATGGTACCATTTTTATATTGATTTTATCCTATTGCGCTAAAGGGATCCACTGTGTTTGTCTCATGCCTTTTTGAATTCCGTCACCGTGTTTGCCCCCACCACTTCCATCGGGAGGGCATTCCAAGCATCCACCACCCTTTCAGTGAAAAAATATTTCCTGACATTGCCTTTCAATTTACCACCTTGCAGCTTTATGTTATGCCCTCTAGTTTTACAGCTTCCCCGTCTTTGGAAGAGGTTTGTTTGTTCATCATTTCTCTTTAAGTATTTAAAGGTCTGAATCATATCTCCCCTGTCCCTACTCTCCTCCAAAGTGTACATATTTAGGTCTTCAAGTCTCTTCTCATAAGGCTTCTGACGCAGGCTCCAAATCATTTTGGTCGCTTTCCTCTGAACAGCTTCCAGTCTTTTTACATCTTTTGCAAGATACGGTCTCCAAAACTGAACACAGTATTCCAAGAGAGGCCTCACCAGTGACTTATACAGTGGCATAAGTACCTCTTCCTTTCTGCTGGTAATCCCTCTTTGTATGCAGCCCAACATCCTCCTGGCTTTTGCCACCGCCTTGTCGCACTGTTTTGCCACCTTGAGATCATCAGAGAAAATCACACCAAGGTCTTTCTCCTGAACCGTGCATACCAACCTGTCGCCCCCTATCGCGTACATTTCCCTTGGATTTCTGCTACCCAAGTGCATGACACTGCACTTTTTCGCATTAAATCGTTGTTGCCAAGCATTAGACCAGTCCTTCCAGCTTTTGTAGATCTTTCCTCATGTTAACCACTCCCTCGGGGGAGTCCACTCTGTTGCAAATTTTTGTGTCATCTGCAAAAAGACAGACTTTTCCATTCAGTCCTTCAGCAATATCACTCACAAATACATTGAACAGTGCCGGGCCCAGGACCGAACCCTGGGGCACCCCGCTAATCGCCTTCCTCTCATCCGAGTGAGCTCCATGTACAATCAACTTCTGTCGTCTGTCAGTCAACCAATTTCTAATCCAGTTTACCATATTGGGACCCATCCCCAAGCTACTGAGTTTGTTGACAAGCCTCCTATGAGGAACAGTATCAAAGGCTTTGCTGAAATCCAGGTAGATGACATCCATCGCATGCCCCTGATCTAGTTCCTTGGTCACCCAGTCAAAGAACTCAATCAGATTTGTTTGGCAAGACCGTCCCTCGGTAAAACCATGTTACCTCGGATCTTGCATCCCTGTTGGTTTTGAGAAAGTTCACTATTCGCTCTTTCAGGAGCGCCCCCATTACTTTTCCTGCCACTGAGGTAAGACTCACGGGCCTGTAGTTTGACACTTCTTCCCTGTAACCACTTTTGTGTAGAGGTACGACATCAGCCATTCTCCAGTCCTGAGGAATCTCTCCTGTTTCCAAGGATCTGTTGAAGACATCCTTTAACGATCCTGCAAGAACCTCTCTGAGCTCTTTCAGTATCCTGGGATGTATCCCATCCGGTCCCATGGCTTTGTCCACTTTCAGTTTAGCAAGTTGTTCAAACACCTCGTCTTCTGTGAATGGTGTGGTATCTACTTCATTCCCATTTTTATATTTGGGAGTCACAGCTGGTCCATCTCCAGGATCTTCTTTAGTAAAAACAGATCAGAAGTATTTGTTTAGCAATTTTGCTTTTTCAGTGTCACTTTCCACGAGTCCTTTCCCAGCACTTTTGAGTCCTGCAATTCCAACTCTGATCTTCTTCCTTTCCTGAATATACCTGAAGAAAGTTTTGTTGCTACCCTTAACATCTTTAGCCATCCTTTCCTCTGCCTTTGATTTTGCTATCCTTATTACTCTTTCAGACTCTGAGTTGGATCCTGTATTCATTTCTGTGTTCTTCTGTTTGCAAGCTTTTGAATTTTGCGAATGTTGTGTTTTTTGCCTTTGAGCAGCCACCTCTTTGGAAAACCAAATAGGTTTCCTTCTCCTCTTGTTTTTATTTACTTTTCTTACATATGTATCTGTTGCCCCTTTTATTGCCTTCTTTAGTTTAGCCCATTGCAATTCCACTTCCTTTATCTCCTTCCACCTCGTCATCTCCTCCTTTAAGTACTCTGCCATTTTATTGAAGTCAGTGTATTTGAAGTTTAGGACTTTGAGCTTACTATGATTGGCCTGTACCATGGCTTTTATCTCAAACCACACCGTGTGATGGTCGCTGTTGCTCACAGGGGCACTCACGCAGACATTCGACACACTATCACCGTTGGTGAGCACTACACCCAGCGTTGAGCTTTCCCTGGTTGGTTCCATCACCATTTGTCTAAATAATGCATCTTGGAGAGCATCCACAATTTTTTTGCTTCTTTCCAGATGTGCAGAAGGAGTAAATCCAATCCACATCAGGTAGATTAAAGTCACCCAATATGATCGCTTCCCCCTTTGTTGCTATCTTGGCAATATCTTTAATCAATTCGTTATCTCTCTTCAATTTGAGTCGGAGGTCTGTAGACTACAGCAATATGGATGACAGTGCCATCCCCTCTTTCCAACGCAATCCAGAGCGCTTCTTCTTTTCCCCATGTCCCCTGCATTTCAGTAGCTTTAATATTGCTTTTGACATACAAGGCTACTCCTCCTCCTTTTCCATTTTCTCTGTCTCTTCTGAATAGATTATAGCCAGCTATGGCTATATCCCAATTGTGCGATTCATTAAACCATGTTTCTGTAATGGCCACAATGTCCAAATTCGTTTCCACCATTAGGGCTTCCAGGTCTGGAATTTTGTTGGCTAAGCTTCGAGCATTTGTGCTCATTGCTTTCCAGCATTTTCCTGGCTTGTGTGTATTTTGCATTGATTTTGTTCTGCCTACTTCTTCCCACATGTTTTTGATGTGTGGTTTAAAAGTGTGGCCGTTTCTGATGGTGTTCTGCTTTTGCTGGGGGTGGCATGCAGATGTTGACCTTCCATATCCGTCACCCCCTCTTCCTAGTTTAAATGCATATCCACATACTGACTGAATTTTTCACTTAGGATTCTTTTCCCTGCGACACAGAGATGTAGTCCATCAGCACAGTATAGTCTCTTGTTGTCCCAGTTACCAATAAATCTGAATCCTTCTTGTTTGCACCAGGTCTGGAGCCATGTATTAAAGCTGTTAATGCGATGCAGCCTTTTTGTCCCCTTACCAAGAACAGGTAGAACTTCTGAGAATGCAACAGTGTTAACAACGCGCTTGAGTTTCTCTCCCAGAGATTGGAAGTCCTTTTGGGCTGTGGAGGCACTGTTCCTAGCCAGGTCGTTTGTGCCTAAGTGGATAATAACATCAAGTTTGGAGTGTTCTCTTTTTGCGCTAAGTAATTCAACAACTTGGTTTGTATTCCTGCTGGCTGAAGAGCCTGGTAGGCACATGACTATCTTCTCTCCTTTGAACTGTGTTCCCAAGTTGGTGCCTCTGATGATGGAATCTCCAAGTAGTAGTAGTTTTCTGTTTGGTGAGGTTTTCTTCATATTTGGTGCTTTGACAGGGGATTGGGCATTGTCTGACTCATTTAAGGGTCCTTCAGTTTCTTTGGATTGGGCATCCTCATTAGCCAAGGCAGAGAAGGCATTGTGCAGGGATATCTCTTGATGTACAGGATGTCTCTGTGTTACTGGTCGCAATCTACCAGAACCCACTGTGATCCATTTGTTCCTGGGGCGTTTGATTCTTTGTGGGAGCGGTGGTGGAGTTTGTTCAGTTTGTATCCTAGAAGAGGTGCGCTTCATTGCAGCCAGTTCCATCCTCAGTAGAGACACTTCTTTATGCATGGCAGCTACGTCTTTCCTTAGTAGAGTCAGTTCTTCATGCATGGCGGCTGACTTTAGGCATATAGGACAAGCTCTTAGGCTCCAAATGATTCGTCTTGGAATGAAAGTACCGTAGTTATTGCACTGAATACACGACATGTTGTTTATAAAGTCCCAGAAGAGGAAGAAGAAGAAGAAAAGATGAAGATGATGTGACTTTTAACCCAGGTTAGGGAAGATAGATGGCACTTATGTGACCACTATATAGGTAATGTAGCCCCTGGGGTGGGTGGGGCGACGGGTAGGGTGGGCGGGAACCTAAGTGTCTCTGGCCAGTAGGCTGTTCCTGAACTGTGGGCACAGGAGCCCACCACTAAGGACAAATAGACACGTGCAGCACAGGAAATGGAGGTCCACAACACTAACTCAGCAGGGGGGGTAGTCCCTTAGGTAGGCTAAGAGAAAGTTTAAAACTCTACAGCAATGGATTGGGTAAGGGAAACCATTACTAAGGACAGATAGATAGATAAATATGTGGAGACAAACAGACTCACAATTATTTAGCAAACTCAGCAAAAATCACCTTTTAGGAGAGCTCTGGAAGCACTCCTTTTCGTAAGGAACAGAAGGAACAGAAAGGCAATCTTAGGGTGGCCTGAAAGAGGGGTTGATGGAAAGGAGACCCTGCTGTCAGATTTTCTAATGATTGCCACCATTGGAAGGACAAAATTAGTCGTTGAGAGATTGTTATTTTGTCCGACAAATGACCCTGTGGCCTGTGTCCACTGTGTGGAGAATGTCCACTGAGCTGCTCGCATGTGGAGGCGAGCATATGGGACTACATGAACTGTGGATGCCATGTGTCCCAGTAACTGCAGTAGCTCCCGAGCAGTGAGGGAGGATTTGCCTGCTGCTTGGGAAGCTAACTGCATTATGCGAAGACACGGGGCTTGTGGAAGGAAAGCCCTTGCCTGTCTGGTATCCAGACAGGCTCCTATGAATTCTAGGCATTGGGAAGGAACTAGTTGAGATTTCGGGAAGTTTATTACCAATCCCAAGTATTGGAGGATCCGCATTGTACAAGACAGTGCAGTGCTGGCCTCTGTCACTGTGGAGGCTCAGATGAGCCAGTCGTCTAAGTAAGGGAAGACAAAAATCCCCAGGGTTCGTAGAAATGCAGCTACTACTGCCATGCATTTCGTGAATACCCTTGGTGCTGAAGCCAGACCAAAGGGAAGAACCCTGTACTGGAAATGTCTTCCCTTGAAAAGGAAACGTAAAACTTTTCTGTGATCTGGATGGATAAGAATGTGAGTGTATGCATCCTTTACGTCTAGAGAGCAAAGCCAGTCCTGGCTTTAAAGGTATGGCAGAAGAGTTCCCAGAGAAATCATTTTGAATTTCTCTCAACACAGATATTTGTTCAATTCTCTGAGGTCTAGAATGGGTCTGTGCCCTCCTGTTTTCTTTGGAATAAGAAAATAGGGGGAGTAGAACCCTGCACCCTGTTGAAGAATGGGTACTTCCTCTATTGCCCCTTGTGCAAGAAGTGTGGAGACCTCGTGATCTAGCAGATTGTCTGCAGAGGTTTGTGAATTGAACTGCTTTAGAATTGTAGGAGTGGGTAAGCTGTGAAAATGAAGTTTGTACCCCTCCCCTACAATGGACAAAGTCCAATCTTCTGCTGTTATCTGATGCCATCTGTTGACAAAGTGGCATAACCTGCCGGGAATATTGGAGGGTTGAGTACCCCTCAGAGGCAGGAAGGCAAAATTCTCTAGGAAGGAGTCAAAGCCCTTGAGGGGGCTGAACCTGGAGAGCTGGCTGGGCTCTCAAGCCTTTTGGTTTCTTTTGTTGTCTAGTTTGTCCCTTTTGGGCAACCTGACCTGGAGTCTGACTCTGCTGGGTATAGGAAGGAGAAAACTTCCTCTTTTTGCTAAAAGAGAGTTTTTTATAAGGCTTCTTTTGGCTGGAGTGGCTGTAGACTGACAATTTATCTAAAGTAGAATTGTCAGCATCTAACTCGTTAGCCTTCTCCTGCCAGTTCTTGCCGAAGAGATTCTCTCCCGTGCAAGGAATGTTGCCTAGCTTGTCCTGTACCCAAGTCTCCAAATCGGATGCCTGTAGCCAGGCAATCCGTCATGTGCCAATGGCAATAGCAGAAGTTCTGCTGATGCATTCGAAGCAGTCAAAGGCTGCACGATTGACAAACTTGCAGATATCCTGAGCAAGAAAGTCTTGTCTCTTATCTGGGAAAAATGGGCTCATAAGTTCCAAGTCTCCTGTGATTTCTTTGAGGAACATTCCCATATATAGGATATATGAGCTGATCCTAGCTGAAAGCATGGAATCTTGAAAGGTTCTGCATCCAAAAGTATCCAGAGTCCTGCATTCACGACCTGGAGGTTTGGATGCATGTCTTTTTGCACTTTTCATCCTACGCATGGCGGACTCCACTACCATTGAATGGTGTGGCAGCTGAGTTTTCTAAAATCCAGGACATAGTGGGACTCGATACATAGTATCAAGTCTCCTAGAGTGAGAAGAAGTAGTCAGAGGTGTCTCCCATATTCTGAGCATCAAGCTATGCAGAATTTCATGGATAGGCAGAGTAGCTGCCTCCTTAGGAGCTTTAGGATATTGGAGAATTTCCAATTCTTTTGCTCTGGGTTCCTCTTCAGGAGCTACTGTGATTGAAAGACCTTTAGCCATATCACAGAGGAAATCCTGAAATGACATGTCCTCTGGATGTGACATTCTGCGCTGGGGAGAAGAGGGATCTTCTAGGAGAAACCCTTTAGTGCCAGCAGAATTGTCAGAGTATACGGAATCGGAGGAATCGAAGTATTCCTGACCCCGATGCTCCTGCTCCTGCAAAGCACGATCCTGGTACTGATCGAAGTCGGTACCGAGGTGACCCGGTACCACTTCATCCCCTCCAGCCGGAGGTGGAATGGGAAGAGTTACCATCGGGGTCGGTACCGGCATTGGTGTCGATGTCGGCACCGGTGCCCTTGGGACCACCGATACCGCAGCTGAGAGAAGAGCTGCGATACTGCATTCGATAGTAAGAAATCTCTGGTCTATCGATGCTGCTGATGCCTGGGTGTCTGTACTGGTAAGAACGGCCGAAACCCCTGAGCATGGCACAGGTAGTTCCTGCGAGGTTGAGGCCTCGAGAACATCCTGAAGCCCCATCGATGCTTTGGAAGATGAAGCCTCCTGCCGGGGCTGTTTTGCCGGGTGGTTCCCTCAAGGGCAATGCCAATGGCCTCTCGATGCTTAGCAGGAGAGCTACCCTTTGAGGACCGGCTTTTGTGTTTAGTTACCTGAGATCCGTGGGAGGAAGAGGCGGCCCTTGACGATGTCGATGCAATGGATCTGGCATCTGAAGAAAAGAGGGTACCGAGCTTTGCAGCCCGGTTCTGTCTTCCTCTTTTAGTCATCCCCATGCAGGAGAGACATTCAGTTGGAGAATGATCAGGTCCTAAACATTTTAGACACCAATCATGGGTGTCAGTGACGGAAATGGTACCGTCACACTTAGTACATTTTTTTTAAAGCCACTAGTTGGCTTTTCCATGAACTTGGAAAAATGGGGCCTAATGCCCAAAATGGCACCTAGCACCAAAACAGGAAAGTTTCTGAAAAGAAATAGTCTAAGTCTAGGGGGGGGGGGGGTTTAGGCAAAGAACTGGCGGTACCGGTAGGCTTCGTGCGGTAGGCGAGCGCGACCACAAGAAAGAATTTTAAAGACGGAATTTTCTGCAGTGACAGGGAATAGGTCCTGTTGGCTCCGCGGAAAACGAAGAACTGAAGAGGGACAGTTGGAAAGGCGGGAAGGCAGCGCGCATGTGCTGAGGGATGCTCCCAAAAGCATTCCTATTGGACGCTGGGGAGTGTTCCCGCACAGGCTCTGTCGGTACCGACGATACCCAAATGTGAGGACTACATTTCTGCTTGTTCCTGGAGATAAGTTGACAGCCGAATTACGGGATAAGATGCATAAGCTGAATAGCCTATGGAGACTAATCTTACCCCTCTGAGAATGGTGGGCTATACATTTCTAAAATGTATTTACATTTGAGAGGCTCTCCCCCTTAGAGGTTGAGAGGCACTCAAGGCTTTACTCCAACTGGGGTGCTATAGTGATGGGGCTCTGCTATTTCCCTTAAAGACTTAGACCGCAGTCTCCCTTTTTCCTCTTAGCCTCTCTTTGGTGGTAGCATTTTCACAATGCTAAAGGGGTAGGGTGGGAGGGAGGGGGGAAAGGGGGGGTTGGGTGGGTGAGAGGGGTGGGGAGGGAAGGGATTGGGGGGGGGGAGATAACCTTCCGATAATGGAAGTCTCCACTCCAGAGCTAAACTCCGCTTATAAGGCTAGTTTCCTTATTTCTACCCTACACATATTGTTGTAGTTGCAAGTTCCTATTTCACGGTATTGACATTGCTGTAACTGAGTTTGACAGTGAACCATTATGTGCCATGCAGATTTGTTTAGCTCTGTTTAAGCCTCTCAAAATGTATAAAGCATCTTCTGCTGCTGTCCTGTGATAGGACTGTTTAATTTGCATCTGTGTAATTTAGATTTCTCGAAAGTGGAGAAGTCATAATAATGGCTGTACTGTGTTTGCTTTCGGATACTTGTATTGTTTTCTGTTCCTGACTTTCAATAACAATTTTATGCAACCCCCCCCCCCCCCCATAAACCATTATTATTATTAATATTAGTATTATTCCATTCTTTTTCTTGTTTTCTACCATCAGTGATGGTGGATTTATGATTGTTGCAATTATTATCCCCTTCGTCTGATTCCGATTACTGCTGTTAATTATTTTTCATAGCATTTGTATTATACACCAGAGTATTGTATGGTACCTCTGCAGTGTCAACAGCTATAGATTAGCAACTATTAGTACCTATCATAGCATTGATATTCAGCCTAACCTAAGGATGGAGATGATAGCTAAGGGAGACCTGGGGTTAGAGAGAGTAGTGGAACGTATTAGAACATATTGGAAACGCTGTTAGAGGAGTAAAATATGAAACGGTGGGGGTCAGTGGGGAGTTGGGGGGGGGGCATGTAGGGGAGCTGTTGTCAGAGGATGTTTCTTTGTTATACTGTTTGTTGAAGTTGCACTTAGAAAATACAATAAAAAATAAAACTACTACAGTTGTGGTCAACATTATTGGCACCCTTGCAATTTAGGTATGTTGTGTACAATCTCAAGAAATCATTGTCATAATATTCTAACAGTATGTTCAAAGGTATACAGCAAAACAAAAAAAGAGGTCTGTGCAACTTAGACGTAGTAATTTCTGAGAAAAAAAACAAAATATGACCTGGACAGGATAGCATAGTTACTCACCAGTAACAGATGTTCTCCAGGGACAGCTGGAATCAGTTCTCATAAATGGGTGATGTCGATACCGAAGGAGTCCTCGCAGAAGCATCTCCCCAGCTTTCAAAGAAAGCCTTTGGGAGATGCCACCACGCATGCATGGTCCCCTTCCCGCCCAAGGGTGCCATCTTACTCGGTCAGATGACATAGCTAGAGCCGACAAAAGATGACCAAAAATGTACAGAAAACTCCAAGGGGAGAGGGACGGTTGTGAGGACTGATTCCTGCTGTCCCCGGAGAACACCTGTTATGGTGAGTAACTACACTTTCTCCAGGAACAAGCAGGAAGTCAGTCCTCACATATGGGACTCCCTAGCTACAGGCTACCAAGGACCTGTAGGAAAAAACAGCCCAGTCGTGAGCAGCTGAAAGTGAATCTGAGGACAGACTCTGAAGGACCCCAGTGTCCAAGGAGAACCATGGCTCCGGTAGCCTGAACAAGAAGGGTTGGAGGGCAGGAATTGTCTAAACCCCGAACAGATTACGGAGTACGGCCTGGTTGAAGGCACTGTCCCATCGAGACTCCCTCTCCAGGCAGTAGTGGGTTGCAAAAGTGTGAACGCAGAACCAGATGGCGGCCCAGTAGATATCTATCATAGGGACAGAGCATAGACTCGCAACTGAAGTTGCCATAGCCGTGACACTGTACACTGTGACCCGGAGCTTCAACGGCAGCCCAGCCTGATTGTGAGCGAAGGTGATGCAGTCTGCCACCCAAATGGACAGAGGCCACTTGGTGACAACCTCCCCCAGACGACTGGGGTCTTAGGAAACAAAAAGCTTGAGGCTTTGCAGTGGCCCCCAAGTCCACTGCAGGTAGAAGGACAGGGTCCTTTTGCAGTCTAGAATGTGGAGAACAGCCGAAGCCTTGTCGGTGTGGGCCCATGGAATGAAGGTAGGAAGTACCACCTCTTGGTTGAGGTGGAAGTCAGAGACCACCTTAGGAAGTAACACCTCTTGGTTGAGGTGGAAATCAGAGACCACCTTTGGAAGGAATTTCAGGTAAGTGCGGAGCACGACCCTGTTCTTGTAGAACCTGGTATAGGGTGGTTTGGCCATCAAGGTCTGAAGCTCACTGACTCTGCGGGCAGAGGTGAGTGCCACCAGGAAAGGTCACCTTCCAGGACAGGTAATTCAAATGGCAGGCAGCCAAAGGCTCGACGGGTGGCTTGATAAGCTGCAGCAGGACCACATTGAGATCCCATTCTGCCAGAGGCGGTCGGATGGGAGGCTTGGAGAGCAGAAAACCCCGCATGAATCAGGTAATGACAGTCTGCACAGAAAGAGGCTTGCCCTCTATGGAGTGATGGTTCGCAGAGTGTGCGCTCAGGTGTACCTTAACAGAGCTGGACTTAAGTCCAGACTGCAAAAGGTGAAGCAAGTATTGCAACACCAAATGTACTGGGCAGGAGAATGGATCTACCCCCGTTGATGCATGCACCATACTGAGAACCTGCGCCACTTGAAGGAGTAGGCCCTTCTTTTGGAGTCCTTACGAGGGACCAAGAGGACTTTGTCTATCTCCCTGGGGAGGCTGAGGGGTGCTAAAGTGACCCGTTCAGCAACCATGCCATAAGAGACAGGGATCCCACGTTGTGGTGGAGAATCAAGCCCTCTTCTTGGGTGAACAGTCCCAGGGAGCTCCCAAGAGGGATCGGAGACTCCGTCGAGAGACGGAGCAGCAGAGGAAACTAAGGCTGCCTGGGCCACCACAGGGCCACTGGATCATGGAAGCCTTGTCTTGCTGGACTTTGAAAGAGGGTCCGCATGATCAGTGATGTGGGAGGGAAGGCATACAACAGGTCCACCGACCACGAGATGAGGAAGGCATCCCCTGCCACTTGGCATGGATGCGGTTGGGGACCGCAGATACAGGATAGCTGAGCATTGGTTGGGCTGGCAAAGAGGTCCAGATTTAGGGTGCTCCATATCAGAATAGCCTCTGCGCCACCCTGGGGGGGTCCAGGTGCCACTTGTCTGGCTGGAAGACCCTGCTCAGCCTGTCTGCTAGGGCACTGTCTTGGCCCAAAAGGTATACTGCCCTGAGGAGCATTCCCTGACTGGTCACATATGAGCAGAGAGCTATTGCCTCCTGGCATAGGGTCAGTAAGAGCCTGTGCCTCCTCGCTTGTTCAGAAAGAACATCGCAACCTGGTTGTCCGTCTGGACGAGCACCGACTGATGATGCAGGCAGTGTTGAAAAGCCTTGAGCGCCAGGAAGATGGCCCTGAGTTCCAGCAGGTTGATCTGCTGCTAGCTCTCCTCAAGGGACCAGACGCCCTGGATGCGGAGCTCCTCGCAATGGGCAAGCCAACCCAGCAGGGAAGCATCTGTTGTGAGCACCCTCCGGGGACTTGGGTGTTGGAAGGGCATGCCCTTCTGCAGGTGATGTGTATGCTGCCATCCACTGAGTGACCCCACCAGCCAATGGGACACCGACACTCTGTCCCCGGAGCCTGCCCGTGGCCTGGGTCCACTGTGAGCTTAGATACCACTGAGCTGCCTGCAAGTGGAGGTGGGCATTGGGCGGCGAAGCAAGGACTGTGCCAATACGGTGCAGCAGCTTTGCATCTCAGCTGCCAGGGTCCTGAGGCGATCTGCCCCTATGAACTCCAGCTCTTGAGTTGGAATGAGGTGAGATTTGGGGTAGTTTCTCATGAACCCCAGATGTTGTAGGATCCTAATGGTGCGTGCTGTGGCCTGTTGAACCTCTGAGTCAGTGTTTCACTTTGCTAGCCAGTTATCCAGGTATGGAAAGACGAAAGACCCTTAGAGATGGAGGTAGGCGGCCACTACTGCCAGCATTTGGTGAAGACTCTTGGTGCAGAGGCTAGGCCGAATAATAGTACCGGTACTGGTTGCCCCGACCATGAACCTTAGGTACTGCCTGTGACTGGGATGGATAAAGATGTGGGTATAAGCATCCTTCAGGTCCATGGAGCATAGCCAATCTCCCTGCCGGAGGTAGGGCAGCAATATTCCAAGGGATAACATCTTGAACTTCTCCTGCACCAGGAATTTGTTCAGGTTTCTCAGGTCCAGGATGGGCCTTAGTCCTCCTATTCTTTTTGGTACCAAAAAGTACCTGGAGTAGAACCCCTTTCCTTTCAGGTGATGTGGTACGGGCTCCACAGCCCTGTTCCTGAGAAGGCCTGCAGGTTCCTGCAGTAGCAGGGCCTGGTGCAGAGGAGTCCAAGGCAGCTCCCCAGGAAAGAAGGGTGGGGCGGCTAGTCCAGATGAAGGATGTAACCCTCCCCGACGACTTGAAATGCCCATGAGTCGGTGGTGATGGAAGCCCACCATTGGGTAAAATGAATCAGGTGCCCCCCTGTTGGTAGCTGATCCTCTAGTGTAAGAGAGGCTATGCTGTAACATTCAAAACCCTGACCCAGGCTGGGCTGGGGCTGGTGTCTGGAGATTGGGTCCTTTGGGTTTATGTGGGCCCTGACCCATCCCCCCTTGCTTTGGTGACACTGCGGAGGGGTCTTGGTTGCAGGATATGGAGGGTAGCCTCGATAGGGCTGGCCCTTTCTGTGAAAAGGAGACTTTTCCCGAATGCTTTCTTCATGGGAAGAGTGGAGGTCTCTCTCGAGAGCAGAGTCCCGGTGACATACTAGGACTCTCTCGGCTGCCTTGTCCTCCATCGGCTTGCCGAAGAGTTGCTCCCCAAGGCAAGGGACATCAACAAGGAGCTTCTCTTGGACTCATTGTTCGAGGTCCGAAGTTTAGAGCCAGGCTTGGCGTCATGTGCAGATGCTGGTGGCGGCTACCCTCACGTTGGACTTGAAACCATCATAGGCAGCTCAAGACAAGTATTTAGAGCACTCCGATAGACTTTGTGAGAGTCTGGAAGCGTCGAAGATGGTCTCCATCGAGGCCAGCTGTGAAGCCCCCGAGTTCTTTAGTAAGGGCTTGGAGGAACATGTCGATGTACAGTTGGTAAGTCTGTATGCGGCACGCTAGCATCGAGCTCTGGTAACATTTCCACCCGAGGGCATGGGACTCTCTGCCCAGAGGCACAGATGAGTGTGTCTTTGGGCCTTTCTGTCGATGCATGGCTGACTTGACCATCATGGAGGTGTGAGGGAGTTGTGCCTTCCTGAAACACGGTCCTCGCTGGCCCCGTACATGGTGTCCAGACATTGGCTGATGATCGGCACCGATGCCGACGCTTCCCACATCTGGAGGAGCTGATTGAGGATGGAGGGGATGGGGGCCAGGACCGTAAGGGTCTCTTTGGGTGGTGCCTGGTACTGGAGGATGTCGAGTTCCTCCATATAGGGGTCCTCCTCCGACTCAGGGGTGAGGGAGAGAACTCTCACCATGTCTCGGACAAACGAGGAAGGAGGTGTCCTCAGGTGGGGACAGGTGCCTCAAGGCCAGTGGAGATGGGTCCGAAGGAAGATCCTGGTGGGCCAGAGTCTCTAAGATGTCTCAACGTCGGACTCGAGTCTGAGTAGTCCAAGAAAGACTCGAGGCCCAACGGTTCCATGGGTGCCATCCGGTCTTCGGTGTCTCAGGGCCAAGGCATGGCCAGAGCCAGAGGCTCTCGCCTGAGAAGATCTCACCCCTGAGCATCGGGAGCGGGATCGAGACCCTCATTGAGGATCCACACGAGGCATCTGGCTCTCTGGGATTTCAGTGGCCCAGGGAGTCCTTGGCATAGAGGTCCCTGCGGTCTCGGCACAAGCAATGGCGGGGCCGGGCAGAGACACCTGTTGGGAGGCCATAAACACAGAAACGCTGCGTTCCAGTGCTACATTCTGGTTTCCCACTCGGGGAGTTGAGTGCTGAAGAGGAAAGGGAATCCTCGATGGGATGGCCCTCGGAAGACTGGGTTCCGTCGCCAGAGACCTGGATTTCAGTCCTGGGTACCTTTTGAGGTTGCTCCCACTCAGACTCCTTGGAAGCCCATCAGAGGCTGAGGGACCGTGCACGGGACTTGCCATGCTAGTCCATCTCCCAGGACAAGGTCCCTGAGGTCTTCTTTTTATGCTCTCACTCTGGGGACCCTTGGGATCCAATCAGAGTATGTCACCAGGACTCTGCTCTCGAGAAAGACCTCCACTCTTCCCAGCCCCTGCGGGCCCACTCGGGAACCGCAGGGGCTTTACATGACTCCAAGGATCCATGCAGGGCCATAGAGCACAAGGCTACAGGGGACACCGGGTTCAAGCCTGCCCTGTGGAAGATGTCATCCTGTTTCTTCCGGAGACTGGATGGCTTTGGTGGACATCTTTTTACACAGAGAGCACCTCCTCTGGGTCGTGGTCGGCACCCAGACACTGGAGGCAACAATCATTTTGCTGGTGAGGGACATGTTTTTGGAGCGCCAAATCACACTTCTTGAAACCGGTGGCCATTGGGGCAAAAAGGACCCCAGCGAGGTCAAAGACCCTCGACACAGTTGAAAATGCACTGGGAAGGAAAAGAACCTAAAACAAGGTCTCGGGGCCTGATGCCGAGACAGTGGGGCTCAAAGGTGGGAAAGGGACTAGCGCTATCCGGAAAAGTGCACAAAAATGCACGAGAAGATCAACTTTTTTCCAAGGGAACAAGATGAACGTCTGAAGGGCTCCGCTGAAAAAGGGAGACTGAGTAAGATGGCACCCTTACATGCGTGGTGGCATCTCCCAAAGGCTTTCTTTGAAAGCTGGGGAGATGCTTGCATGAGGGCTCAGTCGGCATCGACATCACTCATATGCGAGGACTAACTTCCTGCTTGTTCCTGGAGAATAATAGCACCCTTCACTAATATTTGGTTGCACAACTCTTGGCAGTGATGACAGCCTCCAAACCTTTCTTGTAGCATCCATAAGTTCCATATATCTGTCTGCTGGTAGTTTCTCCCACTCTTCAATCGTGATTTGTTCCAGCTCATGAATGCTTTCAGGATTCCATTTAACAATGGCAGATTTCAGTTCTTTCCAAAGGTTCTCAATTGGATTGAGATCAGGACTAAAACAGTTTAAAACAGTCCATTTTTTCCTTTTTAACCATTCTTTTGTACTTTCGGATCTATGTTTTGGGTCACTGTCCTGTTGGAGGACCCATGACCTTCGACCCAGACCTAGCTTTCTGCACTAGGTAGCACATTTCGCTCCAAAATACCTTGGTAGTCCTCTGACTTCATGATTCTTTTAATACGTTCCAGGCCTCCAGTTCCTGAAGCAGCAAAACAGCCCTATAACATTATGCAGCCTCCAATATAATTAAGTGTAAGAAGGGTGTTTTTTTTCTTTATAAACCTCATTTCTTTGCCTGTAAATGTATTGGTGGTCTGCATTGCCAAACAGCCCAAGTTTGGTTTCATCTGTTCACAGTATGTTTTCCCAGAAGGATTGTGGTTTCCGACAAAGATCAGGCATGCCTTTTTATGTCTGTCTTCGAGCAGTGGGGTCCTCCTTGGCCTTCGTCCATAAATTCTTTCTTTGTTTAGTGTGCGGAGTATGGTGTGGGTTGAAACCACCACTCCAGATTGTTCCAGGTCAGCCTTAAGCTCTTTGGATATTGTACACTGTTTTTCCAACAGTTTGCACTAACCTCCAAAGACTTCTTGGATTCATTTTCCTCTTCCCACCACGTCCTGGGAGGTTTCATGAGCAGAAATCTTCTTGATAACATTGCGAACTGTAGACACAGGAATATCAAGGTCTTCGGAGATGGCCTCATACCTCTCTGAAGTTTGATGACAATGGTTTTTCTGATGGTCTCGGGCAGCTCTCTTTCCTTCACCATTGTGAAAATGGAACAGGCAGTGAATGTGGTCATTTTAAACATTAGAGCCGTCATTCACTGGGTAATTCAAGTCATGTGAGTACCAACAATTGATCACTGCTTCATCTAATTTTACTCCAATGGGAATGTAGTTCTTCTGTTCAAACTGATTTGAATTATAAGAACATAAGAACATAAGACATGCCATACTGGGTCAGACCGAGGTCCATCAAGCCCAGTATCCTGTTTCCAACAGTGGCCAATCTAGGTCATACGTACCTAGCAGTTTCCCCAAAAGACACAAGTTCCACAATGCTTGTACTGGGTCAAGCATTGATATCCTGGGTCCCTTTTAATAGTGGTTTATGGACCTTTCCTCCAGGAACTTGTCCAAACCTTTTTTAAACCCAGCTATACTATCAGCCCTTACCACATCCTCCGGTAACAGATTCCAGAGTTTGATTACACGTTGAGTGAAAAAATATTTTCTCTTATTTGTCTTAAATAGTTTACCCTGTAGCTTCATTACATGTCCCCTAGTCTTTCTATATTCTGATAGCGTAAACAATTGATCCACGTTTATCTGTTCCACTCCATTCATTAATTTATAGACCTCTATCATATCTCCCCTCAGCCGTCTCTTTTCCAGGCTAAAGAGCCCTAACCTTTTTAGCCTCTCTTCATAGGAGTAGCCTTCCATCCCCTTCACCAATTTGGTGGCTCTTCTCTGTACTTCTTCTAATAACGCTATGTCCTTTTTAAGATACGGTGACCAGAATTGCACACAATATTCAAGGTGCGGTCGTACCATGGAGCGATACAGAGGCATTATAATATCCTTTGTTTTATTCTCCATCCCTTTCCTTATGATACCTAGCATTCTGTTTGCTTTCTTGGCCGCCGCTGCACACTGGGCGGAGGGTTTTAACATGTTATCCACGATGACTCCTAAATCTTTTTCCTGGGTGGTGGCTTCTAATGTGGAGCCTTGCATCGAGTAACTATAGTGTGGGTTGTTCTTTCCTAGGTGCATGACTTTGCACTTGTCCACATTAAATTTCATTTGCCATTTGGATGCCCAGTCTTCCAATTTATCCAGGTCCTCCTGCAGTTTTCCACTTTCCTCTTGGGTTTTAACAGCTTTAAACAGTTTTGTGTCATCTGCAAATTTGATAACCTCACTCGTTATTCCCTTTTCCAGGACATTTATGAATATGTCAAAAAGCAGCGGACCCAGTACAGATCCCTGGGGTACTCCACTATTCACCTTTTTCCATTGGGAATATTGGCCATTTAGCCCTACTCTCTGCTTTCTATCTTTTAACCAGTTCCCGATCCACAATAGTACACTGCCTCCTATCCCATGACTTTTTAGCTTTGCCAAAAGTCTCTGATGGGGGACCTTGTCAAAAGCTTTCTGAAAATCCAGATACACTATATCAACCGACTCACCTTTGTCTACCTGTTTATGCACACCTTCAAAAAAACATATCAGATTAGTAAGACAAGATCTTCCTTGTCTAAAGCCATGTTGGCTGTCTCCCATTAGGCCATGACTATCTACATGCTGCGTAATTTTGTTCTTTATGATGGTTTCTACCATTTTCCCTGGTACTGACGTCAGGCTCACCGGTCTGTAATTTCCCGGGTCACCCCTGGAACCCTTTTTAAAAATTGGTGTTACGTTGGCGACCCTCCAATCTTCAGGTATTACAGATGATTTTAATGAAAGTTCACAGATTACCAATAGCAGGTCTGCAATCTCATATTTCAGTTCTTTCAACACTCTGGGATGTATACCATCCGGTCCAGGTGATTTGCTACTATTCAGTTTATCAAATAGTTGTAATATATCTTCCCGGTGTAGCGATATTTCTCTCAATTCCTCTGCAGTATCACCTTTAAATACCACTTCAGTCTTGGGTAACATCCCTACATCTTCCTCAGTAAAGACCGAAGCAAAGAATTCATTCAGTCTCTCCGCTATAGCCTTGTCTCCTCTTACTGCCCCTTTTACCCCTCTATCATCTAACGGTCCAATTGACTCTCTCACAGGCCTTTTGCTACGAATGTACTTGAAAAAGTCTTTATTTCGTGTTTTTGCTTCCGCAGCAAGTTTCTTTTCAAATTCCCGCTTTGCCTGCCTTATCAATGCTTTGCATTTAACTTGCCAGTGCTTGTGCTGTTTCCAGTTTTCATCATTTGGCTCTTTTTCCATTTCCTGAAGGTTGCTTTTTTGGCAGCAACAGCCTCTCTGACCTCACCTTTAAACCATGCTGGCAGTTTTTTGGACTTTCTCCCACTCTTCTTAATGCGTGGAATACAGCTGGTCTGGGCTTCGAGGATAGTAGTTTTAAATAACGCCCAAGCTTGCTGTAAGTCTTTAACCTTTGGAACCGCTCCTTTTAGTTTTTTCCTAACTATATTCCTCATTCTATCATAGTCTCCCTTTTGAAAGTTAAAAGGTAGTACTGTGGATTTCATTACTATTTGTTCTCCAATAATTAAATCAAACATGATCATATTATGGTCACTATTGCCAAGTGGTCCCAACACCCTTATTTCTTGCACCAGATCTGGCGTTCCACTAAGGACTAGGTCCAGTATGGCTTCCCCTCTGGTCGGTTCATGAACCAGCTGCTCCAAGAAGCAGTCATTTATTCCATCTAGAAACTTTATCTCTTTAGTTTGTCCTGCCGTGACACTGACCCAGTCGATACCGGGGTAATTGAAATCACCCATTATTACTACTCTGTTGTGACTTTTGTTAGCTTCTGTGATTTCTTTGAGCATTTCATCATCCATTTGTTCATTCTGGCCAGGCGGTCGATAGTACACCCCCAATTGTTTATAAGGGTGCCAATAATCATGTCCTCAAACACTAAAGACCAAAATGGGATACTACAAAATATTACCAAAACAAAGGTAATACCTGTATATCATATGACCATACTCCAATTTTTAACTCAAGTATCAAAAAAAGTTTTGTTTTATATTAATTTGTTTTTTTTATTGTCAGATCATTTGCCTTGAGAGAAACCCTCTCTCATAGCAAACCCTCATTTTTCTCTTTATTAAGAGCAACAAAACTGCTCAAATTCTAAACCTTAAAATCCGGGGAACCACGCAATCAGCAAGCTCTCAGTATCCCTTATCTTTTGTGACTGAACCACTGTTCAAAGATGTTCAGAAGTGTTCGCAAACTTGAGACCAAGATTACACTGGGATCCAATGGCAGCCAAAAACGTGGAAAGGGGGTATTCAGCTTGTCATTCCATGTCTTTCAGCTGAGGAATGGCAGACGAAAATGTCTCCTGCTTTAACCATTGTAATCCCCAAAAAGGATCGAGTACTGCTCCACTAAGTCCAAGTCATTATTAAACGCTAATGCAACACAGCACCATGTTTCCAGCCGCTGTAAATTCATGGCTCTTTCTCAAGCGATTGCTCTGTTCCATCTGCAAACACTTCTGAACATCTTTGAACAGTGGTTCAGTCACAAGATAAGTGATACTGAGGGATCGCCAATTGTGTGGTTCCTCTAACTTTAAGGTTTAGAATTTGAGCGGTTTTGCTGCTCTTAAAGAGGGAAAAAAAGAGGGTTTGCTATGAGAGAGGGTTTCCTCTCAAGACAAATAATCCAACAATAAAAAACAAATTAATATAAAACAAAACCTTTTTTTGATCCTTTAGTTAGAAATTAGAGTAGGGTCATATGATATACAGGTGTTACTTTTGTTTTGGTAATAATCATGTCCTGGCAATGTCACAGTTTTTATACTATTTACTATTTAAATTAGTCTTGTTTTATTTGATTCTTTTGTGTGTCAAATGTGTGTGCATGTATTAGTCGGGCCATTTATTTCGCTGGACACTTTTTTGAGGAGATATTGGACATTAAGGGTCATCTGTAAGGGTGCCAATAATGTTGACCATAAGTGTATCCTGGAAGCCCAGACCAGATGTATCCCACACTTTTAGAAAGGTGGAAAGAAGGCCAAATGACTGCTAGCATGGTTTAAAGGTGAGTTCATAAAGACTGTTATAGCCCAAAAAAACCTACCTTTCAGAAAATGGAAGGAGTCATCAAATAATGAAAACAGGAAACATAAGCATGGGCAAGTTAGATGTAAGGCATTGATAAGGCAGTCAAAGGGAGAATAGAAAAGAAGCTAGCCATGGAAGCAAACATGCATAATAAAAAAATTTTCAAGTGCATTGTAACAAAACCCTGTGAGAGTCAGTTGGACCATTAGATGATAAAGGTGTAAAAGGGGCACTAAGGGAGAACAAGGCTATAGCAGAGAGACTGAATGAATTCTCTATTACTGAAATACAAGTTAGTTGCCTCATCTTATATCATTACTGGTAAGGGTATGAGAGGAATTCAAACTCTCAAACTAGGAAGACATAATACCGCAACTTAATAAACTGAAGAGTAGCAAATTACCTGGACCAGATAGTAAACATCCCATGGTGCTGAAAGAACTCAAAACTGAAACTGTAGTCCTATTAGAAATTTGTAAACGGTCATTAAAATCATCTATGGTATTTGAAGATTGGAGAGTGGCCAACGTAAAACCAATTTTTAAAAAGGGTTTCAGGGACGATCTGGGAAACTACAGACCAGTGAGCCTGACATCAGTGCCAGACAAAATGGTAGAAACCATTATCAAGAATAAAATTGCTGAACATATAGTCAGTCATAGTTTAATGAGGAAATTAAACAGTAATGCGATAAGAGACATTGGGAATTGGGAAATGGTTAAAAGATAGAAAACAGAGAAGGCCTAAATAGCTAATTTTCTCAATGGCAAAGTTGAATAGTGGAGTATCTCAGGGGTCTGTGCTGGACCCACTGCTTTTTCATATATTGAGAAATGACTGAAATGAAAACAAATGAGGTGATAAAATTTGTAATTTAACACATTATCAAAGTTGCGAAATCACTAAAGGATTCTGAAAAATTGCAAGAGGACTTTGAGAAACTGGGAAACAGGGCATCCAAATGGAAGATGAAATTTAATGTGGATAAGTGTAAAGATATGCACTTAGGGATGAACAACTCAAATTCTAGTTACATGATGCAAAATTCCATAATAGGAATCCCAAGAAAAGGATCAAGGTGTCATCGTGGATAATACATGGAAACCGTTTGCTCATTGTGCAGCGGCACCTAAGAAAGCAAATAGAATGCTAGGAATAATAAAGAAAGGGATGTAGAATAAAACCAAGGATATTATAATGCCTCTATCACTCCGTGGTGCGATCGCATCTTGAATATTGTTTGCAGTTCTGGTCACCATATCTAAAGTAGGATATAGCAGAATTAGAAAAGGTACAGAGAAAAGTGACCAAAACGATAAAGGGAATGGTAGAATACTTGTACGAGTAAAGGATTAAAAGGTTAGGGTTCTTCAACCTAAAAAAAAGACTGCTGAGGAGAGATATGACAGATGTCTACAAAATAAGTGTAGTGGAACAGGTAAAGCACAGTTACTTACCTGTAACAGGTGATCTCTGGGAACAGCAGGAATAAGTCTTCACATATGGGTATCATCGGTACCGACGGAGCCTGCGCGGGAACGCTCCCCAGCGTCCAAAAGGAAAGCTTTTGGGAGCATCCCACAGCGCCTGCGCGCTGCCTTCCCGCCTTTCCTAACCGCCTCTCTCCAGTTCGAGTTTTAAAGCTGAGACAAAGAGAGAGTGAGGAAAGGAAAGAAAGATAGAGAGATACAACTCCTAGGGGAGGTGGGTGGGTTGTGAAGACTTATTCCTGCTGTTCCCAGAGATCACCTGTTACAGGTAAGTAACTGTGCTATCTCCAGGAACAAGCAGGAATGAGTCTTCACATATGGGGACTCCCCAGCTAGAGATGCCTGGGAGATCACCCAGGTTGTGAGTCCCTGGGAAGGGCTCTACCTCCACCCATGAATCTCAGGCATCCAGCCAGGGATGGAGGGTAGGAGTTGGTTAGGTATGGAACAGGTGTTTGAGAACAGCCTGACCAAACAAGGCATTCCGGCGGGAGTCCTTGTCCAAGCAGTAATGGGCTGTGAAGGTATGAACCGAGGCCCAGGTGGCCGCTCGACAGATCTGGTCGATGGACACAGAATTTAGATGAGCCATAGAGGCTGCCATGGTCCTCACATTGTGAGCTGTGACATGGCCCTCCAGAGAAAGGTTCTTACTCTGGTAGGCGAAAGAAATACACTGAGCAATCCAATTGGACAGAGTTCTCTTAGAGACTGGAAGTCCTAAATGAGAGGGATCAAAAGCAACAAAGAGTTGAGACGACTTTCTATGTTGCTGTGTCTTTTGTAAGTAAAAAGCAAGAGCTCTTTTACAATCCAGGGTATGAAGATTCCTCTCTGCATTTGAAGCATGAGGTCCTGGAAAAAAGACAGGTAAATAAACCTCCTGGTTCAGATGAAAAGGTGAGACCACTTTAGGCATAAAGTGTGGATTAGTCCTGAGGACTACCTTGTCATGATGGAACCTTGTATAAGGAGGATTAGCCACCAAGGCTTGCAGCTCACTGATGCGGCGAGCTGAAGTGACTGCAATGAGAAAAATAACCTTCCAGGAAAGAAATTTCAAGGAGGTAGTGGCTAAAGGTTCAAAAGGTGGCTGCATAAGATGGCCAAGAACCAGATTCAAGTCCCAGGCCACTGGAGGTGGTCTGATGGGAGGTTTAGTCAAAAGAAGGCCTCTCATGAATCTTGCTATAAGAGTTTGAGAGGAAAGAGTAGTTACTCACCTGTAACAGGTGTTCTCCAGGAGCAGCAGGAATCAGTCCTCACTTATGGGTGTCATTGATGCCGATGAAGCCCCAGCGGAGCATTTCCCCAGCTTTCCATGAAAGCCTTTGGGAATGCTGGCACGCATGCGCGGTTCCCTTCCCGCCTAAAGGTGCCATCTTACCTCAGTCAAATGACAGAGCTAAGAACAGCACACAAAAATGCAAAAATGAACGATGCACAACTGCAACTCCAAGGGGAGGAGGGAGGGTTGTGAGGACTGATTCCTGCTGCTCCTGGAGAACACCTGTTACAGGTGAGTAACTACTCTTTCTCCAGGACCAAGCAGGAAGTCAGTCCTCACTTATGGGTGACTCCCCAGCTCTAGGCTACCAGGAACCCAGGCTGAACAAGAGAACTCCCTCTAGTCTCAGCAACAGAGAAAAGGCTTTTCAAGAACACACCCTCCACAGGTAGCCCAACCAGAGGGCAGGAGTTGCCTAGACCTCAAAGAGATTCCTGAGTACTGCTTGGCCAAAAGCACTGTCCCTACGGGACTCCCTCTCCAGACAGTAGTGGGCTGCAAAAGTCTAGCTTGAAGACCAAGTAGCAGCCCTGCAGATGTCTTGCAATGGAACAGAGCGGAGATGAGCCACTGATGCAGCCATTGCCCTCACACGGTGGGCCGTGACCCTTCCCTGCAAAGGAAGGTCAGCCGCCTTGTAAGCCCAGGTGATACAGTCAGCCACCCAGATGGACAAGGTACGCTTGGACACAGGCCTCCCCAAGTTATTGGGGTCAAAAGAAAGGAAGAACTGAGAAGCCCTCCTGTGACCTTGAGTACGTTCAAGGTAGAAGAATAAGGCCCTCCTACAGTCCAAGGTATGGAGAACTGTTTCAGCCTGACTTGCATGAGGCCTAGGGAAGAAAGTAGGAAGAACCACCTCCTGGTTGAGGTGGAAAGAGGAGACAACCTTAGGAAGGAACTTAGGGTGAGTCCTGACGACTACCCTGTTTTTATAGAACCTGGTGTAAGGTCTATCACAGACCAAGGCCTGAAGCTCACTCACTCTCCTAGCCGAAGTAAGGGCTATAAGAAAGAGAGTCTTCCATGAGAGGAAGCGTAGAGGGCAAGTAGCCATAGGCTCAAAAGGAGGTCGAGTCAGCTGCTGCAAGACCACATTCAGCTCCCACTCAGGAGCAGGAGGACGTATGGGAGGTTTGAGCAGTAACAAACCTCTGAGAAACCTGGACACCAAAGGGTGCACAGACAAGGAATGGCCCTCTACTAAGGAGTGGTGAGCTGCCAAAGCAGAGAGGTGGACCCGAACAGAGTTGGACTTGAGACCTTGATTGGACAAGTGCAGCAGGTACTGAAGCACTACAGACACAGCACAGGAGAAAGGATCCTCTGCACGCAACTGACACCACACAGAAAACCTCTTCCACTTGAGAGCATAGGTTTTCCTTGTGGACTGTTTCCGAGAAGCTAGGAGAACCTCCTCAACTTCTTTAGGCAGGCCCCAGGGAGCCATGCCATCAGATGGAGCCTCCATGCCATCAGATGGAGGGATTTGAGATTGGGATGCAGTAGAGAGCCATGATTCTGAGAGAGAAGGTCGGGCTGCAATCCCAGAGGCAGAGGGAGATCCACCGCCAGTTGAAGCAGGAGGGGGAACCAAGGCTGCCTGGGCCACCTGGGAGCCACCAGGAGGACTGAGGCCCTGTCTTGGAGAATTTTGAACAGTGTCCGGCCCACCAGAGGGGTGGGAGGAAACGCATAGGGCAGGCCCTGAGTCCAGGGAATCAGAAAAGCATCTGCTGCTACTCTCAGAGGATGCGGTTGCCTGGAGCAGAACCGTGGCAGTTGGTTGTTCAGAGGACTGGCAAACAGGTCTATGGAGGGAAGACCCCACTCCAAGAAAATCTTTTTGAACCACTAAAGGATGTAGCTGCCACTCGTGTGGTTGCAGAATCCTGCTCAATTTGTCGGCCAGGAAATTCTCCTGGCCTGGAAGATAGACTGCCTTGAGGAGCACGTTGTGTCTCAGGGCAAAGGAACAGAAGACTTGTGCTTCCTGACAAAGGGGTTGGGAACCAGTCCTGCCCTGCTTGTTCACATAGAATATGGCTACCTGGTTGTCTGTTTGGATCAAGACAGAATGATGGACCAGGGAAGCAGTAAAGGCCTTTAGGGCCAAGCAGATAGCTCTGAGCTCTAGGAGATTGATCTGCTGGGACGCCTCCCAAGGAGACCACAGGTCCTGGGTGCACTTGTCTAGGCAGTGTGCTCCCCAACCCAACAGAGAGGCATCGGTGGTCAGCACCACTGTATGAGGTGGTATCTGAAAGGGCACCCCCACCAGCAGATTGGGGGGGGGGTGTAACCACCAGTTGAGGGAGGTCAGAAAACGGTGGGACACTCTGATCCTGTCCCTGAGGCTGCCGGAGGCCTGTGACCACTGAGTCCGAAGGCACCACTGGGCAGGCCTCATATGGAGCCTGGCATTGGGGGTCACCTGAACTGTGGACGCCATGTGGCCTAGAAGCCTGAGACAGAGTCTGGCGGAGACCAGGGACCTGTGCAGAAACTTGCTTGCAAGGTCTATGAGCCTTTGTGCTCGGTCCACTGGTAAGAATGCTCTTGCCAGTTGAGAATCCAACCTTGCCCCTATGAATTCCAAGTTCTGGGAGGGGAGCAAAGTGGACTTTGCGAAGTTGATGACAAAGCCCAGCTTTTGGAGCAGGCCTATGGTTCTGTTGGTGGCCTGCTGGACCTCGAGAGATGTCTGGCCTCTGATGAGCCAGTCGTCTAGGTAGGGAAACACAAAGATGCCCTGATTTCTCGGGTAGGCTGCTACCACTGCCAGGCACTTGGTGAAGACTCTGGGAGCGGAAGTCAGCCCAAAAGGCAGTACCCTGTACTGATAGTGGTTTCCTCCCACAATGAACATGAGGTACTTTCTGTGGTCTGGATGAATGAGGATGTGAGTGTAAGCATCTTTTAGATCTAAAGAGCATAGCCAATCTCCCTGCTGGAGGTAGGGCATTAGAGTTCCAAGAGTAACCATCTTGAACTTTTCTTTCACAAGAAACTTGTTTAGGTTTCTGAGATCCAAAATGGGTCGAAGACCACCGGTTCTTTTTGGCACCAGGAAATACCTGGAGTAAAAACCGTGACCCTGGAAGTGGGGAGGCACAGGCTCCACCGCCTTGTCCAGCAACAGACCCCTGAGCTCCTGGAGGAGAAGGGCTGTATGCAGGGGAGGCCTGAAAGGCTCCCCTGGATAGTGTGGCGGAGGTAGTTGGTGAAAATGCAGGGCATAGCCTCGATGGACTATGTCCAGCACCCAACTGTCCTGAGTTATCAGGGGCCACTGGTGGGCGAACAGGGCTAGGCGGCCTCCTGTGCAGGGCTGGGTCTGCAAGGGAGGTTTGTCTGTACTCAAGGAGTCAAAAAACCCCACCCTGCTGAGTGGGAGCAGGGGCCGGAGGCTTGGGGGCAGTATGCCTACGGGGCCCATTACCCCGGCCCTTGGCCTGCTGACCCTGTGGGGCAGGTTGGGCAGCTTGATATTGTGGGTACTGTTTGTAGGCAGTGCCCTTCCTCGGGTAAAAGGGCTTTTTACCCGGGCCCGTCTTTTTATGGGAAGGGGCAGAGGTCTTCCTGGACAGCCTTGTCCTGGTGAGGTGCTCAGTCTCGAGCTGTGCGGCCTTCTCGGCCACAGGTTTGCCAAAAAGGTTTTCACCTCGGCAAGGGACATCGACCAACTTGTCCTGAACCCATGGCTCGAGGTCCGATGACAGCAGCCACGCCTGGCGTCGAGCCGCAATGCCGGCAGCCGCAACTCGGGCCAAAGCCTCAAAGCCATCGTAGGCAGCGCGGGACATGAACTTAGAGCATTCCCGTATCCTCGAAGACAAGGACTTAAAACTCTGCAAGGGTTCCCCGGAGAGACCAGCAGAGAACCCGGCCAACTCCTTGGCCAGGTCTCGTAAATACATGCCCATGTACAGCTGGTAAGTCTGGACACGGCAAGCAAGCATGGAGCCCTGAAAACACTTTCTGCCGACTCCATCAAGGCTGCGGGCTTCCCTACTGGGAGGCACCGCAGAGTGCATCTTCTGACTTTTCAGACGATGCATGGCCGATTCCACAACCATAGAATGGTGCGGCAGCTGTGCTTTCTGGAAGCCAGGACTCTTGCGGAGCCGATAAATGGAATCGACTCGCTTGCTCAAAACCGGCGCCGAGGCCGGTGCCTCCCACATCCGGAAGAGGAGCCGCTCCAGCATCAGAGGAACCGGGACAGTAAAGGCCTCCTTCGGAGGAGAGTCGTACTGCAGAGCATCGAGCTCCTCGGCATCAGCCGGGATAGCCAGGGCAGCGGCCATATCCCGGATAAACTCCGAGAACCTAGTATCCTCCGGAGGGGATCTACTCCGGGGTTCAGACTCAGGAGACTCCTCATCCTTGGTTTCCCATGCAGACTCGTCCGATGTCGAGTCAGGGTCCAATGCCGCGGGGCCCCTGGGCACCCGCCCCGACGCCGGAGGCACCGGCGTCAAGACCCTCGGTCCCGAACGGGAGGTCGAGGGAGACCTCGACCGAGGACGACCTCGAGCCGCAAGGGACTCGAGTATCGGCTCGGTCTCCGGGGTCGACTTGGAAGTCGATGTCCCGGTGGTCGGGGCAGATGCGCCAGACAGACTGGCCATCAATGCCCGCTGCTGATCCATGAAGGCAGACATTCTGCTCTCCAAGGCTGTCAACCTGAGACTCAGCTCGGGTGACGCAGCAGCCCCCGACTCAGGCCCCGGTGGCGCCAGGCCCGACGTCAGTACTCGGGGAGGTGAGTCCTCGACGACAACAGGACTTACGTGTCCAGCAGACTCCGCTTCTATACGAGGAACTTTGGTCGGCTTCTCCTGGTCCACGGGCCAGGGACGACGGTCGGGGGTCTTAGACCTGGACCTCGAGGGTCCAGGGACCTCCTCCGACGCCGCCCTCGCGAGCCGCTTCTTCCTCTTACGTTCCCCTCTCGGGGGACCCCCTGTCCGAGGAGCTCCGACGCCTCTCGGGATCCCGAGATGTCGAAGCCTCAGACGAGGTCCGGGCACGAGCAGAGGCCGAGTCGGAGAAAAGCCTTTCACTTTGCTGCTGACGACTTCGGAGGGCCTTGGAAGACATTTTTCCACATGGCCCGCATGTTTTAGAATCGTGGTCCGGGCCCAGGCACCGAAGGCAGCAGTCGTGTGTGTCGGTGAGAGACAATCTTCTTACACCGATCACACTTTTTAAAACCACTGGAAGTCATGGGGGGAAAAAGGGTCCCCGCGAGGTCAAAAGATCAGCCTTCCAGGGAAAAAGAAAAAAGTTTAGGCGAGAACGCCTAGCCACTAAGGGCAAAAACCGAAAAATAAAAAGGGGGTTCGATACCGGTGTAACGATCCCGGTGGGAAGGGAACCGACGTCGAATCCAAGAAAAGCGAAACAACGCTAGAAAAAAAATCTACTTTTAACCGGGAAAACAGGACACACGTCCGATGGGCTTCATGGAAAAAAAGAGACTGAGGTAAGATGGCACCTTTTGGCGGGAAGGGAATCGCGCATGCGTGCCAGCATTCCCAAAGGCTTTCATGGAAAGCTGGGGAAATGCTCCGCTGGGGCTTCATCGGCGTTGATGACACCCATAAGTGAGGACTGACTTCCTGCTTGGTCCTGGAGAAATAGGCTGTCCATTGAGAGGTTTAAGGGATGCTGCAATAGCACTCAAATGGACTCTTACTGAATTTGTTTTAAGGCCTGCATGGGATAAATGCAGCAAATACTCTAGTAAAGAATTCAGAGGTATTGCAAGAGGGTTAAGACCCTTCTCTGCACACCAAATGGTAAACCTTTTCCATTTAAAAGCATAGGAACGTCTAGTGGAAGGCTTTCTGGAAGCATGAAGGATATCCTTCACTTGCTGAGAAAGATGCAAATCTTGAAGGTCTAGGCCTTCAGCAACCAGGCTCTGAGGTGAAGAGACTGGGGATTTGGGTGCCACAACGTTCCCTCCTCCTGGGACAGGAGGTTTGGAGCAGATTCCAAGTCCAGGGAGGGAGCTTGGGAGAGATGCAGAAGTAGAGGGTACCACACTTGGCGTGGCCAATGTGGTGCTATGAGGATCATAGACCCCTTGTCTCTCTGAAGTTTGAAGAGTGTCTTGGGAATTAGGGGAATGGGTGGAAAGGCATAGAGGAAGTCTTGCCCCCAATGAAGGAGGAAGGCATCCCTGGCCTGAACTCCCTGACACGGAATCCTGGAACAGAACCGGGGAAGTTTGGCATTCCACGGACTTACAAAGAGGTCTATGTCTGGGGTTCCCCAAATTCGAAAGATCCTGGCTATCTGGTCCCCATGGAGGGACCATTCGTGTGGAAGCAGAACTCGACTGAGTCTGTCTGCCCAAGAGTTTTGAACCCCTGGAAGATACACTGCCATGAGATGAATTTGATGCTCTCTGGCGAAAGCCCACAATCTCAGAGCTTCGTTGCAAAGTGACAGAGAACCAGTTCCGCCCTGCTTGTTCACGTAGAACATGGCTACCTGGTTGTCCATGTGGATGAGGACTGTCTTGTAGCTGAGCAGGGTGTGGAAGACTCTGAGAGCTAGAAAAATTGCTCTGAGCTCTAAGAGGTTGATATGTAGAGATGTCTCCTCTAGAGACCAGATGCCTTGAGTGGAGAGATCCTGAAGATGAGCTCCCCAACCTCTTGGAGAGGCATCTGTTGTAAGGGTTGCTTGGAGTAACACCTGTTGGAAGGGGGACCCCAGCAACAGATTTTGAGTGGACTTCCACCAGTGGAGGGACCAAAAGAGGCGACTGGAGGTTGCTATTTTGTCTGACAGGCAACCTGATGCCTGGGTCCATTGGGTGGACAGAGTCCACTGAGCTGCCCTCATGTGAAGGCGAGCATAAGGAACCACATGCACAGTGGATGCCATGTGGCCTAACAGTTGTAACATCTCTCGAGCAGTTAAATGGGATTTTAACTGAATTTGTGAAGCTAACTGCACCAAGCGGAGGCAACGGGCCTGGGGAAGATAGGCCCTTGCAGTTGTGGTATCCAGTAAGGCCTCTAGAGACTGAGTAGGGGTGAGATGGGATTTTGGAAAGTTTATTACAAGTCCCAGATACTGAAGGATACAGCTTGTGCAGGTTAGAGAAGTCTGGGCCTCTGACTGGGATGGAGCTCGAATGAGCCAGTCGTCCAGATATGGGAATACGAATATCCCTAGAGTGCGTAGAAATGCAGCTACTACTGCCATGCATTTTGTGAACACCCTTGGTGCAGAGGCCAGACCGAAAGGAAGCACCCTGTATTGGTAGTGCTTCCCTTGATAAAGAAACGGAAGGAACCTTCTGTGTGTTGGATGGATGAGGACATGGGTGTACACATCCTTGAGGTCTAGAGAGCAAAGCCAATCCTGACTCTGAAGGTATGGAAGGAGAGTACCGAGAAAAATCATCTTGAATTTCTCCTTGCATAGAAACTTGTCCAAATCTCTGAGATCTAAGATGGGTCTGTAGCCCCCTGTTTTCTTTGGGATAAGAAAGTAGGGAGAGTAGAACCCTGAGCCCTGTTGAAGAAGGGGTACTTCTTCTATTGCCCCTTGGGCAAGAAAGGTAATAATCTCCTGACCCAGAAGGTCGAGGAGAGATGTTTCAGAATTGAACTGTCTCACCATGGTGTGAGGAGGAAGGTTTAAGAAATGAAGCTTGTACCCCTCCCTTACGATGGAGAGGGTCCATTGCTCTGCTGTGATTTGTTCCCATCTGGGAGCAAAGTAAACCAACCTTCCTGGAATGGTGAAAGGCTCTGGAGGTTCTAGAGCCAGAAAGGCTAAGCTCTCTAGTTGTAAGTCAAAGGCCCTGAGGAGGCTGAGGCTGTTGGGCCGTAGCAGTCCTAGCAGCCTTAGGCTTGGCCTGTTTCGGTTGTTGCTGTCTCTTTGTAGCAAAACAACCTGCAGTAGATGACTGCTGACCATAAGCAGAATAATATTTCCCTTTTTTGGGAAAAAATCCCTTTTTGAACAACCTTTTCTTAAAAGGAGCAGAAGTAGACTTTGAAAGTCTATCTAAAGCAGAATTTTCAGCATCCATTTGGGTGGCCTTTGCTTGCCAATCTTTGCCAAAAATGTTTTCACCTGTACAAGGAAGGTTTCCTAGTCCATCTTGAACCCAAGGTTCCAAATCAGAAGCTTGTAACCAAGCAACTCTGCGTGCACCTATGGCAATGGCCGAGGCTCTGCTGGCACCTTCAAAAGAGTCAAAGGCTGCACGGTTGGAAAACTTGGAAATATCCTGGGCATGTTTGAGCCAGGTGAGGAACTCTTCCCTTTTATCTTCTGAAATAAAAGGAGATAAAGTTTGCAGGTGATCTGTAACTTCTTTTAGAAACATCCCAATATAGAGACTATAGGAGTTGATTCTGGCAACAAGCATACTGGCCTGGAAAATTCTCCTGCCAAAGGCATCTAAGATTCTAAATTCTCTTCCTGGAGGAGCAGAAGAGTACCTTTTTGTACTCTTTATCTTCTTCATAGCAGACTCCACCACAATGGAGTGGTGAGGAAGCTGAGTCTTATGAAAGCCAGGACAAGGAGGAACACGATACATGGTGTCCAACCTGCGAGAATGAGGGGAAGTGGTGAGAGGAGTCTCCCATATGCCCAACATGTGATCATAAAGAATCTCATGTATTGGTAAAGTGGTTGCCTCTTTAGGAGCCTTAGAATATTGTAAAATATCTAATTTTTTGGCTCTAGGCTCTGTCTCAGGGGCCACGGAGATGGAAAGGCCCCTGGCCACTTCCCTAATAAAGTCTTGAAAAGACAAGTCCTCTGGAGGAGACATTCTCCTTTTTGAAGAAGAGGGCTCCTGAGGATGAATCACCGATGCTTCGACAGAGATCTCTGATTCATCAGAGTCTTCAGAGGAATCGAAGTATCGCCTGTCTGGATGCTCCTGCAGAGCCCGATACGTGTACCGAGTGGTATCGACATCGGGAGTGATCGGTACCGGTTCGGTACCGATGGGCATCACAGAACAGGGTACCGCTGCAGTCGACACCGAAGCGGATGTCGATGCAAGCGGTACCGGCACTGGAACCGATGTCGGTACCGGTGCCGGAGTCGGTACCGGCAACGGAGTTTGTTGCGGTACCGAAGGCGTCGCAGCTTGTATGAATGCCGTGATGGCACGCTGCATGGTCAGGATATTCTGATCCATTGACGCAACCAATGTCTGGATGTCGGTACCAGTGGGAACCACCGGTATCCCAGAACATGGCAACAGGCGAGGTCAACCTGTGACCCCATAGATAAAGCTTTGGAAGCCGGAGCCTTTTGCCGGTGCGGATTCCTCGAGGGCAAGCCCGGAGGCATCTCGATACTTAGAGGGAGATCTACCCTTCGAGGACCGGTTGGATTTAAGTTTGGTTACCTGAGATCCATGTGAGGAAGAAGCAGCCCTGGAAGACGTCAATGCAACCGAAGCTGTATCCGAGGGAAACAGGGTACTGAGCTTAGCTGCTCGATTCTGTAGACCTCTTTTAGACATCATGGAGCAGGACTCATAATCCACAATGGAGTGGTCAGGACCTAAACATTTTAGACACCATTCATGGGTGTCAGTGACAGAAATAGTGTCGCTGCACTTCGTGCATTTTTTAAACCCAGAGGCGGGCTTTTTCATGAGGAAAAATGTCCTAGGCCTAAGGCCAAAGAAGAAAATGCACTGAAGTGAGAAAAAACAGTAGTTTTTTTTTTTAAAGAATAAAGAAAGAAAAGACTGGCGGTACCGGTCCAGCGTCGAGAAGGCAGACGCGCGACCAAAGAAATAAAATAAAATAAAGAAATTCTTCAGCGGTGACAGGAACACGACCTGCTGGCTCCGCGGAAAAGAAGAACTGGAGAGAGGCGGTTAGGTAAGGCAGGAAGGCAGTGCGCAGGCGCTGTGGGATGCTCCCAAAAGCTTTCCTTTTGGACGCTGGGGAGCGTTCCCGCGCAGGCTCCGTCGGTACCGACGATACCCATATGTGAAGACTCATTCCTGCTTGTTCCTGGAGATATGTAGATCAGCTGTTTACTCCTTCAAAAAGTAGAAAGGATACGGGACACACAATGAAGGTAGAGTATATCACACATTTAAGATTTATCTGAGAAAAAGGTTTTTCACTTAATGCATAATCAAACTCAAACTCATTGCTGGATGATGTAGCAAAAACTGTTAGTCTAGTTGGGTTTGGACACGTTCCTAAAGGTAAAATCCATAAACCATTATTAAAATGAACTGGGGAAATCTACTGCCTACCCCTGGGATAAACAGCCTAGAATCTGTCTACCTTTTGGAAACCTGATAGGCACTCGTGACCTGGATTGGCCAGCTTGATGAACCTTTGTTTTGATCCAGTTTGATATATCTTATGCTCTTATGTGTTTAATCAAATTTAAAAATGAACGAAAGGCGGAGAAATCAGAGCTTACCTGCTAATTGTCTTTCCTTGAGTATCTCCAGGTTCTTCCAGCCACCAATGGGGGTGTCGCCATCCACCAGCAGCTGAAGTCTGAACTTGACAGAATTCTGCTGTGCTAGTATAAGAGCTCCCACTTCCACTGGCAGGATTCAGTCTCCCCTTGACAAAGCAAGCCCACCTACCACCTCCTAACCCCAGTTATGTCCACGTCCCTCAATCGCTAACTCCAGGGACAAGTGAACTCGGATGACTCCTTTTATTTATTTGTAGATATATCTTTTTTTTTTCTTTTTTTTTTCCCAATACCAACATATAGAACTATATAGAGAGCAAGGACTCGAAAGACGGCTGGGCCACTCACCAAGCAGCCCCCCCGCTTTCCACGAGGAAGAACACCGCCCCCGCTCTACAGATCTCTTCACATAGCCCTCACTCACATCAGCAAGATCTATACCACATATCCCCAATGAAACTGACTCGCTGCTCTGCTCCACAGAATCGGGAGAGTGCTGGACGGGCCTGGAGATACTCAAGGAAAGATAATTAGCAGGCAAGATCTAATTTTGCCTTTCTTATCATACCTCTAGGACCGTCCAGCCACATATGGAAAGTACCAAAGCAGTACTTAACTCAGGGAGGGTCCGGCAAGTCCTGCCTGAAGCACCGATGCCCTGAAATGTGCATCATTCGCACTCTGAACATCGAGACGATAATGCTTTGCAAAGGCATGGCGGGATGACCACGTCACCACTCTGCAGATGTCCCCTGGCGGCACCAAGCTGAAATCCACCCATGAAGCTGCCTGTGCCCTCGTAGAGTGCACCTGCAACCCCACAGATGGCACTTTTCCCTGTGCCACATAGGTCACAGCAATTGCATGCTTCACCCACACAGCAATAGAGGCCTTGGACACTGCTGAGGACCCTCAAACACCATGAACAAGTGATCAGAGGCCCGAAAGGACTTTGTCCGCTTAAGATATCTGCGCAGAACTCAAAGCAAGTCCAGCAGGTCTAATTTCCGATTCTCCTCCGTATCTTCCAACTCAGAAAAGGCCAGCAACGACAACGTCTGATTCAAATGGAAACAAGAGACCACTTTCAGGAGAAAGGAGGAAACCGGTCACAAAACCACCTTCTCCTTAGAGAAAAGCAAAAAGGGCTCCCTACAGGAGAGCCTGGAACTTGGACACTCGCCGTGCAGAACAAATTGCCACCAAGAACACAGTCTTTAGTGAGATCCTTTAACGACACCGAGGCCAGTGGCTTGAAGGATGCCCCTGTGAAGGCCTCTAACACTAGGTTCAGATCCCACGGCAAGACTACAACCCGTACCTGCAGCCTGATCTTTGCTGCTGACAGAAATCGCAGCATGTCCGGATAGCTAACCAAGGGGTGACCCTGAACTGTTCACCGGAAAAAGGAAAGCGCCACAACCTGTACCTTTAGTGACCCCAGTGACAGGCCCTTCTCCAGTCCGTCATGCAGAAATTGCAGAATTGAAGGAATCAAACATGACAGAGCTAGGAGAGCCCTAGAGGTGCACCACCCCTCAAACACTCTCAAGATCCTCACATAGGCAAAATTCGTGGATCTCTTTCGAGACTTCAACATGGTCGCAATCACGAACACGGGGAAGCGCTTCCTCCACAGTCGCGCCCTCTCAAAAGCCAAGCCATAAGCAAGAACTGATCCACTTGAGGCATCAAGACGGGCCCCTGCGACAGAAGGTTCATCCTCTCTGGAAAGTGCCAGGGCTCGTCTATCAACAGATGCTGTAGATTCGCATACCATGGCCTCCATGGCCAATCTAGTGCAATGAGGATCACAAGCCACGGGTGCGCCTCCATGCGCTGCAAGAGCCTGCCCACAAGCGCCCACGGTGGAAACACATACAGGAGCCCATCCACTGGCCACTTCTGGGGCAGGGCGTCCAACTCCTCAGAGATATGCTCCCTGCGCCTACTGAAGAAGGGAGCCGCTTTGGCAGTCACCAGAGTAGCCATCAGATCCATCACCGGCACGCCCCAGCATAAGACGATTTCGTGAAACACTACCGCATTCAGCTCCCACTTTCAGGCATCCATCCAGTGCCGGCTGAGGAAGTCCACGTGAACGTTGTGCTTGCTTGCCACATGTGCAATTTATATGGCTGTCAGGTTTTCCTCCACCCACTAGAGCAATGATGGACTCTCGGCCAACAGGTTTGCACTGCCCACGTCTCCCTGGTGATTGATGTACGCTACAGTCCAAGCACACCCAGACTGCCTTCTGAGCTATCAGTGGACGGAAGCACTGCAGGGCCAGGAACACCGCTCTTAGTTCCAATCTGCTGATTGACTAGGCGGCTTCCTCTGGGGTCCGCCACCCTTGGGTCACTTGCGACCGACAATGCGCTCCCCACCTGGTGAGACTGGCATGCATTGTAACCAACATCCACTGAGGCAGCTCCAGCAGAAGCCCTGCTGTGATCTTTTCGGGCCTGAGCCACCAGTCCAAACTGAGGCATGCTGGGACCAGACAGGATTCTCTGGACAGTAAGGCCTGCTGTAGTGGCCTCGTATGCGCCCGCACCCACAGCATAAGGTCTAATGCTGCCGCCACTGAACAGAGTACCTGCAGATAATACCATGCTGAGCACCTTGCACCGCAGCAAGGCCCTTTATCTGCATTTAAAGCCAGACCACTCTCCTTTCTGGCAGCAACACCGTCCCTGCTAGTGTGTCGAACTGTGCTTCGAGGTAAACCAGTTGTTGCACCGGTTGCAGCTGGTTCTTGGCTAAGTTGACCACCCAGCTGAGGTGCTGCATCATCAACCTCACCCACCGGATGGATGCCACTCCCTCGGTTTCCGACTTCACCTGGACAAGTCAGTCATCCAGATATGGGTACACCAGAATGCCTTCTGGCCTCCGAGCCACCGCCGCCGCCACCACCACCATGACCTTGGTGCGCAGAGTCGTGGCCAGTCAGAAGGGCAATGCCCTGAACTGAAAATGATGTAATGGTTTGGTTGGATGGATGGGAATGTGGAGATAGGCCTCCGACAGATCTAGCGTGGACAAGAACTTGCCCTGTCTCACCACCAGAATGATCGATCTTAGGGTTTCTATTCGGAAGTGAGATACCCAAAACACGCAATTGACTCGCTTCAGATTGAGGATAGGGAATAAGCCCCCCTCCCCTCCGTTCTTGGACACCACAAAATAAATGCAGTAATGATCGGACCTGCACTGTCTGGTGGAACCGGCTCTACCGTCCTCAGCTGCAGCAACCGCTGCAGGGTGGTGTGTATTGCTACTGCTTTGTCTGAAGCCTTGCAAGGGGAGATAACAAAGGCGTCTGCCAGGGGCTGAGTAAACTCCAGCACATAGTTTCCTCGAAATATTTCCAAGATTCACTGGTTGAAGGTAATTTTGGTCCAGGCAGGGTAAAACTGCTGCAGCCGACCTCTGATGGGTACCTTCACCTGGACCTGCCTGGCATCATTGTGGTTTCTTTGATGAGGGCTGCGAGCTGGCAAAAGAGCCCGAACTGCTCCCCTGAAGCCCCAAAGGGCAGCGTCCATATCTTCCCCTCTGATAGGGGGTGGAACCACTTAAAATCTCTGGACTGGCCTCTCTGACAGCACCCGTGCTTGGGGCCCTTCAGCCGATCTTCAGGTAGCTTCCCGCCTTTGGAATCCCTGAGGTCCTTAACCAGCATATCTAGGGCCTCCCGAAAAAGCAATTTTCCTTTGAAAGGAAGCTTCACTAGCTTTTCACGATGGAAGATGCGCATAACCGAGGAGTCGCCCCCCCCCCTCCCCAGGCAGTTCGTCTTCCTTGATTCCCAGATCCCCTGGGGGTCCTAGAGATCGGAGGGCCCTTTCCCAAACTCTTCAGAGGCATGTGACTGCAGAGAACCTGGAGTTCGTCCGCCCCCTGACTCTCCAAGGAACTGGCCCAGCTGGGGTGCCAAATCTGTGCCCTTATCCAAAGAGAAGGGGGAAAAAGATTGTCCTCCCTCCATTTGCGGAACAGATCCTGCCTCTGATGATACAGTCTGCTGCCTTTTAAGGCAATAAGCTTTATGCAAAGCCAGAATGAAATCCAGCAAGAAAACCTGCTCCAAGGCCTGACTAGACAGCCCACATTCGCTCTGCAATGTCTTCCCTGCCAGGAAGCAGCTGATTTTCCCTTTCCTGCCTTCATTTTGCTCTGCCCGCGCTTTGCCTCAATAGAGGGGAGAAGGAACAAGTCCACCTAAAATGGCTGCCTTTCCCACCTGAATCGGGGCTCCAGCATCTGCCTGCTCTGCCCCTTCCGGAGCATCCATGGCCGGCGTGGCGAACTCCTCCCCCCCCCCCCACACCTGGCCCGATTTAAAACTACTTGGTGGGAACCGTGCTGCCGAACACAAACCCTGGCGGAAAGAGGGAAGAGGAATAAAGGCTGCCAGCCACCTGCACTCGCTTCCTGTCCCTGCAGCAGAGTTACAGAGCAAGGCCTCAGACACCAAAGTGGCTGCGACGGTGGGGGGGGGGGGGAACGATCCACGAACCCACTGCTAGCAGGCACAGAAGACTCCCACGGGCTGCTCAGACCCCTAGACAGACCGTTCTGCTGCTCACAGACCTGTGCTTGGGCTGGCGGAAGGGGAAGGGAACCTGGAGCTTCCAGGCTAATTTCCCCTGCTGCTGCTGAATGGCTGCTCAGCCTTTCGAATCCCCCACTCACCAGCAATTAAGACCAAAACTTATACCCCCACGAAATTACCATTGCCCCAAGGCTAGCAAAAACGCCAACTATCCTGCTACACTAGCCCCAAATCAGGGGGTACCTTAGGGAGACCACTGCGATTGAGCAACTCAGCTGCAGAGGACTGAAAGACTGAATCCTGCCAGAGGAAGGGGGAACTCTTATACTAGCACAGCAGAATTCTGTGAAGTTCAGTCCTCAGCTGTTGGTGGATGGAGACACCACCATATGTGGCTGGAAGGGCCTGGAGATACGATAAGGAATGGCAATTTAGGGGGGCTTCAGTACATGAAGCATTAGGGAAAAGACATCCAAGCACACAGTAGCGTTAAAAAAATAAATGTATACCCAACAGTTATGTTTTAAAGACTGCATAGTCAGACTGTTCTTCCAAAGAGTGGAAATGAAGAATAAAAGCCCAATTTTGCATAGGGCATCCAGATAGAAAATAGAATGACCAAGTTCAGACATGCACAATTGTCAGAGTATTTTATAAAAGAACTGCTAAATCCAAAGCCCTTTTGTAAAACACTTAGAGGGAGCAAATCACTCAGGGCTTTGAAAGTGTGGATGCCAATTTTGTAACCTACATGCTTAAGAGCCTGATTTTATAAAATTAGATGTCAAGAAACAGCCAATTAAGGAGCTCAGTGTAAAAATAAATTACATTTCTGTATTTGAGATTGTGTTCAAACATCAGAGAAGCAAGCACAAGTACCCCCTCAATCACTTGTGCAAACCCCGTCCAAATGGGCCGACACCAAACTAAGAGCAGAAATGCCTATTTCTATAATTTTTTTTTGAAGTATGCATACATTGCAATTGTGAAATTGGTAACCCACACATTTTAGTCCAACAAACCATGCCAACAATACACCCCCTTCGAAGCTGCGTGCTCTGTGGATCTACACATGAAAATAGCAGTTGTTTAAAATCACTCGTTTAATGCTTAAGGCTTTTACAGATGTAAATGCTATGCAAGCTTTCTAAAATGGAGCTTGTAAGTTTTTAAAGTACACCAAGTAACACTAGACATTTCTCTGAATACACAAAAAATATCAAATTCTAAGCTTTGGACAAAAGATATAAAAAATGAAGACATATATTTGTCTCTCTGCCTCTTAACCAAAAGACTGTAGGTGAAGAGCAGATGCTCATTCTTCTGAATAGTAGTTCAGAGTACACCAAATCGAACAATGCTATTAAAAAATGACTACTAATCTAGATTCCAAAATTAGAACAAATAATGAAGGTAATAGGCATCAATAAAAAATGATATACAAAATATATGTAGAGAAATAGAAATCTATAGGATGCTATTTGCTTGATCACAAATCATTGACTTACATGCTAAATTTTCTTATGCTGTACAAAATAAAGATATTTTCTTGGCCTTGCAAAACTTAGGTTTCCCCCATACACCCCTCCCTTAGTTTCTATGCTACTGCACATGAGAAATAAAAGAGTTAGAAGCTCAAGGACAAAAGGAATACTGAGTGAAACATGCTGATACAAACTTTGCTCGGTGCAGATTAAGGGAAGAATAACTTAAAAACATGAAAATTAAGAACATGGGCACTAAGGGAGGGGGGGATTTATGAGAACTCATGAGACCGGTAATATAACCATAAAAGGAATAAGGTAAATTAGGGAAGAGAGGTAAAAGGGGCAGGAGTTAGGAGAAGTAAACGGAGGCAGAGATTCACATGACCTGAATAAAGATCACTAATAGGTAGGAGATTAGAAGTACCTGCACCAATAGAGTAATAGGGGAGAAATTTGTAGGAGAAATGAATGTAATAAATATGGAACTGTTTATATGATAAAGCATGCTCACTAAAAAACAAATTGTGTCCATCCATCTTGCAAGACTGAATAATAAATAAAAGAAACTTTGGTTTCACTGAATTGTCTTATTGTGATAAAATTATTATTGTTTATTACAAATTCAACAAGGGTTATAAAAGAAACACTATCAACTGAGTCATGTAAAACATCAAGTGCCTACACCTTCAACTTAAAATATACAAAACACACTTCTCTTCAAAAACATATATGGCTTTGGAGCCTCAGTACAACTTCATAGCATCAGACAAGTACCCAGACATTGGCAGCATTTCACAATGTAAGCTGCATCCTGCAGGAGGTAATTTCAAAGCAAGGACATCGCACTACGATCTACAAGAGCAGAATCACTTCATACCCATCTTATCCCAGGGGAACGCTACTTCTGCATCTCACCAGTTGAGAATCCAAATTAGTAGTTACTTTTTGGTAGCAGAAAAATACACCAAATCAAACAATGCTTTCTGTTTGAGGCTTTTTTATGTCTGCTGATAGTAGTTCAGAGTGGCAGACAATGCTCCCTACAATAAAGGGCCAAATTCAAGACTTCCCCTATGTGACCTGCATTTATCTGTGGCATATATGTGCTGCAAGGCCATGTCCCAAGTACGCAGTGCTATGCAGAAGCATTATTTGCACCAATGGACAGAATAAAAGTGAAACATCTCAAGCTGAAGAGACACCTTCTGTAGGGGTTACTTTGTGACAGAGCATTACTGAACAGAAAAGGAAACCCAAATTCCTTTCATTACCTCAGGCTTGCTGAAATCTGCAGTAAGGCAACGTGGGTTACTTAGTTGCTTCTCTAGACTTTCCTGCAAGGAGAAAAAATTATTATCACATGATATTCAGTTAAGAGGAATTTTCTAAGCACACCTTGGTACATTACCCATACACATAACATCTTATGAACTCCAGAGGGAGGCTCTCTTTGGCACAATGCAAGTACTACTCGGAGTATTAGCAGTAAATTTGAGAGACAGATCATACTCCACATTCCCTGGCTTAGAAGTGAGATTCATGATTGTCATGGTATGCACAAAACTAAACCATTTGGAGAAACTGCCCCCTAAGGGCTATATCAAAGCACTTTGCCAAATTTCTACATCTGAAAGCTACCCAGAGAATTTTTTTACCATTCCTAACAGTTAAGATATTCTGGCAGAGGACTAATAAGGCTGCTTAAAGAGCCATGCAGTGCAAGTCCTAAAATGTTCCCCTCTTATTAATTACTGGTGTATGTCTTTATTTGACTGTTTCTGCCTCTTTTTTAATGGTTTCTAAACACATGTAGATTAAAAAAAATCCTTAATTGGAATTATTTCAGATTTTGAAAAAAAACTCAAGTGATAAATAAAAAAAAAACACTCTCTAGCTGGGGGCACTCGACAAACCCAAGGTTGAGCTATAAGGGTTGCAACACATCAGAAATGTAGGAAAGCCCAGAGTGAGCACCAAGCTAACTAGACAGTCTGTTCATCCCACATACTGCATACTCTGCAAAAATCACACTTTTATTCTCAGTACAAGGAAAATATAAAATATTGTTGGGAAATAATCTGTTTCTATTCTGTACAATGCACAATTAGTGCAAAATTCTCCTCTCATATAGAATTTTCCATTTCTCCTATGGAACGTAAGGATAGGAGGGAAACCAGTAACAAAATCCAAACCACTGGGGTCTTCTCCATCTCCCATATAAATTGGCTTTTACCTATGTTGTGTGCTCTTGAATGATCTGGCCTCCCAATCTGTCTTTGCAAGGCTGAGAACGGCATGGAACTTCAGCCACTACAAGGTTCACACCATGTGCGACACACAGTAGAAAGAAGATAGCTATGCCAGGTCCAGTGCCTTAAGCATGGGTTGAGAGAAAATGAATATGTTGGTGGAGACTGATAGCTGGGAGAGGCGGGTGGGGGCCATAAGTGTAAACATTGAGGACTGGGAGACAGTGTTGAAGAGCACAAACTGCTCATTAAAAAAGTAAAAAATGTCTGCATTTTTGTTTAAGAAAACTTGCGTTTAAGTTTTAATTACTACACAAAGACAATCATATTTGGGAAGGTGAAATTAGACTTAACTGCTAATTGTTGTTCCTTGAGGAACTCCAGTTTAGCATAGCTACTCACCTGTAACAGGTGATCTCCGGGAACAGCAGGAATTTAGTCCTCACATATGGGTATCGTCGGTACCTACGGAGCCTGCACGGGAACGCTCCCCAGCGTCCAATTAGAAAGCTTCTGGGAGCATCCCATAGCGCCTGCGTGCTGCCTTCCCACCTTTCCCAACTGCCTCTCTCCAGTTGAGTTTAAAGCTGAGACAAAGAGAGAGAGAGAAGGAAATGAAAGAGATAGAGAGATACAACTCCTAGGGGAGGTGGGTGGGTTGTGAGGACTAGCCTGCTGTTCCCGGAGATCACCTGTTACAGGTGAGTAACTATGCTATCTCCAGAAACAAGCAGGAATGTAGTCATCACATATGGGGGACTCCCTAGCTTTAGGTGCCAGGGAGAGACCCCAGAAGTTGCGTGTCCCTGAACAGGGCTCCATTTCCACCCATGGATCACTGGCATCCTATCAGGGATGGCGGGTAGGAGTTGATTAGGTATGGAAGAGGTGTTGGAGAACAGCCTGACCAAACAAGGCATCCCAGCAGGAGTCCTTGTCCAAGCAGTAATGGGCTGTGAAGGTATGAACCGAGGCCCAAGTGGCTGCTCGACAGATGTCGTCGATAGACATAGAGTGCAGATGAGCCATTGAGGCTGCCATGGCTCTCACATTGTGAGCTGTGACATGGCCCTCCAGAGAAAGGTTCTTACTCTGATAGGCGAAGGAAATACACTGAGCAATCCAGTTAGACAGTGTTCTCTTGGAGACTGGAAGTCCCAAATGAGAAGGATCAAAAGCAACAAAGAGTTGAGAGGACTTTCTATGTTGCTGTGTTCTTTATAAGTAAAACACAGTTACTTACCTGTAACAGGTGATCTCTGGGAACAGCAGGAATTAGTCTTCACATATGGGTACGTCGGTACCGACGGAGCCTGCACGGGAATGCTCCCCAGCATCCAATCAGAAAGCTTTTGGGAGCATCCCTCGCGCCTGCGCGCTGACTTCCCGCCTTTCCCACTGCCTCTCCTCAGTTGAGTTTCATAGCTGAGACAGGAGGAGAGAAAGAGGAAAGGAGATAGATAGATACAACTCCTAGGGGAGGCGGGTGGATTGTGAAGACTAATTCCTGCTGTTCCCAGAGATCACCTGTTACAGGTAAGTAACTGTGCTATCTCCAGGAACAAGCAGGAATGAGTCTTCACATATGGGGACTCCCTAGCTGTGGGTGCCAGGGGAGATCCCATAAAATGCGTATCCCTGGACCAGGACGGCATTTCCCAAACTTGGATCCCCGGCATCCCCTGAGGGATGGGGGGTAGGAGTTGAATAGAGAAGAGCTGTAGAGGAACAGCGAATCTAAAGACTATAGGGAAAAATGAGTCTTTAGAAGGTATGTCAAGTATCATTAAAATATTTAATGAACTAGTACAATATAGAGCTTACCTACTGGATTGTAGGAAGTAGAACTGTGATGGAGTGTACTGTAGATGCAGTAACAAAATCCTCAAGGTAACTTCACAGCAGTGAGGATGAAGTTCCAAACCTGGAATGGGCAGGTGACCCAGGTGTCAACTGGGGTAGGAGAAGAACGGCAGGTCTTCAATGGAAAGCTTTATGGGAAAAAGCTGAAACTCTTTTAGGTACAGAGTTATTAACATTGAGGACTAAAAGAAGACGACTGACCGATCTGGAGAATTAGCCCAGTCCTGAAGGGAAGAGGGGGTATGGAAAAAAGCCCCTATTTCCAAGGAGAACAGAAGTGTACTCAGAAGTACTGAAGATGTACACTGTCTTTCCTAGCTGGTAAGAGATAGGAAGACATTGAAGTTTGATACTCCATAGACAGGGAGATTTATAACAAAAATAGAAGCTGTTGACATCACAGCAGTAATTGTGTGTATAACCGCTCCCACTTACTGAGCCGTATGAGAATAGGCAAGTTGACTGTCTGGACCTCCTAAGAAGGTAAAAGCTTTATAGCACAGACAGTTAGGGAGATAGTAGGTAATACATAGCGTCCTATGGACATTTCCCAATGGGCACATATATATATATATATATATATATATATATATATATGGAGATACATACATATCTATATATATGTGCATATATGTCTAGATATGTGTGATATATATAGATATATAGATATAGATATATAGATAGGCATGACTTATGCCCACACAGATTACAGAAATATGTATGTATAGGACATATACATACAAGAATATATGTCTGAGGATACATGCCTGCAACTGGGTCCCACAAAACATTCACATGGGGAATGTGATGGGAAAAGATTCATCTAATAATAAGGGGGTGAAAACCACCTGAAGATATATAGAGAATCTATTTCTGCGGTGCAGGAATGTAGTTCAGTGGAATAACCAGTATGGTTGCGTGAAAAAACAGAGGATAATAGCAGTCTGGCAAGAGCACGTCAGGAGTACTTTAGGACTCTGACATGTCCAAAGGACTAAAAACCGCATAAACTAAGACACCAGGATGACCCAGCCAAGGGACACAGGGGTATCATGTATACTAAAAGAGTATGCGTAGTCCAAGTGGAGCAGAAAAGCATAATGCCAAGCTGTAAGGAAAAAAGGGGTAGATTCCTGCAAGATTGGGAAATCCTTGGACATTCACGCAGAAAAAAGCTTGTCTTCTGTATCACAACAGGAGACAAGAGGGTATAAAGAAACCATATAGTCATGGAATGATTATATAAGCTTCTTCTACTATATGGAAAAAACCCTCAGAGACAAAGTTCAATGCTCTGTAGCAAGGGCCCATAGTAGAAAACTTCTCTGAAGATTGCAGAGAGCATTGTGCAGGAGAATTATGAGATAAAACTGACTGAAGTCAGGTGTGTTGCCACATCCTAGGAAAGGATATGGCTAGAAGAAGATAACCTGCAGTGAGTAGAATTATGCAAGATAGTTGAAAGTAGCTTGCAATGAGTATTAAAGTAATCACTGGAACTCCTGCATGCACAGCAACTGAACAAAACAGGGGATTCTCTTGTATAAAAACAGAGAGAAAACAGACAAAGGGAGCGGAGATATTCCCGTCCCTGTCTGATGAGTTGTTCAGAGCAGGCATTGAAGGATAACAAAAAGTCTACACTGTAGAGAAAGAGAAGTGTTTCAGTATGGTACCAACTCAAGCAGGGGAAAAACCCTGGAAGAGAGGGGGTTGGAAGGTGACTTACCATATGGTAAGGCAGCTGAAGAAAAAGATGTCCATGTGTGGACAGAAACTATCATGGGATAGTTGTAACCTCCCTTCGTAGTAGGAAGAAGGGGAGAATTCTGTAACCCATGGACAAAGTATCCTAACAGCTTAGCGTACTGAAAAAGAAAAAACCAGTGTAGAGTTTGAAGAATAAACTTCTGCTAAAGAAGTTAACTGTAGATTGCAACATACAGGAACCTATGGTTGCTGGTTATGATTAGACTGGTTAGAGTCTGGAGACTTCAGACTAGGATGAGATGTCCCTTGCTTGGGTACATCTGGAGGATGGGCAGGAGAAGGGTGAAACCTTCTTTTCTTAGGGAAAGAAGGTTTGGTAGGACATTTCCTACGTCCTGGGGAAAAAGAAGGCTTAGGATGGTTTCCAGAACCAGGAAAGTCAGTGGAGCAATGAGCAACCTGACGTAAAGCCTCTTTATTGAAGAGATTTTCTCCAGTACAAGGAAAATTACCCAGTGTATGTTGTGCCCATCTACTCAAGTCTGAAGCTTGCAGCCAGGCTTTGAAGTGATACACCCTAAAACAAAGCGAATAAGTAAATGAAAAACAAAACAATGTATATAGTTTAATTATGTTCAACTGTACATAGTTTACTAATTGTTAATTGTTAATTATTAATTGTTAACTGTATTTACCTAGCTACAAATGTTATATGTAAAAACAGACCACACTGTTTATTGTTGTTATATGGAAACCGCACCTGATCAATGGAAGGAGCGGTATATAAATAATCTGTTAATTAAATTAAATTTACGACGTGCTCCAATGGCAATAGCAGAGGATCTGCTAACAGACTCAAAAGAGTCTAGAGAAGCACGAGAAAGAAACCAAGAGATATTCCTGCTATGATTAAGAAGAGAGGAATAGTCAGTGGCCTTAGGCTCTGACAAAAAAGGGGACAAAAGAGATAATTTCTCTGTGACCTCCTGAAGTGTCAGACTCATATAAAAAATATATGAAATAATTCTTGAAGCCAGCATAGAAGTTTGGAAGGTTTGACATCCAAAGGCATCAAGTGCTTTAGATGCACGACCTGGCGGATAAGAAGAATGCCTCTTCTTGCTTCTTACCTTCCTCATTGCTGATTCCACTACAATGGAATGATGTGGAAGTTGGTTTTTTTGAAACCCTGGAGAGGGAGGCACCTGATACAGAACATTAATGGCTGTAGAAGGCGAAGGAACCTTAAAAGGTGATTCCCACATCCTCAGAAGAAGATCCTGCAAAGAATGATGTAAAGGAAGCATTATATTTTCCTTTTCTGCAGGATTTTGGCTAAAAGTAGAGCCAGGAATAGGAATGGCAAGAAAGGTTGCCATGTCAAGGAGAAATTTCTGAAAAGAAAGATCTCCAATGGGAACTATTCCTGGGTAAGCTGAGGTTGAAGGAGCAGCTTGAGCACCAGAAGACATACTGGACTGGTGCAGAAAAAGAATCCTGCTAGATGGACAGTGATACTGACAGTTCTGATTCGAGGCAGTTAGTACTGCATCGTCAGTGCCCGGTATCGATTCCAAGCTAGGCATAGAAAGGATCGAGGGCATGGATGGAACTGCAGGAATCGACATCGATACCGGTATCGGAGACGATAATGTCATCGAAGCAGTAATCGGGGGCTGCTGAAGCGGTACCGAGGTAGCCAGAGAACCTTGGTGAATATCCTCGGTACTGCGTAGTCGGAAACGATATGGATCGGTTCCGAAACGCATCGGTACCAAATCATCTAGACTGGAGATCGATTCTAGACTCGGCATCGAAGGGAGCGAGTCTATCGATGCATGTCTAGAAGGTACCAACGTTGGTGGTGGTATCGGCAATGCCGATACAGGAAAGTCAATCGGAATCGTATCGATCGGTTCCGAAGGTACCGAGGACGTCCGAAGACGATGCCTGGTGAAGAGAGGAACACTCGACACCGGCGCCGATGTCGGGGTATCGGTACCGCTCGAAGCTGATACCAACCCCGAGCATGGCGAAGATACAGGAAAGTCAATCTGAGTCGTATCGATCGGCCCCGAAGGTACCGAGGATACCAGATGACGATCCCAGGTGAAGAGTGGAACACTTGACACCGATGCCGATGCTGGGGTATCGGTACCGCTCAAAGCCGGTACCAACCCCGAGCATGGCAGAGATACAGGAAAGCCAATCTGGGTCGTATCGAACGGCCCCGAAGGTACCGAGGACACCAGATGACGATCCCTGGTGAAGAGTGGAACACTCGACACCGGTGCCGGTGCCGGGTTATCGGTACCGCTCGAAGCGGATACCACCCCCGAGCACGGCTCAGGTATGTTCTGTGAGGGGTGAGCCCCAGGAACAACCTGAAACCCCGTAAATGCTTTGGAGCCCGAAGACTCCCGCCGGGGATTTATTGCCAATGGGGTCTTGAGGGCAAGGCCGGAGCCGTCATCATGCTGGGCATGAGACTTACCCTTCAAGAACTGTCTAGTCTTAACAGACTGTTTGTGGGTTACCTGATCCTGGAGAGAAGAATAAACCGGTGTCCTCACCTCAGGAGGAAAAACGGTATCGAGGGAAACTCGAAAAAGGGAAGGTCTTCTCCCAATAATACAGCCTGATGGATCAGGGAAAAAAGGGTCAGGACCCAAACTGGTTAGACACCAAGCATTGGAGTCTAAAAAGAAAACGTTGTTTCCACAGTGAAGGCACTTCTTAGGGGAAGGCGGCTCCATGTTGGAGAGGCCTGGTAGGCCCAAAAAGTTAAGACAAAAACTGAGGAGAAAAAATATCTCTAAGTTTAGAAAGAAAAGAATAAAGCACCGGTGGTACCGGTATCGGCGGAAAAGACAGCCGCGACCACAAGAAAACAAGAAATAAGAATTTTAAAGAAAAACGTTTCTGCGGTGACAGGACGACGTCCTGTCGGCTCTGCGGAAAAACGAAAACTGAGGAGAGGCAGTGGGAAAGGCGGGAAGTCAGCGCACAGGCGCGAGGGATGCTCCCAAAAGCTTTCTGATTGGATGCTGGGGAGCATTCCCATGCAGGCTCCGTCGGAAGACTCATTCCTGCTTGTTCCTGGAGATAAGTCTAAAGCTCTTTTACAGTCCAAGGTATGGAGATTCCTCTCTGCATTTGATGCATGAGACCTTGGAAAAAACACAGGTAGGTAGACCGCTTGGTGTAGATGAAAAGGCACGACCACCTTTGGCATAAAGTGTGGATGAGTCCTAAGGACTACCTTGTCATGATGGAACCTTGTATAAGGTGGATCAGCTACTAGCGCTTGCAACTCACTAATGCGGCGTGCTGATGTGATTACAATGAGAAAGATAACCTTCCAAGAAAGGAATTTCAAGGAGGTAGTAGCTAAAGGTTTGAAAGATGGCTTCATGAGCTGCCCAAGAACCAGGTTTAAGTCCCATGCCACCGGTGGTGACCTAATGGGAGGCTTAGTTAGAAGAAGGCCTCTCATAAATCTTGCTACAAGAGGATGAGAGGAAATAGGCTGTCCATTTAGAGGCTTAAAGGAAGCTGCAATAGCACTCAAATGGACTCTTACTGAATTAGTTTTAAGATCTGCATTGGATAAATGAAGGAGATGCTCCAGCAATGATTCCAGAGGTATCGCAAGGGGGTTAAGACCCTTTTGCGAACACCATATGGTAAACCTTTTCCACTTGAAAGCATAAGAGCATCTTGTGGAAGGTTTCCTGGAAGCAAAAAGAATATCTTTTACTTGCTGAGGGAGATTAAGATCATGGAGATCTAGGCCTTCAGCAAACAAGCCCTGAGACGCAGAGACTGGGGATTGGGATGCCATAACATTCCGCCCTCCTGAGATAGGAAATCTGGAGCAGACCCTAACTCCAGGGAGGGAGCTTGAGAGAGATGTAGAAGCAGAGGGTACCACAATTGCCGTGGCCAATGTGGAGCTATGAGAATCATATGGCCTCTGTCTCTCTGAAGCTTGAACAGGGTTTTGGGAATTAGAGGAATGGGTGGAAAGGCATAAAGGAAGTCTTGACCCCAGTAAAGGATGAAAGCATCCCTGGCCTGAGCCCCCTGAGCCGGAATTCTGGAACAGAACCGGGGAAGTTTGGCATTCCACGGACTGGCAAAGAGGTCTATGTCCGGGGATCCCCAAAGTTGAAATATCCTGGCCACCTGGTCTGCATGCAGAGACCACTCGTGTGGAAGCAGAACTCGACTGAGTCTGTCTGCCCAAGAGTTTTGAATGCCTGGAAGATACACTCCCAGAAGATGAATCTGATGCTCTCTGGCGAGGGTACATAGTCGCAAAGCTTCGTTGAAAAGCGACAGAGAGCCTGTTCCCCCCTGCTTGTTCACACAGAACATGGCTACTTGATTGTCCGTATGAATGAGGACTGTCTTGTAGCTGAGCAGGGTGTGGAACACTCGAAGAGCAAGGAAGATTGCTCTGAGCTCCAAGAGATTGATATGTAGATGACTCTCCTGTGGAGACCAGGTGCCCTGGGTGGAGAGGTCTTGCAGATGAGCTCCCCAACCCATTGGAGAAGCATCTGTTGTGAGAGTTGCTTGGGGTAAGGGTTGTTGAAAAGGGGACCCAAGCAACAGGTTTTGAGTGGACTTCCACCACTGGAGGGACAAAATAAGGCGACTTGTGTTTGCTATTTTGTCTGACAGGCATCCTGATGCCTGGGTCCATTGAGCGGATAAAGTCCACTGGGCTGCCCTCATATGGAGGCGAGCATAGGGAACCACATGTATAGTAGATGCCATGTGGCCCAGTAGTTGTAACATTTCTCGAGCAGTGAGATGAGGCTTTAGCACTGCTTGAGAAGCTAACTGCACCATGCGAAGGCAGCGGGCCTGAGGGAGATAGGCCCTTGTCTTTCTGGTGTCCAGCAAAGCTCCTATGAACTATAAAGACTGAGTGGGAGTTAGACTGGATTTTGGGATGTTTATTACAAGACGCAAATACTGAAGGATACGTATTGTGCAGGATAGAGAAGTCCTGGCCTCAGACGACTGGCTCATTCGAGCCCCAACAGAGTCAAAGTAGGGGAAGACGAATATCCCTAGAGTGCGGAGAAATGCTGCTACGACAGTCATGCATTTCGTCAACACCCTTGGTGCTGAGGCCACGCCAAAAGGAAGCACCCTGTATTGGTAGTGCTTTCCTTGAAAAAGGAACCGAAGGAACCTTCTGTGGGTTGGATGGATGAGGACATGGGTTATGCATCCTTGAGATCTAGAGAACAAAGCCAATCCTGACTCTGAAGGTATGGCAGCAGAGACCTGAGAGAAATCATTTTGAATTTCTCTTTGACAAGGAAGTTGTTCTATTCTCTGAGGTCTAAGATAGGTCTGTATCCCCCTGTTTTCTTTGGAATAAGGAAATAAGGGGAGTAGAACCCTGCACCCTGCTGATGAATGGGTACTTCTTCTATTGCCCCTTGGGCAAGAACAGCAACCTCCTGTCCTAACAGGTTGATGAGAGAGGTCGGAGAATTGAACTGCCTTACTACTGTATGAGGGGGCATGCTTGAAAAATGAAGCTTGTACCCCTCCTTTATGATGGAGAGTGTCCAATGCTCTGCTCTTATTTTCCCCCATCTGGGGGCAAAGTGACATAACCATCCTGGAATGGTGGAAGGCTCTGGTCCCCCGAGAGCCAGGAAGGCTAAGTTCTCTAGCTGAAAGTCAAAGGCCTTGCGGAGGCTGAGACTGCTGTGACGGCTGAGGCTTACCAGTCTTTGCTTTCTTCTGTTTGGGTTGTTGCTGACCCTTCTTGACAAACTGACCTGCTGAATGTGCCTGCTGAGCATAAGCAAGATAATATCTTTTCTTCTTAGAAAAGAATGGTCTCTTGAAAGATTTCTTTCTAGCAGGATCAGCTGTGGATAATCTATCCAAGGTGTAATTTTCAGCATCCATCTCATTGGCTTTTTCCTGCCAATCTCTACCAAACAGGTTCTCACCAGTACAAGGGATGTTTCCCAATTTGTCTTGTACCCAGAGCTCCAGATCAGATGCCTGGAGCCAAGCAATTCTACGTGCGCCTATGGCAATAGCAGAGGTTCTGCTTATGCACTCAAAGCAGTCAAAGGCTGCATGGTTGACAAATTTAGAAACATCTTGGGCATGTTTGACCAAAGTGAGAAAATCCTGTCTTCTATCCTCAGGAAGAATAGGACTTAAATCTTCTAAATCATCGCGCACCTGAAGAAAATAGGAAAAAAGTAGAATATATATATTTATTTTTTTTAAAGACAGAAAATAAGAAAAAAACCCGGCGGTACCAGTAAAGCGTCGAGGAAGGCGGACGCGACCACAAAAGAGAAAGAAATAAAGAAGAATTCTTCTGCGGTGACAGGAACAACGACCTGCTGGCTCCACGGAAAAAGAAGAACTGGAGAGAGGCAGTTGGGAAAGGCGGGAAGGCAGCACGCTGGCGCTGTGGGATGCTCCCAAAAGCTTTCTAATTGGACGCTGGGGAGCGTTCCCGCGCAGTCTCCGTCGGTACCGACGATACCCATATGTGATGACTACATTCATGCTTGTTCCTGGAGATAGTCCCGAACCTCTGGGGTTAGGCACCTCCTCCCGCAGCTTTGAGACTGAGCACGTCACTCTTTTTTGGTGACACCAATATAAATAGCTCTGGGACCGCCACCTTGCTCCAGTAACCTACTGACAAAGCAGACTCACCAGAGCAATAAGTAAGTAGACATTTTCCTCTTAAACCTTACAACTCTATACATTTAGAACAGTATGAACTTTATATAACTAACCAAGTTACCCAGCAATTTATCAGGCAACCTCTATGCTCCTGCGTAGGCTCGCCCCTCCTTCCCGCGAGGACCTCCCCACAGGCACTATGAAAATTTTAAGTCCGTACACACCCCCCACTCCCCGAATGGACGACAGCCCTAAGGCTACTCCCACAGCCCACTGATAAATCTTACTTTGCTTCAGGCTGCCATCCACCACAATCTATCAGGGAGGGATGCGGGACTAGACTGGAGCTCCTCAAGGAACAACAATTAGCAGGTAAGTCTAATTTCACCTTCCTTATCGTCCCTCCAGTCTAGTCCTGAACCTCTGGGGATGTAACAGAGCAGTGAACATTTTATCGGGAGGGACCTGCCAGACCAGCCTGAAGCACTGCTGATCCAAACCTAGTGTCACCTTCTGCCTGAACATCCAGCCGGTAATGCTTGACAAACGAATTCAAGGACGACCACGTTGCCCCCTTACAAATCTCCACTGCTGGCACTAAACTACAGTCTGCCCAGGAAGCTGCCTGTGCCCTAGTCGAATGGGCTCTTAAGCCCTTGGGAACTGCCTTGCCCTTCACAATATACGCCGACACTAGCAATAGAAGCCTTTGACGCCGGCTGCCCTTGTTTCGGCCCCCCAAAGAGCACAAACAATCTGTCCGTCTTGCGGAACAGGGCCATTACCTGCAAATATTGCCTCAACGCCCTACCGATATCCAGCCTATGAAGTCATCCTTTAGACTTATTCTTGCCCATTCTTTCAAATACTGGCAACTCTACTACCTGATTTACATGAAATACAGAGACTACTTTAGGCAAAAAAGAAGGCATCGTCCTCAAAACTACCTTCCCGTCATAGGACGACAAAAAAGGTTCTTTACAAGACAAAGCCTGTAACTCAGAGATTCTCCTAGTCAATGAAATAGCAACCAAAAATACCACTTTCAGCGTAAGATCCTTCAATGTCGCCTTAGCCAATGGCTCAAATGGTTCCTGTACCAACGCCTCCAACACTAAGTTGAGATCCCACACAGGGACCGATGCTCTGCATGGCGGCCTCAACAGTGCCGCCGCCCGTAGGAATCTTTTCACTTCTGGATATGTTCCAAGCGCCACCCCTTGCACCTACCCGCGGTAGCAAGAAAGCGCGCCAATTGAACTTGTAGAGACGCTGCCACTAGACCTTTATCAAAACCATCCTGCAAAAACGCCAAAATTTGTGGAACTGAGGCGCCTAACGCCGTTACTCGCCTATCTTCGCACCAAGACTCAAACAGCTGCCAAACACGGACATACGCCACTGAAGTAGATCTACGTCTGGATCTCAATAATGTAGAAATCACCGCCGCTGAGTACCCCTTGGCTGTCAACCTTGCCCTTTCAAGAGCCAAGCCGTAAGCGAGAATCAATCCACCTGAGGCATACTCAACGGCCCCTGCACTAACAAGTCTCCCCTGACCGGCAGTTTTAATGGCGGCTCCACCAGGAGCCGCATTAGATCGGCATACCATGGCCTCCTTGGCCAGTCTGGCGCAATTAGTATCACCTGACCCCTGTGACGCTCTATTCGCTGCACTACCCGACCTATCAACACACACGGTGGAAAGACATAGGAGTTGCTCCTCTGGCCATCTTTGCATCAGCGCGTCCAAACCTTCCAACATCCTTTCTCGTCTTCTGCTGTAAAATCTTTCTGCCTTTGCCGATGAGAATGTCGCCATGAGGTCCATTACTGGCAGGCCCCAGCGATGCACCAGCAAGTCGAAAACCACCTGATGTAGAACCCATTCTCTCGGATCTACCTTGACTCGACTCAAAAAATCGGCTGTCACATTGTCCACCCCCGCTACATGTGCTGCCGATAGCGCTTCCAGATGCAACTCGGCCCAGCTCAGAAGCTCCTCCGCCTCCTCTTTGAGAACCACGCTGCTGGTACCGCCTTGACGACCAATATAGGCCACCGCTGTTACGTTGTCTGACAACACCCAGATCGCCCTGCCTTGCAGATGCTGCTGAAAGGCTTTTAATGCTAGAGTGACTGCCCTTAACTCCAACCGGTTTATTGACCAGCTCCTTTCTTTCTTGTTCTGTCCACTGACACTGGGCAAACTGTCTCTTGAAGTGAGCCCCCAGCCGAACAGACTTGCATCCGTCGTCAACGGTCTCCAATCTGGCGACTCCAGAAGCATCCCCTTCTCTAAACTCCCTGGAAGTAACCACTACCGCAGCGACTGAAGTGCCTCCAGCGGACAGAGCAACCTTTGGGACAACTGATCCGACTGGTGTGACCACCTTCTGAGCAGAGCTCTCTGCAGCCATCGCATGTGGGCCCTGGCCCATGGCACTACTTCGAGCGTGGCCGCCATCGTTCCCAACAACTGTAAATAATGCCACGCCAAGGGGGTCCTCCTTTCCCTGAAGGCTCGAACCAGATGCTGCAGTCTTTGGATCTTGGGGTGCGGTAGATACACCCTGCCGCTCCTTGTGTCGAAGCGAGCGCCCAAATATTCCAACTCTTGTGACACCTCCAACTTGCTCTTTGACACATTGACTACTCACCCTAGGATCTGTAGGATTGTAACACTCAACTGGTAGCTTTCTCACTTTCTTTCTTTGACTTTGCACGAATCAACCAATCGTTCAGGTAAGGGTGAACCAATACCCCTTCCTTACGCAGAACCACCACTACAACCACCATGACTTTGGTGAAGGTCCAAGGCGCTGTTGCCAAACCAAACGGCATTGCCTGGAACTGAAAATGCCCCATGGGCACCGCAAACCGAAGGAACCTCTGATACTCCAACCTGATAGGTATATGCAGATACGCCTCCGAAAGATCTAATGATGTGAGATATTCTCCCTGCCGAACAGCCACAACTGACTGACCTCAGCGTTTCCATGCGAAAATGCGATACCCTGAGACACCTGTTCACCCTTTTTAGATCCAGGATCGGCCTCCAGGTTCCCTCCTTTTTCAGCACCACAAAATAGATAAGAGTACCGACCGCATCCGCATTGGTCTGCCGGAACCGGCACTACTACCTTGAGGGCTAGCAACCTTTCCAAAGTCTCTCTCACTGCCTCCAGTTTGGCTCCCACTCTGCATGGAGATTGAACGTAGGCGTCGATCACTGGTCGTTGGAACTCAAGCACATAACCTTTCTGAATTACTTCCAACACCCACTGATCGGACGTAACTTGGGCCCAGACAGGATAGAACTCCCTCAGACGCCCTCCTACGGGTACTAATCCTGCCTGGACCCTCCTCACTTCATTGCGATTTCTTGAGGGTCGAGGGGGAGGCAGCTCCAAAACCTCTACCTGCTCCCCTGAACCCCCGAAACCTCTGGGATCTATACTGAAATCGTCTTCTCTGAAACTGACCAAACCTTGCCGGACGAAACTGGCGAAATGCTCTTTGCTGACTCTTGGAAGGTGCCAGAGGACGACTCTGTTTCTGCTTGTCCTCCAGCAACTGTCCACCCTTGGACTCTCCGAGGTCCTTTACTAACTTGTCCAAATCCTCTCCAAACAGGAGCTTGCCTCTAAAGGGGAGCTTACCAAGCCTTGCCTTGGAGGCCCCATCCGCCGCCCAATTACACAGCCACAGATATCTTCGCACCACCACCTACACCATACTCTTAGAAAGGCCTCTAATAACATCATACTGAATATCTGCCAAATATACCACCCCTGACTCCATTCGGGACACCTCATCGACCGCCTCTTCCACTTGTACTCCCCTTCATCCTTTGGGACCATCTAAGGCAAGCCCTTGCCACCCATGCTCCACAAATGGCAGCCTGCATTGACAGCGCATTTACCTCAAAGACTTGCTTTAGCAAAGAGTCTAGTTTCCTATCCTGCATATCTTTCAGAGCAACATTCCTTCCACAGGAATCGTAGTTTTCTTAGTGACCGCCGATACTGCCGCATCTACCTTAGGAGACTTAAAAAGCTCCTTATCTGGTTCCTCCAACGGGTACAGACGTGCCATCACTCTGGATCCATTCAGGCCTGCCTCAGGCGCGTCCCATTCCTCCTGAATCATTTCCCTAAATACCCTATGTACTGAGAAAGCTTTCTGGGACTTTCGAACCGCCTGTAACAACGGATCCTCCAAGGTGGCATCCTCCGCCTGTCCCGCTGCCGGCATGTTCAATGCCTTCAGAGTCTCTGTGATCAGCGCCGACAATTCCTCTAGTCGGAACACGCGGACCACCCTTGCCTGGTCCTCCTGTTCCGCTATCTCACCTTCTTCCAGGTCCTGTTCTATCTCTGAGTCCTCTAAGTTCTCCGACTGATCCTCCAAGTCCACTACCTGCTCAGCCTTGTCATCAGCTTAGGCTTTTTAAACCGAATGCTACTAGCTCCCCCATCCAGTGGCACCCCCGGGTGCTTGGCCCCCAGCACCCCCTCTCCCACAGGCCCTGCCAGCCCACGCCCTAGAGTCTGCTGGAGTAATGCCATAAAATCCTGTGAAAAAATTGCTGCTAGCCCCTCTTGCAAAGGAGGCTGGGACGCGGGGGTATCAGGAGCCGAGGACGGCCCCGGCACTGGCTCCTGGGGTAGCGCAGGCGGAGAAAGAGGTTCAGTTAAGACCAAAGCCTCCCCTCTTAAACTTTGTCGCACTATCCCCTGCCATGTCCCTTGTGGTAGCTTCTTGTGCGCAGCCCCTGCACACTCCTGCCTCCGAAACTGACCCTCTCCGGATCCCACAAAGGAGGCTGAGAGGCTTAGAAGGCATACTTAATTCCTGACCATGTCTAAATCTTCAACTAAATAAACTTATTTAATCTCCTCTATTCTTTTTAAGTAAAGAAACAAAGAAACACAGTCACACCCAAATATCAATAACTACATTCCAACCACGTAAACTTTCCTGTCTCAACAGCACATTACTCTACTTCACCAGATTAACAGTACTCTTTTCAGACACTATGACACTGTTATGTAAATAGTTTATTTATTTATTTATTTTATTTTAACACTTATTTATATACCGCATCTTCCAGCGATCAGTTGCGGTGTACAATTAACAACAATTAACAATGCAGAGCTTGTTTTACATAGAACAATTATAACTTTTTACATAGAACATCTTAACTTGTGCAACAAAGGGTTTAAAGATTAAACAGAATGATTCAGTAAATCAACTAACACTGTATTACAATTTAAACAGAAGTACTGTCTCTAAAACAGTTGTAACTATATACAAGTGGGGTATCAATGCATAGGAATGGAATGATTATTCATTTAAGTTTGTACATATTTGTTTGTACATATTTGTTTGTACATATTTGTTTGTACATAGTTGTTTTGTAAATAGTTGCTCCTGTTATCCAAGTTGATTTTCCTGTTAACTGTAATGACCAGATAAATGTAACTTGTCTGAGGTTTCTTGTTCCATGTAAACCGCGCTGATAACGAATAGTGCTGTATATAAAAAATGTTAATAAATAAATAAATAAATAAGGTAACTACTGCCTAAACTATAGCCATTACTGCAAAAATTAAAGGCCTCTAACCAACCCGTGAAGAGAAACCAAACTTCTCCCGGTTTTCTCACGCTGCTGCCACGCGGTCCGGGCCTGCCAACAGCTAGACGCTAGAACGCCGAGCCCCCTTGCTGACTCTCCCTGCTGCCGTTTCAGTGCTTACCTCTTCGGCGCCATCACTTCGCTGGTCTCGGATCCCGGTGCTCATGCATTCTTACTTGCATGTATCGAACCGGGGAACCTGCCGCCAGTGATCAAGCCGCTTCTGCCTTCCCCACCATGGCTCAGACTGACAAGATGCTGTGCGCGGCTCAAGCAACGCTGCTCAACAGCCCTTCACCCGCTCCGGGGGATCGGGAGCTGGAGACCTCGATCTCAACTCCCTCACTCTCCCCTGTCAGTACTCAGCTCTTCAGGGAAGGGGGAGAAGGGGGGCAGCCTTTCCTGTAAGTCTAAATTTAAAATTCACTTATCAATAAAAAAAACACCAATTTAAAGGGCCAAACACCCCCATTTTTTTAAATGCACTACACTAACTCCTTCCTATCCTTAATCATTCCTCCAGTGAGCTCCGAAAACTTCATTGGGCTCACACCTCCTCAAGCTGCTTGGAGACTGATATTACTGGAGCAAGGAGACGGTCCCAGAAATTTGCATCTGGCGCTTGGGAATTTCAACTCCCGCCCCTTTTGGGAAAAAAAAAAAAAAGAGATCTCTATTAGCAGACCCCTTCTTGTCTGCCTGCAGGGATCTGATTTCCCATGGGCAGAACAAGAGGGGAAGGCAGGAGGCTGACCGTGGGGAAGATGAGAAGAGAGCCACCATCACAGCAAAGTCCCCTGCTGTCTTTCCAGAGGAGATCAGATCCCTGTGGGCACAACAGTAGGGGAAGACCATGATTGCCGGCATGCAAGGCAGCAGTCTACCCATAAGGATCTGATCTCCCACAGGCAGAAGCGGGCAGCCTTCCATGGACCCTACAAAAAGCATAGTTGATCACTTGTAACAGGTGTCCTCCAGGTACAGCAGGAATAAGTCCTCACATACAGGTGACGTCGATGGAGCCCTGCGCAGAGCATCTCCCCAGCTTTCAAAGAAAGCCTTTGGGAGATGCCACCATGCATGCCCAAGTTTGCCATCTTGCTCAGTCAAATGCCACAGCTACAGCCCAACCAAGAAGATGGCCAAAAATGAACAGCAATTCCAAGGGGAGGAGGGATGGTAGTGAGGACTGATTCCTGCTGTCTCTGGAGAACACCTGTTACAGGTGAGTAACTATGCTTTTTTGCAGGGTCCATGGACAGGCTGACCTCTTCTGCTGGCGGGAGATCGGATCCCTACGGGTAGTAACTACGCTTTCTCCAGGAACAAGCAGGTAGTCAGTCCTCACATATGGGACTCCCTAGCTCCAGGCTACCGAGGACCAGCATAAAACAGGGGCACGGCACGGCCATGGGCAGCTGCAGGCGAATCCTGATGACAGACTCGAGGGACCCCCATTGTCCAGGGAGAACCACGGCTCCAGTAGCCTGAACAAGAAGGGTCGCAGGGCAGGAGTTGCCTAAACCCCGAAGAGGTTACAGAGTACGGCCTGGCCGAAGGCACTGTCCCGTTGGGACACCCTCTCCAGGCAGTAGTGGGCTGTAAAAATGTGAATGGAGGACCAGGTGGCGGCCCGGCAGATGTCCGCCATGGGCGCCGAACTGAGATTGACAACCGAGGTTGCCATCGCCCGGACACTGTGCGCTGTGACTCAATGCTCCAGCGGGATACCAACTCGACTGTGAGCAAAGGCGATGCAGTCCGCCACCCAGATTGATATGGTCCGCTTGGTGACAGCCAGCCCCAGACGGCTGGAGTCGAAGGAGACGAAAAGCTGCAAGGCTTTATGGTGGCCCTAGGTCCATTGCAAATAGGAGGACAGGGCTCACTTGTAATCCATGGTATGGAGGACGGCTGAGGCCGAATAGGCATGGGGCTGTGGAAAGAAGGTAGGCAGCACTACCTCATGATTCAGGTGGAAGTCGGAGACCACCTTTGGAAGAAACTTTGTGTAAGTGCGGAGCACAACCCTGTTCTTGTAGAGTCTGGTGTAGGGTGGCTCAGCCACCAAGGCCTGAAGCTCACTGACCCTGCGGGAAGAGGCGAGAGCCACCAGAAAAGCTACCTTCTAGGAGAGGTAGCGCAAGGAGCAGGTGGCGAAGGGCTCAAAAGGCGGCTTAGTAAGCTGCACCAGGACCACATTGAGGTCCCATTCCACCAGGGGTGGGCAGATGGGAGGTTTGGAGAGCAATAAGCCCCGCATGAATCTTGTGAGGAGGGGCTGCACCAACAGAAGCTTGCCCTCCACTGGATGGTGGTTGGCGGAGAGCGAACTTAGATGCACCTGGACAGAGCTGGACTTAAATCCAGACCGTGAGAGGTGGAGAAGAACTTGAAGGACCACATGCACCGGACAAGGAAATGGGTCCAATCAGTGCTCCATGCACCACGCAGAGAACCGGTGCCACTTGAAGGCATAAGCTCGTCTCGTGGAGTCCTTTTGAGAGGCTAGAAGGATGTCCTCCACCTCCGTGGAGAGGTTAAGGGGAGCTAAGTCAAACTGTTCAGTCGCCAGGCCATGAGGGACAGAGATTCCAAGTTGGGATGGAGAATCGAGCCCTCCTCCTGTGTCAGAAGTCCCAGGAAGCTCTCGAGATGGAGAGGGGGTTCCGTTGAGAGAGACAGAGCAGCAAGGGGAACCAGGGCTGCCTGGGCTACCTCAACTACCTTGGGACCACGAGAATTATCAATGCCCTGTCCCACTGGGCCTTGAGGGGGGTCCGGGCTATCAAGGGAGTATGAGGGAAGGCATACATCAGGCTGCCCAACCACGAGATAAGGAAGGCATCCGCCGCCACCCGAGATGGGTGGGGTTGAATACTGCAGAACCGGGGCAGCTGAGCATTTGCCAGGCTGGCAAAGAGGTTGAGGCTGGGAGAGCCCCACAGCTGGAAAAGCCTGCTCGCTACTCTGGGTCAAGGTGCAACTCGTGCAGCTGCAGGACCCTGCTCCGCTGTCGGCCAAAGCACTGTTCTGGCCCAGTAGGTAAACCGCCTTGAGAAGAATCCCGTGGCAGATTGCAAAGGAACAAAGGGCCACAGCCTCCTGGCAGAGGGGTAGGAGCCCGTGGCACCCTGTCTGTTCACGTAGAACATTGTGACCTGGTTGTCCATCTGGACAAGCACCGACCGGTGCTGCAGGTGGTGCCTGAATGCCTGAAGAGCGAGGAAGACTGCTCTGAGCTCAAGCAGATTGATCTGCTGCTGGCTCTCCTCAGAGGACCAAGCTCCTTGGGTGCAGAGCTCTCCGCAATGGGTAACCCAGCCTGTCAGGGAGGTATCTGTCATTAGGACTCTCTGGGGGCTCAGGGACTGAAAGGCCATCCCCACCTGCAGCTGATGTCCTGCCCCCAGGTTAGGGATTCCATCAGCGGAAGAGACACCATGACCCTATCGCAGAGTCAACCAGTAGCCTGGGACCACTGAGATCGGAGACACCACTGAGCCACCCTCATGTGAAGGCGGGCATCGGGAACCACGTGAACCATAAAGGCCATGTGGCCAAGGTGGCGAAGCAACGTCTGGGTTGACACTGAGCAGCGTCACTGTACCTCGGCCACAGGCCACTCAACTGTCGAGGGGGAGAAAAGCCCTGGCCTGGAAGGTATCAAGGTGGGCCACGATGAACTCCAGTATGCGAGTCGGGGTGAGCTGGTATTTTAGACGGTTGATTACAAAACCCAGGTACTGCAAGACCTGGATGGTATGGCCGGTGGCCTGCTTGGCTTCCTAGGTTGTATCCCACTTTACCAGCCAATCGTCAAGATAAAGGAAGACACAGGTCTTTTGAAGGCGGAGATAGGCCACTGCTACCACCGCCAGACACTTGGTGAAGACTCGCTGGATGGAGGCGAGGCCGAAGGGAAGGACACTGTACTGGTAGTGATTGCCTCCGACCACGAACCTCAGGAACTGTCTGGGATGGATAAGGATGTGGGCGTAAGCATCCTTCAAATCCAAGGATCATAACCAAACTCCCTGCTGGAGGTAAGGCATCAGTGTTCCAAGGGAAAGCATCTTGAATCTCTCACGCACCAGGAACATGAGGTTCCTCAGGTCCAGAATGGGCCTGAGGCCTTCCCTCCTCTTCAGAATCAGGACTAGAAGCTTTTCCCCCTTGAGGGACGAGGCACAGGCTCCACCACCCCGTCTCTTAGAAGACAGTACCGAGGCCCGGTGTAGGGGAGACAGAGGTGGTTCCCCAGAAAAGAAGGGCAGGGCAGTCCGTTCCAGGTGCAGACGGTAGCCCTCCCGGATGACCTGGAGAGCCCAGGCATCGGTGGTGTTGTGAACCCACTCGTGGGCAAAGTGGACTAGACATCCTCCAGTGGGGAGCTGGTCCTCCAGAGGAAAAAGGGCTATGCAAATGGTGTCAAAACCCCAACCCAAGCTGGGCTGGAGCCGGCATCTGTGTCTTCTGACCCTTAGGTTTATGCAGTCCCTGGCCTGTGCCCTTGCCTTGGGGATCCTGCTCAGGAGTTTGGGCAGCCAGGTAGGCAGGGTAACCCCAATAAGGTTGACCCTTCTGGAGGAAAGGGGGGCTTCTTCTTCTTTTGTGGTTTCTTCCTGGGAAGAGTGAAAGTCTTTCTATCTTTATCTTTATTTCTTAATTTGATATACCGCTTTGGTCGAAACATAAAAGCGGTTTACAATAACAAAAAAGACTATGCACCCTGACTATAGGAAAAGGAACGCCATAGTAAGATAGGAAAGGGGGGGAAAAGGACAGTGCAAAACACACAATAAGTATATCAGACGTAGACAAAACAAAACTCAGGGAGGGACGGCAGGAGGGAGGTCGAAGGCTTGCTGAAATAAGTGGGTTTTCAATAACTCCTTAAACTTTGGGTAAGAGGATTCCAAATGGAGGGAGGATGGGAGGGCATTCCAAAGAGCAGGGCTGAGAAAGAAGAAGGCTGAGCGATGGGTTTGTTCTAGATGTGCCTAGAGAGTTGGGTCCGAGTGACATACTCTGTCTCGATCTCGGCCACCTTTTCTTCCATTGGCTTGCCAAAGAGCTGCTCGCCGAGGCATGGGATATCCAGGAGTTTCTCCTGAACCAACTGCGAAAGGTCTGAAGACTGCAGCCAGGCCTAGTGGCAGGCGCCAATGCTGGCGGCGGCCACTCTAGCACTAGACTTGAAGTCATCATAAGCGACTCTGGAGAGGTATTTGGAACACTCCGTGACAGACTTTGTCAGGGCCTGGAAAGCACCACAGATTGTCCCCATCGAGGCCCGCGGTGCAGCCACCAAGCTCCTTGGCCAGGTCCCACAGAAACATGCCAATGTAAAGTTGGGAAGTCTGAATGCGGCAAGTCAGTATTAAGCCCTAGTAGCATTTGCGCCTCAGGGGTTCGAGCGTGCGGGACTCCCTGCCCGGTGGCACTGAAGAGTGAGTCTTCGGGCTCTTTTGCTGGCACATGGCCGACTCAACCACCATGGAGGTGGGAGGGAGCTGTGCTTCGTGGAATCCTCACCCCTGCTGGGCTCGATACATCGTGTCAAGACTGCCGCTCATGATGGGCACAGAGGCTGGGGTCTCCCACATCCGGAGAAGCCTGGTGAGGATTGAAGGCACAGGGACCGTGAGGATCTCTTTAGATGGTGTCTCGTACTGGAGGATGTCTAATTCCTTCGTACGCGGGCCCTCCTCCAACTCCGTTGTGAGGGAAAGGGCCCATGCCATATCCCGGACGAACTCGAGAAAAGGAGGTATTCTCAGGCAAGGAACGGCACGCTTAGCAGCTGGGGGAGACGAGTCCGAAGGAAGGTACTGGTGGGCCCGGGACTCCGGGGACGTCTTGACGTCGGACTCCCAATCAAAGTAGCCCGAAGAGGACTCAAAGTCCTCTGGCTGCAGGAGGACCGGTAACTCTGGTCCCGGGTGCTTCAAGGCAGGGGCATGGCCAGAGCCAGAGGCACTCGCCTGTGAAGATCTCGCTCCCGAGGATCAGGAGTGAGAACGAGACCCTTGCCAAGGATCTGCCTGAGGCATCTAGCTCTCGGCGATCACAGCAGCAGCCCAGGGAGTCCTCGAGGTCAAGGTCCCTACAGTTTCTGCGGGGCCGGGGGTCAGCACCTGCTGTAATGCGAGGAATGCAGAAACGCTGCATTCCAAGGCCAACATCCATGCGTCCCACTCGGGGATTGCAGCCATGGACACCGACACTGGCATGACCGGGTCAGACGTTGAAGAGGAAAGGGGGTCTTCGACGGGATGGGCCTCGGGAGACCGTAATCCATCACCAGAGGTCACAACCTCGGCCCTGGACACCTTCCGAGGGTGTTCCTGTTCTGATTCCTCAGGAGCTCTGCGGGGACTAAGGGACTGGGCAGGGCACTTCCTATGCTTGTCCGTTTCTCCAGACGAGGCTCTTGGGGTTTTCCTCTTATGTGCATGCTCTGGGGACCCTTGCTTGAAGTGTCAGCGGGACCACAGAGGGGCCGCAGGGGCCTTACGCGAGTCTGAGGATCCGGGAGGGGCATTCGGGCATGAGGCTACCGGGATTGAGTCTGCCTTGTGGAAGATGTCACCCTCCTTAAGCCGATGGCTCTGGATAGCCTTTGTGGACATTTTCTTGCACAAGGAGCATTCCTACAGGTTGTGGTCAGCGACCAAACACTGGAAGCAGCAATCGTGAGTGTCAGTGAATGACATGATTTTGGAGCACCGATCACATTTCTTAAAGCCGGTGGCCATTGGGGGAAAAAGAACCCCAGCAAGGTTGAAGACCCTCAACGTAGCCAGCGGTTAAAAAACAGGCACAAAAGCGCTGGGATGGAAAAGTCAAGACAAAAATGAGTTTCAAGGCACGGAGCGTTTGCAGCGGGTCTTGGGCAGGAAAGGAGCCGGCGCAAGCCGGAAATGTACAAAAAAATAGTACGAGAAAATCAACTTTTTTCCCCGAGGGGACGAGACGAAGTCTGTAGGACTCCGCGGAAAAAAGGAGACTGAGCAAAATGGCATCCTTGGGCGGGAAGGAGACCATATGCTTGGTGGTATCTCCCAAAGGCTTTCTTTGAAAGCTGGCGAGATGCTCTGCGCAGGGCTCCGTCGGCGGACATGACCTGTATGTGAGGACTGACTTTGTTAGTTCCTGGAGAAACAACAAAAGAAAAGAAAAGAAAAAAGAAAAGACGGGGGAGTGAAGCTGCAAAAATATAAAGCAGCAGTATTTTACAAAAAAAAAAAAAAGGGAAGAAGGATGGGAGGAATGGAGAACAGGGATGAGAGTGCTAGGGAGAAGGGGTGAGAAACTGGAAAGAGAATAGAGTGGGGAGGGTCTGAAGATGTGACGGAAACAGTACAAGGTGTTTATGGATAAAAGGATACAATCTGTATACGCCAAAAGGTGCATTTCCCCCTTCAGACCCCCACAGGACAGATATACCCCACCTCCACATGACCAACATACACACACAAGGCACCACACACACATTTGCATTCACATAGTCGCCTCATCTCTGTACCATACAAAAAATACACACATATTCCACCTCTGCACCAGAGACATAAATCCCCAGCTCTGCAACACATATTTAACGCAGCCTTGCATCCCACTTACACAGACACCCACACTGCCACATTCCCAATACACAGCCAGGAAAATCACTGTTGCACCACACAGCACACTTGTTCTCTATATACTGTATTTCTGTCTAAGAATGTGTCTTATTTATTTTATTTATTTATTTATTTAACGTCATTTATATACCGCCTTATCCTACAATCAAAGCGGTCTCACAGCAAACAATCAAGGGGTGGTCATGTGTTATCATGCAGTGGTGGGAGTTTGAGTGTTGGTGGTGGGGGGATGATTAGGGGTGATCTCTACCTAGTGCGCTATATACATCGTGAGCTATAATACATTCAGTTTTACTGACTTAGGGTGGGGGGAGGGGACTGTGGTCTGTCTTGGGTGGGAGTTTAAGGGGTGAGACCATAATGTTCGATGAATAGAGTTGTTTTCAGCTGTTTTCGGAAGTCCTTGATGTCTGTGTTTAGTCTCAGTTCATCTGGGAGGGTGTTCCAGATGGATGGAGCGGCCAGCGAGAGTGCTCGTTGTGTGGTGTCTTTCCGGGTCTTGGCAAAGTCTTTTGGTATGCTTACACGATTGGAGGTGCCTCTTCTCCTTGGGCGTGTGCTTGAGTCGGCTTGTATGAGTGTGTTTAGGCTTATGGCAGATGTGTGGTTTGATCTTGAATATATTTATGATAGTTTTGTATTTGATGCGTGAGGTGATTGGGAGCCAGTGTAGGTCTTTCAGTATGGGTGTGACGTGATTATGGATTGAGGTACCAGCTATAATGCGGGCGGCTGTGTTTTGTGCAAGTTGTAGCGGTCTGAGGTACTGTTTTGGTAGCCCGTTGTAGATAGGATTGCAGAAGTCTAGTAGTGGTGTTATCAGAGCTTGGCATACAGTGCGAAAGTGCTCTGGAGCGAGGAGGGTTTAAGTCTCCTGATGAGTCGCATTCTGTAATATGCACTTTTTGTTGTTTTGCTTATATGTGCTTGGAGGTTCAGGTCCTTGTCCAGTGTGACTCAGAGATACTTAACTTCTGATTTTGTAGGTATGAGGACATCATTTATTTTGATGTTGGGAGGTGGGATGAAGTCCGGGTTTCGCGTGATGATCAGTGCTTCTGTCTTACTGTAGTTTATTGAGAGGTAGTTCTTTTTCAGCCAGTTTGACATATGAGTGAGGCAGTTTGTTATTTTGGAGTAGTCTGGGTTATTGACTGAGATGGGTGTATAAATCATTATATCATCTGCATAGATTGTATATTGTATGTTGTGATCTTTCAAGATGTTGCATATTGGCTGGATGCAGATGTTCAATAATAGTGCTGAAAGGGCGGAGCCTTGAGGCACTCCTTGAGATACTCTTATTGGTCGGGAGGTATTGTGGCCTACTTTAACCTGTATTTGTCTGTTGGTTAGGTAAGAATGGAACCATTTGAGGGTGGTACCGTGTAGTCCGATGTTCTGAAGTCTATCCAGTAGAGTCTTGTGGTCAACTGTGTCAGATGCCGATGTGATATCTATGAAGATCATTAGGATTCCTTTCTTAGAGTTGTCTATTGTGCGGAGGATACTGTCGAAGAGGTATATTAGCAGTGTTTCTACCCCATGGTTGGGGCGGAACCCATGTTGGTTGTTATCCAGGTGAGCATGGATGTCTATGTGATCTTGTAGTTGGTGCTGTACTGTTTTTTCGATTATTTTTGCTAAGAAGGGGATGCTGGAGATGGGTCTGTATGCTGCTGGATTGTTCTTGTCAAGTGCTGTTTTCTTTGGGATGGGTCTCACGGTGGCGAGTTTCAGTTGATTTGGCATGCTCCCTTGTGATAGTGAGGTGTGTACCATTTTGTGTATGGTTTGGATGAAGTTTGACTTGGTAGCTTTGATCCAGGACACTGGGCAGGGATCCATGGGCGCTGTGCTGGTCTTGATAGTTGTGATGATGTGAGATAGTTGATCTGTGGAAGGTGTGTTGAAAGTTCCCCAGGTATTATGTAGTTTGTTAGACTCTGAGGCTGGGGTAGGTATTATTTGTTCTTCGGAGTGGAATTTTTCTTGGAGGTGGTCCGCAAATTTTTGTGGGTCTATTTGCACTTTGTCTTCTGTAGTTTGATCCTTGGTAAGGGCTTTCACTATTTCGAATAGTTCTCTACGTTTGTTGTTGTAGTTACGTATGATGTTAGTGTGGTATTCTCTTTTAGTTTGGTTGATGTATTCGTTGTATTGTTTTTGTTTTGTTAGATACAGTTCCTGAGTCTCGGTGGATTTGTTCTTTCTCCATCTCCGTTCGGTTTTTCTTAGTTTCATCTTTTCTTCTCTTATGGCTTTTGAATACCATGGCTTATGTTGTAGTTTGTTGCAGCGGTGTGTTTTGTGTCTATAGTCTGTTGCTTTGGCAGCGTTGTATATCGTGTTGTTCCAGTTGTTGATTTGTGCTTCTAGGTTATCTGTCTCAGGGTTTAGGTGTTGTAACGTGTTCTGTAGGAATTGGTCTTTGTCGAAGCTTTTGAATCTTCTGTGAGTGGGTGTGTTGTCCGGATATTTGTCTATCTTCCCTTGCTGTGGAACAATGTTTATACTGATTATGTGGTGGTTGGACCATGGTACTGGTGTCATAGTGGGTGTTGAAATTAGGCCTCTTGAGGTTAGGGCAGTTGGGGGCGAAGATGAGATCTGGTGATGATCCGTGTCTGTGTGTCGGGGAGTTGACTATTTGTGTGAATTGTAGCGCACTCATTGCTTGGAGAAATGCTTCTGCATCTTTGGTGTTAGTGGATTTGAGGTTGAAGTCTCCGAGCACTAGTGTGGGTTTGTGGTTTGAGTCGATTGCGCAGATTGCTTCGATGGTTGATGCAAGTTCTTCGGGCGGGGCACGGGGCGCTCTGTATGTGAGACATAGGGCCATGTTTTTGTTCTCAATCGAGATGGTGTTGCAGTGTTGTGTGTCGGAGGTACTTCTTGGTTTGAATCTTAGGCTGCTCTTTGCGATTATCAGGGCTCCTCCTCCTCTTCTTTGAGCGCGTGGGCAGTTGTATGCCGTGTATGTGTCAGGTACCAATTGATTAAGTAGTACGTTGTCAGTAGGGCTGAGCCATGTTTCTGTTATGCAGAGTATATCGGGTTGATGGTCGTCTATGTGGTCAGCTAGGGTGTGGATCTTGTTACATATGGATCTGGCATTTATGAGTTCTATAGTGATATGTCTTGGGGTGTTGGCAATTCTGTGTTCTTCCTTCATGTAAGTGTGGTTGTTGAGCCTGTGCCTTGGGTGCCTTTTTGTCTTGGGTGTTCCGAGAGTGTCCCTGGGGGTATGTTGTTGGCTTATGTATGACCATGCTGTTGTTGGGGGCCATGGAGTGTATGTGTGTAGAAGGTGGTAGTATGTATGTGGAGGAATGAGTAGCGTGAGTAGGAGGCTGAGGGGGAGGATAAGATTTGTTTGCATGATTTTTGTTCAGTCCAGGGGCTGCGACTCACTTTTGCTGCTCTTCTCTTCTTGCTGCTTGTTGTGGCTTACTGTTGCTCTTTCGTGTGGTTCTCAGTGTGGATGTGGTTCCTTTCCTCTGTTTGCTGTGTGCCCCGCCTAAGGGCCACGCCAAAGGGCCCTCAGGCGCGGGCGCGCCCTGTAGGGGCGCCGCTTTTAAAGTGTCTGGTGCAGTCCGGATCGGTGCTCCCACTGCCCCGATTGGGCAGGAGCTTCTGAGCGGGGTAGAGTTTATGTTTATGTTTATGCAATTTCTTGATATACCGCCCAGGCTGAAGGGCATCAGAGCCATACGACACATTTTATCATCTCTCTTCAAACTCTTCCATTCTCCCCAGACATGTATGAGTTGCAAATGAAGGGACATCTGCGGAGAATGGAGGCAATGGGGATGAAGTGGGGTGCGAAAGGGTCACAGCTACTGGTTCTTATGTTTTTGGTCTGGCTCCTAATTCCAAACAAAATTTGTCAAGGCTTGTATAAACCATGATTTTTCAATTCTTTTAACTTAATCCTTGCAATTGCTATTATATCTCTGAAAGTAATAAAGTTGACAACAGCATCGCCAAGTAACTCAAACAATGAGATTTGATTGGTATAAGCAGCATGTGATATCACTGCCAACAAAGACCCACTGGATCCAGAAAAAGTTACATAACTACTCTCAGGAATTTGCTGACACCAATTAAAAGATTTAACAAGTTTAGACAGTGCACATAGTGCAACAGCTTGGTTGTTTTCTTCCAGTGGCAAACTTAACAGCAGCAATGTTTAGGGCTTGGTGTAGAGTTGTGCTTTAGTGTTGTTTAATACAGGGTATATGTGCGAGCTGTGTATGTTTGTGCTAAGTGGGGCATATGTATGTATTCAGGAAGGGTGTTTGTATGCATGGGCCTATGTGGACGGGGAAAGTGCGGAAGAATATTTGATTAAAACTTGATATACAGTTCCTCATTTCAAAACAGAGTGGCTTACAATATAAAATATTAACACATAGCAAATACAAAGACAATCATAACGTATACCTGAACATATAATAAAAGGAAAGGCAATGAAAGAAAAAAAAGTGCAAGACCACAATCTCATCTTGATTTGGCTAAAGCCAAGTTACTTACCTGTAGCAGATGTTCTGTGGACAACAATATACAAGTCCTCACAGACTGGTGATGTCATCCAAAGGAGACCATCAGGAAATAAGCTTCTCTAGCTTTAGCTATATTTGAGAAGCTTTTGAAAACCCCTACCGTGCATGTTTAATTCAGCTTATGTAAGAATAAAACACCTTGGGGAGCTGGGTGGGTATGTGATGACTCGTATCCTGCTGCCCATAGAGAATACCAATTACAGGTAAGTAACTGTTTTCTCTAAGGACAAGCAGGATAACAAGTTTTCACGACAGGCTTCCCTAGCTAAAGCATTGTCAAACAGAAAAAAGGGAAAATTGAAGCAAAGGTATAGCAGCAGGCAGACATCAAAATATTTTTAGGAGCAACAAGCTTTATAAATTTTTTCCCCTAAGAAAAAAAAAAAAGGCACTCTGGAAGAGGAGGAAAGAATAGATTTAAGTGGGATGGAATTTAAATTCTTGTCCTTTAACGAGATCCTGAAGGACTTATTGACCAAACTGTCATTTTGAAAGTCCCTTTCCATACAGTAGTGTGATGCAAATATGTGGACTGATCTTTGCAGTTTTCCAGGTCATGCTGCATCTTAGTGAGTGGAACAGATGATTCAGCTATCATGCTGTGGCTTTCTTCAGCATGAAAAAGGTCAATTCACCCTCAACAAGTGTAATGATGTAATCAAACTATACAGCATTATGTTGTTGTTAAGTGCCATCGAGTAGGCGTAGACTCATGGCAACTCTCCAAATAGTTATCCTAAACTGTGTTCAGTCTAAAGTCAAGCAGCTCATTGTTGATAGTGTGGCACACAAAGCTGCTGTTACTATTGTGACCAACTCCCCTTTAAAACCCCCAGTATCAGTAGGTAGGGTTTAAGCGAGTGGTTTTTCCCCACTGAACAGCTACTTTCACAAATCCTGAAGCAGAGCTTCTTGGGAGATGTAGTCCCTTTGCTGACCAATGAGGAGCAGTTGTGGATTCAAAAGTGGTTCAAGCAAACAAAGGATTTATTTCCCCTCCCAGGGTTGGATTTTTAACCAGGAAATAAGGTAACACAAAACCAGGTACTTTCTGGTATAAGGACAAATTAAAGGTTTTCAACACAAAGGCTTACTTCAGCATAAACACATTAGTTTCCAGCATTTCAAGGTAACAGTTCTGTTTCTTCACAGCTGTAGGCTTTTAACTCCGAGCAATGCTGCCTTTCTCTTTTAAAGCATAGACTCAGCGTAATGACATTATCTCATTAGAAAAAGTTATCGTAAAGTCCATTACTTCATCCTTAGTATTTACATGCTCTGGCTCAATGTCCATTAATTCTTCCTCTGCAACAGGAAATGTTTGTAACTGCAACCCTGGTGCCACGCCTTTCCTTACTGCTCCAGGCTTCGCTTGATACTCCTGAATTAAGTATTGGTTCAAGTAAGCATTCTCAATACAGTCCTTCTCATTACAGTCCCAACCTTCTGGGTAAATGAAATCACTGTAATCATTATCACCCCAGCCTTTAGGCTTACCTTTAAACCTAGCTGGTAGAGGTTTTCTCTGTGGCTTAGAACTGGCTGTAGGTTCCCAACCTGAGCTGTGCACAGAGGCTTTCAATTGCCTTCCTGGCTTTCTTTCTTTTCTATACTCCCCAGAATATGGCAGGTAATCCAGACTGCCTTTGCTGTATCCTTTCCTTGAGGTTTCTGTTCTCTTCCTGAAGGGAAGCTCCGTTTGACCCTTCCACGGAGACTCTGTCCTTCTCCTTTCACTTCTCTCTTCACTGCAGCTCTCGTAGCCCACCTGGCTGCCTGCTTGGCTGCTCGGCTCACCTTTCTTCACCTCTGCCTAACTCGCCTCTGCCTTCGCCTAACTCCATAGGCTCAACTGTGACCTCTTTATTAGAGTGAATTTTAGGGTAGAGCTTGGCTCCTCCCCCTAACAGGTGTGCTGAATCAACTTGTGACTCATTCTCTAAGTGGTAGCACTGGTGTATCCCTTTCCCTTGTGCTTGGTTTCTGTGGTAACCAGAAGCCATGTGCTCTTGTTTACATCTCAGCACTGCTCCTGTTTCCTGCTTTTTAGCTTCTTCTAACGGGCTGGAAGGACCCACTATGTCACACTATATTGATCCATCTCATTGCTGGTGTTCTTTTGTGTTGACTTTCTACTTTGCCAAGCATATCTTTCTCCCAATGATCTCTCTCTTCGCATGATGTGTCCTTAGTATGAAAGTCAAAGTCTTGTCATGTGAGCCTTTAGATTTGATCTCCTCTAGTACCAACTGGTTTGTTCTTCGGGCAGTCCATGGTATAAATAGTATTCTTTGCCAGCACCATAATTCAAAAGCACTGATATTCTTCCTATCTATCTTTTTCACTGTCCAACTTTGGCATCCATATGACATTATTGAAAATACCATGGCTTGGAAAAGTCTAATCTTTGTATGGAAAGAGACATCTCTGCTCTTGAGAATCTTATCTAGGGCCTTCATAGCCATTCAGCCAGGAGCAATGCATTGTCGGACCTCTTGACTGCTTGTCATTTCTTTACTGATTATCCACGTAGTTATCCAAGTAGGTTAAAGTTGTCAACTATTTCAATATCTTCTCCATCAATGATGAACTTCTTGATTTTGCCAGTTGTCAGGATCTTTGCCTTCTTTATGTTAAGGTGTAGAACCATTTTAAGACTGTTCCTTGATCTTGAGAAGCAAATGTTCAGATCATCATCACTTTCAGCTAGTAATGTGGTATCATCAGCACAGCAAAGGTTGCAGAGTCTTCCACAAATCTTTACATCTCTGTTGTCTTCATACAGTCCTGCTTCTCTTATGATTTCTTCTGCATATTGTCAGACGGCTGCCTAGGGTGAGAACTTACACAATCTTGACGATGCATATATTCATATGATTCTTGCAAGGTATTGTGGGTATTGTAGTTCATTCACTCCCAAACACAGCTGATGACAATAATTTGAGTTGTGAAACCAAGTGGTAAGATCAATAAAATACTTCTTTTATTGATGGGGTTTAATTCACCCAGCACATGTATGCTTGATAGCACTATAAATGAGGTTACTTGCTTGCAGTGTTTAAAATGGATAACAAAAAGTCACAAAGTAAACCAGAAAACAACCTTCAGCTTGTCAGGCAATTAGCTAATGTTTTCTTAGCAAATAATTACCAAATACAAAGGCACAAAGAAAAGAATAAACTTTGCTGGTTAGGTTAACTTCTGCTTATTTTCCACGCAGATCTCAGCAGTGATTCTCCCTTGCTCACACACACAATCAGGTGCAGCCCTAATTACTATCAATGGACCAGCTGAAAGCCTTTAGCTGGCTGGCTGCTACTGTGTGAGCTCAAATCCTGCTTTAAGAGCTGTTTGCAGTGGAAATAAAGAACAAAGTTAGGTTTCTTTGTGATGGCTGATGTGTTTGCTCACGGAAAACTAGCAATAGCATTTAGATAGAGAACAGTCCATATAAATAGTTTCATCTGCTGTATCTCCCCCTTCATCAACAATCATAGGGTCAATATAATACATTGGCACAGATGAGTCTTTCATTAAGGCACTATCATGAGAATGCTTATTCCCTTGCTGCCATTCTCTATTATAGATAGGGTCTGGATCAGTGTTCATACCTGAGCCTCTCCTGCCATCATTATTCCTCTCTGTATAGCCTGGCCAATATGTAACCCAATTCTGATGTCCAGCCTTCCAATCTTGATCCCTGGACACTGGATCTCCTCTCACATACCTTCTGGCCTTGGTCTGAAAGTCCCTTCCACACGCAGTCTTCTCTCTTCCAGGTAGCCACTGGTGATTCCTATCTCTGCCAATCCATTCCTCTGGCTGAATCCAGTCCAATGGACTCTGCTGGCACTTGGAATACCTCCCAGTATGGGTACTGCCTTGGACTCTCCCAGACCATCCAATGGGCTTTCTTCCCTTCCTTCCAGAGCGTTTCCTTCTCTCTCTATCTGCTTGGCTTGGCTTCTGTTTCTCCAGGTGATACTGGTGCTTGAGCTTGTAGCCGTTGCTGTCTCTGTATCTCTTTCTGAAGCTGTTCTTGTAGCTCTCCCTGAAGCTGTTATCTGAAGAATAAGCTCTATTCTTATCCTGTTCTAATGTGTGCTGCTCCCTAACACCGTGCAGCTGTCTTGAATCAGGCCCTGCCCTTTGAGATGAGTGCTTAGGGATTACCTCATAGCTCTCTTGATTGCACACACATTTTCTCACTTCAGCCCCTCTCATGGCTGCTGGAAACCTGGTGCATTCTGGGACTGGTAGTCTTTTATGTGAAAACTCTGTTTTCTTGCTTCTACCAGAACTGACAGGTTGCTTGTTCAGAGTCACATCATCTTTTCTATAGCTCCTACCTGAGCTATGATAAGCTTCCTTATCACAATATAAATTAAACAGGTAGAGGGAAAGTATGCAGCCTTGTTATACATCTTTGCTGATTTTAAACCATTCTTTTTCTCCTGGTTCCATTCGAACTGTTGCTTCTTGATCAATGTGAAGGTTGAGCAGGAGAACTATTAATTGTTCTGGTATACCCATGTTTCTTAATGTGGCTCAGAGTTTCTCATGGTTTACACATAATCCTTGTCCTCTCTTAGTGCCCCCTTTTACCCCTCTATTATCTAATGGTGTGTCACGCCCATAGCCCCTTACAGCAGTGTGGAGGGGTGTGCTTGTTATAGCAGATTCCACCACTTCAGCAATGTGCCTGACTGACTGACTTTGAAGTGCACCATGGGAAAGGTAGTCCAGTCAGGTTACACTTGACTTTTAGGCAGAAAAACACTTTTTTGTAGTTGGTCGAGAGTTAAGGCATTGACAGAATTTATTTATGAGGTAAACGCAAATAAGGTTCACAAATGGTCACCTATTGGATTTTTTCTCCAGGATTATATTTAGTACAACAGGATATAACTGAACTTAAGCACAAACAGCTTGTAATGTCTTTCAATGCAAAGCAGAAAGTCCTTTCCACAGCCACTGCTAGCAAACGTGCCTAGCAGTGCTGTTTAAAACAAAACCAAAAATATCAGCTTCACATAAACAGCTCTCTTTTCTGTTCCAAAAGAAACTTCTTAAATTCACCGTGAGTACGGCATAAGCTCTGCACTGCACGGTGTCAGACGGCTGCCTGGGTGAGAATCTTCACACTCTTGGCAAGTGCATATTTCTATATGATTTGCAAGGTATTGTGGGCAATGTAGTTCATTCACACCAGACACAGCTGCTGACAATAATTTAGTTGTGCTCTTGGGTAAAGCCAATAAGATATTTATTTATGGGGTTATTTCTCCCAACACAGATATGCTTGGTAGCACATAAATTAGGTTACTTGCTTTCAGTGTTAACTTGGAAAAAACAAAGTCAAAATCAGGAAAACAACAAATGAAAAGCCACAAAGCAAGAAACAAACTGTTCTTTTCAGGTTAACTTCTGATTACTTCCCACATAGATACAGAAGTGATTCTCTCCTAGCTCACAAGCAATTAGGTAAAGCTTAATTGCTAGCAGTTATCCAGCTGAAACCCCTTAGCTGGCTTGCTTTCCACTGTGTGGGTCAAATCCTGCTTCAGGAGCTTTTCTGAGTAGATTAAAGAACAAATTTGTATTTCTTTGTGATGGTTGCTGTACTTTATAACAGAAAGTTACCAACGGAGTTTAGAGAGAGAGCAGTCCATATAAACAGGATCCTCATCTGCTACTATTCCCCCTTGTTCAACAAGCATGGGTTCAATATCATGGATTGGCACAGATGAATCTCTCAATGGAGCATTTTCAGGAGAATACTTGTTTTCCCTGCTGTCTTTCAAGGTTATAGCTAGGGCATAGATCAGTGTTCATACCTGAGCTTCCATTGCTGCTAGAGTTCCTCTCTATATAGCCTGGCCAGTATGTAGTCCAGTTCTTATGTCCAGCCTTCCAATCCAGATCCCTGGACACTGGATCTCTCTTCACATACCTTCTGGCACAGGTCTTAGGGTCCCCCTTCCACGTGCAGCCGTCTCCCTCACAGGTAGCCTCTGGTGATTCCTAGCTCTACAGCACCATTCCTCTGGCTTTCCCCAGTCCAATGGTGTATGCTGGCCCTTGGAATACCTCCCAGTATACGTACTGCTTTGGACTCTTCTAGACCTCTCAAAGGCTTTTCTCTTCCTTCTTCCAAAGGGTCTCTTTCCCTCTCTGTCCGTCCGGTTTGGCTTCTGCTTCTGATGATCCTTCAGATGAAACTGATGATCAAACTCAAGCTGATTCTCAGGATACTGAGGACAATTCTCTGGATATCCAAGGTGATCATGAAGATGGTCATCTGTAGAATAAACTCTACTCTTATTCTGCTTAGATGAGTGCTCCTCCCTAACACAGCGCAGCTGTGCTGAATCAGGCCCTGCCCTTTGAGATGAGTGCTTAGGGATTACCTCATAGCCCTCCTGATTGAACACACGTTTCCCCACTTCAGCTCCTCTAATGGCTGTTGGAAACCTGGTGCATTCTGGGACTGGTAGTCTTTTATGGCAAAATTCTGTTTTCTTATTTCTACCAGAACTGACAGGTTGCTTGTTCAGAGTCACTTCACCTTTTCTATAGCTCCTTCCTGAGCTATGATAAGCTTCCTTATCACAACGGACTTTAGCTGGTCAATGAGCAAACAATTAAGCAGTTGCAGACATTCTCAGCACAAGTATTTTCCTTTTCAAAGAACGTTTTCACTTCGCATACAGGCTCTCTAGGGTACTGGACTCTGGAAGGTTCCCTTATGATGTATTCCCTCTCAGGACTTTTGTGCTTGGCAGTTTGGCATAAAGAACAGTCCATGTAAGAATCATCCTCTTCCAGAACTAATTCCTGTTCTCCTAGCTGCATGGGTTCTACTTCTAGCTCAGAGGGCTTAGCTGACTGCCTCTCATCAGGACAAGCGCTGTCTCCAGCAAATCTGTAATGCTCCCCCATCAGACAGGTTTCCAAAACTCATACCTGGGTCAAGGCTTGGTTCAGTGGTTCCTCCCTCATATTCTGGCCAGCATGTATCTGAGCTTCCCTGTCTTGTCCTCCAGCATGGGCTCTTGGTTCTCAGGGCTTCAGCTCCATTTCTCCTCCAGTAGGCATTCCTACTCCTTCTCCTCTCTCCTCCTGAATATTCTGTCCTAGCTTTAAACCTCCCAGGCTCTAACCCTGCCCTTTCTCCTCTCAGGTGTTGTAAATCAGTCTGCCTCTTGGCAGCTGAGTAATTTGGAAAGTCAGTGACGTAAGGGTTCCTTACTCTGAGCTTGCTTTCCCCCTCCTTCTCACCACTAGGGACACTCTGCAACCTATTGCAGCCTGGTACAATCTGGTTTCTAGATACAACTGAGGTTTTGTATCTCTGACCTGGCAATACAGATCCTTTGATAAGGGTAAATTCCCCCTCTTTATCCTTGTTTCCTGGGCCCTGATAAGCTTCCTTATCAAAGGTGCAACTGATTCTCTCACGGTTTTTTTGCTAGAAATGTACTTGAAAAAGCTTTTATGTGTTTTTGCTTCCACAGCAGGCTTTTTTTCATATTCTCTCTTTACCTGCCTTATCAATGCCTTGCATCTAACCTGCCAGTGCTTATGTTGTTTCCAGTTTTCATCATTTGGCTCCTTTTTCCATTTCCTGAAAGATGCTTTTTTGGTTACAACAGCCTCTCTGACCTCACCTTTAAACCGCGCTGGCAGTTTAATGGATTTCCTTCCACTTTTCTTAAAGTGTGGAATACAGCTGGTCTGGGCTTCCAAGATAGTATTTTTAAACAGGCATGCTTGATATACACCTTTAACCTTTGCAGCGGCTCCTTTTAGTTTTTTTCTTAACTATTTCCCTCATTTTATCATACACTCACTTTTGAAAGATAAAAGGTAGTACTGCGTATTTCCTTGCTGTCCTTCCTCCATTTATTAAATCAAACGCAATCACTATTGCCAAGTGGTCCCAACACCTGTATCTCTTGCACCAGATCTTGTGTTCCACTAAGGACTAGGTCAAAAATGGCTTCCCTTCTTGTCTGTTCATGAACCAGCTGCTCCAAGAAGCAGTCATTTATTTCATCTAGAAACTTTATCTCCCTAGCATGTCCTGCCATGACACTGACCCAATTGATACCAACATAATTAAATCACCCATTAATTACTATTACTATGTTGTAACTTTTGTTAGCCTCCCTGATTTCTTTGAGCATTTCATCATTCATTTGTTGATGCTGGCCAGGCAGTCAGTAGTATACCCCCACTGCCATTGCCTTCCCCTTTTTACATGGAATTTCAATCCATAGAGATTCTACAGTGTATTTTGTTTCCTGCAAAACTTTAATCCTGTGTATCTCAATGCCCTCTAAAAGAGTGCAACCTCTCCACCAATTTGATCTACTCTTATCATTGCGATATAATTTGTACCCAGGTATCACAGCAACCCACTGAATGTTCTCCTTCCACCAGGTCTCTGAGATACCATATCTAACTTTTTATTTAGTGCTATATATTCTAACTCTCCCATCCTATTTTTTAGATTTATTGTATTTGCATACATTCGTTTTAGAGGTTGTATTTTATTCATATTAATCTGGTTATCAGCAGACAGGGGTCATTTGGAATCTTTAAGCTCTGTCTGCTCTGTTCTCCCAGGAGCTTTCTTTGGGGTCAGGGAGAGGTTGCCGTGTGGGCTCCATCTGTGCCAATGTCATCCATATGCAAGGACAGATTCCTGCTGTCTCCAGAGAATACCTGTTATAGATGAGTAACTGTTTTCCAGTGTAGGGCAGAATGGCCTGAAGGACCCCTTGAATCGTAACTTGGAAATACTATCTTGAAGAATCAGTTTACAGCCTCCACTGTTATCCTTCAGTTGGTGGTGTGTGCAGGTCTGACAACTCAAGCTCTACTCCAATGGATTCAGTCCTTTGCACCAGGGGATATTATGCCACTCTTACAGTCAGCTACAGCCTTATTGTTGGATGCTATGCAGCTCATCTGCTTGGTGACTACAGACATTGTTCTGACTGTTGGACAGACACTGGATATGTTTCTGCCATCGGGCAGTAGATTCATTCTCCAAATCCCGATTGACTCAGCAGAGGGAGGTATTTGTTTGTGACAGGCTTGGAGAAGCTGGTTAAGGCCTTGAGCAAGTCCAAACCTCATTTCCTCCCGAGGATAGGCCAGAAGGGCCTGGGAGGCATACGGGTGCATCTCTCTTCTGCATATGCCCGTGCTCCTTGCATGTGCTATTTGGGCTCCTGGGACTTCCATAGATACCACCCCGGAAAGCCCTCCTCCAGGTTCCAATCTCAGCCCTTTTGTGGACTGCCAGGACTCAAACAGCTCCAGAAGTGCCTCCTCCCATCAGGCACAATGACAGCTTGGGGGCCCATTCCCAGATGACCCCAGTGGGTGGAAGGCGCTGCCTTTTTTTTCCAAAGTGTGGACCTGGATCACCGAGGATCGTTGGATATTAGACACCATTTAGCATGGCTATGGTTTGGAATGCAGAGAGCCTATTCTGCACTCTGTTGTCTCTTCTTGAGACTGTGCAGCCAAGAAAGCCGCCATTGTACCATGGACATCTGTCTATGGGCAGTGGTCCCAGTTCCCCTGTTTTGTGGTGCCAAAGAAAGATGGTTGCTTTCAGTCAATGCTCAACCTCAAGGGCAAACTAGATAGGCCATATGGGTTTTTTCTGCCATCATGTTTCTATGTTCACATACACACCCTTTACTTCCGGATGGAGATCCTGCAGTCAATAATTCAGGCAGTATGCCATGGAGAGATCCTCATGTCTCTGGATTTAGCTGAGATTTACTTCCACATCCCTATCCAAGAGGATCAACAATGCTTTCTTCCTTTTGCTATTCTTGGCTGTCATTTTCAGTTTGCCATTCCCCCTTGGGCCCCTCCATTCCCCCAAGGATATTCTCAAAAAGTGGTGGTGATAGGCACTGCGCTGAGATGCCAGGGGATCTGTGTACACTTATTTGGATGACTGACTCATTTGAGCCAAGTCACAGTCCAAAGCATCTCTTGGTTTTAGACCCAGTGGTGCAGTTCCTGGAGAGTCTTGGATGGGTGATAAAGCAAGGAAAGAGCTACTTGGTGCCTTCCAAATCACTGGAATACTTGGAAGTGTGTTTTGACACTGGGTAGACAGAGTCTTCCTGGCTGAAGAGAGAGTAAACAGCTTGTTGGTCCAGTAGCCAGCCTTCCGGTATCAGCAGGCTCCCAGTGTTTGGGATTATCTACAGCTTCTTGGTTTGATAGTGGCAGTGACGATAGATTATGGTGCTTTGTTTTTTGTTTTTGTTTTTATTGTCGTCATTTTCAGTCAATATACATAACCAAAATACAGTGAAAGGTCAATCCAAAAATGCAATATGCATAACAAAAGAAACATAAATAAAGGAAATATATCTAGGATAAAGTCCACATTATAGGATCAGTGATGTCTATACTAATTACAGAATACAAACATAGGAAATCTAAAGATAATATAATCCCAACATTTGGAGGCAACATTTAATTAAACATCAATCCTGCCTACCACCTGCCGTCCTTCCAAAATTTTTCAAGATGAGACACCTCCGTAAAGGTATACATCGCATCCTCCAGACCAACAACACATTTGCAGGGGAAGCGAAGAAAAAAAGAAGCACCCACTGCCAAAACACGGGGCTTAAGCTGTAAGAATTGCCGCCGCCGCAATTGAGTACTCCTTATGGGGAAGCGGAAGGCTAAGTCTGGGGCTAAGGCCCCTGAGGCCGTTTCTGGTGATGCAAAACCAGTCGGTCCATTAGATAAGCACTTCGCTCCCCTTCCTCTAGCTCACTTTTCTCCCGAAGGAGTGTCTCTTAGTCCTGACAGCAGATCCCTTCCGGTATGCCCTGCTCCAGAAAACATATCAGTCTTGTCTAAGACGTCCCAGAGCTCGGCGATCAAATTCCAACCTACTACTTTGCCAGTTCCCATGCAACTGTTAGAAGCAGGTAGGTCTTTTGAGCTCCCTGCTTCTTCTTTGGAGTCAGAGATTACGTTGCGGGATATTTGGGTTGCCTTACAGGCTATTGACAAGAAAATGTTGGTTACGTTGAATTCTTAGTGCACTTACTCGCAGGAAGCCACTGAAGCTTTGGGGCACCTTGAAGAGAAAATTGCGCAAGTTGATATGGCTACTACTAAGTTAGATTCACAGGTTCTCTCTTTGCATGCAATGAGTGTTGCCGCTATAAAGGATTCCTTATCTCTGCATAATAAGATAGAAGCCCTGGAGAATTCTTATCGTAGTTGTAATCTGAGGTTTTTGAACTTTCCTTATTCAGCTTTGCTATCTCACAGAATTTTGCTTGAAAAATTTCTTAAGGAGAGATTATGGTGCTTTGGATGCAAGCACATATGAGGCTGCTTCAGAGGTCCTTGTTTTCCTGGTGGTCTCCCAGCTCTCAGGCATTAGAGGTCACGCTGCCCCTTCAGCCAACAATGGTGTACAGCCTGTAGTGGTGGCAGCAGCCACAGCCCTTGAGGAAGGGTATGCCTTTGGATGATCACTCGTGGATTCTCCAGTACATCAGGCGCCTTCTCTGGCCCTTTTCAAATCCTGGCTGAAAATTCACCTCTTTGCAGCCGCTTTTAGATCTTGACACCTGGTCTCCTTTTTGTTTCCTTATCATTCCCCCTAGATGTAGCCGTTGTCTGTCTTGACCAGATTGTAAGCTCTGATGAGCAGAGCCGTCTTTTCCATGTGTCTGTGCAGCGCTGTGTATATCTTGTAGCACTATATAAATGCTCAGTAGTATTAGTAGTAATACTTAAAGGCCTTTGGGTTACTTTTGTCTTTATTGGTTCCTGTCTGTCGATATGGCCTACCTTCAGTCTTTTGATAGTATTCTTCCAGGATACATCGTTCTGAACCATGCACTCTTGAAGGACTGTCTGCTATCTAGTTTAAAAGCTGTTCCATCTCCTTTTTAAAAGTTAATGCCAGCAGCCTGGTTCCAATCCCGGTTAACGTGGAGCCCATCCCTTAGGAAAAGCCAATCCTTTCCCCAGAATATTGCCCAGTTCCTAACAAATCCAAAACCCTCTTCTTTGCACCACTGTCTCATCCATGCATTGAGACTCCGGAGTTCTGCCTGCCTTTTGGGTCCTGCATGTGGAATGAGAAGCATTTCTGAGAATGCTACCCCGGAGGTTCTGTATTTCAACTTTCTACCTAAAAGCCTAAATTTGGCCTCCAGAACCTCCCTACCACACCTTCCTGTCATTGGTACCAACATGTACCAAGACAGCAAGCTCCTCCCCAGCGCTATCTAAAACCTTGTCTAGGTGGCGTGTGAGGTCCGCTACCTTTGCACCAGGCAGGCATGTTACAAGGCGATCCTCACGTCCACCAGCCACTACATGCTTAATGATCGAATCACCCATTATAACGGCAGTCCTAACCCTTATCTCATGAGCACATTGCCCTGGAGAAACCTCCTTGATGCGAGAGGGTTTTACATCACCTGGAGAACAGGTCCTAGCTATAGGATCATTTCATGCCACACCAGGATGATGCTCTCCTGTCACGTGACTTTCTCCTCCATGGCAACAGGGATGCTGCCAGACTGGAGGTGGGACTTCAGTACTACATCCCTGTAGATCTTGTCTATATACCTCTGTCTTCCTCATGCTCTCAAAGTCTGCTACTCTAGCCTCCAAAGATCGGACTCATTCCCTAAGAGCAAAGGGTTCCTTGCACCTAGTGCACACATAAGACCCCTCACCAACGGGGAGAAAATCATGCATGGACACTCAATGCAAAAGACTGGAAAGCCCCTATCTCGCTGCTGGACTGCTATCTGCATCTTAGTTTTAAGATGTATTTAAGTTGTTTGTTTACTTAGGTTTGCAGGAGATACTTATATTAATAAAGCTATACCTAATATGTTCAATGGACTATGTTCACCTCAAGATTAATTAATCTCAGGTCCTTAATTAATGTATTCCTGATGTGGATAACCAGCCATTCCTGAAAGTGAATATGGGCACTTCCTTCCCTTTAATAGGTTTAAGAGCCTATGAAGCTAAGATTAGCCCTGGGGTGGGTGGGAGACAGGGAGGGAGGAAAAGAAGACTTTAATAAAAGATGGCTTCCTACACAGTGCTCTGATCTGTGCTTCTAATAAAAAGTCTTACCAATTTCCTATGTGATTCACACAGCCCTTGGTTTGATAGAGGGGGGCCTTTCAACTTGTCCCTTTGATCTGTCACTTACACCTGATCATAAGATACAGGTTGAAATGGCTGTTGGTCCACTTAATCTTTATGGTATGACGACTCTGTATATCTTTTCCACTTTTTATTGATCTTCTCAATATAATTCAATATGGATCTTTGAGCAAGCATCTTGTCACATTCAAATTCAAGGCTGAAATTTTCTCTTTACCTCCCATAGTTTTAGGATCTTGTTCTTCCTCTAATAGCTTCTGATTCTATTTTCTTGCATGCATCATTGTACAGTAGTACGTCTCCTGGTCTTGTCTTGTTGTACGATGGAAATCTGTCGAGTTCTGCATTTGCCACTTTCTCCTCTGGCTTTAGCTTCTCTGCATTTCTGGGCAATTTTCAGAGTTTCTTCAGTCATCCATTTTGGCTGTTTTTACTTTTTCACAAAAAATAAGAGTCCACAACAGAGCAGAGAAAAACACGGTCACATCAGCTGTCATGGGAACACAATTTTGTTCAAAAGACCCGACTTAGTCAAGTTTCGGCTGTAAAGACTACATCAGAGGTCTACAAATAAAGATAATTGTTAAAAAATAATAAAATAAAATACATTATACAGACAACTAATCAATGTTCAGATATTTTTTGTGTTATCTTTTATTGTTTTGTTTTTTTTGTTTTTTTCTGTTTATTGAAATTTTCAAAAACTATACAATGTTCACAAAGTATAGAGAAACACAATAAATCAACGATAGAAATAATTCAAAAGAAAAATACAAACAAGTACATTAGCCCACATCTCAGGGAGAAAACCATAAGAAATCAACAAGAAAAAACAAGGCAAGGAACATCGAACCAAAGAAAGGTGTCCCAGCCACAAAGAGCAGTCATTTAATTATACCCTCCCACCGCCTGACAATTTCTAAATGACAGCATAATGACATAAAGGAAAAGCAAAGTCACTGCGCCTTTTCCTTATCAAGAATCCACCTTTCCAAATCCGAAAATGGCAAAAAGACAAACCTATCATATCCAAGAGATACTAAGCATTTACAAGGGTAGCGCAAGAAAAAAGTAGTGCCTAAGGCAAGAGTTCTAGACTTGAGAGCAAGAAAGGACTTCCTACGTGCTTGTGTTGAGCAAGATACATCAGGAAAAATAGAGACCTTATCACCACAATAGAGATTGTCCCTTTTTCAAAAATAAACTTTAAGAATAGAGACTTTATCTTCTTCAGAAATCAAAGTTACTAATAATGTGGCTCTAGTGGAAATAATATCTTGAGTGTCTTCCAAGAAGGCAGTCAAGTTAAACCCATTTTTATCTTCAAGAACAGCTACTTCCCCTTCCCCAACACCTGGAGAAACAATTTTTGAGGAAATATAAGAGTAAATTAGACTTACCTGCTAATTGTTGTTCCTTAAGGAACTCCAGTCTAGTCCTGACATCTAGGGTTGAGCACCTCCTCCCACAGCATTGGAGACTGAGCACATCACTCTTTTGGTGACTCCACTATAAATAAGCTAGGATCCTCCTCCACGCTCCAGTAAATCTATTGACAAAGCAGACTCACAAGAGCAATAACTAAGTAGTTAAATACAACTGCAACAAACACTGAACCGACTAAATAAATCTAGTTATCCTTGTTTCTTTTTTTTTTTTTTTTTTTTAAATTACCTGAGAAAACCTTACCATTCCTGCCCTAGGAATTCTCCTGCTGAGGCTGACCTCCCACTTTGAGGAACCCCAGGTGAGCTATACCGCCCCGCTACACCAACTACTCACATTTCTTTATGAATCCTCCGTGACCCGACGTATCCGGCGCCCCTACAGGTTATTAGCTTTTGCTTCAGGCCCTCGACCAGGGAGGGATACAGGACTAGACTGGAGTTCCTTAAGGAACAACAATTAGCAGGTAAGTCTAATTTACTTTTCCTTTTCGTCCCTCCAGTCTAGTCCTGACATCTAGGGATGTAACGGAGCAGTAAAACAATACAATTACCGGGAGGGACCTGCTAGACGAGCCTGAAGCACTGCTGAGCCAAAACAAGAATCCCGTTCCGCTTGAACATCCAACCGGTAATGTTTCACAAACGAATGAAGCGAAGACCACGTCGCTGCCTTACAAATCTCCACTGCCGGCACCAAGCTGAACTCAGCCCACGACACCGCTTGCGCCCTTGTCGAATGAGCTCTGAGCCCTTCTGGCACCAACTTCCCTTTCAAGATATAAGCTGACACAATAGTTTCTTTCAGCCATCTGGCAATAGAGGTTTTTGACGCTGCTTCCCCTCGTCTTGGCCCCCCAAACAAGACGAACAATCTGTCGGACCTATGAAAAGGCGCCATCTTCTGCAAGTACTTCCTCAAGACACGCCCCAAGTCCAGCCGATGGAGCCGACGAACCTTACCTCCAGCCTCATGCACATTCTGGAAGTCAAAACTTGGCAACACCACTACCTGATTTAAGTGGAACGGAGACACAACCTGTAAACGGGGGCGCTGGTCGTGAATGTCCACAGTCTTGGCAAAGGCAAAATTTTATTATGACTTGCAAAGGAGTGTGGGAGTTGTAGTTCATTCATACCAGAATCAGCCATTCACAAAATAATGAGTTGTGATGCTCGAGTGTAAGCAAAGAAAACAGATTTTATTCATGGGGTTAATTCTCCCACACAGATTTACTTGGTAACACAAAAGGACACTTGCTTCAAGTATTGTACTCAGGAAAAACAAAACATGATATAAGGTAACTGAGCTTCTTAAGCAAAAATCAATAAAGACCTTGATGGGAAACAGAAAAGGTCTTTTTGATGGCTCCTGCTAATGACCTTCTTAGCAGTGCTCCAAAAGGCAAAAACAAAACCCAAAAGTAACAAAAAAACTGTTCTTTATCAAGGATAACTTTCTTCTATTTACACACACAAAAAAAAGACAAGTTTCCTTCCAGAGCTCATGTGCACTTGTGCCTGGCTCAATTACCAATAATTAGCCAGCTGCAAACCCCTTTGCTGGTTCACTCTCTCTCTACGTGGCTCAATCCTACCCTAAAGCTTTCTTGCAGAGACGTTTCTGGGTAGATAAAAGAACAAGTTATAGTTCCTTTTGGTGGTTGTTGTATTAGTGAGAAACTACTTTAAAACAGCAGCCTAGACAGAGAGCAGTCTATGTATTCTAACTGATCATTTGAAATACCTCCTTCTTTCTCAAATATCATGGAATCAATATCATGGTCTGGCTCAGAGGAATTCCTTAATTGATCACGCTCAGGCACTGTTCCCTCTAAGCTGTGCGCGTGTGCGCGCGCACACACCTCGCCGAGCGAGCGCACATACTTTACAACAGAGCGCACAAAAATTACAACTCTGATTCTGATAGAAAACATAGACCTCTTAAAATTTAAAAGTTATGATTGTAATTACTAGAAATTTCCCGCTTCATTTAGTAATCGTCTATTTTCATTAATTTGATTAAAATCAATGTGGTGTACATACTGTATTCTGACGTGTAGTCAAATTTTAAAGTATATAACTCAGAGTGTCGTTATGTGGCGCACAAAAATTTAACCTTCCTTCAAAAGCTGCACACAGCTGATACTTTATGCGCACACAGCCTACAGAAAATTAGAGGGAACATTGCTCTCAGGATAATATTTGTTTCCCTGCTGTCTTCCTGGAGAAGAGCTAGGGCATAGATCAAAGTTCATACCTGAGCTTCCTTTGCTGTTAGGTTTCCTCTCCAGGTATCCTGGCCAGTAAGTAGTCCAGCTTTTATGTCCAGCCTTCCAATCAAGATCCCTGGACACTGGGTCTCTCTTCACATACCTTCTTGCACCGGTCTTAGGGCCCCTTCCAAATGCAGCCGTCTCCTTCAAAGGTGCCGTCTGGGAATTCCTGGCTTTATAACCCCACTCCTCTGGCTTCCTCCAGTCCAATGGAGTATGCTTGCCTCTGGAATCACTCGTAACACACGTACTGCTGTGGGCTCCTTCTTTAGACCTCCAAGATGTCTTTCTCTTCTTTCTTCCACGTTGCTTCTGCTGTTGTAGTCCTCTCTCCTCTTTCTGTCTGCTCTCCTGGTTCTCCGAGTTCCGGTTCTGTCTGCTCTCCCTCTGTGTAGAATATCTTTTACTTTTAACGTGCTTAGAGGGACACTCCACCCTAGCACAGCCCAGGTGTGCTGAATCAAGCCCTGCCCTTGGAGATGAGTGATTGGGGATTACCTCATAGCTCTCCTGATTGAGCACACGTTTCCCCACTTCAGCTCTTCTAGAGGCTATTTGAAACCTGGTGCATTCTGGGACTGGTAGTCTTATGAAAACATTCTGTTTCAGTATTTCTACCAGCTTGTTCAGAGCCAATTCATCTCTTTTATAGCTCCCTCCTGAACTACGATAAGCTTCCTTATCACAAACCTTAGGCAAGGAGGGGGACACCGTTCTCAAAACCACTTTCTGTCTTTGAAAGGACAAAAAAGGCTCCCTACACGACAAAGCTTGCAACTCCGAAATCCGTCTAGCCGAACAAATAGCCACCAAAAAGACGACTTTGAGAGTAAGATCCTTCAAGGTAGCCGCCGACAGAGGTTCAAACGGACCTCGCACCAGCGCCTCCAACACCAAATTGAGATCCCATGTCGGCACCATCGCCCTGCATGGCGGCCTCAAGCAGCGACGCCGCTCGCAAAAAAACGTTTTACATCCGGATGAGTTCCGAGACTCCTCCCTTGTACTTTTCTGCGGTAACAGGATAGCGCCGCCAGCTGAACACGCAGAGACGAAACCGCTAAGCCCTTGTCTAACCCATCCTGCAAGAAAGACAGAACTTGCAGCACCCCAACTTTCAAGGCTGTCACTCCAATATTCTCACACCACAACTCAAACAGCCGCCACACTATAACATAGGCCAGCCTTGAGCGACGCCTGGACCTCAACAGGGTAGAAATGACCTGCGGCGAGTAACCTCTAGACCTTAACCTCGCCCTTTCAAGAGCCAGGCCGTAAGCGAGAATCGATCCACCTGAGGCATATTCAAGGCCCCTGCACCAACAGATCCCTTCTGTCCGGAAGCCGCCATGGCTGTCCTACCTGGAGCCGCATCAAATCCACATACCACGGCCTTCGAGGCCAATCTGGAGCAATGAGGATGACCTTCCCCTTGTGCCGCTCTATCCGCTGCAGCACTCGCCCTATCAGCACCCAGGGCGGAAACACATACAGGAACTGATCCCGAAGCCAAACCTGCATCAAGGCATCCAAGCCTTCCGACATCCTTTCTCGCCTTCTACTCTAAAACCTTGCGGCCTTTGCCGACATGAACGTCGCCATGAGATCCATTACCGGCAGCCCCCAGCGACGTACCACCGGGTCGAACACTTCTTGATGCAGAACCCACTCCCCGGGATCTACTTTGACCCGACTTAAGTAATCGGCCATCACATTGTCTACTACTGCTACATGGGCCGCCGACAAGGCCTCTAGATGTTGCTCGGCCCAGCGTAAGAGCTCCTCTGCCTCATCCTCCAGAGCTACACTGCTGGTGCCCCCTTGGCGATTGATATAGGCCACGGCTGTGGCATTGTCCGACAGCACTCTTATTGCCTTTCCCTGTAGTCTTGGCTGCAATGCCCAAAGCGTTAACTTCACCGCCTGCAGCTCCAACCTGTTGATAGACCACTGCTTTTCCGATACTGTCCACTAGCCCTGCGCGAATTGTCCTTCGAGTGTGCCCCCTTCCGAAGAGACTGGCATCCGTTGTCAGAGGCCTCCAATTCGGGGACTCCAGGGGCATTCCCCTCTGAAGATTTCCGGGCACTAGCCACCACTGCAAGGCCTCCCACGTCTCCTGCGGACAGGGCAATCTCTGCGTCAAGCGACCGGTCTGATGAGACCATCTTCTGAGCAAAGCCCTCTGAAGTGGCCTCATGTGAGCTCTGGCCCAGGGTACCACCTCCAGGGTTGACGCCATCTTTCCTAAAAGTTGCAGATAGTGCCACGCTGTGGGGGCCGCTCTCTTCAGAAATGCGCAGATCAGCTCCCTTAGTCCCTGCGCCCTGAGGAGCGGAAGAAAAACTCTCCCTCCCCTTGTGTCGAAGCAGGCCCCCAAATACTCCAACTCTTGAGAGGGCACTAGCCTGCTCTTCTCCATATTGACCACTCAACCTAGACTCTGCAAAAACTGGACCACCCGGTGGGTAGCCTCTTCGCTTTCACTTCTCGACTTCGCGCGGATTAACCAATCATCCAGGTAAGGATGTACCAATACTCCCTGTCTTCGCAATGCCACCGCCGCCACCACCACCACCAACCCGAATGGCAACACCTGAAACTGAAAATGTCCCCGAGGAACTGCGAAGCACAGAAAGCGTAGTTACTCACCTGTAACAGGTGTTCTCCAGGAGCAGCAGGAATCAGTCCTCACATATGGGTGACGACGGCGCCGACAGAGCCCTCGCGGAGCAATTTTCCCCAGCTTTCAAAGAAAGCCTTTGGGAATTGCAGCGCGCATGCGCGGTCCTCTTCCCGCCCAAGGGTGCCATCTTGCTCAGTCAGATGATATAGCTAAAAGACAGCAAAAAATAAGCAAAAAAACGAAAGCATAGAACTGCAACTCCAAGGGGAGGAGGGAGGGTTGTGAGGACTGATTCCTGCTGCTCCTGGAGAACACCTGTTACAGGTAACTACGCTTTCTCCAGGACCAAGCAGGAAGTCAGTCCTCACATATGGGACTCCCAAGCTTAAGGCTACCGGAGACCCTAAGCGCAAAAATGAGCTCCCTCAAGCTCAGCAGCCCAGAAGGAAGGAATCTTCTCTGAATACGTCTCCAACCGGTAGCCCAACATCCGGGATGGAGGGTAGGAGTTGCCTATACCTCGAAGAGGTTACGGAGGACTGCCTGTCCGAAAGCACTGTCCCTGCGGGACTCCCTCTCCAGGCAGTAATGGGCCGCAAAAGTCTGGCTTGAAGACCAAGTAGCGGCCCGGCAGATGTCTGCCAATGGAACAGAGCGGAGGTAAGCCACTGACGTAGCCTTCGCCCGGACACGATGGGCCGTGACTCGACTTTCCAACAAGAGGCCGGCTGCCTCGTAAGCCCAAGCGAAACAGTCAGCAATCCAGATGGACAGAGTACGCTTGGAGACAGGGAGCCCCAACTTATTGGGGTCATAAGAGACGAAGAGCTGAACAGCCCTTCTGTGCTCCCGCGTACGGTCAAGGTAGAAGGTTAACGCCCTTCTACAGTCCAGGGTATGCAGGACCATTTCAGCTCAGCTGGAGTGTGGCCTGGGAAAGTAGGTCGGAAGCACCACCTCCTGGTTGATGTGAAAAGGGGAAACCACTTTGGGAAGAAACTTAGGGTGAGTCCGTAGGACTACCCGGGTCTTGTAGAACCTAGTGTACGGAGGATCAGACACCAGGGCCTGCAGCTCACTAAAGCGTCTAGCAGAAGTGAGGGCTACCAAGAACAAGGTTTTCCAAGAAAGAAAACGAAGAGGGCAGGTAGCCATAGGTTCGAAAGGCAGACAGGTAATCCACTGTAAAACCACATTGAGATCCCAGTCCGGGGCTGGGGGCGCAAAGGTGGTTTAAGGAGAAGGAGGCCTCTGAGAAAACGAGCCACCAGAGGGTGGCTAGAAAGAGATCTGCCATCCACCGGCATGTGATGCGCAGAAAGAGCACTGAGGTGGACCTTGACCGAGTTGGACTTAAGTCCAAGATTGGAGAGGGAAAGCAAGTACTGCAAGACCACTGATGCTGAACAGGAGAAGGGATCTTGAGACTGCTGAGTACACCAGGCGGAGAACCGACGCCACTTAAGAGCGTAGGACTTCCGGGTGGAGGGCTGCCTGGAGGCCAAGACGACCTCCTCCACCTCTGGAGGCAGGCAGAGGGGAGCAAGGACTACCCTTTCAGCAGCCAGGCCATCAGATGAAGGGACCGGAGGTTGGGGTGCAGGAGAGTCCCCTGATCCTGTGACAGGAGGTCGGGCTGAAACCCCAGAGGAAGAGGGGTGTCCACCGCCAGATGCATTAGAAGCGGGAACCAAGGTTGTCTCGGCCACCGGGGAGCCACTAGGATCATCGAGGCTTTGTCTCTGAGAACCTTGAAGAGCGTCCGAGACACCAGTGGCATGGGAGGAAAGGCATATAAGAGGCCTGTGGACCATGGAATCAGAAAAGCATCCGCCGCTACTCTAAGAGGATGCGGTTGTCGAGAGCAGAATCTGGGAAGTTGCCTGTTCAGAGGACTGGCAAACAGATCCATGGTGGGGAGGCCCCACTTGAGAAAGATCTGCTGAACCACCATCGGATCCAGCCTCCACTCGTGCGGCTGGAGGATCCTGCTCAGCTTGTCGGCCAGGTAATTTTCTTGACCTGGGAGATAGACCGCTTTGAGGATAATTCCGTGGCGGACAGCCCAAGAGCATAGTTTTTGTGCCTCCTGACAGAGAAGGAAGGAGCCTGTCCCGCCTTGCTTGTTCACATAGAACATTGCAACCTGATTGTCTGTATCAGCACCGACTGATGAGAAATCAGGTGAGAGAATGCTTTGAGCGCTAGGCGGATGGCTCTGAGCTCCAGGAAGTTTATCTGTTGAGCAGACTCCCAAGGAGTCCAGAGACCTTGAGTACATGTCCCTTGGCAGTGTGCTCCCCAACCCAGGAGAGAAGCATCGGTCGTCAGGACCTGAGAATGTGGAGGGGGCTGAAAAGTCACTCCTAGTACTGGGTTGGGCAGATGAAGCCACCATTGCAGAGAAGAGACCAGCCGGTCGGAGATCTGTACGGAGTCCGCTAGGCTCCCAGTGGCCTGATGCCATTGTGTGCGAAGGCACCATTGAGAGGTCGCATGTTCAGGCGGGCATTGGGGGTCACATGGACCGTGGAAGCCATATGGCCGAGCAGTCTCAGAAATTGCCTGGCCGAGACCAGGAAATTGCTGTGAAAGTGGCTGGCGAGATCCATGAGCCTTTGGGCCCTCTCCAGAGGCAGGAAGGCCCGCGCCTGAAGTGTGTCCAACCTGGCGCCGATGAATTCGAGATCTTGAGAGGGGAGCAAAGTGGACTTTGCGAAGTTTATGACAAATCCCAAGTGCTGGAGTAGAGTCACAGTGCGATGAGTAGCTTGAATGGCTTCGTGGGAAGACTGGGCTCTGATGAGCCAGTCGTCGAGGTAGGGAAATACAAAAAGGCCTTGAAGTCTTAGATAGGCCGCCACCACTGCCAGGCATTTGGTAAACACCCTGGGGGCGGAGGACAGGCCAAAGGGCAGTACTCTGTACTGGTAATGATTTCCCCCCACCACAAACCTGAGATATTGTCTGTGGTCTGGATGAATAAGGATATGAGTATACGCATCCTTTAGATCCAAGGAGCATAGCCAGTCTCCCTGCTGGAGGTAGGGCAGCAGGATCCCAAGGGTAAGCATCTTGAACTTTTCCTTTGCAAGGAACTTGTTGAGGTTTCGCAAGTCCAGGATAGGTCTGAGGCCTCCTGTTCTTTTTGGTATCAGAAAGTACCTGGAGTAAAACCCCTGACCTTTCAGGTGGTGGGGCACCGGTTCCACAGCCTGTTCCTGAAGGAGACTCGCTAACTCCTGAAGGAGTAAGTCCCTGTGCAGAGGGAGTCTCGGAGGCTCCCCTGGAAAATAGGAGGGAGGTACCTGGTGAAAGTGAAGAAGATAGCCCTTTCGAACTATGTGAAGTACCCAGGTATCAGTGGTGATGTTGGACCATCTTTGGGCAAAGTGGACCAGCCGGCCTCCTGTGCTGAGAGAAACCAGCTGAGGGGGAGAGGCCATGCTGATGAAGTCAAAAACCCCCACCCTGCTGAGCAGGGGCCGGTGGTGCAGGCTTGGGGACTTGCTGCCTACGGGACCCATTACCCCGTCCCTTGGCCTGCTTACCCTGTGGGGGAGCTGGTGAGGCCTGATACTGAGGGTAGTATTTATAGGCAGCCGCCTTCCTCGGGTAAAAGGGCTTCTTCCCCGTGCCCTTCTTCTTTTGAGAAGGGGCAGAGGTCTTCCTGGAGAGACGAGTCCTGGTGAGAGTCTCGGTCTCGATCTGTGCAGCCTTCTCATCCATGGGCTTGCCAAAGAGGTTATCACCTCTGCAGGGGACATCGACCAACTTGTCCTGCACCCATGGCTCGAGGTTGGACGTCTGAAGCCAAGCCTGGCGGCGTCCACCGATGCCGGCTGCGGCTACGCGAGCCGATGCCTCAAAACCATCGTAGGCTGCTCGAGAGATAAACTTTGAGCACTCTCGAATACCAGTCGACAAGGTTTGGAACCTCTGCAAAGGTTCGTCGGAGAGACCAGCAGAGAACCCGGCAATTTCTTTAGCCAGGTCCCGGAGATACATGCCCATGTAGAGCTGGTATGTCTGGACTCGACAAGCAAGCATAGAGCCCTGGAAACACTTCCTACCGAGGGCATCCAGGCTTCGGGCCTCCCTACCGGGGGGCACAGAGGAGTGCATTTTTTGACTCTTAAGTCTATGCATGGCCGATTCCACCACCATGGAATGGTGCGGCAGTTGTGCCTTTTGGAACCCGGGGCTCTTGCGGACTCGATAAATGGAATCGACCCGCTTGCTTAACACCGGCGACGATGCCGGGCTCTCCCACATGCGGAAGAGAAGTCGTTCCAGCATCGGAGGAACCGGTACAATAAAGGCCTCCTTCGGGGGAGAGTCATATTGGAGGGCATCGAGTTCCTCGACTCGAGGCTCCTCCTCGGGATCCGCGGGGAAGGCCAAGGCCTTGGCCATATCCCGCACGAAGTCCGAGAACCGGGTATCCTCCGGGGGGGGGGGGGGACCGTCTCCGAGGTTCGGACTCGGGGGAGTCCGATGGGACACACCGAGTCCGAAAGGAACCAGGTGACTCTTCGTCCTCGGATTCCCAGGCCGACTCCTCGGAGGAGGAGTCGAGTGGCTCCGGTCGGGCGGGCATTGATGCCGTCCGCCCCGACGCCGAGGGAGTCGGCGTCGACGACCTCGGTCCCGAACGGGAGGCCGAAGGAGACCGCGACCGAGGATCGACTCGAGCCCTCATGGACTCGAGGATCGGCTCGGTCTCCGGGGTCGACGTCCCGGCGGTCAGGGCAGACGCACCGGCAAGGCCAGCAATCAATACCCGCTGCTGGTCCATGAAGGCAGTCAGACTGCTCTCCAAGGCCGTCAACCTGAGTCCGAGCTCAGGAGACCCAGCAGCCCCCGACTCGGGCCCCGACGGCGTCGGGGCCGACGTCGGGTCCTTCGGAGGCGAGTCTACGAGGACAACAGTACTCACGTGAGCGGGCAAGTCCATCTCTCCATCTCGAGTCGAGGATGTTTTGAAGGCCTCTCCACCTCCGAGGACCCGGGACGGGAATCGGGGCTATGCGACCTGGCCCTCGAGGAACCAGGAGTGTCCACCGATCCCGCCCTCGCGGGTTTCTTCTTCCGATGATGTTCCCGGGTAGGAGACCCCCTTTCAGAGGAACTCCGACGATGCTCAGGACCAGAGTCCCGAGACGTCGAAGCCTCTGACGAGGTCCGAGCCCGGCCGGAGTCAGAGAAGATACGTTCCCGCTGATGCTGCCGACTCCTCAACGCTTTAGAGGACATTTTGCCACACGGACCACAGATCATCTGGTCATGATCGGGTCCGAGGCAGCCGAGGCAGAAGTCGTGCGTGTCTGTGAGAGACATGAGTTTCTTACAGAGGTCACACTTTTTAAAGCCGCTGGCAGCCATCGGGGAAAAAGGGCCCCTGCGAGGTCAAAAGACCGGGCTGCCAGTGAAAAAGTAAAAAGGCGCGAAATCTGTCACGAAGGACAAAAAAACGAAAAATAAAGAACGGACTCGCAACCGGCGTCGCGAGTCCGGGCGGGAAAAGAACCGGCGTCGAACCGAAGAAAAAAGAGAAATAATCAACTTTTCGGCGGGGATTCACAAACGTCGTCTGTAGGGCTCCGCGGAAAAAAGAAGACTAAGCAAGATGGCACCCTTGGGCGGGAAGAGGACCGCACATGCGCGCTGCAATTCCCAAAGGCTTTCTTTGAAAGCTGGGGAAAATTGCTCCGCGAGGGCTCCGTCGGCGCCGACGTCACCCATATGTGAGGACTGACTTCCTGCTTGGTCCAGGAGAAATCGCTGATGCTCCCTGCGAATCGGTATGTGAAGATAGGCTTCCGTCAGATCTAGAGACATGAGAAACTCTCCCTGTCTTACCACAACAATGACCGATCTTAGGGTCTCCATTCGAAAATGTGTCACCCTGAGGCACCGATTGACTCCTTTGAGATCCAGAATGGAACCACAAAGTAGATCGAGTACCGACCGCAACCGAACTGGTCCTCCGGCACAGGTACCACCGCCTTGAGCACCAGGAGCCTTTCTACCATCTCCTACACCGCCCGGCCCTTTGACCGGGCCCGGCATGGCAAGAGAACGAAAGCATCGACCACCGGACGCTGGAACTCCAGAGCATAACCCTCTCGAATGACCTCCAACACCCACTGGTCTGACGTAACTCGGGTCCAGGCAAGATAGAACTCCCTTAACCGACCCCCCACGGGAATCAATCTCGCCTAGACCCCCCGCACTTCATTGAGGTTTCTTGAAGGTCGAGGAAGATCTGAAACCTCTTCCCGCTCCTCTGAACCCACAAAACCCCTGGGACCTGTAAGTCGCACGTCCCCGCTGAAACTGACCAAACCATGGAGACCGAAAATGACGGAACTTCCTCTGCTAATTTTTCGTCGGTCCCTGGGAACATCCGGGCTTCTGCTTATCCTCCGGTAGCCTTCCACCCTTGGATTCGCCGAGGTCTTTCACTAATTTATCCAAAAACTCCCCAAACAGGAGCTTGCCCCTGAAGGGGAGCTTACTTAGCCGTACCTTTGAGGAGCCATCCGCAGCCCAGTTACGGGAGCCACAAACATCTACGCGCTGCTACCACAGACGCCATACTCCTGGCCAGGCTTCATATCATATCATATTGGATATCCGCCAGATAAGCCGCTCCAGTTTCCAACCGAGCCATCTCCTCGGCCGCGTCCTCTAGCTGTCCCGTGTTAAGCCTGTGGCAGCATCGCAAACATGCCCTCGCCACCCATGCCCCACAAATAGAAGGTTTCATGGACAGGCCGTTAGCATCGAACACCTGCTTTAGCAACAAATCTAGGCGCCTATCCTGTACATCCTTAAGCGTTGCACTGCCTTCTACTGGTATCATGGTCTTCTTGGTAACGGCAGACACCGCCGCATCTACCTTAGGAGACTTAAACAGATCCTTATCCTGGTCCACCAAAGGGTAAAGTCGAGCCATCACCGTGGACCCCTTCATCCCAGATTCCGGCATGTCCCATTCCTCTTGGATCATCTCCCTAAACACTCTATGTAATGGGAACACCTTCTGGGCCTTGCGAACCACCTGTAATAACGGATCCTCTAACGTTGAATCCTCCCCCGCGCTCGAAGCTGGAATGTTCAGCGCCTTCAGCATCTCCGTAATGAGCGCCAGCAACTCTTCTTGCCGGAACACCCTCACCACTCGTGCCTAATCCTCCTGCTCAGTGAGCTCCCCTTCCTCCAACTCCTCTTCCATCTCTAAATCCTCTAAATCCTCCAGCTGATCTTCCTCCGGCAGTAGCCTAGGCTTCTTCGAGGGCACACCGCCGGCTCCGAGATCTAGCTGTCGACCCGGGCGTTTTACCCCCAGTTCCACCTCCCCTGCCGCTGCGGACCCGGGCACCCCCCCCCCCCCCCTCCGAGGGCCTGCTGCAGCAGGGTTACAAATTGCTGTGAAAAAATCGCTGCTAAACCACCCTGGATGAGGAGCTGGGAAAGAGGGAATGTCTGGCGCCGAAGAGGGCCCTGCCACCGGCTCCAGGGCAGGCGGCGAAGAAGCCAGTGGATCAGACGAGCCTGAACTCTCTCCCTTCTGACTTTCTCCGCCATCTCCCGCTGACAGCTCCCCCGAGGCCGCTTCCCGCAAGCACCCCTTGCATACCACAGCCTCCGACAGAGACCCTTTCTTCACTCTACAAAGCAAATACAATTGTTTGGATGGCATCCTGCCAGCCAGCCCTGTCAGAGCTGTGGGAGCAAATTCCTAAGTAAAATTCAGCTTTTTCTTTTTTTTTTTTTTTTTTAAATGAGCAAAACTAACAAACTAACCAAATTAAATGACTACCTCACTAAAATATCCGGAACTGTAAGTGAGGACTCCCCCTTAGCTCCTGAAAGCCAGTGTCAACGAACCCTAAAACCGCCGAAGCCTAACTGACCTGCCGTCCTGCTTCCTGGGCTTTTCACCATGCGACCGCGGCCTAACCGGGCCCTGACGCTGCGCTTACCTCTGCGCTGCTTCACCGGCCTTTCCCAACACCTCTCAGCTGCGCCTTGCCAGACCGCAGCCAAAGCGTCGACCGGGAAACCTCGCACTCGCAGAATAGAAAGAGACCAGTGAAGTCCAGTGCGAAGCAGCTCCGCATCCGCTGCTGAAGTGAACTCCGGCAGCCGCAGACCTTCCTCTCACTCTCTCTCTCCGACGCCGTTCAAAGACCGGCTCCTCACTCACGCGGTGGGTTCGGGAGCCGTGACCCCCCCCCCTCCTTCGCTCCCCACCGTTGACACTCCCGATGCCACTGGAGAGCACTTCGGTGGGGGGGGGGGGAGGGAGGGAGGAAGAGAGAGCCCCTGCAGACTGAAGCTCCCCTGCAGGCTGAAACTGCTCTCTCAAGTCCGTTGAAGCCAAAGCGCTTCTCTTATTTCCTTTTCCCAAATAGAAAACAAGCTCTCCTTACTTAGTACTCCAGTGAGTCCTGACCTCTAAGGTCAATACTCCTCCGCTGCTTTGGAGACTGAGCTTACTGGAGCGTGGAAGAGGATCCTAGCCTATTTATAGTGGAGTCACCAAAAGAGTGACATGCTCAGTCTCCAATGCTGCGGGAGGAGGTGCTCAACCCTAGATGTCAGGACTAGACTGGAGGGACGAAAAGGAATAAAATTTAGCAAACACTATAGCATCAGCGGTGGGGAGGAGAAGAACATCTTTTAAATATTTCCTTAAAAGTATTGATGGAGATAATAAACTACTAGAAGGAAAATTTAAAACTCTCAAATTCTTAGACCTAGCCATATTCTCTAAATTCTCAAGTTTTTGACACATAATAGAACTTTCTTTCATGGTAGCAGACTGAAATAAAGAAAATGATTTAACCTGCGTATCTATACTCGAAATAGATGAATGCAAAGTTCCAATCTATCAAGATTCTGAAATTTAACAGTGTCCCTAGTAAATTGACATAAAGAGGGAACAGTGTCAGCAAGAATCTGTTCAGTACGATTGACTACTTGCCAAATATCCAGAAGAGAGATGGAGGAGACTTGTGAGTCACCAGGAGGAATGGAGGGCTCCGACCAAGAAACCATTTTGGGGAGCATAACGTCCTTCTGTGAACTCAAAACACCAGACTGAGGCACAGCAGACAATTCCAAACAAAAAGGAGGAAGAGGAGGGGTACGCTCAGGAGAGCTAAGACTCGGCCCCTCCAGTGAGGGGCCAAAAGGAACAGTACCTGGTGGTGTTAAGACCGGTGTAGATATTACATGCTTGTCCATAGGGCCACCAGCAGACACAGCCACGAGAGTTCTCTCTTTTTCCTTTTACCGCCGGGTATCACCACTTCACATATCTATAAATGCTCCCAATGTACTCCTAAGGGGCTCACAAGGGGCATACATCCCCCTTGGAAAACACCCCATAGAAAATGCCCCAACAAGCGCCGTAAAGCACTCTAGATATATTAAGGAGCTTCAAAATGACGTCAGCAATGACTGCCCCGCACGGACCGGCTCTCTCCAGCACCAGCTGTTCTCACTCTCCACAGCGTGTGAAACTGCAGGCAACACTCCCAAGAAACAGCTCCGTGCACAGATCCTTTATGGAGCCTCAAAATGACGCCAGCAGTGACTGCCCCGCACGGGCCGGCTCTCTCCAGCATCAGTTGTTCTCACTCTCCACAGCGTGTGAAACTGCAAGCAACACTCCCCTTATCTTTTATTGTTAATGTCTGAGAATATTTGTTCCTTGATAGCTGTCTGTATCCTGTATTTTATTATTTTTTAACCATTATCTTTGTATTTGTAAACCCGATGCAGGCTTTATAGATGGAACTTGGCCAAGTTGGGTCTTTTGAATAGAACTGTGTGTTCCCCACAATTGCTGGTGTGGCCATGCTTTTCTCTGCTCTTTTGTGGACTAGTTTTTGCTTTTTCACCTTTTGTAGAGACTTCTCACTTTCTTCCAACACAACCTTCTTGATGTCAGCCCATAAGTCTTCTGGAGCTCTGTCATTTGTATACAGCATTATAGATTAATTTAAAAGCTGTATTTTGAACGCTTTGTAGATCATGTGGAGTACAAATATTAAGAACAGCATATACGGAATTACAATAATCCAAATGAATCAAGTATGAGGGCAGGTAAGCATGAAGGTATGTACTGCTTATCCACCATACTGCATCTTTCACTTTTCTAATAAAGAATATACTACAGTTGTGGATATCCCACAACAAACCTCATGTGTGCCCTTTGTGCCACTGGCATCTCATTATTTCATGCCAACAGATGTTTCTGACACTGGTTGGAGAACCAATTTAGGCTCCTGCCCCACCCAGTCAAAGTCTTAATACTGCCTCCACATAAAACATTCAGCGCTCTATATTTTATGCTCTGCGAGTCTTTGTTCATCTTCAAAGCCACTCAGTTTTAGTTCAACCAACCAATCAACCAAGTGGCCATGCTTTATATTAACAAATCATAAGGGGGTTCAGGATCTCTCTGCCTCTGCCGACAGGCAGCAAGGATCATTAAACAACTAAAAGTATAATTCTCTGTAACATACAATGACACTAAAATAGCATTTTTGGTTGCATAAATATTAGAAATAGTATAAGCAGCGATATCATAAATACAAATCCTACCAACCCCACTGCCCATTTACCTTCTCAGACAGCTCAATTTATTACTAAGATAATATAAAACAAACACATCACACTTAATTCCTTTCTTATAGTTTATTGTAGTTGATATACCCATCTATAACAAGATTATCTAGGCGGTTTATCTTACAGCAAACATAATAAAAAACACAACAAAATAAATATCATTTATTATTATTTATTTATTTATTTGCAGTCTCTTTTATACCGTGCTATTCGACATCAGTGCGGTTTACAATGAACGTAAGAGTTGCACATCTCAATTTCGTGATTTGTGCTTACAGTGAAACAGGTATAATAACTTGGGTATGCATTAAACAGGAAAATTAAACTTGGGTATGCATTAAGCAGGTATAACAGGTAAAATAGTGTATAAATAACCAGTCCCTTAACAAGGAGACACGATGAATAAATACAGTCTACTTTATGCAACAATATAATGAGTTATGCGGCACTGCATAAGTTTCTCATGGTGGTTGGAGGGGAAGGTGTGATTGCGAGTGATCAGTCTGGGAATGTGACGTGCATGAGTTTGAGGTGCTGCATTGAGATGTGAGAGTGGGTGAGTGTGGGGAGAAGACTGCATCATCGTAGTGATGAAGAAAGAGGTGCCGTTTCAGTGCCTTCCTAAATTGGGAGAGTTCACTGATGGTTCTGATAGTTGCTGGTAGTGCGTTCCAGCAGGATGGAGCAAAGAAGGAGAAGGCTCTGGATCTAGTGAATTGAGAACACTTCGTGCTTACCTTAGGTAATATGAGAGTATTTGCGGCATTCAATCTCCTTGCTCGATTGGGAGGTGTGATTGAAATTAGATCAGTAATGACAGTAGCAGGGTATTTATTGATGGCTTTATGGGTCATAATTAGGATCTTGAATGAGATCCTGGCTTGTATGGATAGCCAGTGCAATTGTTTTAGTATTGGGGTAATATGAGAACTTCTTGAGGCTCCATGAAGGATTCTTGCAGCTGAATTCATTGCAAGTTGTAAGGGGTTAGTAGTGCACTTAGGTAGACCATACAAGATCGCATTGGCATAGTCAAAGTGAGGCATTATTAGGGCCTGAAAGACAGTTCGGAAGTCATCAGGTTCTAACAGTTGACGCAAATTGCGGAGGGTCCGGATTTTATGGTACACTGACTTTGTTATGTTTTTGATATGAGCCTTCATATTAAGTTGCTGATCAAGCGTTACACCTAGGTATCTTACTGTAGTCTTGCATATGATCTCTGCGTCGCGAACCTTGATAGACAGGGGTGGAGTAAAAGCCGGATTCCTGGTTACGAAGAGGGCTTCTGTCTTTTTGAAATTTAACTTAAGCATTTGTGCATTTAGCCAGTCTGTGACAGCGTCAAAGCACCTGATAAGTGGGGATAGTTCAAGATGTTCTGTCGAAATTGGCATGTACATCAAGACGTCGTCAGCATAGACCAGGCAGTTGATATTAAATGATTGGATGAGATCACAAATGGGTTGCATATAGACATTGAATAGCAAGGCGGATAGAGATGAGCCCTGTGGAACACCTTTAGTTTGGGGGAAGGAATCGGAGTTGGAGGGGCCAGAACGGACATGTTGCCAGCGATCAGTGAGGTATGAAGCGCACCATGACAAAGCTGAAGCTTGAACTCCCTTCTCTCTGAGGCGTAGCAGGAGAACTTCGTGGTCTACGGTGTCGAATGCGGCAGCAATGTCCATGAAGATCAGTGCAAAGCCTTGTCTGATGTTATCGAGACCTAAGGTTATGGTGTTGAATAAGGTTGTGAGTAATGTTTCAACACCATGTGCTTCGCGAAATCCATGCTGGCAGGGATGCAGGGGTGCATTAGTATCTATGTGATCTTGTAATTGGCATTGGGTAATCTTTTCAATGATTTTCGATAGGAGAGGTATGCTGGAGATAGGCCTGTAGGATTCCATCATCGAAGGGTCCAACTTACTGTTTTTTAGGAGTGGTCTGATAGCCGTCTGTTTCAGGCTTCGAGGAAATGTTCCAGTAGAGAACGATACATCAATCAATTTGGATAGGAATGGGCTGAGCTCAGCACGCAGGGCCTTTATCCAGAGAGCTGGACACGGATCGGAGGGTGCTGTTGTAGTGTTTATGTTTAGGATAGTGTCTTGAATGACTCTGTCAGATGGAGTAGAAAATGATGTGATAGTGTGTTGGGACCCACTCAAGAAATGACCAAGAGGAGGTTGTGGGATGGAGAAAGGTAGGCTGGCTGGTATGGGGGGCTTAGCAGTGTGGGCAAGCTGATTACTTTTCTTACGCAAGTAATAAGCATATTCTTGTGAGTCTGGGTAGGGTAAGTTCTCTTGAGATGGCTCCTTTGCTAGAGATTTCACAATTTGGAAAAGCTCGTGGGGTTTGTTCAAGGAGCGTTGTATTCTTTTTGCATGATATTGTTTCATACTTGATGCTACAGATAACCGATGTTTTCCTAATTGTGCTGTGAATGCCTCATGGCTCTCAGCTGTTCTTGATCGTCGCCAGCGTCTCTCAAGTCGTCTGAGTTGAAGGAGCGAATTACGTAGTTCTTGGGAGTACCATGGGGCATTCTTTTTCTTATGTGGTGCTTTGTTCGTGGTAGGTGAGTGGATCACGGCATCTAGGCTTGAGTTCCAAGCGGCGACCATGTCATCGAGGCTTTGAAGAGGAGGGTCAAATAGATTGTGTGTCCTCTTTAGAATATCTTCTCTGTTAAAAGGGTGGAAGCGCTTTAAATGTTCTGATATGGGTTTATCTTCAGGTATGGATTTGGAGGAGTTGGTGCAAATTGGAATCTGGAATCTTATCAGGAAGTGATCTGACCAGGGAACCGCACTTACGTTTAGGTGAGACTGGTGCAAATGTGTGAGGGCTGTTTGTGGTGCAAAGATAAGATCAAGTGAGTTGCCTTTTATATGGGTAGGAGTATCAACAAGTTGAACATAGCCTAGATCACTGAGAGCATCAATAAAGGCATTGGTGTGGCTGTCCTGAATGACTGGGAGGTTGAGGTCACCTAATATCCAGTTTAGAGTATGCGAATTCGTGGTGTTGCAAGCAAGATCAATTATTGTTGCTAAGTCATCTGGAGATGAAGATGGAGTTCTATAGAGCAAGTTAATAGTGATTTGCTTATTTGTAATGGTAACAGAGTCAAGGGTAACAGTTTAATTTTTGCTATATAATTCCTGCAGACTGGAGGAGTGGCCTAGTGGTTGGGGCAAGGTACTTCAGGCTGGAAGGTCGGGGGTTCAAATCCCACTAGAGGACAGCAACCTTGGGCCGGAAGGACTGGGGTTTCTAGTCCCACAGGTGCTCCTTGTGGTCTTGGGCAAGCCACTTAACCCTCCATAGCCCATGTTCCCTGTAAAATAGTTATCTCCAAGTTATAATGCCCTGTTCAATGTAATTTCAGTTTGTTCAATGTAAACCGCACTGATGCAGAATAGCGTGGTATATAAGAGAATGTAAATAAATAAATAAATAAATATCATCCTGAGTTTCAACATTACAATAACTAAATAAAAATTAATTTTATAACAGTTATCTTACAAAAGATCAAGTGGCCTTTACTATCTAGCTTCACTTGGCAACTGATCCTAAATCAGAGATGCTATATAACTAAATGTTCTTGCACAGGTTGAAGACAAATGAGCCTTTAAGGATGCAGTAGATAATTACAGAGACTGTCAGGCAAAGGCAGTTTACGGCCTGGGCTTTATCAAGACAACAGAAACAGGTGAGAGTTGCAAAATCAAGCAGATTGACCAGCATACCTCGACCAAATGTTCTGTCTCAGTGTGGACTGCTCCAAGCAACAATGAAATTTAAATATATGAAACAAGGACCAGGTAGTAAATGAAGCTAACTTCAGAAGAGCTACAGTAGCTGCAGCATTTCTGATCTCATGAAACTTCATTTTAGAGGTAAGAGCAGAACTATAACAAGGGAAGGGAAGGGAATTTGGATTTAGGTCATGACTTTTTAGCAGTAGCTCAAGGCGAGTTACATTCAGATAGGGTTAAATATTTCCCTCTTCCCAGAGGGTTTACAATCAGACACGTCAATGACAGAAACCCTGTGCTAGAGCCTAGTGCTTAAAGCTCTAGCGCAGGGTTTCATAGTGCGAGTTTAACAATGACTCCTTGTGCTGGAATGCAAGATGCAAATTATGTAGTGCATAAAAAGTCTGCATTAAACTGGGAGAGCAAACAAAACCTATGCGCACAGAAGTTGCTGCACGTTTGACATGCTGTTCCTGAGAAACAGAGTCATCTGAGGTGAAGTTTGACACTTCACTTCAGATGACCTAGGCATCGGGGAAAGCCCCTAATGCCATTGGCACTGCCAGGGGGACAGAGGAGACCCCCCCCCCCCTCCATGCCATTGGCACCCCCAAGACTCAACCCTTTTCCCCTAGACAGAAACAAAATTTTGAGTGGTCCAATGGCCCTAGATCCCCCACCTCCACCCAAACTAACAAAATCCCCAGTGTCTGGCCCACATGGTGTATCCTGGGAGCACAAAGAGTGGGGTCAAATGGCCATATATGATAAAAAATGCCTCACAAGGCAGAGTGACACCCCACACCATGTTTCATCCTGAGATGCATGAGTGATCCAGGATGCAATGGGGGGGGGGTATCACTGATCCCATTCTGTGCATCCCAGGATGCACCCCACAGAGGTGTGAGCATGTGGAAGACACTCCCGCCCCATTATTAAAAGGTACTAGGAGGGTGTGGAGGCCACCAGGGATTATTTTTGTTTGGGAGGGGGGAAATCGGGACCACTTGAACACCAGGTTTTTTTTTTTTGTTTGTTTATGTGGACGTGGAGGTTTGGAGGCCACTGGGCCACCAGGGACTTTTGTGATTGGGAAAGGAAAATCAGTGACCACTGGGCCACTGGAAATTTTGTTTGTTTGGTAGGGGGAGTTTGAGGCTGCTGGGCCACCAGGGGTATTTGTGATTGGGTAGGGGAAATAGGGACCACCAGGGATTTTGTTTCTGTTGGGGAGGCACTAGCCTCCTGACTGTGTGCCAATGGCATTGGGAGCTTTTCCCGATGCCTGGATCATCTGAGGTGAAGTTTTAGACTTCACCTCAGATGATGTTTTTGCTCCTGGCTGGATTTTTGCACCTGTTCAAAGCTGGCATGAAGATCCAGCATTAAAAAACAGTATAAGAAAGTGCGCTTTCAGCACAGTTCTTTGTTGTGTTTTTTTGTTACTTGGGGTGCAATTAATTATGCAGTGATTTGCATGCCAAGTGCACTACAATTTAGCAAGGGTTTTTTTTGGCAATTTTCCAGCACTAGCTTGCTTTCTGCATCAGAGAACAAGCCTGGTACAGGAAAAGCACCAGAAAAATGCTAAGCTTTTCTGTATCAGCCAGAAAGATTATACCTGAGGCATTGGAGGATTAAGTGGCTTTCCCAAGATGACATGCAGTAACAGTGGGATTTCAACACAGACTTTCCTGCTTCTCACCCTGCCGCTCTATCCATTAGGGCTACTCCTCCAATCTGCTAATGTTCTTTTGGTGACTGGAACGCCAATTAATTTGGGGATGAAGGAGACAAACTGCTACATAGGCTTCTGAAAGATTCAGTTCTTTTGAGGTAGTAGGCCTACTCATAGTCCACAGCATGGAGAGCTCTTTCACACAGATTACAAGGTTTCAGGGAAACAAGGTGACATTTTACTTAACAGATAAGGACCTATTCTTGAGTCCTGCTAGACCAGTCCAAAAAAGTGGGTTGTGTTCCCCTACCAGCAGATCGGTGGAGACAAAGAACCAGTGAAATGCCCAGGTTTCAATGATATCACTCCCATGCCTCTATCCGCCTCAGCCACCAGAGGTCTCGTCAGTATCTGTCCCAAAGCATATGGGAGGACATGGCAAGTCTCACGCAACCTCAATGTGGGCAACAACGAGAAATGAAACCATAGAGAACCTTGGACAGGAAAAGACTAAACAGAAGGCTGGTCAGTAGAAGATGGACCTGCAGAGCCAAGTATATAAATCATAGCGGACCCAGGCTACCTCCTCAGAAGAACAGAGCCAACAGTTCCAGGGACAGGCCCTGGACTGGTCTAGGAGGACTCAAGGAATGGACATTATCTGGTAAGTAAAATGTCACCTTCCATATCATCCTGCTAGACCAGCCCAGACAAGTGGGACATATCAAAGCTGCACTTCCACTGGGACTGGAAGACAAAGCAGCGCGCAAAACCTTAGAGCCAAAGGCTGTGTCCTCTTGAGTGTGGACATCTAAGCGGTAATGCTTGACAAAAGTAAAAAGTGACACTCACGCTGCTGACTGATAAATGTCTGCAGGGGCTACCGAGCTCTGCTTCGCCCATGAGGATGCTTGCAATCAGGTAGAATGGGCACACAAACCCGCTGAATCCGTCCGGTTCCACAAAAGATACGCTGAGGCAATGGCCTCCTTAATCCAGCACCCCAAAGTAGACTTGGCCATCACGCCACCCTTGCACAGACCAGAAGAGATGGTCTGACTTATGAAGGAAATTCATAACCTCAAAGTACTGCAGAAGCACCCTCCAGACATCCACAAGGCAAAGATCCTTATCCTTCCCCAAAAACTGTTCCTTACAGAAGGAGGCAACAAAGAAGCAGATACCAAGACTGGCGAGAAACAAATTCAGGTTTTGAAACCCCTTTTATTACCCCTACGCATTTCGGCCGCTTGGCCTTCTTCAGGGGGATTACTTGAGGGAGCAAACCTCAAAAAGAATAAAATCATAAATATTAAAATAATCATACAACATAAAAAATATTATAAAATATAAATTAGTTATTAGTAATTAAATAAATGAACCATCTTAAAGAGAAGCCACTCATATAAAATAACTATGGTGATAATTATAACCATAACATAAAAATAAGTGTATATAGAATGTGTTAATATCTCTATTAAAAATTAAGAAATCATTAAAAAAAACATGTATATTAGTATTATTGTGATATGTTATAAAACTTGACTAAAACAATAAAATGTACAGATATATATAGTAATAAGAGTAAAGATAAAAAAGAGAAAGATGAGGAGGACATACATAAAAACCAATTAAAAATGTACCAATACCTTCTTCTAAAGATCTTGTCAATAGTTAAAAAGACAAATGCCACTGAAAATAAATAAATAGTTAGAATGATTATAATATTCTCCACTGTGTGCTAAAATGAAAACTAGAGATTCTATAGTAATTGGTCATACATAATATAACTTAGTTTTCCCGCAAGACAAAGTACAATTTTTTATGTTATTTGAGCACATTTTATTGGTTTACCAACGGCAATACGTCGCTGTTTAAGAGCAGCTGTTCTTGCAATACTAGCATCATCTTCTTTGACATATTGGGCGTCAGCATACCACCTTTGGCGATAGACAAAATTTAACATGTTGGTTTACAGTAAGGAAATGAATGATTTTTCAGCCACACCAAGATATAAATATATTGGTTCATTCTTGTTTTTTAATCCGTTTACTATTTTAGTATGTTTGCTCTCTTTTATCCTTTGGTTTCTTTTATAAACAACACCACTGCATGTTGTCCAAAATAACTGCCTGTTTTACTTATAGGCTATTACAGTTTTACCCTTGTATGGTTTCTCTGATCGACTGGAATTTAGATATATAAAAATTGGCATGGAAATCCTTGTGGAAGCACACACGGATCAGATATAACAATCATGTGATGTACACCACAATAATTTTTGGATCTCTAGTTTTCATTTTAGCACAGTGGAGAAAGCGTAGTTACTCACCTGTAACAGGTGTTCTCCAGGAGCAGCAGGAATCAGTCCTCACTTATGGGTGACGTCGGCGCCGACGGAGCCCTCGCGGAGCAATTTTCCCCAGCTTTCAAAGAAAGCCTTTGGGAAGTGCAGCGCGCATGCGCGGTAGTCTTCCCGCCCGAAGGTGCCATCTTAGCCAGTCAGATGACATAGCTAAAAAGACAGCATAAAAATTTGCAAAAAGAACATAAGCAGACGATTGCAACTCCAAGGGGAGGAGGGAGGGTAGTGAGGACTGATTCCTGCTGCTCCTGGAGAACACCTGTTACAGGTGAGTAACTACGCTTTCTCCAGGACCAAGCAGGAAGTCAGTCCTCACTTATGGGACTCCCAAGCTCAAGGCTACCGGAGACCCTAAGCACAAAAATGAGCTCCCTCTAGCTCAGCAGCACAGAAGGATAGAATCTTCGCTGAATTATCACCCACCGGTAGCCCACATCCGGGATGGAGGGTAGGAGTTGCTCAGACCTCAAAGAGATTACGGAGGACTGCCTGTCCGAAAGCACTGTCCCTACGGGACTCCCTCTCGAGACAGTAATGGACCGCAAAAGTCTGGCTCGAAGACCAAGTAGCGGCCCGGCAGATGTCTGCCAGCGGAACAGAGCGGAGGTAAGCCACTGACGTGGCCTTTGCCCGAACGCAATGAGCCGTGACTCGACTTTCTAAGGCGAGTCCGGCTGCCCCATAAGCCCAAGAGATACAGTCCGCAACCCAGATGGACAGAGTACGCTTGGAGACCGGGAGCCCCAATTTATTGGGGTCAAAGGACACAAAAAGCTGCGCAGCTTTACGGTGCTCCCGCGTACGGTCAAGGTAGAAGTTCAACGCCCTTCTACAGTCCAGGGTATGGAGGACCGTCTCAGCTCGGCTGGAGTGTGGTCTGGGAAAGAAGGTTGGAAGTACCACCTCCTGATTCATGTGAAAAGGGGAGACCACTTTAGGCAGAAACTTTGGGTGAGTCCGTAGGACTACCCTATTCTTGTAGAACCGAGTGTAGGGGGGATCAGACACGAGGGCCTGTAATTCACTTACGCGCCTAGCGGAAGTGAGGGCTATCAAGAACAGCGTTTTCCAAGACAGAAAACGGAGAGAGCAGGTAGCCATAGGTTCAAAAGGCGGACAGGTGATCCGCTGTAAAACCACATTCAGGTCCCAGTCAGGCGCTGGCGGGCGCAGAGGTGGTTTAAGTAGTAGGAGACCTCGGAGAAACCTCGCTACGAGAGGGTCGTTGGAGAGAGGTCTGCCGTCCACCGGCACATGATGTGCGGAAAGAGCACTGAGGTGAACTTTGACGGAGTTGGACTTAAGTCCCAGATTAGAGAGGTGTAGCAAGTACTGTAAGATCACCGACACCGGGCAGGAGAAGGGATCCTGAGACTGTTGGGTACACCAGACTGCAAAGCGACGCCATTTAAGGGCGTAGCATTTGCGGGTAGAAGGCCGTCGCGAAGCCAAGACGACCTCCTCCACCTCTGCCGGCAAGAGGAGAGGAGCAAGGACTACCCTCTCAGCAGCCAGGCCATGAGGTTGAGAGACCTGAGGTTGGGGTGCAGTAGGGACCCCTGATCCTGGGTGAGGAGATCCGGTTGCACCCCCAGAGGGATTGGATCCTCCACCGCCAGTTGCAGCAAGAGCGGAAACCACGGCTGCCTGGGCCAGCGAGGGGCCACCAGGATCATGAAAGCTTTGTCTCGGAGAACCTTGAAAAGGGTCCGAGAGACTAACGGGATGGGAGGGAAAGCGTACAGAAGGCTCCCCGACCATGAGATCAGAAAGGCGTCCGCCGCCACCCGAAGGGGGTGAGGCTGACGAGAGCAGAAGCGAGGAAGCTGCCGGTTGTGAGGACTGGCAAAGAGATCCACTGTGGGGAGGCCCCACCTGAGGAAGAGCTTCTGAACGATCAAGGGGTCCAGACGCCACTCGTGCGGCTGGAGGACCCTGCTGAGTTTGTCCGCCAGGCAATTTTCTTGGCCCGGGAGATAAACTGCCTTGAGGAGAATGCCGTGACTGACGGCCCAAGAGCAGAGCTTCTGTGCCTCCCGGCAGAGGAGGAAGGAGCCCGTGCCCCCCTGCTTGTTCACGTAGAACATGGCAACTTGATTGTCCGTCTGGACAAGGACGGACTGTTGGGAGGTCAGGTGGGAGAAGGCCTTGAGAGCTAGGCGGATCGCCCTGAGCTCCAGGAAGTTGATCTGCTGAGCAGACTCCCACGTGGTCCAGAGGCCCTGAGTAGGTGCCTCTTGGCAATGGGCTCCCCAGCCCAGGAGGGATGCATCGGTGGTCAGCACCCGGGTCGGCTGAGGTGACTGGAAAGGCATTCCCAATACCAGGTTCGGCTGCCGGAGCCACCACCGGATAGACGAGACCAGCGGCTCGGAGACGCGCACCAGGTCTGCTAGGCCGCCCGTGGCCTGTCGCCACTGCTGGCGGAGACACCACTGAGCAGGCCGCATATTCAGGCGGGCATTGGGGGTCACATGGACGGTGGAAGCCATATGGCCGAGCAGTCTCAGGAAGCGCCTGGCGGAGACCAGGGGCTGGCTGCGAAAGCGGTCGGCTAGGTCCATGAGCCGCTGAGCCCTGTCGAGCGGTAGGTACGCTCGCGCCTGAGGGGTGTGCAGCCTTGCGCCGATGAACTCGAGATCCTGTGAGGGGAGCAAAGTGGACTTTGCGAAGTTGATGACAAAGCCCAAGTGCTGCAGCAGAGTCACCGTGCGGCACGTGGCGGTGGTGACCTCCTGAGCGGACGCTGCTCTGATGAGCCAGTCGTCGAGGTACGGAAAAACATAGAGGCCGTGAAGCCGGAGATGGGCCGCCACGACCGCGAGACATTTTGTGAAGACTCGCGGTGCGGAGGACAGGCCGAAGGGCAGTACTCTGTACTGGTAATGATTTCCTGCCACCACAAACCTTAGGTATTGGCGGTGGCTTGGGTGGATGAGGATGTGCATGTAAGCATCCTTTAGATCCAAGGAGCATAGCCAATCTCCCTGCTGGAGGTAGGGCAGAAGGATTCCAAGGGTAAGCATTTTGAACTTCTCCCGCACAAGGAACTTGTTGAGGTTGCGCAAGTCCAGGATGGGTCGGAGGCCTCCTGTTCTCTTTGGTATCAGAAAATACCTTGAATAGAAGCCCTGACCTCTCAGGTGGTGTGGCACCGGTTCCACCGCCTGATCCTGCAGAAGACCTGCTAACTCCTGAAGGAGCAACTCCCTGTGCAGAGGGGGGCGCGGAGGCTCTCCCGGAAAATAGGAGGGAGGGACCTGATGGAAGTGGAGAAGGTAGCCCTCTCGCACGACCTGAAGCACCCAGGCATCTGCGGTGATGCTGGACCACCTGTCGGCGAAGTGAACCAGCCGGCCTCCGGTGCTGGGGGGAACCAGCGGGGGGGGAGAGGCTATGCTGAGCGAGTCAAAAACCCCCACCCTGCTGAGCAGGGGCTGGTGGCGCAGGCTTGGGGGCTTGCTGCCTACGGGACCCGTTACCCCGTCCCTTGGCCTGCTGGCCCTGTTGGGGAGCTGCAGGGGCCTGATAATGGGGGTATTGTTTGTAGGCAGCCGCCTTCCTCGGGTAAAAGGTCTTTTTTCCCGAGCCCTTCTTTTTCTGGGAAGGGGCGGAGGTCTTCCTAGAAAGCCTGGTCCTGGTGAGAGTCTCAGTCTCAATTTGTGCAGCCTTTTCCGCCATGGGCTTGCCAAAGAGGTTTTCGCCTCGGCAGGGGACATCGACCAACTTGTCCTGTACCCAGGGCTCAAGGTCGGACGACTGAAGCCAAGCCTGTCGGCGGGCACCGATGCCGGCTGCGGCTACTCGAGCCGAGGCTTCAAAGCCATCATAGGCTGCTCGGGACATGAACTTTGAGCATTCCCGAATACCTGTGGACAAGGCTAGGAACCTCCGCAAGGGTTCCTCGGACAAACCAGCGGAGAAGCCGGCTAGCTCTTTAGCCAGATCCCTGAGATACATGCCCATGTAGAGCTGGTAAGTCTGGACACGACAGGCGAGCATAGAGCCCTGGAAGCACTTTTTGCCAAGGCCATCCAGGTTACGGGCCTCCCTTCCAGGAGGCACCGAGGAGTGCATCTTCTGGCTCTTAAGACGATGCATGGCCGATTCCACTACCATGGAATGGTGTGGCAACTGCGCCTTTTGAAAGCCAGGGCTCTTGCGGACTCGATAGATAGAATCGACCCGCTTGCTCAGGACCGGCGAGGAGGCCGGACTCTCCCACATGCGGAAGAGTAGTCATTCCAGCATAGGAGGAACCGGCACAGTAAAGTGCTCCCTCGCGGGAGAGTCATACTGGAGGGCGTCGAGCTCTTCGGCTCGAGGCTCCTCCTCGGGGTCCGCAGGGAAGGCCAAAGCCTTGGCCATATCCCTAACGAAGTCCGAGAACCGGGCATCCTCCGGGGGGGACTGCTTCCGAGGCTCGGACTCCGGAGAGTCCGATGGGACACACCGAGTCCGGAAAGAATCAGGTGACTCTTCCTCCTCAGACTCCCAGACCGACTCCGACGAGGACTCGGTGGGGTCGGCTCGGGCAGGGTGCGGCGCCAGCCGCCCCGACGCCGAGGGAGTCGGCGTCGGCGACCTCGGTCCCGAACGGGAGGCCGAGGGCGACCTCGACCGAGGATCGACTCGAGTTCTCATCGACTCGAGGATCGGCTCGGTCTCCGGGGTCGACTTGGACGTCGACGTCCCGGCGGTCGGGGCAGCGACGCCAGCGAAGCCAGCGAGCAGTGCCCGCTGCTGGTCCATGAAGGCAGACAATCTGCTCTCCAAGGCCGTCAACCTGAGTCCGAGCTCAGGCGACCCAGCAGCCCCCGACTCGGGCCCCGAAGGCGTCGGGCCCGACGTCGGCTGACGCGGAGGCGAGTCCAGAAGGACAACAGGACTTACCCGGGCAGGCATCTCCGACTCCAGGCGAGGTCGCTTCGGGAGGTGTTCCTTCTCCAAGGACCCGGGGCGGCTGTCGGGGCTATGCGACCTGGCCCTCGCGGAGCCAGGAGCGTCCACCGACGCCGCCCTCGCGGGTTTTTCCTTCCGTCGATGGTCCCCGGAGGGAGAACCCCGGTCGGAGGAGCTCCGTCGACGGTCCGAACTGGAGCCTTTCGACAGTGAGGCCTCCGACGAGGTCCGGGTGCGGCTGGGGTCAGCGAAGATTCTTTCGCGCTGATGCCGCCGACTTCTCAACACCTTCGAGGACAGTTTGCTGCAGGGCCCACAGATCAGTTCCTCGTGATCTGGGCCCAGGCAGCGGAGGCAAAGGTCGTGTGAGTCGGTGAGTGACATATTTCGGTCACACCGACCACACCGCTTAAAGCCACTGGCAGCCATCGGGGGAAAAAGGGCCCCTGCGAGGTCAAAGGACCGGGCTGCCAGGGAAAAAAACGAAAACGAAAGCTGACTAAGTCAGAAAAACCGAAAAAACCGTTAGAGGACTCGAGACCGGCGTCGCGAGTCCGGGCGGGAAAACGACCGGCGTCGAACCGAAAGAAAAAAGGATAAATACAGAGGAAAATCAACTTTTTCGCGGGGACAAGACGGGGACGTCTGTAGGGCTCCGCGGAAAAAAGAAGACTGGCTAAGATGGCACCTTCGGGCGGGAAGACTACCGCGCATGCGCGCTGCACTTCCCAAAGGCTTTCTTTGAAAGCTGGGGAAAATTGCTCCGCGAGGGCTCCGTCGGCGCCGACGTCACCCATAAGTGAGGACTGACTTCCTGCTTGGTCCTGGAGAATATTATAATCATTTTAACTATTTATTTATTTTCAGTGGCATTTGTCTTTTTAACTATTGACAAGATCTTTAGAAGGTATTGGTACATTTTCAATCGTTTTTATGTATGTCCTCCTCATCTCATCTTTCTCTTTTTTATCTTTACTCTTATTACCATATATATCTGTACATTTTATTGTTTTAGTCAAGTTTTATAACATATCACAATAATACTAATATACATGTTTTTTTAAAATGATTTCTCAATTTTTAATAGAGATATTAACACATTCTATATACACTTTTTATGTTTTTTATGCTATATTGTTATTTATGGTTATAATTATTACCATATTTATTTTATACGAGTGGCTTCTCTTTAAGATGGTTTATTTATTTAATTTTTATGTTCTATGTGTCTTAATTACTAATAACTAATTTATATTTCATAATATTTTTTATGTTGTATGATTGTTTTAATATTTATGATTTTATTCTTTTTGAGGTTTGCTCCCTCAAGTAATACCCCTGAAGGAGGCCAAGTGGCCGAAATGTGTAGGGGTAATAAAAGGGGTTTCAAAACCTGAATTTGTTTCTCGCCAGTCTTGGTATCTGCTTCTTTGTTGCCTTTATAGGCTGCAGGTACTTTGTTGCTTTGCTTAGTTTACCTTACAGAAGGAGGACAGCAGACCACTTTGTTCACATGAAAGGGTGAAATAGTCTTAGGCACAAAGAAAGGCACAGGCCGAATGGAAACAAGACAGGCCTGCAGCTCAGAAATCCGCCTTGCAGAACAAACCTCAACCAAGAAAATAGACTTGAGCGTCAAATCCTTCACAATAGAGCACTTCAATGCCTCAAAGAGTTCTTATATCAGGGCCCTGAGCACAAGACCAAGATCCCAGAAAGGGACCACAGATCGGAGGGGAGGATGCCGAATCCCCTGAAGAAAGCACGAAACATCCAGGTATAAGGTTATCAACTTACCAGCCAATGGATCTCTGCAACAGGCCAAAGCTGCCACCTAAACCTTCAGGGAGATGAGAGGCCCTTTTTCAGCCTTTACTGCAGAAAGGCCAGCAGGGGTGGCTCCTTGGCTGCCTCAAGGACCAGCTACCGTGCATTGCACTATCACTCGAAAAGGCACCAAACTTCCTTATATGCCAGGTTGGTCGACCTCCTCCAGGTTCTAAGCAGCTAGCCATCTCCTTTCAAGAGCCAAGCTGACAATTGGTCCCTGACACAATAGGCCCTGAGACGGAGGCAAACTAAGAGGTGGTGCTTGAGAAGCCGCATCAGATCTCCGAACCATGCTCTCTTCCACCAATCCAGCACCACCAAAACAATCCTTCCTGAGTGGCGCTTTATATATCGAATCACAAGCCCCACCAGAGGCCAAAGAGGAAACACATACAGCAGGCGTAGACATGGCCGATGCATAATCAAACTCAGGAATTCGTTACCAGAGGATGTTGTAAAAGCTGCTAGTGTAGCTGGGTTTAAAAAAAGGACTGGACAAGTTCCTGGAGGAAAGATCCATAAACCACTGTTAAAGAGGACCTGACAAATCCACTGCTTGCCCTGGGACAAGCATTGTGGAACCTGTGTGTCTTTTTGGGAAACTGCCAGGTACTTGTGACCTGGATTGGCCAATGTTAGAAAACAGGATACTGGGCTTGATGGACTTTGGTCTGACCCAATATGGCATTTCTTATGTTCAAGGTTGATACAGGGCTTAGACGCCCTCGGACTCTGTCTCCGAGTACCAACTGAAGAAGTAGTCCACTTTAGTAATGGAATGGGATGGCATCAGATCTATCTTGGGATGACCCCATCTACTGCAGAATCAACTAAAATGCCTCCTGACCCAACTCCCACTCTCCCGGATCCAGAGAGTGCCAGCTGAGAAAGTCTGCTTCCATATTGTCTACCCCAGCATGTGATGAGCCAACAAGGCTAGGAGGTTCTTCTCCACCCAGACAAACAGGAAAGCCATCTGCAGGGCCACCCTGGCACAGCACAGTCGCCAGGAACCTCAGCCAGCTGGACATCCTTACCCACAGCACCATCCACCAACTCCTGCCCTAAGGCAGGCAAGGCCAGACTAAGTGCATCACCTGGCTGGGAGTAAGCCCTCCAGGGACAACTCAAATGTTGCCATGCAGGAAGAGCAGAGTCCAGAAGTCAAAGACGAAGCGCCTCACTTGCCACAGGCCAAACAACGCTTCCTAAAAAGACCTCTGGGGGCTCAGGCAGATAGAGGCATGGGAGTGATGTCATTGAAACCTGGGCATTTCATTGGTTCTTTGTCTCCACCAATCTGCTGGCAGGGAAATACAACCCACTTGTCTGGACTGGTTTAGCAGGACAATATAGACTACGAAGTACTTTTCCACATTAGTGAGAGAAAGCACAGTTACTTACCTGTAACAGGTGATCTCTGGGAACAGTAGGAATTAGTCCTCACATATGGGTACGTCGGAACCGACGGAGCCTGCGCGGGAAAGCTCCCCAGCTTCCCAGAAAGGAAGCCTTTGGGGCCTCCAACTGCACATGCGCGCTGCCTTCCCGCCTTCCTGACCAGCTCTCCTCAGTTCGAGTTTATAGCTGAGACAATAGAGAGAGGAAGGAAGATAGATAGAAGATACAACTCCTAGGGGAGGTGGGTGGGTTGTGAGGACTAATACCTGCTGTTCCCAGAGATCACCTGTTACAGGTAAGTAACTGTGCTATCTCCAGGAACAAGCAGGAATAAGTCCTCACATATGGGGACTCCCTAGCTAAGATGCCTGGGAGATCCCCTTCCAAGGGTTCGCCATCTTCGTATGGATCTCAGGCATCCATCCTGGGAAGGTGGGCAGGAGTTGTTCAAGTATGGAACAGGTGTTTGAGGACAGCCTGACCAAACAAGGCATCCCGGCGGGAGTCCTTGTCCAAACAGTAATGGGCTGTGAAGGTATGAACCGAGGCCCAGGTGGCGGCTCGACAGATCTGATCTATGGATACAGAGTGAAGATGAGCCATAGAAGTGGCCATGGCTCTCACATTGTGAGCTGTGACATGGCCTTCCAGAGAAATGTTTTTACTCTGGTAAGCAAAGGAAATACACTGAGCAATCCAATTGGAAAGTGTACGTTTGGAGACTGGAAGTCCCAAATGAGAAGGATCAAAAGCCACAAAAAGTTGGGAAGACTTTCGATGTGGCTGAGTCCTGTTGAGGTAAAAGGCAAGAGCTCTTTTACAATCTAAAGTATGAAGGTTCCTCTCTGCACTGGATGCATGAGGAGCCGGAAAAAAGACAGGTAGATATACCTCTTGATTAAGATGAAAAGGCGAGACCACTTTGGGCATAAAGTGGGGATTCGTCCTAAGGACCACCTTATCATGATGAAACCTGGTATAAGGTGGATGAGCCACTAAGGCCTGTAGTTCACTGATGCGGCGAGCCGAAGTGACTGCAATAAGGAAAATGACCTTCCAGGAAAGAAATTTCAAGTAGGTAGAAACCAACGGTTCAAAAGGTGGCTTCATAAGCTGACCTAGAACTAGGTTCAAATCCCATGCTACCGGAGGAGGCCGGATGGGAGGTTTAGTTAGAGTCAGGCCTCTCATGAACCTAGCAATAAGCGGATGAGAGGAGACAGGTTGTCCATTTATAGGTTTTAAGGATGCTGCAATAGCACTCAAATGGACTCTTACTGAATTTGTCTTAAGGCCTGCATTAGAAAGATGCAGGAGATAGTCTAGTAGAGAATTCAAAGGAAGTGCTAGAGGGTCAAGACCCTGTTGAGCACACCAAATGGAAAAGCGTTTCAATTTGAAAGCATAGGAACACCTCGTGGAGGGTTTCCTAGAGGCATGAAGGATATCTTTCACTGGTTGAGAAAGATTGAAGTCATGAAGGCTTAGGCCTTCAGTAACCAAGCTCTGAGGTGTAGGGACTTGGGGTTTGGGTGCCACAAAGTCCCCTCCTCCTGAGACAGAAGGTCTGGCGCAGCTCCCAGGTCCAGGGAGGGTCCCTGGGAGAGATGCAGAAGAAGAGGGAACCACACTTGGCGTGGCCAGCGTGGAGCTATGAGGATCATCGATCCGTGATCCCTCTGGAGTTTGAACAGAGTCTTGGGAATCAAAGGAATGGGTGAAAAGGCATATAGGAATTCCTGACCCCAATGCAGGAGAAAGGCGTCGCTGGCCTGAGCTCCCTGACACGGAGTCCTGGAACAGAACCGGGGAAGTTTGGCATTCCACGGACTTGCAAAGAGGTCTATGTCCGGGGTTCCCCATTCCTGAAAGATTCTGCCTATCTGGTCCATATGTAGGGACCATTCGTGTGGAAGCAGAACTCGACTGAGTCTGTCTGCCCGAGAGTTTTGAACCCCTGGAAGATATACTGCCAGAAGATGAATTTGATGCTCACTGGCGAAGGCCCATAATCTGAGAGCTTCGTTGCAAAGCGACAGAGAGCCTGTCCCTCCTTGTTTGTTTACGTAGAACATGGCCACCTGATTGTCTGTCTGAACTAGGACGGTCAGGTTGACAAGGAGGATACGGAAGACTTTGAGGGCAAAGAAGATTGCTCACAGTTCCAGGAGGTTGATGTGAAGGGTGGTCTCCTGTGGAGACCAAGTACCCTGAGTGGAGAGGGATTGTAGATGGGCTCCCCACCCTGTTTGGGAGGCATCTGTTGTGAGGGTTGCTTGGGGCAACAAAGGTTGGAAGGGGGCCCCCAACAACAGATTCTTGGTGGACATCCACCATTGGAGGGACCAAAACAGATGCTTTGAGGTGAGTATTTGGTTGGAGAGCGCTCCTGATGCCTGAGTCCACTGGGTGGCCAAGGTCCATTGAGGTGCTCTCATATGAAGACGAGCGTAGGGCACCACGTGTACCGTGGAGGCCATGTGGCCCAGAAGTTGCAGCATTTCTCTGGCTGTCAAGTGACTGCTGGACTGAGCTTGGGAGGCCAAGCACACCAGACGCTGGCCCCGGACTCGAGGTAGGTAGGCCCTTGCAGTGGTGGTGTCCAACTGGGCCCCTATGAATTCCAGAGACTGAGTAGGGATAAGTTGAGACTTGGGAAGGTTTATCACCAGTCCCAGATACTGCAGAATGTGCCTTGTGCGGTCCAAGGAAATCTGGGCCTCTGACTGAGATGGAGCTCGGATGAGCCAGTCGTCCAGATATGGGAATACAAAAATTCCCAGACCTCTTAGAAATGCGGCAACAACTGCCATGCATTTGGTGAACACTCTTGGAGCAGAGGCTAGACCGAAGGGAAGTACTCTGTACTGGAAATGTTTTCCCTGAAACAGAAATCTTAGATATTTTCTGTGGGATGGGTGGATGAGTATGTGTGTATACGCATCCTTGAGATCTAGAGAACAAAGCCAGTCCTGACTCTGAAGGTATGGAAGGAGAATGCCCAGAGAAAGCATTTTGAATTTCTCCTTGTACAGAAATTTGTTCAATTCTCTCAGATCTAGGATAGGTCTGAATCCCCCTGTCTTCTTTGTTATGAGAAAATAAGGGGAGTAGAATCATGTCCCTTGTTGAAGAAGAGGAACCTCTTCTATTGCCCCTTGGGCAAGGAGAGAAGAGACTTCCTGATCCAACAGGCCCAGGAGAGATGGGGGAGAATTGAAGTGCCTCACCATGGTATATGGAGGAAGGTTGGAAAAATGAAGTTTGTAGCCCTCTCTGATGATAGAGAGGGTCCATTGCTCTGATGTAATTTGCTCCCATCTGGGAGCAAAGTGAGCTAACCTTCCGGGAATGGTGAGGGGCTCTGGTTGTTTCTAGAGCCAGAAAGGTTAAGTTCTCTAGGGGCAAGTCAAAACCCCTGAGGGGGTTGAGCCTGCTGAGGAGTGGCAGACACTGCAGGCTTTGACCTTGCCTGTTTAGGTTGCTGACGTTTAGCAGCAAAGCGAGGCTGAGAAGATTGTTGGCCAGTATTTGTGGAAAATCTGGCCTTCTTGTAGTAAGGCCTCCTGAAAGACTTTTTCTTGGCAGGAGTAGAGGTAGACTTAGAAAGTCTATCTAATGTAGCATTTTCTGCGTCCATTTGAGTGGCTTTAATTTGCCAGTCTTTACCAAATAAGTTCTCACCTGTACAGGGCAGATTCCGTAAGCCATCCAGGACCCAGGATTCTAGGTCAGAGGCCTGGAGCCAAGCAAGTCGTCGGGCTGCAATAGCAATGCCCGAAGCTCTACCGGCACCCTCAAAGGAATCAAATGCTGCTCTGTTGGAGAACCTAGAAACATCTAGAAGCTGTTTCACCAGAGAAATGAACTCCTCCTTTCTATCCTCAGGGATAAAGGAGGCAAAATGCCGTACCTTTAGGGCAAGTTCCCTTAGAAACATGCCCATATACAGACTGTATGAATTAATCCTGGCTATAAGCATACTAGCCTGGAAGATTTTCCTACCAAAAGAGTCTAGGGTCTTACATTCCCGTCCTGGAGAGGTAGAAGAGTGCCTTTTGGTACTCTTAATCTTTTTCAGCGCAGACTTCACCACAATGGAATGGTGAGGCGGCTGAGTTTTTTGAAAACCAGGAGAAGGAGGGACCCGGTACATGGTGTCCAACCTACGGGAATGAGGAGACAACGTTAGAGGAGCCTCCCATAAGTCCATCAAGTGTTCTTGAAGGATTTCATGGATAGGCAGGGTGACTGCCTCTTTAGGAACCTTAGGGTATCCTAAAATATCCAATGTCTTTGATCTAGGTTCTTTTTCAGAGGATGTGGTAATAGAAAGTCCTTTAGCTACTTCTATAATGAAGTCTTGAAAGGACAAATCCTCTGGTGGAGACATTCTCCTCTTTGGGGAAGAAGGCTCTTCAGGAAGAACTAGAGACAGCTCATCAGAGTCATCAGAGGAGTCAAAATCCTCAGAAGAATCAGAGTATCCTCTATTTGCTTCCAACGCACGATACGCATACCGATCGGTATCGACATCGGGCGTACCGGGTATGGGATCGGTATCGGGTGAAAACCCGGATCCGGCATGCGGAACCGATCTGCGTTTGGAAGACGATGGTCTCGGTTCCGGTATGGAAGACAGTATCGGAACCGGACCCGGAACCGCTAGATGCGGTACCGAGGGCGTCGCAGCGTTAATGAAAGCCAGAACGGCCTGCTGCATGGTCTGGACAGTATTGCCCATAGACGCCACTGCTGCCTGGATGTCGGTACCGGCATGGGCCGGTACCCCAGAGCAGTCTAACAGGTGATCGGTCGAGGCCGTGCCATCGATGTCAACCTGTAACCCCATAGATGGTGCTTTGGAAGCCAGAGCTTCCCGCCGGGGTTGTTTGGCTGGGGCATGGTCCTCAGATTCAAAATTGAGAGCCTCTCGATGCTTTGAAGGAGATTTGCTCTTTGAGGACCTGCCCGAAGGTTTGGTTACCTGAGATCCATCCGGAGAGGAAGACCTGGATGACTGTGATGCTGGATTATCTGAAGCAAACAGCACATGGAATTTGTTGGCCCGGTTCTGCAAACCACGTTTAGACATCTGGGAGCAGGATGGGCAGTCCGGAATGGAGTGGTCAGGTCCCAAACATTTAAGACACCATTCATGGGTGTCTGACAGAAATAACAGCACTACACTTGGTACACTTCTTAAAACCAGGGGCTGGTTTCTCCATGAGGAGAATCTGTGTAGGCCTGAGGCCTAACCAAAGTCACCAAGTTGTGCAAGATAAAGTTTTGTTTTTTGTTTTTTAAAAGAAAAGAAAGAGAGACCAGCGGTACCGGTTTCGGTATGGGGAAGGCAGGTACGCGGTCTAAAGAAACAAACTAAAACAATAATTTCTTCAGCGGTGACAGGAACACGACCTGCTGGCTCCGCGGAAAAAGAGAAACTGAGGAGAGCTGGTCAGGAAGGCGGGAAGGCAGCGCGCATGTGCAGTGGGAGGCCCCAAAGGCTTCCTTTCTGGGAAGCTGGGGAGCTTTCCCGCGCAGGCTCCGTCGGTTCCGACGTACCCATATGTGAGGACTTATTCCTGCTTGTTCCTGGAGATATCACAGTTACTTACCTGTAACAGGTGATCTCTGGGAACAGCAGGAATAAGTCTTCACATATGGGTACGTCGGTACCGACGGAGTCTGCGCGGGAACGCTTCCCAGCTTCCAATCAGAAAGCTTTTGGAAGCATCCCACCACGCCTGCGTGCTGCCTTCCCGCCCTTCCCAACTGTCTCTCCTCAGTTAAGTTTTAAGCTGAGACAAAGAGAGAGAGAGGAAAGGAAAGATAGAGAGATACAACGCCTAGGGGAGGTGGGTGGGTTGTGAAGACTTATTCCTGCTGTTCCCAGAGATCACCTGTTACAGGTAACTGTGCTATCTCCAGGAACAAGCAGGAATGAGTCTTCACATATGGGGACTCCCAAGCTAAGATGCCTGGAGCCCTAGCATGTTGGGATTTGAAAACATGCTACACCTCATATGGCCAGGCATCCTGAGGATGGAGGGTAGGAGTTGAAATAGAAAGGAGCTGTAGAAAACAGCTAACCTAAGATAGGACTACAGGCAAGGAGTCCTTGTATGTATGATAATTATCATGAATATATATTGAAATGAACAATTGCAATATGGACCTCACCTACTGGATTGCAGGAAGTAGAGAGGCTCATGGAATCTACTGGGGATCCAGTAGAGGAATCTTCAAGGTGACCTCACTGAAATGAAGGTGAAGGTCAAAATCTGGAAGAGAAAGGTGACCCCAGGATTCAACTGGGGTAGTACAAAAACGGCAGGTCTTCAGTGGGAAGCTTTATGGAAAAAGCTGCAAACTCTTTTGGCTGCAGAGTTATTCACACTTAGGAGCAAAAGAGGAAGACTGACCGATTTGGACAAACTGGCCTAGTCCCTGAGGGAAGAAGGGGTACGGAAAAAACTCCGTATTCCCAGGGAAAAGATAGGTGTCTGAGGATGTGGAACCTCAGATGTACTGAAGATCCGTCATGTCTTTCCGAACTGGTGAGAGGTAGGAAAGATATTGGAACATGGAGCTTCAGGAATACCTAACCCTTAGGGTTATGATAGGAGCTGTCAGTACCACAGGAGTGGTAGTGTGTGTAGCACCCCAAACATGCTGTGGAACAGCATGGACGTGGGCAAAGCCCACTGTTTGGAACATATAGGAGGGTAGAACCTATATGAGCATAGACAGTTAGATAGATAAGTATGCAAATACATATCTACCTATAATAAAGTATCTCAGCAGATACACATATATATATCTATATATATAGATATATAGATATACTTATAGATATATAGATAGATATACAGGATATATATATCTATAGTAAGATCTAGAAGGGCATAACATATGCACACACAGCTGACAGACATATATATCTATAGAGATGTATATAGATAGATAGATAGATAGATAGATAGATAGATAGATAGATAGATATATGAATATATAGGTCGAAAGATAAATGTCTGCAATTAAGCAGACAGAGATATGCCTATAAGTACAATAACATGAGGGATGTGAAGAGGAAAGATTCATCTGATAACAAGAAGGAAGAATCTACTTGAGAAGATATAAAGAGAATCTATTCCCCCTGGTTATGATGGGAATGCTATCCAGTGAAATAAGCAGGATGGTTACGTGAAAAAACAGTCAGTAAGCAGCAAGTCCTGAGTCTTGTAGAACTCTAGCATGGTAAAGGGACAGAGAACGCATAAGAATGAGATACCAGGTTGACCCACTTGAGGGACAAAAAGGGTATCATGCGTTCTTTAGTTAAATATGTGCTGTCCCTGAAGAATTAGGATACCATGAGGACAAGCTGCAAGGAAAAAAAGAGCATATTCCCTGTAGGAATTGACCACTCTTTAGGCTTTCACGTAGAGAAGGCTTATGTCCTTTGTTTTAAAAGGAAATAGTAGGGTATGAAGAACCCTCACAGTCATGGGGGGCATGACTGAGGAAGCCTTTTTTTCAACCATGTAGGATAGTCAGAGAAAAAACCCCATGCTCTCTAGCAAGGGCCCATAGTGGAAAGCTTCTCTGTAAAATTGCAGAGAGCATTATGCAGGAGAATTGGGAGATAGAACTGGCTGTTGGAAAAGCCAGCAGCCAGGTCAACTATGCTGCCAAACCCAAAGAAATTGGAGATGGCGAGAATAGAAGATAGTGTGATAAGCCTGTAGTGATAAGGATTGTCCAAGAAAGATGTATGCACTGTCTTGGAATCACTACTAAGGCCAGACAGAAAGTGGTGGAGGACAACTGTGTATACTTGTGGAAAAGTACCAGTGGTCCAATCACTAAAGCTCCTGCATGGGCAGCTGCTGATAAGACAGCAGAGAGAATCTTTCTGTGTAAAACAGAAAGGACAGAACAAGAGTAAGAAATCTCTGTCCCTGTCTGATGAGCTGCCAAAGCAAAAAGAAGGGAGTTTATTCGAGAGAAAAAACTCCACACTGGAATGGAAAGACTAGAAAGGCTGAAGAAGCAGCCCTCCAGTGCAAAGGTACCACTCTTACAGGGGAAAAACTGGATAAGAGGGTAGAGGAACAAGAGCTGAAAAGTGACTTACCATGTGGTAAGTCTGTAGAAGGAAAGAATTCATGTTGGTACAGAAAACTATCATGTGATAGTTGTTAAACCCCTCTTCTTAGCAGGAAGAAGAGGAGAAAGCTGTGACCCATAGACATGAATATCCTGACAGCTCAGTATATCTAGGAGAACTGGATGCCATGTGTAAAGTTTAGAATGAAAACAGTGAAAAACTTCTGCTGAGAAGTAGTCAACTGTAGGTTCTAAACTCCAAGAGGCAGAAAACAGATTAATCAGAACCCTATGGTTGCTGGGTTTGTTTAGCCTGGCGAGAGTTTGGATTCTTCAGACCAGGGCGATGTTTCCCCTGCTTGGGAACATCTGTATGATGGGCAGGAGAAGAGTAAAACCTTCTCCTCCTAGGGAAAGAAGGTTTGGTAGGGCATTTCCTACCTACTGGGGAAGGAGAAGGCTTAGGATAGCCTTCAGAAACAGGGAAGTCAATGGACCACTGAGCAACCTGATGTAAAGACTCCTTATTGAAGAGATTTTCTCCAGTGCAAGGAGTATTACCCAGTCTTTGTTGTGCCCATTTGTTTAAGTCTGAAGCTTGGAGCCAGGCTCTACGTCGTGCCCCTATGGCTATAGCAGAAGTTCTGCTAACAGACTCAAAAGAGTCTAGGGAAGCACGAGTAAGAAACTAAGAGATACTTTGAATATGACTAAGTAGTAAGGAATAGTCTGCAGTCTTGGGCTCTGAAAGAAAAGGAGTCAAAAAATATAATTTCTTTGTGACCTCCTGAAGAGATAGACTCATATAAAAAATATATGAGAGAATCCTTGCTGACAGCATGGATGTCTGGAAGGTTTGACGTCCAAAGGCATCTAGTGTCCTAGACTCACGACCTGGTGGGTAAGAAGAGTGCTTCTTCTTACTTTTCACCTTCCTCATTGCTGATTCCACCACAATGGAATGATGGGGAAGTTGAGTCTTTTGAAACCCTGGAGAGGGGGGCACCTGATACAGAAGATCAGTTGCTCTAGAAGGTGAGGGTACCTTTAAAGGTGCTTTCCACATTCTTAGAAGAAGATCCTGCAAGGAATGATGCAAAGGAAGCATTATGTTTTCCTTTTCTTCAGTAGAAACAGAGCCTTGTGTAGGATCATGGCCAGGGATAGGAATGGCAAGAGATCTTGCCATATCCAGGAGGAAATTCTGAAAAGAAGGATCTCCAAAGAGAACCGTCCCTGGACAGGCTAGACCTGAAGAACTAGCCTGGGCACCGGAGGATCTACTTGAGTATATAGGAATATAAGATCCTGCACAGTGCAAAAAAGGATCCTTAAGGGATGGATGCTGGTACTGGAGGTCAGGACCTGTGACAGTCAGTAGTGCATCGTCCATGCCAGGTATCGACTCCAAACTTGGTATAGAAAGGAGCGACCCTGGTGAAAGAAGCATGGAAAGAGCTGGCCCCGATGCTACTGCGGATACCGATACCAGTAGCACTGTCGGAATCGAAGGCGACACAGATATCGGAGCAGTCATCGGTGGCAGCTCAATCGGTACCGAGGTAACCGAACGCCTTTGGTAATCACCCTCGGTACCGAGCATCTGGTACCGGTAAGTATCGGTACCGAGACGTGTCGGTACCCAGTCTTCCAGACTAGAGATCGATTCCAGACTCGGCATCGAAGGAAGCGAGTCTATCGATGCATGTCTAGAGGGTACCGACGTCAGTGGTAGTATCGGCGTTGATGCCGATACTGGAAAGTCAATCTGGAGCGTATCCACCGGTCCCGAAGGTACCGAGAAAGCCAGATGACGATCCCTGGTGAGGAGTGTAACGTCCAACACCAGTGCCGATGCCGAGGTATCGGTACCGCTCGAAGCAGATGCCACCACCGAGCATGGCTCAGGTATGTTCTGTGAGGGGTGAGCCCCAGGAACAACCTGAAACCCCTCATAGGCTTTAGAGGCCGAAGACTCCCGCCAGGGTTTTGAAGCCAATGGACCCTCGAGGGCAAGGCCGGAGCCGTCTTCATGCTGTGCATGAGACCTACCACTCGAGGGTTGGCTAGTCTTAACAGACTGTTTGTGGGTTACCTGATCCTGTGTAGAAGAAGAAACGGTCGGTGCCCTGACACTGGAAGGGAACCTGGTATCGAGGGAAACTCGATGTTGAAAATCTCTTCTCACAATACTGTGGCCCGGCCCGAGGGCTCCGGAGGAAAACGGTCAGGACCCAAACAGGTTAGACACCAGTTTTTGGAGTCTAAAAATAAAGCTGTACCGCCACAGCTTAAACATTTCTTAGAGAAAGAGGCTGGCGGTTCCATGAGGGACATGGACAGGCCTAGAAGGCCTAAAATATTTAAGACAAAAAACTGAGGGAAAATATTCCCTGGATTTCAGAAAAAGAAAAAAGAAAACACCGGCGGTACCGGTGGAGTCGGGGAGACAGCCGTGACCACAAGAAAACAAAAGAATTAAAGAAGAATTTTCTGCAGTGACAGGAGGACGTCCTGTCGGCTCCGCGGAAAAACGAAAACTGAGGAGAGACAGTTGGGAAGGGCGGGAAGGCAGCACGCAGGCGTGGTGGGATGCTTCCACAAGCTTTCTGATTAGAAGCTGGGAAGCGTTTCCGCGCAGACTCCGTCGGTACCGACGTACCCATATGTGAAGACTCATTCCTGCTTGTTCCTGGAGATTAATGTTACCACTTTCAGTAAAAACGTATGATTTGTTTAGAAAACTACTCTGTTATGATGAGACGTAATAAAAGGTTTGTAGGTAACTGGAACTTGCTACTAGAAAAGAGCTTGTCATGAGAAATACTTAAGCAATGCAAATGCCATTGGTACAGAGCAGCTTTATCAGGGATGCAAGGAGAACATTAACGTCTCATGGCACAGAAGGTTTCTGCAATGGTGGTTTAAGGTGCAGAAGTTCCTTCATGACCTAAAAAAATGAGTGGACATGAAAAAGCTGGCAGCCTATCCATCCAGGTATGATAGACCAAAAGAGCACAGAGATGTACTGATGGGAAAAGTTTGAAACCCCAAATGATAGAGATAGTAGAAATAATTTAAAACTATCTGAGAAGAACAGTGAATGTCTAATAGACTGAGCAGTGCTTAGACTCTGCACTAGGATTTCCAGGGCACAATCAAGATATTTTAATTGTTGCAAGGAAGGAATATCCAAGCTATGAAGGCTAGCACCTTGAGCTTGAGATGAAGGCAGCAGCCCCTGCTCTGTGTGACAGAAAGACTGGAAGACTGCAAGGCAGATAAACCACAGGACGTTTTAGCAGAGAAACCCGTTTTGACGAGACAAGCAGGGCACTATCAGAATCATCATGTCTGGCCTCTATCAAAACTTTGCTAGGAGTGCAATTGGGGGATAAGCGTAGAGAGAGGCCAATTCCAAAGATCCCTAAAGCATACCTTGCCACACAATCTGATGATGGGTGGACTGAACAGTATAGCGGCAACTTTGTATTTCTGATGCCAGCAGATAGATCTAAGGAGTCCCTGAAAATTGGAAGACAAGTTGCAGAAACTTGCTGTGGTGGAGGCACTCAAATGGTTGAAGGACTGTGCTGAATTTCAGCCACCTGATTCAGGGTGTTAGGAAGACAAATTGCTTGTAATTGAATGCAATTTGCTATGACAACATCCCAAATACTTTCTGCTTCATGGCAGAGGCAGAGCAAACCTAAACCCTGTCGATTTATGTAAAATATGGCCACTTACTTAGTTGTTTGAACTAATACTGAAAGGCCTTAAAGAAGATTGACAAAAACTTGAAAAGCATAAGATACAGCTTGGAACTTCAGCTGACTGATGTGGAAGCAGCATTTAGACTTCAACCAGGTTCCTTCAGTGAGGCAAGAACTTAAATGGGTTCCCCACTCAGTGTTTGAAGCATTTGTTGTCAGAAAAAAATATGATATTCCAGCAGAGAAAGGGGACACATCAGGTGAAGTTGCTGTTGTACACCCATAACAGCAGCAAATTCTATAACTGAAGCAAAAGATGCAATATGGTGGATAGATGTGAGATATGTTGGTTCTACTGGAATTTTAGATTTTACAGAGGCTGCCTCATTTTCAGGCGAGTGAAAAAAAAACTGGAGTACCGCAGCAGCCATGTGACCCATCATCTGTAAGTAGGCCCTGGCTATGACTTTCACTGAAGTTTATATACAGTATAGTGGACTTGCCACTCAAGGCGTGCAGCTGTCCAGTGATAGAAATACCCTCTTGCACTTTATCTAAGCAAGCTAGTATGAAGGACAGATACAAGTGTGACTTCTGGAAAATTATGAGAGAGCTTGAACTGAAGGAGATAAATTGTCTCATTCCAGAGAATTAATCCAAGACTCTCCAAAAATGATGCTAAATTGTCTTGAATGTGCAGATGTGTGGCTGCAATTACAAGGCATTAGTTGTACTCTGGGAGCTGATGCAAGGCCGTGCACTGGCGTTGTACTGTCAGTGGTCCCTGCAGAGTTGAAACCAGATATATCATCTGCAGCAGACCTAGATATCTTTGGAATCTAAGGTGCACATCCAGTATTCTTTCTTTAGGAATGTTACAAAGGAAGAATGATGTTCATTTTAATTTCTTTTTTAAGAGAAAGAGATTAAGGTCTCAGATTCAGAATGCGGCGCAGGCTTTTTGTCTTGGGAACGAGAAAGTACCTGGAATAGAAGTCTTGGTTACTTCCATGGAGAGGACCTGGCTTCTATAAGCATTGCACTATAGGAGATAATTGCCATGTTCTCAAAGATAACATTTTAAAAGAATGATTGGGTGGCTGCATAAGAAACCTCAAGCCTGTGATTTGTCTTTATTATGCCAAGGACTCAAAAATCCATAGTAATTTGCTCACATTAGTACAAGAAGAAGTGAATCCAACCCCTTACGAATAAGGTAGGATGCAGATTTTGAAGAGGCACTAGCTGCAATGGGGGCTTTAAGTTAAAAACAAGGCAATTTGGGCTGAGCAAGTATGGCCTACTTCGCCTGTGTTATGCACCCACTGACACGGCTTAGCAAAAAACAGAACGCTGCCATGTCTCTCTAAAACGGAAAGAAGGCTCTTGTATAACAATTTTGGCAATATCGGAAAGTACTAATGTGCTGAGAGGACAACAATAACAAAGTTGGTTGAACCACCAATAAGTGTTGTAAAGTTGAGCAGAGATCTTTCATATCAGCCTTCTCCTTTACTTTCTCTCCAAATAAAAAAAAATATTCACCAGCTTATGCCAGTTTATTTATTAACAAGATTTGATATACTGCCTATTACATTTTTGCACTAAGGCCGTTTACAAGACAAGTAGTAATCAGCTTACAATGTAATACATGAAAACAGCCATTATCGTCAAAGACCACAGAAAGAGGGAGTGAATGGCATAACAATATTTACCTGTAGATTAACATTTAGCAGAAAAACACTAGGGTTTGAGTTATTCTGCAGGAAAGCACAGTTACTTACCTGTAACAGGTGATCTCTGGGAACAGCAGGAATAAGTCTTCACATATGGGTATCGTCGGTACCGACGGAGCCTGCGCAGGAACGCTTCCCAGCGTCCAGTAAGAAAGCTTTTGGGAGCATCCCACAGCGCCTGCGCGCTGCCTTCCCGCCTTTCCCAACCGCCTCTCTCCAGTTCGAGTTTTAAAGCTGAGACAAAGAGAGAGAGAGGAAAGGAAAGATAGATAGAGAGATACAACTCCTAGGGGAGGTGGGTGGGTTGTGAAGACTTATTCTTGCTGTTCCCAGAGATCACCTGTTACAGGTAAGTAACTGTGCTATCTCCAGGAACAAGCAGGAATGAGTCTTCACATATGGGGACTCCCTAGCTGTAGATGCCAGGGAGAAACCCCAGGTTGTGTGTCCTTGAAAAGGACTCTACCTCCTCCCATGGATCTCTGGCATCCGACCAGGGTAGGTGGGTAGGAGTTGATTAAGAATGGAACAGGTGTTTGAGAACAGCCTGACCAAACGAGGCATCCCGGCGGGAGTCCTTGTCCAAACAGTAATGGGCTGTGAAGGTATGAACCGAGGCCCAGGTGGCTGCACGACAGATTTGGTCGACGGACACAGAGTTTAGATGAGCCATTGAGGCTGCCATGGCTCTCACATTGTGAGCTGTGACATGGCCCTCCAGAGAAATGTTCCTACTCTGGTAGGCGAAAGAAATACACTGAGCAATCCAGTTGGACAGTATTCACTTAGAGACTGGAAATCCTAAATGAGAAAGATCAAAAGCAACAAAGAGTTGAGAACACTTCCTATGTTGCTGTGTTCTTTGTAAGTAAAAAGCGAGAGCTCTCTTACAATCCAAGGTATGAAGATTCCTCTCTGCACTTGATGCATGAGGTCCTGGAAAAAAGACAGGTAAATATACCTCTTGGTTCAGATGAAAAGGCGAGACCACTTTAGGCATAAAGTGTGGATTGTTCCTGAGGACTACCTTATCATGATGGAACCTTGTATAAGGTGGATTAGCCACCAAAGCTTGCAACTCACTGATGCAGCGTGCTGAGGTGACTGCAATGAGAAAAACAACTTTCCAAGAAAGAAATTTCAAGGAGATGGTGGCTAAAGGTTCAAAGGGTGGCTTCATAAGCTGGCCAAGAACCAGGTTTAAGTCCTATGCCACTGGAGGTGGTCTAATGGGAGGTTTAGTTAAAAGAAGGCCTCTCATAAATCTTGCTATAAGAGGATGAGAGGAAATAGGTTGTCCATTGAGAGGCTTGAGGGACGCTGCAATAGCACTCAAATGGACTCTTACTGAATTTGTTTTCAGACCTGCATGGGATAGACGCAGGAGATACTCTAGTAGAGAATTCAGAGGTATTGCAAGAGGGTTTAGACCCTTCTCTGAACACCAAATGGTAAATCTTTTCCATTTGAAAGCATAGGAACGTCTAGTAGAAGGCTTTCTAGAGGCATGAATAACATCACTGACTTGCTGAGAGAGATGAAAATCTTGAAGGTCTAGCCCTCAGCAACCAAGCCCTGAGATGGAGCGACTGGGGGTTTGGGTGCCACAAGGTTCCCTCTTCCTGGGACAGAAGGTCTGGTGCAGAGCCCAAGTCCAGGGAAGGAGCTTGAGAGAGATGCAGAAGTAGAGGGTACCACACTTGGCGTGGCCAATGTGGTGCTATGAGGATCATGGTCCCTCGATCTCTCTGAAGCTTGAATAGTGTTTTGGGAATTAGGGGAATTGGTGGAAAGGCATAAAGGAAGTCTTGACCCCAGTGAAGGAGGAAGGCATCCTTGGCCTGAACTCCCTGACACGGAATTCTGGAACAGAACCGGGGAAGCTTGGCATTCCACAGACTTGCAAAGAGGTCTATGTCCGGGGTTCCCCAAATTTGAAAAATCCTGGCTACCTGGTCCATGTGGAGGGACCACTCGTGTGGAAGCAGAACTCGACTGAGTCTGTCCGCCCAAGAGTTTTGAACACCTGGAAGATATACTGCCAGAAGATGTATGGGATGCTCTCTGGCGAAGGCCCACAGTCACAAAGCATCGTTGCAAAGCGACAGAGAGCCAGTCCCGCCCTGCTTGTTTACATAGAACATGGCTACTTGGTTGTCCGTATGGATGAGGACTGTCCTGTAGCTGAGCAGGGAATGGAACACTCTGAGAGCTAAGAATATTGCTCTGAGTTCCAAGAGATTGATATGCAGAGAAGTCTCCTGTGGCGACCAGATGCCCTGGGTAGAGAGATCCTGCAGATGAGCTCCCCAACCCATTGGAGAAGCATCTGTTGTCAGAGTTGCTTGGGGTAGCGACTGCTGAAAAGGGGACCCCAGCAACAGATTTGGAGGGGACTTCCACCACTGGAGAGACCAAAATAGGCGACTGGAGTTTGCTATTTTGTCTGACAGGCAACCTGATGCCTGAGTCCATTGGGTGGACAAAGTCCATTGAGCTGCCCTCATGTGAAGGCGAGCCATATGGAACCACATGCACGGTGGATGCCATGTGGCTTAATAGTTGTAACATTTCTCGAGCAGTTAAATGGGACTTTAACTGTATCTGGGAGGCTAACTGCACCAAGCGTAGGCAACGGGCCTGAGGAAGATAGGCCCTTGCAGTTGTGGTATCCAGCAAGGCCCCTATAAACTCCAGAGACTGAGTAGGGGTGCGATGGGATTTTGGGATATTTATTACCAGTTCCAAATACTGAAGGACACGCATTGTGCAGGTTAGACAAATCTGGGCCTCTGACTGGGATGGAGCTCGAATGAGCCAGTCGTCCAGATATGGGAAAACAAATATTCCTAGAGTGCGTAGAAATGCAGTTACTACTGCCATACATTTCGTGAACACCCTTGGTGCAGAGGCCAGACCGAAAGGAAGCACCCTGTATTGGTAGTGCTTTCCTTGAAAAAGGAACCGAAGGAACCTTCTTGTGTGTTGGATGGATGAGGACATGGGTGTACGCATCCTTGAGATCTAGAGAACAAAGCCAGTCCTGACTCTGAAGGTATGGCAGCAGAGTACCGAGAGAAATCATCTTGAATTTCTCCTTGAATAGAAACTTGTTCAATTCTCTGAGATCTAATATGGGTCTGTAGCCCCCTGTTTTCTTTGGAATAAGGGGAGTAGAACGCTGAGCCCTGTTGAAGAAGAGGTACTTCTTCTATTGCCCCTTGGGCAAGAAGGGTAGCAATCTCCTGACCCAGAAGGTTGAGGAGAGATGTTGGAGAACTGAACTGTTTCACCATGGTGTGGGGAGGAAGGTTTAAGAAATGAAGCTTGTACCCTTCCCTTATAATGGAGAGGGTCCATTGCTCTGCTGTGATTTGCTCCCATCTGGGAGCAAAGTAAGCCAACCTTCCTGGAATGGTGAGGGGCTCTGGTTCTTCCAGAGCTAGAAAGGCTAAGTTCTCTAGTTGCAAGTCAAAGGCCCTGAGGAGGCTGAGGTTGCTGGGCCGTGGGAGGCCTGGCAGCCTTAGACTTGGCCTGTTTAGGTGTTTGCTGACGCTTTGCAGCAAAACGACCTGCAGAAGATGCCTGCTGACCATAAGCAGGAAAATATCTTTCCTTTTTAGAAAAAGGTTTCTTTTTGAACAATCTTTTATTGACAGAAGCAGAGTTCTCAGCATCCATCTGAGTGGCCTTTGCTTGCCAATCCCTGCCAAAAAGGTTTTCACCTGCACAAGGAAGATTTCCCAGTTCATCTTGGACCCAGAGTTCCAAATCAGAGGCTTGTAACCAAGCAATTCTGCGTGCACCTATGGCAATAGCCGAGGCTCTGCTTACACACTCAAAAGAGTCAAAGGCTGCACGGTTGGAAAATTTGGAAACATCTTGGGCATGTTTAAGCCAAGTGAGAAATTCCTGCCTTTTATCTTCTGAAATAAAAGGGGCTAAAGTCTGCAGATGATCTGTGACTTCTTTTAGAAACATCCCCATATAGAGACTATAGGAGTTGATTCTGGCAGCAAGCATATTAGCTTGGAAGACCCTTCGGCCAAAAGCATCAAGGGTCCTGCATTCACGTCCTGGAGGATTAGATGAGTGTCTCTTTGCACTCTTTATTTTCCTCATGGCAGACTCTACCACAATAGAGTGGTGAGGAAGCTGAGACTTATGAAAGCCAGGACAAGGAGGGACACGGTACATGGTGTCTAACCTACGAGAATGAGGAGAGGTGGTAAGAGGAGTCTCCCACATGCTCAACATGAGATCATAAAGAATCTCATGAATAGGTAAAGTAGCTGCTTCTTTAGGAGCCTTAGGATATTGCAAAATATCTAATTGCTTGGCTCTAGGCTCTGACTCAGGGGCCACTGTAATGGAGAGGCCCCTAGCCACTTCCCTAATGAAGTCTTGAAAAGACAAGTCTTCTGGAGGACACTTTCTTCGTTTTGGAGAAGCAGACTCCTGAGGAAGAAGTACCGGTGCCTCGACAGAAACCTCCGACTCATCAGAGTCTTCGGAGGAATCGAAGTATCGCCTGTCCGGATGCTCCTGTAAAGCCCGATACGCGTACCGAGAGGGATCGACATCGGGAGTAAGCAGTACCGGTTTGGTACCGATGGGCATCATAGGACAGGGTACCGTTGCAGTAGACATCGGGAACGATGCCAGTGCCGGAGTCGGTACCGGCAATGGAGATTGTTGCGGTACCGGAGGCGTCGAAGCCTGCATAAACGCCGTTAGGGTGCGCTGTATGGACAGAATCTTCTGATCCATCGACGCCACCAGAGTCTGGATGTCGGTACCAATGGAGACCACCGGTACCCCAGAACACGGCAACAGGAGATCGGTCGAGGCCGAGCCATCGATGTCAACCTGTGACCCCATAGATAATGCTTTGGAAGCCGGGACTTCCCGCCGGGGTAATTTTGCCGGTGCGGATTCCTCGAGGACAAGCCCGGAGGCATCTCGATGCTTAGAGGGAGATTTGCCCTTCGAGGACCGGCTGGATTTATGTTTGGTTACCTGAGATCCATGGGAGGAAGAAGCAGCCCTGGAAGACGTTGATGCCACCGAGGCTGCATCAGAGGGAAACAGGGTACTGAGCTTGGCTGTTCGGTTCTGCCGACCTCTTTTAGACATCATGGTACAGGACACACTATCCGTGATGGAATGGTCAGGACCCCAACATTTTAGACACCAATCATGGGTGTCTGTGACAGAAATAGTACCGCCACATTTCGTGCACTTTTTGAACCCGGAAGCGGGCTTCTCCATGAGGAGAAAAATGTTCAGGCCTAAGGCCCAAACTGAAAATGCACAGTTGAAGAAAGAAAAGTATTTTTGTTTTTGTTTTTTAAGAAAGAAAAGAAAAGACCGGCGGTACCGGTCTGACGTCGAAGAAGGCAGACGCGACACAGAAAAATAAAGAAAAAAATAAAGAACTTCTTCTGCGGTGACAGGAACACGACCTGCTGGCTCCGCGGAAGAGAAGAACTGGAGAGAGGCTGTTGGGAAAGGTGGGAAGGCAGCGCGCAGGCGCTGTGGGATGCTCCCAAAAGCTTTCTTATTGGACGCTGGGGAGCGTTCCCGCGCAGGCTCCGTCGGTACCGACGATACCCATATGTGAAGACTCATTCCTGCTTGTTCCTGGAGATATGTTGCTATTAGTGAATTAACAGAAGGCACTGTTGAGAGATCAAGTTTTCAGACCAGTCATATCTTTTGTGCAAATTCTCTAGTTTTAAGTCTTGGGGAAGTGCATTCCATAACTTATGGGGCTTGATAGCTAAAAGCACCGTTTTTGGGGGGAAAAAAGTCTCAATCTTGTTTTTGAAGGCAGTTGCAGATAAAAGGCATGTGATGATCTGAGTGTTCTACTTAGGACACAAGGAATCAGGAGAGTGTTTAAATAAATAGGAAGCCCTATGTAATAAGCATGGTGGGCCAATAGAAGAATCTTTAACTTAATGCTGCTAGTGATGGGGAGGCAATATTGCTACTTCAGAGGAGGAGTGGCATGGTCTCTTCTCTTTGTGCTGTAGAGTAGTTTTACAGTGGTATTTTGGACTAACTGTAGCCTTTTCAAGTTAGAACTGTGGAATGCCGCAAAATAGTTAATTACAGTAGTCTAATTGTGTCATAAGAAGTGTAAAAGTGTTTTTAAATTTCTAGAACCTAAGTAGTGGTTCAGAGATCTCATTCTAAAATGAGCGGTATAGGAGCTCCTTATGGTATAGGAGGCCAGGGACTGAAAACAGTCTGAATCACAGACCAAGTAATTTCATCTTATTTCTAATGGATATTGCAGTCTATTTTACTTTAGCAATAATGGTACTGGGTTTCCCCAAAATGTGATCCATATAGATTTAAATCCAAAGATTTCAGAAGCTAATTTCTCTTTCTTTCTTTCTAGCCAGGGTGTTATTTCTTGCAGCAGACTGTTCAGCTTAGCTTTAAATTGAGGGTCTCAAGAGTCTGAGACAATCAGAAGTTGAATGTCATAAGTGTAGATAAGAACACAGTTCAAGGTCTTCAATCAATGTTGCCAATGGGGCAATAAAACTGTTAAACAAGGTGGGTGCCATTATTGAACCCTGTGGAACACCATAAGAAAGAGGGTGATGAGATGACCACCTTTGGGCTATTGAAACATGAAAAGTCCTTTTTGAAAAATGGGAACAAAACCAGTTTAGGGCAGCTCCTTTAAGTTACGCCTGTTGTAGTTCTAGTAGTAGTGTATGATTGATTGTATCAAATGTTGCGGTGAGGTCAAGTTAAAAGAGCAAAATATCCCTGAAATTATCTTGATATGAAATTATTTCATTGAGTAATGCAAATGTTGCCGTTTCCATGCTGTTTTCTACCCTAAAGGCCGACTGCCAAGGATGAAATGTATTAGAATTCAGAAAGAGACACGCTGACATTGCCTGGTGTCAACATTCTCCTGTAGTCCTGAGGTGTGTAACCATGCTGGTCACCTGACAGCTATGGCAAAGCTGAACATAACATAAGAAATTGCATACTGGGTCAGACCAAAGTCCATCAAGCGTAGTTACTCACCTGTAACAGGTGTTCTCCAGGGATGGAGCCCCATGGAAGCATCTCCCTAGCTTTCAAAGAAAGCCTTTGGAGGATGTCACCACGCATACGCGGTGGTCCCCTTCCCACTCAAGGGTGCCATCTTACTCACTCAGATGACAGCTAAAGCAGACAAAAGAAGATGGCAAAAATTGTACAGCAACTCTAAGAGGAGGGAGGGGTGTGAGGACTAATTCCTGCTGTCCCTGGAGAACCCCTGTTACAGGTGAGTAACTACACTTTCTCCAGAAACAAGCAAGTAGTCAGTCCTCACATATAGGACTCCCTAGCTACAGGCTACCGAGAACCTGTAGAAAAACACAGCCCAGCCATAAGCAGCCGCAAGCTAGTCTGAGGAAAGACCTAAGGACCCCAGTGTCCAGGGAAAAACATAGCTCCGGTACCTGAACAAGAAGGGTCAGAAGGTAGGAGTTGCCTAAACCCCCCAACAGATTATGGAGTACGGCCTGGCCAAAGGCGCTGTCCCATCAAGACTCCCTCTCCAGGCAGTAGTGAGCTGCAAAGGTGTGAACTGAGGACCAGATAGCAACCTGGAAGATGTCTGATGCAGGGACAGAGCGTAGGCTTGCAACCAAGGTCGCCATAGCCCTGACACTGTGCTCCATAACCTGGTGCTCCAAGAGCCCAGCTTCATCATGGGCGAAGGCAATGCAGTCCGCTACCCAGGTGGACAGGGTCTGCTTGGTAACAGCCTCCCCCAGTCGACTGGGGTTGTAGGAAACGAAAAGCTGTGAGGCTTTGCAGTGGCCCTCGGTATGTTGCAGGCAGAACAGGACACTCTTACAATCCAGAGTATGGAGATCGCCCGCCACCTTGTCGGCATGGGGCTGTGAAAAGAAGGTGGGAAGCACCACTTCCTGGTTGAGGTGGAAGGCGGATACCACCTTCGGAAAGAATTTAGGGAGGGTGCAAAGCATGATCCTATTCTTGTAGAACCTGGTGTAAGGTGGCTTGGTCACTAAGACATGAAGCTCGCTGACTCTACAGGCCGAGTTGAGCGCCACCAGAAAGATGATCTTCTAGGAGAGAATGCAAATGGCAGGTAGCCAGAAGAGCAAAAGGCAGCTTGGTGAGCTATGTCAGAACCACAATGAAGTCCCATTCCGCCAGAGGGCAAGTGAATGGGAGGCTTAGAGAGCAGAAGGCCCCTCATAAATTGGGTATTGAGGGGCTGCACAGAAAAAGGTTTGCCCTCTATGGAATGATGGGGCGCCGAGAGTGTGCTCAGGTGCACTCTGACAGAGATGGACTTGAGTCCGGTTTGTGAAAGGTGAAGCAAGTACTGTAGCACCATGTGCACCTGGCAAGAGAACGTGTCAACCTGCTGCACTACACACAATACTGAGAATCTGCGCCACTTGAAGGCATGGCCCATCTCGTGGAGTTCCTACAAGAGGCCAGTAGGACTTCCTCCACCTCCCTTGGGAGGTTGAAGAGTGCTAAGGCTACCCATTCAGCAGTCATGCTGTTAACGACAGGGATCCCCCGGTTAGCGTTCCCCAGAGGAACAGGGGAACGCCAACAGGGGAAACCAAGGCTGTCTGGGCCACCAGCATCATGGAGGCCTTGTCCCGCAGGACCTTGAAGAGGGTTTGTACAATTATTGGCGTGGGAGGAAAGGCACACAGAAAGCCCTCCGACCAGAAGATAAGGCAGGCGCCCACTGCTACCCGGGACAGATGCGGTTGGGGAGAGCAGAAGTGAGACAGATGAGCATTGGTCGGGCTGGTGAAGAGGTCCAGCCTTGGGATTTCCCAGAGTCAGAAGAGATGCTGTGCCACCTTGAGGTCTTGTCCCAATTCGTGCGGCTGGAGGATAATGCTCAGCCTGTCTGCTAGAGCATTGTCTTGGCCAGGAAGTTATACCGTCCTGAGGAATAGTCCCTGACCGATCACGTAGAAGCAGAGGGCTACTGCCTTCTGGCAGAGGCGTTGAGACCTGTGCTCCCCTGCTTGTTCAGGAAGAACATCGCAACCTGGTTGTCCGTTTGGACTAGTACAGACTGGTTCCGCAGGTGGTGGTGGAAGACCTTGATCACCAGAAAAATGGCCTTGAGCTCCAGCATGTTGATCTGCTGCTGGCTCTCCGCTAGTGACCAGTTGCCCTACATGTGCAGTTCCTCGAAGTGTGCACCCCAGCCCAGTAGGCATGTGTTTGTGGTGAGGACCTTCTGGGGATTTGGGGACTGGAAGGGCATGCCCTCCTGCGAGTGCTGTGTGCCCTGCCACCAGTCAAACGACTCCGCTAGTTGACAAGAAACTAAGACCTTGTCCGGGAGAATGCCCATGGCTTGTGTCCACTGTGAGCGGAGACACCAATGAACCGCCGGCTTGTGGAGGTGGGTGTTAGAAGCCACATGGACTGTGAATGCCATGTGGCCCAGTCGCCGGAGCATGGACTGTGCCAACACTGCATGATGACATTGTACCTCGGTGGACTGGAGAATGTCCAGTCGAGCTCCTATGAACTCCAAGTCCTGCGTTGGAGTGGCTTAGCACGAACCCCAAATGCTGCAGGACCTTGATGGTGCAGGCTGTGGCCTGTTGCACCTCAGTGAGAATCTCCCCCCTTTTTCAGCCAGTCGTCCAGGTATGGGAAGACAAAGGCCCCTTGAAGAAGGAAGGAGGCGGCCACCACTGCCAGGCATTTGGTGAAGACTCTTAATGAGGAGGCTAAGCCGAAGAATAGAACCCTGTACTGTTAGTGGTCACCCCCAACCATGAACCTTAAGTACTGCCTGTGACTGGGATGAATAAGGACGTGGGTGTAAGCATCCTTTAGGTCCAAGGAGCATTGTCAATCTCCCTGTTGGAGGTAGGGCAGCAATGTTCCAAAGGGGAGCATCGTGAACTTCTCCCAATACCAGGAACTTATTCAGGTTTCGCAAGTCCAAAATGGGCCTATGGGCCTTAGGCCCCCTGTTCTTTTTGGGACTAGAAAGTAATGGGATTAGAACCCCTTGCCTCTGAGGTGGAGGGGTACTGGCTCCACAGCTTCATTCCTGATGAGGCCTGCGAGTTCCTGCAGTAGCAGAGCCTGGTGCAGGGGAGTCCAAGGGAGCTCTCCTGGAAAGAAAGGGGGAGGCGTCCGGTCTAAGTGAAAGAGGTAGTCTTCTCTGAGCACCTGGAGGGCCCAGGTGTCTGTGGTTATGGCCAGCCACTATTGGGCAAAGTGGATAAGACACCACCCCCCCCCCCCCCCCTGTTGGCAGCTGCTCCACCCCGGGAGGAGAGGCTATGCTCAGGGAGTAAAAACCCCAATCCAGTCTGGGCAGGAGCCACTGTTTGGGGCTTAGAGACCCTTAGGCTTGTGTTTGCCTTGGCCCACTCCTTTACCCTGGTGATCCAGCTGCGGGTCTGGGGGGCCTGGTATTGGGGATAGCCTCGGTAAGGCTGGCCTTTTCTGTGAAAAGGGGTCCTCTTTCCCAATTGTTTCTTCTTGGGAAGGGTGGAGATCTTCCTGGAGAGCAGAGTCCTCGCGATGAACTTGGTGTCGATATCCGATGCCTGTTCATCCCTTGGTTTGCCGAAGAGGTTTTCATTGAGACAGGGGACATCAAGAAGCTTCTTCTGGACCCACTGCTCGAGGTCCAATGCCTGAAGCCAGGCCTGACTTTGGGCACAGATGCCTGAAGCGGCCACCCTCGCGTTGGGACTTGAAGCTGTTGTTGACCACTTGAGACATGCTCTCCGAGCACTCCCCGACGCACTTTGTGAGGGTTTGGAATCACTAGAGGTGATCTCCACTGAGAAACCTGTGAGTTCTTTTGCTAGGTCTCGGAGATACATGACCATATACAGCTGGCAGGCTTGGATTCGGCAACTCTGCATTGAGCCCTGGTAGCATTTGCATCCAACAGCATCGAGGGCGCGGGACTCCCTGCCCGGGGGCAGAAAGGAGTCAGTCTTTGGGTTTTTCTGCCAGTGCATGGTCGACTCGCTGTGTGGGAGTTGCGCTTTCCGAACGTTGGGGCTCCGCTGGACCCGGTACATGGTGTCGAGGCGTTTGCTAACTATCAGCACCAGCGCCTCCCACATCGGAAGGAGTTGCTGCCCGAGGATGGCGAGGGGGGGGACCATCAGGGCCTCCTTAGGTGGAGCCTCATACTGGAGGATTTCAAGCTCCTCTGTGCGAGGGTCCTTCGACTCCATGGTGAGACAAGTCTTTTGCCATATCCCAGACAAACGCAACGCCAGGGGAGACGGGTCTGAGGGAACATCGCGGTGTTTATGAGACTCTGGGGAAACCTTGTCCGCTGACTCCCAGTCTGAGTAGTCGGTCGAGGATTTGAGGCCGGACGGTGCTTGAGATGCTGGGCTCGGATCGGGTCTCTGGTGACCTACATTGGCTGCTTGCCGGGGAGGATCTCGCTCCTGAGGGACTGGGAATGGGATTGAGACCCTCACTGAGAATCAGCTTGAGGCTCTCGAGGATAGTCTCAGAGGCCCAGGGAATCCTCGATGTCGAGGTCCCTGGTGTCTTGGTGCAAGCACTGAAGGGGCTGGCCATCAATGCTTGCTGCAAGGCAAGGAAGGCAGTGATACTGCATTCCAATGCAGTCATCCTGGCTGTCCACTCAGGAGTTGCAGCCTTTGATGAGGACACCGGGGTCACCAGGTCTGGCGTCAGTAAGGAGGGGAGTGCTTGATGGGACAGGCCTCGGGGTCCGTGACACGTCACCAGAGGCCTTTGTGTCTGCTCTGGGCACATTTGCCGGCGACTCCAACTCCTCAGATACCCTCCGGGGACTGAGGGACCTGGCACAGGACTTGCCGTGTATCTCCGATTCCCAGGATGAAGTCCTCAAGGATTTCTTCTTCCTCTTGCGTTCACGCTCTGGGGAACTCTTGTCGGAGTCGATCAGGCACCGTAGGGGCTTTACATGACTCTGAGGATCTGTGCGGAGCCATAAAGCGTGAGGCTACCAGGGATATTGGGGCAAATTCTGACCAGTGGAAGATGTTGTCTTGCTTCTGCCAATGACTTTGGATGACCTTTGCGGACATCTTTCTGCACAGGGTGAAAATCTCTAGGTCATGGTTGGAACCTAGACTCCGGAGGCAGCAGTCATGTGTATCGGTTAGGGACATGTTCTTTGCGCACTAATCACACTTTTTGAATCCACTGGCCAGTGGGGTAATAAGGAGCCCTGCGAGGTCGAAGATGCTTGACGCGGCCAGTGGTTAGAAAAGAGCATGAAACCGCACTGGAAGAAAAATAAAAAACTGTTCTGAGACTAAATGCCGGGACAATGGGGCTCGGAGACGGGAAAGGGACAGGTGCTAACTGGAGAAAGGACAGTTTATGCACAAAAATATCAACCTTTTTTCTGGGGAAGGAAAACTGAGGTCTGCTGAGCTCCATGGAAAAAGGGAGACTGAATAAGGTGGCACCCTTAGGTGGGAAGGGGACAACACATCCATGGTGCTATCTCTCAAATGCTTTCTTTGAAAGCTGGTGATATCTTCCGTGGGGGCTCTGTCGGCACGGACGTCACCCATATGTGAGGACTGACTTCCTGCTTGCTCCTGGAGAAAGCTCAGTATCCTGTTTCTAACTGTGGCCAATCCAGGTCAAAAGTACCTGACAGGTTCCCAAAAAGGTACATCGGTTCCACAGTGCTTGTCCTGGTTTAAGGACTTTTCCTCCAAGAACATGTCCAAACATTTTTTTAAACCCAGTTAAATAACAGCTTTTACTTCCTCCTCTGTTAACAAATTTCATAGCTTGATTACATGTTGAGTGAAAAAATATTTTCTATTAGATAGGTTACATTGCAGCTTTATTGTATATCCCCTAGTCTTTCTACTTTTTGATGGAGTAAACAACCTATTTACATTTACCCATTCCACTCCATTAATTAATTTATAGACGTCTCTCCTCAGCCATCTCTTTTCCAAGTTGAAGAGCCCTAACCTTTTCAGCCTTTCCTTATAGGAGTATTCTTCCACCCCCTTTACCATTTTGGTGGCTTTTCTCTGTACCTTTTCTTAAAGACGTTTATTTTCATTTTACAACAAACAAAAGTAACAACACACCAAAAGATACAAATACACACATACAATAAAGAAAACAACCCCAATTACCCCCCACCCCTATGCTTCTTCTCTAAACTAATAAGAGTCATCACACAAGCGCTTACACACAACAGTTATTGTACAGCAAACAAACAGAAATGGTATTGATGATACAGGCTGATCCTATGGCAGAAATGTATACAAAAGTAAACAGCCAAGTGAGAGCAGTTAGCAGTAGAACATAATCATGGAACACCTTCCTTTTAAACAAGCAGTGAAGGGCTTGAATGGAAGAGATTGACAGACGAGGTAGTTGCGCATAATTACAGTAAAATGAACATAATTCCACCTATCATTGAGGTTCAGATAGGAGCTAATTTCCAGTATTTCGTAATGAAGGAGATAGGAAATAGCTATGCCCAGTAAATGGGCCGCCTGAAAAAACACTAACTCAGAATAATCATGATTAAGAGAGCTAGGGATGGTCCCTCCTTGGAATGGACTATTGATGCCTTTTACAGTCAGTAATGATAACGTACATAAAGCAATGCCAAATAGTTAAACAATCTGAAAAAGAAACATAATAGCGCACAGAGGTACACAATGTCGCTCATAGTACCATTAAATGACTGCAGAAACAACATGATAGGAATTAAACTAAGGAAAACCATGAAGCGCCCCTTATAACAAAATAAGCACCGGAGTGCCTAGAGAAGAAGCAAAACCCCAGAAATCACTGGCGGCCTGATGTCTGCGGGGAGAAACCCCAGAGAAGGCCTGAATTGAAACATAAATCCTACAGTGCTATACAGGTTCCGAAACTAACCAAGGATCTCATCGTGGAAAGAAAGGAGACCAATAAGGTATACATAAAGAGAAAGAAAGTCCAGGCAGTCTCCGTTTCAGGCAGCGATCACCGCATCGGGCCATTCAAAATGGCGGACAGTTCCAGCGGATTCCATCCAAGCTGTTGGGTTAGCGCATCTGGTCTGCTTCTTTAGAAGCTAGAAATGTTGCTAGCAGATCAGGATCTTCGAAGGTACGAGTTTGGTTATGGAGAGTCACTCTGAGCTTCGCTGGATATAAGATGCCGAAGCGAGCCTGTAACTGTTGAAGTCTAGGTCGAAAAGCAAGGAGTCTCTTCCGACGGTCAGCTGTGGGCTTAGCCAAGTCAGGGAAGAAGGAGACTTTATGATTTTCAAACTCCAAATGACGATTCGCCCGGGCAGCATTTAGGATTTGCTCAACTTGCTGATATCTCAGTAAACGAAAAATGATGGGCCGGGGGGTCGTCCGATTGAGCGCCATGCTGGTAGGAACACGATGTGCTCGGTCAATTTCCAGATCTCTGTGAAAAGTAATCTTCAGCAAGGAGGGAAGAGTTTTGACCAGGAATTCTCTCATATCTCCTGCTTCCGCGCCCTCCGGTACACCAATGAGCCTTACATTGTTGCGACGGGCTCGATTATTGCTATCCTCTAACTCTTTTTGTAGATTCTGTATCTGACGCTCAGCCTCATCCAGTTTCACCAAGCGCACCACGTGCGAGTCGAGGACCCCCGCCATATTGTCCTGCCGTAATGAAAGACCTTCAAAACGATCCTGAAGCACACCAAAATCTTCTCTCATGGCTCGGAGCGCTTCTCCGTTGGACTGTACCAGTTCCTTCACACCACGTATTTCCTCCAAGATCTCCTGTTGCATTTCGGGGTTATCCCGAAATGGCACCATCTTTTGTGGGGAAGGCAGCTCTGTCTTGGAACGTTTTCCGTGTGAAAAAGAGGGAGATCCGAAGTCCAAGCGCGCTGGTTTATGGGCCGCCATCTCCCCCGAGGCACCCCGGTAAGTTCGGAGCAAAATATCAAGTTAAGGTAGGTATTAAGTCAGGATTCTGAGTAGGCCCCTCGGGAGCTTCAGCGCAAAGCGTCTAACCCGCTGGACATCAGGCTCCGCCCCCCCTCTGTACCTTTTCTAATTCCGCTATATCCTTTTTAAAATATGGTGACTAGAATTAAAATAGTAACATAGTACATGACTGCAGATAAAGATCAGTATGGTCTATCTAGTCTGCCCAGTAAGGTGGCTAGAGTGGTTGTAACTACCACTCCGTGCAGGTCAGCTTCCCTCTATTTATTTAAGTATAAAAGATATTTAAGTTTGCTTTGATTTCATTCTCTTGCTATAAAGGGATCCACTATGTCTGTCTCATGTGATTTTGAATTCTGTCACTGTATTTGCCTCCACTGCCTCCATCAGAAGGGCATTCAAAGCATCTACCACCATTTCAGTGAAAAAGTATTTTCTAATGTTACTTTTAAATTTACTGCCCTGTAGATTCATCGTGTGCTCTCTAGTTTTAGTTTTTGCTTCTTTGAAAAAGGTTTGTTCATTAATACTCTAAGTATTTAAAAGCCTGTATCATATCTCCCTTGTCCCTCCTCTTCTCCAGGGTATATACATTTAGGTCTTCAAATCTCTTCTAATACAGCTTCTGGTGCAGGCTCCAAATCATTTTGGTTACCTTCCTCTGATCCATTTCAGGTCTTTTTATATCCTTTGTGAAATATGGTCTCCAAAACAGAACATAATATTCTAAGTAAGGCCTCACCAATGATTTGAACAGGAGCATTAATACCTCCTCCTTTCTACTAGTTATTCCTCTCTGTAAGCAACCCAGCATCCCTCTGGCTTTGGCTACTGCCTTGTCGCATTCTTTTGCCTCTGCCTCCTATCCCATGACTTTTTAATTTCACCAAGAGTCTCTCATGAGGGACCTTGTCAAAGGCTTTCTGAAAATCCAGATAGTCGATATAGTGTTATCTGTTTACCCATACCTTCAAAAAAAAAAAAAAAAAAAAGCAACAGATTAGTAAGATAAGATTTTCCTTGCTACATCCATGACGGCTTTCTCCCATTAAGCCATCATTATCTGCCTGTTCAGTAATTTTATTCGTTATAATCATTTCTACCATTTTGCCTGGTACCAACATCAGACTCACCGGTCTGTAGTTTCCCAGATCATCCCAGGAACCCTTTTTAAAAATTGGAATTACATTGGCCATTCTCAGTCTTCAAGTATTATAGATGATTTTAATGATAGTTCACAGATTACCAATAGTAGGTCTGCAATCTTATATTTCAGTTCTTCCAACACTCTGATGAATACCATCCGGCCCAGGTGATTTGCTACTCTTCAGTTTATCAAATAGTTGTAATACATCTTTCTGGTTTATCAATATTTCTTTTAAGTCTTTTGATGCATCACCTTAAAATACCATTTCAGGCATAGGTAACTTCCCTACATCCTCTTCAGTAAAGACAAAAGCAAAGGATTCATTCAGTCAGTCTCTTCGCTATGGCCTTGTCCTCTCTTAGCACCCTTTTAACTCATCTATCATCTAAATGGTCCAACTGACTGTCACAGGTTTTTTGCTACAAATGTATATGCTTTTTTGCTTCCACTGCATGCTTTTTTTCCAATTCTCTCTTTGCCTACCTTATCAAGGCCTCATATCTAATTTGCCAGCGCTTATGTTGATTCCCATTTTCATTTTGCTCCTTTTTTCTTATCCTGAAAAAGGCTTTTTTTTTTTTTTTGCAACAGCCTTTCTGACCTCACCTTTAAAGCATGCTGGCAGATTCTGGCCTTCCTGACACTTTTCTTAAAGCATGGAATACATCTGGTCTGGGCTTCCAAGATAGTATTTTTAAACAATGCCCATGCTGGATGCAAATCTTTAACCTTTGCAGCTGATCCTTTTAGTTTTTTCTTAACCAGTTTCCTCATTTTATCATAGTCTCCCTTTTGAAAGTTAAGAGGTGGTACTGTGGATTTCCTTGCCGTCCTTCCTCCATTTATTAATTCAAATGTGACCATGCTATAATCACTATAGCTGAGTGGCCCCAACACCCTTACCTCTTACACCAGATCTGGTGTTCCACTAAGGACTAAGTCCAAAATAACTTCTCTTGTATGAACCAGCTGCTCCAAGAAACAGTCATTCATTTCATCTAGAAACTATCTCCCTAGCATGCCGTATTGGGACACTGACTCAGCCGATACCAGCGTAATTGAAATCACCCATTATTACTGTATTGTAACTTCTGTTAGCTTCCCTAATTTCTTTTAGCATTTCATCATCCATCTATTCATTCTGGCCAGGCAGTCGGTAGTACACCCCACTGCCATTGTCTTCCCTTTTTTATATGGAGTTTCTATCCATAGAGATTCTACAGTGCATTTTGTTTCCTGCAAACTTTAATCCTGTGTGACAATGTCCTAATATAGCGCACAAGCTCTCCACCAATTTGATCTGCCCTATCATTGCGATAGAGATATTCTCAAAGATGCTTCAAAGAATTCATATGCCATTTATAGAAGATGGATCCCATACTCCGCTTCCGTCAAGATGGTAGCGAACTGTGACCATGCCTGGAGGTGAAAGACTAGAAATGGTCAGCACCTTTTCAAAGATGGCATACATATACTGTATCATGAAAATAAAGTTTAAAAAAGCGTGCGTCACTGATTCAATGCTAACCCCTGGTGACCTAGCCCCTGGATTTTCTTGGCAAGGTGTGATCGGAAGTAGATTGCCAGGCCTTTCTTCACACAGTAGGTCTCTACAGCACCTAGTATTCCAAAGTGGTTATCCATCCAAGTACTAGCGAGGCCTGAACCTTCTTAACTTCTGAGATCAGCAGAGATCAGGATGATTCAAGGGCAGCGAAGCCATACAATGCTGTACCATGTAAAGTTGATAAGCAGTGATACAAGCTGAAAAGCATAGATCCTTGAAAGCCTCTTTCCAGATAGTCCAAGAGGTTTGAATCTTTACCAGAAGTAGTATTGGAATACTCCCTAAGCTTTTGTAAATTTTTTTTACCTCTTTCGTGGCTGCCTTGACCACCACCGAAGAGCGGAAAGCGTTGCACTTTATAGTTAACATTTTCTTATTTTATTTAGTGTTATTTAGCTCACGCCTTTCTGGTAATAGTTCAAGGTGCGTTACAATTGGGTACAGTAAGTATTTCCCTGTCCTCAAGGGCTTACAATCTAAGTTTGTGCCTGAGGCAGTGGAGGATTAAGTACCTTGCCCAAAGCCACAAGGCATGCCAGTGGGATTCAAAACTTGTTTTCTTTGGTCACCAGATCACTGCTCTAACCATTAGGCTATTCCTCCACTCCAACATCAATCTTTATGGAAACTAGCTGTATGGTAAGCAGAGTTTGATGCATCTTAAGATGCTGATCGTGTCTCTGCATGCACAAAGGCAATGTGATGGCGGCAATCTGCGCTATGACTGCTGGACATCTTGAGTGAGCAGATTGCACTGAAGACAAATTGTTCAGTTCTGGACTTAGTAACTCTCTCACTGCTGAAACGTCTTGCCTTTTCTTGCACTCTGGAGGGAGTTGTAGGCAGAACCTTACTCTAGGTCTAAGCAAATACTCAGAAGATGGTTGCACATTGGGCCTGGCAATCTCTAAAACAGGGGTCTCTATCTCCAGTCTTGGAAGGCACCAACCAGTCAGGTTTTCAGGATATCTCTAATGAATCTGCATGAAATAAATCTGAATACAATTGTGACAGTGCATGAAAATATATCTCATGCATATTCATTAGGGATATTCCAAAAACCTGACTAGTTTGGTGCCCTTCAAGACTGGAGTTGGGAGATCCCTGCTCTAAAGAACCATTACCCAGTTTCACAATTAACCAGTGATGGTCTTTAGCACTTGGCCTTTGCACCTGGAGATGTTCAGCAGTTCCGCAAAGGATATATGGATAGACTGTGCAGAACAAGCATAGTAACATAGTAAATGACGGCAGATAAAGCACAGTTACTTACCTGTAACAGGTGATCTCTGGGAACAGCAGGAATAAGTCTTCACATATGGGTATGTCGGTACCGACGGAGCCTGCGCGGGAACGCTCCCCAGCTTCCCAAAAAGGAAAGCTTTTGGGAGCATCCCACAGCGCGCTCCCACAGCGCCTGCGCGCTGCCTTCCCGCCTTTCCTAACCGCCTCTCCTCAGTTCGGTTTTAAAGCTGAGACAAAGAGAGAGAGAGGAAAGGAAAGACAGATAGAGAGATACAACTCCTAGGGGAGGTGGGTGGGTTGTGAAGACTTATTCTTGCTGTTCCCAGAGATCACCTGTTATAGGTAAGTAACTGTGCTATCTACAGGAACAAGCAGGAATGAGTCTTCACATATGGGGACTCCCTAGCTAGAGATGCCTGGGAGATCCCTGACGTTATGAGACCCTGGGAAGGGCTCTACCTCCTCCTATGGACCTCAGGCATCCATTCTGGGAAGGAGGGCAGGAGTTGATTAAGAATGGAACAGGTGTTTGAGAACAGCCTGACCAAACAAGGCATCCCGGCGGGAGTCCTTGTCCAAGCAGTAATGGGCTGTGAAGGTATGAACCGAGGCCCAGGTGGCCGCTCGACAGATTTGGTCGATGGACACAGAATTTAGATGAGCCATAGAGGTGGCCATGGCCCTCACGTAATGAGCTGTGACATGGCCCTCCAGAGAAAGGTTCTTACTCTGGTAGGCGAAAGAAATACACTGAGCAATCCAATTGGACAGTGTTCTTAGAGACTGGAAGTCCCAAATGAGAGGGATCAAAAGCAACAAAGAGTTGAGAAGACTTTCTATGTTGCTGTGTCCTTTGTAAGTAAAAGGCAAGAGCTCTCTTACAATCCAGAGTATGAAGATTCCTCTCTGCACTTGATGCATGAGGAGCTGGAAAAAAGACAGGTAAATATACCTCTTGATTAAGATGAAAAGGTGAGACCACTTTAAGCATAAAGTGTGGATTGGTCCTAAGGACTACCTTATGATGGAATCTTGTATAAGGTGGATTAGCCACTAAGGCCTGCAGTTCACTGATGCGGCGAGCTGAGGTGACTGCAATGAGGAAAATAACCTTCCAGGAAAGAAATTTCAGGGAGATGGTGGCTAAGGGTTCAAAAGGTGGCTTCATAAGCAGACCAAGAACCAGATTTAAGTCCCATGCCACCGGAGAAGGTCTAATGGGAGGTTTAGTTAAAGTTAGGCCTCTCATGAATCTTGCAATAAGAGGATGAGAGGAAATTGGGTGTCCATTGATAGGCTTAAGGGATGCTGCAATAGCACTCAAATGGACCCTTACTGAATTCGTCTTAAGGCCTGCACTGGAAAGATGCAGGAGATATTCCAATAGAGAATTCAAAGGTAGTGCTAGAGGGTCAAGACCCTTCTTAGTACACCAAATGGAAAACCTTTTCCATTTAAAAGCATAGGAACGTCTAGTAGAAGGTTTCCTGGAAGCATGAAGGATATCCTTCACCTGCTGAGAAAGATTCCAATCCTGAAGGTCTAGGCCTTCAGCAACCAAGCTCTGAGGTGAAGGGACTTGGGGTTTGGGTGCCACAAAGTCCCCTCCTCCTGAGACAGTAGGTCTGGAGCAGCTCCCAAGTCTAGGGAGGGAGCTTGAGAGAGATGTAGACGTAGAGGGTACCACACTTGGCTTGGCCAGCGTGGAGCTATGAGGATCATAGATCCTTGATCCCTCTGGAGCTTGAACAGAGTCTTGGGAATTAAAGGAATGGGTGGAAAGGCATACAGGAAGTCTTGACCCCAGTGAAGGAGGAAGGCATCCTTGGCCTGAACTCCCTGACACGGAATTCTGGAACAGAACCGGGGAAGCTTGGCATTCCACAGACTTGCAAAGAGGTCTATGTCTGGGGTTCCCCACTCTTGAAAGATCCTGAGTACTTGGTCCATGTGCAGGGACCATTCGTGTGGAAGCAGAACTCGACTGAGTCTGTCTGCCCAAGAGTTTTGGATTCCTGGAAGGTATACGGCCAGGAGATGGATTTGATGCTCTCTGGCGAAGGCCCACAATCTTAAAGCTTCGTTGCAAAGCCACAGAGAGCCAGTTCCTCCTTGCTTGTTTATGTAAAACATTGCTACTTGATTGTCCGTATGAATGAGGACTGTCTTGTAGCTGAGCAGGGTATGGAAGACCTTGAGAGCTAGAAAAACTGCTCGGAGCTCCAAGTGGTTGATATGGAGATAGGTCTCCTGTGGAGACCAAGTGCCTTGAGTGGAGAGGTCTTGCAGATGAGCTCTCCAACCTGTTTGGGAGGCATCTGTTGTGAGGGTTGCTTGGGGTAACAACTGTTGGAAGGGGGACCCTAGCAACAGATTTTTGGTGGACTTCCACCACTGGAGAAACCAAAAGAGGCGCCTGAAGGTTGCTATTTTGTCTGACAGAGCACCTGATGCTTGAGTCCACTGGGAGGACAAATTCCATTGAGCTGCTCTCATGTGAAGGCGAGCACAGGGGACCACATGCACTGTGGATGCCATGTGGCCTAGCAGTTGCAGCATCTCCCGGGCAGTTAAATGGCTCTTTGACTGAATCTGGGAGGCTAACTGCACCAGGCGTAGGCAACGGGCCTGAGGAAGATAGGCCCTTGCAGTGGTAGTATCTAGCCAGGCCCCTATGAACTCTAGGGATTGAGAAGGGGTGAGCTGGGACTTTGGGAGATTTACCACAAGTCCCAGATACTGCAGAATGCGTCTAGGGCAGTCTGGGCCTCTGGCTGGGATGGAGCTCGGATGAGCCAGTCGTCCAGGTATGGGAATACAAAAATTCCCAGAGTGCGTAGAAATGCAGCTACTACTGCCATGCATTTGGTGAACACTCTTGGAGCAGAGGCCAGACCGACAGGAAGTACCCTGTATTGGTAATGCTTTCCTTGGAAAAGGAAACGGAGGAACCTTCTGTGAGAAGGATGGATGAGGACATGTGTGTACGCATCCTTGAGATCTAGAGAACAAAGTCAATCCTGACTCTGAAGGTATGGAAGGAGAGTGCCCAGAGAAAGCAACTTGAATTTCTCCTTGCATAGAAATTTGTTCAATTCTCTGAGATCTAATATGGGTCTGTAGCCCCCTGTTTTCTTTGGGATGAGAAAATAGGGGGAGTAAAACCCTGACCCTTGTTGAAGAAGAGGTACTTCTTCTATTGCCCCTTGGGCAAGAAGGGTAGCCACCTCCTGCCCTAGAAAGTCGAGAAGAGATGTTGGAGAATTGAAGTGTCTCACCATGGTGTGAGGAGGAAGGTTTGAGAAATGAAGCTTGTAGCCCTCCCTTATGATGGAGAGGGTCCACTGCTCTGTTGTAACTTGCTCCTATCTGGGAACAAAATGAGCTAACCTTCCTGGAATGGTGAGAGGCTCTGGCTGTTTTAGAGCCAGAAAGGCTAAGTTCTCTAGCATCAAGTCAAAAACCTTGAGGAGGTTGGGACTGCTGAGTTGCAGCAGCCCCTGTAGACTTAGGCCTGGCCTGTTTAGGTTGCTGACGCTTAGTAGCAAAGCGACCTGTAGATGATTGTTGGCCAGAAGTAGAAGGGAATCTGCCCTTTTTGAAAAAAAGACTTCTTGAAAGGTTTTTTCTTGGCAGGAATGGAGGTTGACTTTGAAAGTCTATCCAGAGCAGAATTTCCTGCATCCATTTGAGTGGCCTTTATTTGCCACTCTTTGCCAAACAGATTTTCACCTGTACAGGGGAGATTTCCTAAACCATCCTGGACCCAAGGTTCTAAATCAGAAGCTTGGAGCCAAGCCGTTCTGCGAGCAGCTATGGCAATGGCAGAAGCTCTGCTGGCACCTTCAAAGGAGTCAAAAGCTGCACGGTTGGAAAACTTTGAAATGTCTTGAGTACGCTTGAGCCAAAGAAGGAATTCTTCCCTTTTATCCTCTGGAAGAAAAGGGAGGAAAGTGTGCAGCTTATCTTCAACTTCTTTTAGAAACATACCCATGTAAAGACTATAGGAGTTGATTCTGGCAATGAGCATACTGGCCTGGAAGATTTTCCTACCAAAAGCATCCAAGGTCCTGCATTCTCTTCCTGGAGGGGCAGAAGAGTGTCTTTTTGTACTCTTTATCCTTTTCATAGCTGATTGCACCACAATAGAATGGTGGAGAAGCTGTGTTTTATGAAAACCAGGACAAGGAGGGACACGGTACAGTGTCCAATCTTCGAGAATGAGGAGAGATAGTGAGAGGAATCTCCCATAAGTCAATCATGTGCTCATAAAGAATCTCATGAATTGGCAAGGTGACTGCCTCCTTAGGAGCCTTAGAATAACCTAAAATATCCAATTTTTTAGCTCTAGGCTCTGATTCAGAGGTTACTGAAATAGAAAGTCCTTTAGCCACTTCTCTTATGAAGTCTTGAAAAGATAAGTCCTCTGGAGGAGACATTCTTCTTTTTGGAGAAGGCGGCTCTTCAGGAAGGGCTAAGGATACTTCAGCAGACTCCTCTGATGTATCAGAATCATCAGAGGAATCAAAATATCACCTGTCAGGGTGGTCTTCTAAAGCTCGGTACGCGTATCGAGCAGTATCGACATCGAGCGTCATCGGTACCGGTTCGGTACCGACGAGCATCCCTGGACAGGGAGCCGCTGCAGTCGGCATCCTGGTCGATGTCGATGCAGTCGGTACCGGTACCGGCGCTGGAGCCGGTACCGGAGCCGATACCGACAACGGAGTTTGTTGTGGCATCAGCGGCGTCGCAGCTTGAATGAAGGCCGTGATAGCCTGCTGCATGGATAGAACATTGTGATCCATCGACGCCATGAATGCCTGGAATTCGGTACCGGAAGGTTGCGCCGGTACCCCAGAGCATTCTAACAGGTGATCGGTCGAGGCCGTGCCATCGATGTCAACCTGTAACCCCATAGGTGGAGCTTTGGAAGCCGGAGCTTCCCGCCGGGGTTGTTTTGCAGGTGCAGGATCCTCGAAGGCAAGCCCGGAGGCATCTCGATGCTTGGAAGGAGATCTACCCTTCGAGGACCGGCTGGATTTATGTTTGGTTACCTGAGATCCATGGGAGGAAGAAGCAGCCCTGGAAGACGTCGATGCCACTGAAGCTGCATCAGAGAGAAACAGCATATGGAGCTTGGCTGCTCGGTTCTGTAAATCTCGTTTAGACATCAAAGAACAGGACGGACAATCCGGAATGGAGTGTTCAGGACCCAAACATTTAAGACACCATTCATGGGTGTCAGTAACAGAAATAGTACCACTGCACTTAGTGCATTTTTTAAACCCGGAGGCTTGTTTTTCCATGAGGAAAAAAATTCTTTGTGAGGCCTAGGGCCCAAAGAAGAAAAACACACTAAGTGAGGGAAAAACTATATATATATATTTTTTTTATATAAGAAAAGAAAGAAAAGACCGGCGGTACCGGTCCGAAGTCGGGGGAGGCAGACGCGCGACCAAAGAAATAAAATAAAACAAAGAACTTCTTCAGCGGTGACAGGAACACGACCTGCTGGCTCCGCAGCAAAGAAGAACTGAGGAGAGGCGTTTAGGAAAGGCGGGAAGGCAGCGCGCAGGCGCTGTGGGATGCTCCCAAAAGCTTTCCTTTTTGGGAAGCTGGGGAGCGTTCCCGCGCAGGCTCCGTCGGTACCGATGTACCCATATGTGAAGACTCATTCCTGCTTGTTCCTGGAGATAGACCATTATGGTCCATCTAGTCTGCCCATTAAGATGGCAAGAGTAGGTGCAACTGCTGCTCTGTGAAGGCCACCCCTTCTCATGTCTTTGTTTAGGGGTGAACCCACCGCTCCGTGTAAGACGCCCCTATTTGTTGAGAAATTAGATAGTTCAGTTTATTTTGATTTTATCCTGTTGCTATAAGGGATTCACTGTGTCTGTCCCATGCCATTTTGAATTCTGTCACTGTATTTGCCCCGCCACTTCCATCAGGAGGGCGTTCCAAGCATCCACCACCCTTTCAGTGAAAAAGTATTTCCTGACATTGCCTTTCAATTTACCTCCTTGCCCTCTAGTTTTAAAGCTTCCCCGTCTTTGGAAGAGGTTTGTTTGTTCATTATTTCTCTTTAAGTATTTAAAGGTCTGAATCATATCTCCCCTATCCTTCCTCTCCTCCAGAGTGTACATATTTAGGTCTTCAAGTCTCTTCTCATAAGGCTTCTGACGCAGGCTCCAAATCATTTTGGTCGCCTTCCTCTGAACAGTTTCCAATCTTTACATCCTTTGCAAGATATGGTCTCCAAAACTGAACACAGTATTTCAAGTGAGGCCTCACCAGTGACTTATAAAGTGGCATCAGTACCCCTTCCTTTCTGCTGGTAATTCCTCTTTGTATGCAACCCAACATCCTCCTGGCTTTTGCCACCACCTTGTCGCACTGTTTTGCCACTTTGAGATCCTCAGAAATAATCACACCAAGGTCCTTCTCCTGGTCCGTGCACACCAACCTCTTGCCCTTTATCGCGTACATTTCCCTTGGATTTCTGCTTCCCAAGTGCATGACACTGCACTTCTTCACATTAAATCTTAACTACCAAGCATTAGACGAACCTCTGCAAAAAGGGATCTTGTCTATTTTTTTTTTTTTTTTTTAACCAAAAGAAGTCTCTTCTGAGCTCCAAATGGTTGCCGAAATGGTTGGGATGGTCCTTCCTGGTTCACAGAGAAATGCAAATAAAATGTTTACATTTTGACTGATAATAAACAATTAAGCTACTTTGAATGAATATCTAAATTCTGGATCTCTTTCTACCACAATGAGGGCAGGAAGAGAAACTATTTCTGCAAATAAACTTTTTGTTTAGGTAAATGAAATAAAAAAATGAAGGATAGAAAGAGAAAACTATGAAAATCATCTGAAGACATCAAAAGCTTTGCTTCTATGTCTGCTTGACAGAGCAGACAAAAAAAACAACAACTTAGGAGCTATGGAGACTGGTGCATGCAGAAACTCTTTACATTAAGTTTTCAGCTCTGGGAGAACTGTTTTAGCACAGCAACATCACCCCCACCTTTTTTGTCAGACTTAAATCTTATTTGTTTAATGAAAACAGATCTACAGATACTGTATCAGTACTACAAATAAAAACACGATCCAAAGGTTATCCCAAGACTTCTTGCATGCAACTTAAGAGTAATCTCTGACTGATCAGAAAGATAGAGTGCAGCACAATAATCATGTCTCTTCCAAGCCAGAGCACCTTGGTTTGATAGGCTGAAGTGCAAATACTGCATGCCAACCACTTGCCATGGGATATTAGGATGCAGAAAATATGAAGTTTCGGAAAATGCAGACGAATGTTTCTTAAACAAGCATTTGATTGACTGATACTAGTGTAGGAGTGCTATCTAGAGAATAAGTAGGAGAGATTTAGAAAGGAAAGCTTAGTTACTCACCTGTAACTGGTGATCTCCAGGAAAGCACAGTTACTTACCTGTAACAGGTGATCTCTGGGAACAGCAGGAATTAGTCCTCACATATGGGTACGTCGGAACCGACGGAGCCTGCGCGGGAAAGCTCCCCAGCTTCCCAGAAAGGAAGCTTTTGGGGCCTCCCACTGCACATGCGCGCTGCCTTCCCGCCTTCCTGACCAGCTCTCCTCAGTTCAAGTTTATAGCTGAGACAATAGAGAGAGGAAAGGAAGATAGATAGAAGATACAACTCCTAGGGGAGGTGGGTGGGTTGTGAGGACTAATTCCTGCTGTTCCCAGAGATCACCTGTTACAGTTAAGTAACTGTGCTATCTCCAGGAACAAGCAGGAATAAGTCCTCACATATGGGGACTCCCTAGCTAAGATGCCTGGGAGATCCCCTTCCAAGGGTTCGCCATCTTCGTATGGATCTCAGGCATCCATCCTGGGAAGGTGGGCAGGAGTTGTTCAAGTATGGAACAGGTGTTTGAGGACAGCCTGACCAAACAAGGCATCCCGGCGGGAGTCCTTGCCCAAACAGTAATGGGCTGTGAAGGTATGAACCGAGGCCCAGGTGGCGGCTCGACAGATCTGATCTATGGATACAGAGTGAAGATGAGCCATAGAAGTGGCCATGGCTCTCACATTGTGAACTGTGACATGGCCTTCCAGAGAAATGTTTTTACTCTGGTAAGCAAAGGAAATACACTGAGCAATCCAATTGGAAAGTGTACGTTTGGAGACTGGAAGTCCCAAATGAGAAGGATCAAAAGCCACAAAAAGTTGGGAAGACTTTCGATGTGGCTGAGTCCTGTTGAGGTAAAAGGCAAGAGCTCTTTTACAATCTAGAGTATGAAGGTTCCTCTCTGCACTGGATGCATGAGGAGCCGGGAAAAAGACAGGTAGATATACCTCTTGATTAAGATGAAAAGGCGAGACCACTTTGGCCATAAAGTGGGGATTCATCCTAAGGACCACCTTATCATGATGAAACCTAGTATAAGGTGGATGAGCCACTAAGGCCTGTAGTTCACTGATGCGGCGAGCCGAAGTGACTGCAATAAGGAAAAGGACCTTCCAGGAAAGAAATTTCAAGGAGGTAGAAACCAACGGTTCAAAAGGTGGCTTCATAAGCTGACCTAGAACTAGGTTCAAGTCCCATGCTACCGGAGGAGGTCGGATGGGAGGCTTAGTTAGAGTCAGGCCTCTCATGAACCTTGCAATAAGAGGATGAGAGGAGACAGGTTGTCCATTTAGAGGTTTTAAGGATGCTGCAATAGCGCTCAAATGGACTCTTACTGAATTCGTCTTAAGGCCTGCATTAGAAAGATGCAGGAGATAGTCTAGTAGAGAATTCAAAGTAAGTGCTAGAGGGTCAAGACCCTGTTGAGCACACCAAATGGAAAAGCGTTTCCATTTGAAAGCATAGGAACGCCTCGTGGAGGGTTTCCTAGAGGCATGAAGGATATCTTTCACTGGTTGAGAAAGATTGAAGTCATGAAGGCTTAGGCCTTCAGTAACCAAGCTCTGAGGTGTAGGGACTTGGGGTTTGGGTGCCACAAGGTCCCCTCCTCCTGAGACAGAAGGTCTGGCGCAGTTCCCAGGTCCAGGGAGGGTACCTGGGAGAGATGCAGAAGTAGAGGGAACCACACTTGGCGTGGCCAGCGTGGAACTATGAGGATCATCGACCCGTGATCCCTCTGGAGTTTGAACAGAGTCTTGGGAATCAAAGGAATGGGTGGGAAGGCATATAGGAATTCCTGACCCCAATGCAGGAGAAAGGCGTCGCTGGCCTGAGCTCCCTGACACGGAGTCCTGGAACAGAACCGGGGAAGTTTGGCATTCCACGGACTTGCAAAGAGGTCTATGTCCGGGATTCCCCATTCCTGAAAGATTTTGCGTATCTGGTCCAGATGTAGGGACCATTCGTGTGGAAGCAGAACTCGACTGAGTCTGTCTGCCCGAGAGTTTTGAACCCCTGGAAGATACACTGCCAGAAGATGAATTTGATGCTCTCTGGCGAAGGCCCATAATCTGAGAGCTTCGTTGCAAAGCGACAGAGAGCCTGTCCCTCCTTGTTTGTTTACGTAGAACATGGCCACCTGATTGTCTGTATGAACTAGGACGGTCAGGTTGACAAGGAGGGTATGGAAGACTTTGAGGGCAAGGAAGATTGCTCGCAGTTCCAGGAGGTTGATGTGAAGGGTGGTCTCCTGTGGAGACCAAGTACCCTGAGTGGAGAGGTGTTGAAGATGGGCTCCCCACCCTGTTTGGGAGGCATCTGTTGTGAGGGTTGCTTGGGGCAACAAAGATTGGAAGGGAGCCCCCAACGACAGATTCTTGGTGGATATCCACCATTGGAGGGACCAAAACAGACGTTTTGAGGTGAGTATTCGGTCGGAGAGCGCTCCTGATGCTTGAGTCCACTGGGTGGCCAAGGTCCATTGAGCTGCTCTCATATGAAGACGAGCGTAGGGCACCACGTGTACCGTGGAGGCCATGTGGCCCAGAAGTCGCAGCATTTCCCTGGCTGTCAAGTGAGTGCTGGACTGAGCTTGGGAGGCCAAGCACACCAGACGTTGGCCCCGGACCTGAGGAAGGTAGGCCCTTGCAGTGGTGGTGTCCAACTGGGCCCCTATGAATTCCAGAGACTGAGTAGGGATGAGTTGAGACTTGGGAAGGTTTACCACCAGTCCCAGATACTGCAGAATGTGTCTCGTGCGGTCCAGGGAAATCTGGGCCTCTGACTGAGATGGAGCTCGGATGAGCCAGTCGTCCAGATATGGGAATACAAAAATTCCCAGACCTCTTAGAAATGCGGCTACAACTGCCATGCATTTGGTGAACACTCTTGGAGCAGAGGCTAGACCGAAGGGAAGTACTCTGTACTGGAAATGTTTTCCCTGGAACAGAAATCGTAGATATTTTCTGTGGGATGGGTGGATGAGTATATGTCTGTACGCATCCTTGAGATCTAGAGAACAAAGCCAATCCTGACTCTGAAGGTATGGAAGGAGAATGCCCAGAGAAAGCATTTTGAATTTCTCCTTGTATAGAAATTTGTTCAATTCTCTCAGATCTAGGATAGGTCTGAATCCCCCTGTCTTCTTTGGTATGAGAAAATAAGGGGAGTAGAAACCTGTCCCTTGTTGAAGAAGAGGAACCTCTTCTATTGCCCTTTGGGCAAGGAGGGAAGAGACTTCCTGACCCAACAGGGCCAGGAGAGATGGGGGAGAATTGAAGTGCCTCACCATGGTATGTGGAGGAAGGTTGGAAAAATGAAGTTTGTAGCCCCCTCTGATGATAGAGAGGGTCCAGTGCTCTGATGTAATTTGTTCCCATCTGGGAGCAAAGTGAGCTAACCTTCCGGGAATGGTGAGGGGCTCTGGTTGTTCTAGAGCCAGAAAGGTTAAGTTCTCTAGGGGCAAGTCAAAACCCCTGAGGGGGTTGAGCCTGCTGAGGAGTGGCAGACGCTGCAGGCTTTGACCTTGCCTGTTTAGGTTGCTGACGCTTAGCAGCAAAGCGAGGCTGAGAAGATTGTTGGCCAGTATTTGTGGAAAATCTGGCCTTCTTGTAGTAAGGCCTCTTGAAAGACTTTTTCTTGGCAGGAGTAGAGGTAGACTTAGAAGGTCTATCTAAGGTAGCATTTTCTGCGTCCATTTGAGTGGCTTTAATTTGCCAGTCTTTACCAAATAAGTTCTCACCTGTACAGGGCAGATTCCGTAAGCCATCCAGGACCCAGGGTTCTAGGTCAGAGGCCTGGAGCCAAGCAAGTCGTCGGGCTGCAATAGCAATGCCCGAAGCTCTACCGGCACCCTCAAAGGAATCAAAGGCTGCTCTGTTGGAGAACTTAGAAACATCTAGAAGCTGTTTCACACCAGAGAAATGAACTCCTCCTTTCTATCCTCAGGGATAAAGGGGGCAAAATGCCGTACCTTTAGGGCAAGTTCCCTTAGAAACATGCCCATATACAGACTGTATGAATTAATCCTGGCTATAAGCATACTAGCCTGGAAGATTTTCCTACCAAAAGAGTCTAGGGTCTTACATTCTCGCCCTGGAGGGGTAGAAGAGTGCCTTTTGGTACTCTTAATCTTTTTCAGCGCAGACTTCACCACAATGGAATGGTGAGGTAGCTGAGTTTTTTGAAAACCAGGAGAAGGAGGGACCCGGTACATGGTGTCCAACCTACGGGAATGAGGAGACAACGTTAGAGGAGCCTCCCATAAGTCCATCAAGTGTTCTTGAAGGATTTCATGGATAGGCAGGGTGACTGCCTCTTTAGGAACCTTAGGGTATCCTAAAAAGCGTAGTTACTCACCTGTAACAGGTGTTCTCCAGGAGCAGCAGGAATCAGTCCTCACATATGGGTGACGTCGGCGCCGACGGAGCCCTCGCGGAGCAATTTTCCCAGCTTTCAAAGAAAGCCTTTGGGAATTGCAGCGCGCATGCGCGGTCCCCTTCCCGCCCAAGGGTGCCATCTTAGCCAGTCAGATGACATAGCTAAAAGACAGCATAAAAATTTGCAAAAAAACTAAAGCAGATGATTGCAACTCCAAGGGGAGGAGGGAGGGTTGTGAGGACTGATTCCTGCTGCTCCTGGAGAACACCTGTTACAGGTGAGTAACTACGCTTTCTCCAGGACCAAACAGGAAGTCAGTCCTCACATATGGGACTCCCAAGCTTAAGGCTACCGGAGACCCTAAGCACAAAAATGAGCTCCCTCTAGCTCAGCAGTACAGAGGGAAGGAATCTTCACTGAATTATTACCCACCGGTAGCCCCCATCCAGGATGGAGGGTAGGAGTTGCTCAAACCTTGAAGAGATTTCGGAGGACTGCCTGTCCGAAAGCACTGTCCCTGCGGGACTCCCTCTCGAGGCAGTAATGGACCGCAAAAGTCTGGCTCGAAGACCAAGTAGCGGCCCGGCAGATGTCTGCCAATGGAACAGAGCGGAGGTAAGCCACTGACGTAGCCTTCGCCCGAACACAATGAGCCGTGACCCGACTTTCTAACGAGAGTCCGGCTGCCCCATAAGCCCAAGCGATACAGTCAGCAACCAGGATGGACAGAGTACGCTTGGAGACCGGGAGCCCCAATTTATTGGGGTCAAAAGACACAAAAAGCTGCGTAGCTTTACGGTGCTCCCGCGTACGGTCAAGGTAGAAGTTCAATGCCCTTCTACAGTCCAGGGTATGCAGGACCATTTCAGCTCGGCTGGAGTGTGGCCTGGGAAAGAAGGTCGGAAGTACCACCTCCTGATTGATGTGAAAAGGGGAGACCACTTTTGGAAGAAATTTAGGGTGAGTCCGTAGGACTACCCTATTTTTGTAGAACCGAGTGTAAGGGGGATCAGACACGAGGGCCTGCAATTCACTTACGCGTCTAGCGGAAGTGAGGGCTATCAGGAATAAGTTTTTCCAAGAAAGAAAACGGAGAGAACAGGTAGCCATAGGTTCAAAAGGCGGACAGGTGATCCACTGCAAAACCACATTCAGATCCCAGTCAGGTGCTGGCGGGCGCAGAGGTGGTTTAAGTAGAAGGAGACCTCGGAGAAACCTTGCCACGAGAAGGTCGCTGGAAAGAGGTCTGCCGTCCACCGGCACATGATGTGCTGAAAGAGCACTGAGGTGAACTTTGACGGAGTTGGACTTAAGTCCCAGATTAGAGAGGTAGAGCAAGTACTGCAAGATCACCGACACCGAGCAGGAGAAGGGATCCTGAGACTGCTGGGCACACCAAGCGGAAAAGCAACGCCATTTAAGGGCGTAGCATTTGCGGGTAGAAGGTCGCCGGGAAGCTAGGACGACCTCTTCCACCTCTGCCGGCAGTAGAAGGGGAGCAAGGACTACCCTTTCAGCAGCCAGGCCATCAGATGTAGAGATCTGAGGTTGGGGTGCAGTAGGGACCCCTGATCCTGTGTTAGGAGATCTGGTTGAAACCCCAGAGGGAAGGGATCCTCCACCGCTAGTTGCAGCAGGAGTGGAAACCACGGCTGTCTGGGCCACCGAGGAGCTATCAGGATCATGGAAGCTTTGTCTCGGAGAACCTTGAAAAGAGTTCGAGAGACTAGCGGTATGGGAGGAAAGGCATAGAGAAGGCCTTTCGACCATGAGAGCAGAAAAGCATCCGCCGCTACTCGAAGGGGATGTGGCTGCCGAGAGCAGAAGCGAGGAAGTTGCCGGTTGAGAGGACTGGCAAAGAGATCCATCGTGGGGAGGCCCCACTTCAGAAAAAGTTTCTGAACTACCAAGGGATCCAGTCGCCACTCGTGCGGCTGGAGGATTCTGCTGAGTTTGTCCGCCAGGCAATTTTCTTGGCCTGGGAGATAAACTGCCTTGAGAAGAATGCCGTGGCTTACGGCCCAAGAGCAGAGTCTCTGTGCTTCTCGACAGAGAAGGAAGGAGCCCGTGCCCCCCTGTTTGTTCACGCAGAACATGGCAACTTGATTGTCCGTCTGGACAAGGACGGACCGGTGAGAAGTCAGGTGGGAGAAAGCCTTGAGAGCCAGACGGATCGCTCTGAGCTCCAGGAAGTTGATCTGCTGCGCAGACTCCCACGTGGTCCAGAGACCTTGAGTACATGCCCCTTGGCAATGCGCTCCCCATCCGAGGAGAGAAGCATCGGTCGTCAGCACTTGAGCCGGCGGAGGAGACTGAAAAGGCATGCCGAGTACCAGGTTCGGCCGATGAAGCCACCACTGTAGAGAAGAGGCCAGCGGGCCGGAGATCCGCACTAAGTCGGCTAGGCCGCCCATGGCCTGTTGCCACTGCTTGCGAAGGCACCACTGAGCAGGCCGCATATTCAGGCGGGCATTGGGGGTCACGTGGACGGTGGAAGCCATATGGCCGAGTAGTCTCAGGAAGCGCCTGGCCGAGACCAGGGACTGGCTGCGAAAACGGCCGGCTAGGTCCATGAGCCGTTGAGCCCTGTCGAGAGGCAGGAAAGCTCGCGCCTGAAGAGTGTGCAATCTTGCGCCTATGAACTCGAGATCTTGCGAGGGGAGTAAAGTGGACTTTGCGAAGTTTATGACAAAGCCCAAGTACTGGAGAAGAGTCACAGTGCGGTGTGTGGCTTTTGTGACTTCTGGAGAGGACGATGCTCTGATGAGCCAGTCGTCTAGGTACGGAAAGACAGAGGCCGTGAAGTCGGAGATAAGCCGCCACCACCGCGAGACATTTTGTGAAGACTCGTGGTGCGGAGGATAGGCCAAAGGGCAGTACTCGGTACTGGTAGTGATTTCCTGCCACCACAAACCGTAGGTATTGGCGGTGGCTTGGGTGGATGAGGATGTGCGTGTAGGCATCCTTTAGATCCAAGGAGCATAGCCAATCTCCCTGCTGGAGGTAGGGCAGAAGGATTCCAAGGGTAAGCATCTTGAACTTCTCCCTCACGAGGAACTTGTTGAGGTTGCGCAAGTCCAGGATGGGTCGGAGGCCTCCCGTTCTTTTTGGTATTAGGAAATACCTGGAATAGAAGCCTTGACCCCTCAGGTGGTGGGGCACCGGTTCCACAGCCTGTTCCTGAAGAAGACTTGCTAACTCCTGAAGGAGTAAGTCCCTGTGCAGAGGGAGTCGTGGAGGTTCTCCCGGGAAATAGGAGGGAGGGACCTGGTGGAAGTGGAGAAGATAGCCTTCTCTCACAACATGAAGCACCCAGGCATCTGATGTGATGTTGGACCACCTGTGGGCAAAGTGAACCAGCCGGCCTCCTGTGCTGGGAGGAACCAGCTGAGGGGGAGAGGCTATGCTGAGGAAGTCAAAAACCCCCACCCTGCTGAGCAGGGGCCGGTGGTGCAGGCTTGGGGGCTTGCTGCCTACGGGACTCGTTACCCCGTCCCTTGGCCTGCTGACCCTGTTGGGGAGCTGCGGAGGCCTGATATTGAGGGTAGTGTTTATAGGCAGCCGCCTTTCTCGGGTAAAAGGACTTCTTTCCCGAGCCCTTCTTCTTCTGGGAAGGGGCAGAGGTCTTCCTAGAAAGCCTAGTTCTGGTGAGAGTCTCCGTCTCGAGTTGTGCAGCCTTCTCAGCCATGGGCTTGCCAAAGAGGTTCTCACCTCGGCAGGGGACATCGACCAACTTGTCCTGCACCCAGGGTTCAAGGTCAGACGACTGAAGCCAAGCCTGTCGGCGGGCACCGATGCCGGCTGCGGCCACTCGAGCCGATGCTTCGAAGCCATCATAGGCTGCTCGAGAAATGAATTTGGAGCATTCCCGAATACCAGTCGACAAGGCTAGGAACCTCCGCAAAGGTTCCTCGGACAGCCCAGCAGAGAATCCGGCTATCTCTTTAGCCAGGTCTCTAAGGTACATGCCCATGTAGAGCTGGTAGGTCTGGACCCGACAAGCAAGCATAGAGCCCTGGAAACACTTCTTACCGAGGCCATCCAGGTTGCGGGCCTCCCTGCCAGGAGGCAACGAGGAGTGCATCTTCTGGCTCTTAAGCCTATGCATGGCCGATTCCACCACCATGGAATGGTGCGGTAGCTGTGCTTTTTGAAAGCCAGGGCTCTTGCGGACTCGATAGATGGAATCGACCAGCTTGCTTAATACCGGCGACGATGCCGGACTCTCCCACATGCGGAAGAGTAGTCGTTCCAGCATGGGAGGAACCGGTACAGTAAAGTGCTCCCTGGCGGGAAAGTCGTACTGAAGGGCGTCGAGCTCTTCGGCTCGAGGCTCCTCCTCGGGATCCGCAGGGAAGGCCAAAGCCTTGGCCATATCCCTGACGAAGTCCGAGAACCGGGCATCCTCCGGGGGGGACACACCAAGTCCGAAAAGAATCAGGTGACTCTTCCACTTCAGACTCCCAGGCCGACTCCGAGGAGGAATCGGTGGGGTCAGTTCGGGCGGGCAGAGGCGTCGGCCGCCCCGACGCCGAGGGAGTCGGCGTCGACGACCTCGGTCCCGAACGGGAGGCCGAGGGTGACCTCGACCGAGGATCGACTCGAGCCCGCATGGACTCGAGGATCGGCTCGGTCTCCGGGGTCGACTTAGACGTCGACGTCCCGGCGGTCGGGGCAGAGTCGCCAGCGAGGCTAGCGATCAGTGCCCGCTGCTGGTCCATGAAGGCAGATAGTCTGCTCTCGAAGGCCGTCAACCTGAGTCCGACCTCAGGTGACCCAGCAGCCCCCGACTCGGGCCCCGACGGCGTCGGGCCCGACGTCGGACCCCTCGGAGGTGAGTCCAGGAGGACTACAGGAATTACCCGAGCAGGCATCTCCGATTCCAAACGAGGTCGCTTCGGGAGATGTTCCTTCTCCAAAGACCCGGGACGGCTATCGGGGCTATGCGACCTGGCCCTCGCGGAACCAGGAGCGTCCACCGACGCCGCCCTCGCGGGTTTCGCCTTCCGACGATGATCCCCGGAGGGAGAACCTCTGTCGGAGGAACTCCGGCGATGCTGAGAGCTGGAGCCTCTGGATGCCGAGGCCTCCGACGAGGTCCGGGTACGGGTGGGATCTGCGAAGATTCTTTCCCGCTGATGCCGCCGACTCCGTAACGCTTTGGAGGACATTTTGCTGCAGGCCCCACAGATCAGTTCCTCATGATCTGGGCCAAGGCAGCGGAGGCAATTATCGTGTGTGTCAGTGAGTGACATATTTCTGTCACACTGAACACACCTTTTGAAACCACTGGCAGCCATCGGGGGAAAAAGGGCCCCTGCAAGGTCAAAGGACCGGGCTGCCAGCGAAAAACCGAAAAACGAAACTGACAGAAAAATCAGAAAAACCGAAAAATAAGAGAAGGACTCGCAACGGCGTCGCGAGTCCGGGCAGGAAAGAGACCGGCGTCGAACCGAAGAAAAAAGAGAAATAAATCACGAAAAATCAACTTTTTCAGCGGGGACAAGAAGACCACGTCTGTAGGGCTCCGTGGAAAAAAGAAGACTGGCTAAGATGGCACCCTTGGGCGGGAAGGGGACCGCGCATGCGCGCTGCAATTCCCAAAGGCTTTCTTTGAAAGCTGGGGAAAATTGCTCGGCGAGGGCTCTGTCGGCGCCGACGTCACCCATATGTGAGGACTGACTTCCTGCTTGGTCCTGGAGAATATCCAATTTCTTTGATCTAGGTTCTTTTTCAGAGGATGTAGTAATAGAAAGTCCTTTAGCTACTTCTATAATGAAGTCTTGAAAGGACAAATCCTCTGGTGGAGACATTCTCCTCTTTGGGGAAGAAGGCTCTTCAGGAAGAACAAGAGACAGCTCATCAGAGTCATCAGAGGAGTCAAAATCCTCAGAAGAATCAGAGTATCCTCTATTTGCTTCCAACGCACGATACGCATACCGTTCGGTATCGACATCAGGTGTACCGGGTATGGGATCGGTATCGGGCGAAAACCCGGATCCGGCATGCGGAACCAATCTGCGTTTGGAAGACGATGGTCTCGGTTCCGGTATGGGGGACGGTACCGGAACCGGACTCGGAACTGCTGGATGCGGTACTGAGGGTGTCGCAGCTTTAATAAAAGCCAGAATGGCCTGCTGCATGGTCTGAACAGTATTGTCCATAGACGCCACTGCTGCCTGGATGTCGGTACCGGCATGGGCCGGTACCCCAGAGCAGTCTAACAGGTGATCGGTCGAGGCAGTGCCATCGATGTCAACCTGTAACCCCACAGATGGAGTTTTAGAAGCCAGAGCTTCCCGCCGGGGTTGTTTGGCTGGGGCAGGGTCCTCCGACTCAAGATTGAGGGCCTCTTGATACTTTGAAGGAGATTTGCCTTTTGAGGACCTGCCCGAAGAAGGTTTGATTACCTGAGATCCATCCGGAGAGGAAGACCTGGATGACTGTGATGCTGGATTATCTGAAGCAAACAGTACATGGAACTTGTTGGCCCGGTTCTGCAAACCACGTTTAGACATCTGGGAGCAGGACGGGCAGTCCGGAATGGAGTGGTCAGGCCCCAAACATTTAAGACACCAGTCATGGGTGTCTGTAACAGAAATAACAGCACTACACTTGGTACACTTCTTGAAACCAGGGGCTGGTTTCTCCATGAGGAGAATTTGTGTAGGCCTGAGGCCTAACCGAAGTCACCAAGTTGTGCTAAAATAAAAGTTTTTTGTTTTTGTTGTTTTTTAAAGAAAAGAAATGAGAGACCGGCGGTACCAGTTTCGGTATGGGGAAGGCAGGTACGCGGTCTAAAGAAACAAACTAAAATAAGAATTTCTTCAGCGGTGACAGGAACACGACCTGCTGGCTCCGCGGAAAAAGAGAAACTGAGGAGAGCTGGTCAGGAAGGTGGGAAGGCAGCGCGCATGTGCAGTGGGAGGCCCCAAAAGCTTCCTTTCTGGGAAGCTGGGGAGCTTTCCCGCGCAGGCTCCGTCGGTTCCGACGTACCCATATGTGAGGACTTATTCCTGCTTGTTCCTGGAGATCAGCAGGAATTTAGTCTTCACATTTGGGTGACGTTGGTTCTGAAGGAGCTCACACGGGAATGCTCCCCAGCTTCCAAATGGAAAGCTTTGGGAGCACTCTGCTGCACTTGCACGACTGCCTTCCCAACTCCCTCTCTTCAATGAACTTTGTAGCTGAGAAAAGAGTAAATGAAACCCTATAACTCATTGGAGAGGAGGGCAGGTTGTAAAGACTAAATTCCTGCTGCTCCCAGAGATAGAGTAGTTACTCACCTGTAACAGGTGTTCTCCAGGAGCAGCAGGAATCAGTCCTCACATATGGGTGACATCGGCGCCGACGGAGCCCCGTGCGGAGCATTTCCCCAGCTTTCAAAGAAAGCCTTTGGGAATTGCAGCGCGCATGCACGGTCCCCTTCCCGCCCAAGGGTGCCATCTTGCTCAGTCTGATGACATAGCTAAAAGACAGCAAAAAAATTAGTAAAAATAAATCATATGACTGCAACTCCAAGGGGAGGAGGGAGGGTTGTGAGGACTGATTCCTGCTGCTCCTGGAGAACACCTGTTACAGGTGAGTAACTACTCTTTCTCCAGGACCAAGCAGGAAGTCAGTACTCACATATGGGACTCCCCAGCTTAAGGCTACCGGAGACTTCAAGCCAAAAAAATGAGCTCCCTCTAGCTCGTCAGTACGTAAGGAAGGAATCTTCTCTGAGAACGCCCCCGACCGGTAGCCCAACACCAGGGCCGGAGGGTAGGAGTTGCCTAAACCCCAAAGAGATTATGGAGTACTGCCTGTCCGAAAGCACTGTACCTGCGGGACTCCCTCTCAAGGCAGTAATGGGCCGCAAAAGTCTGGCTTGAAGACCAAGTAGCGGCCCGGCAGATGTCTGCCAACGGAACAGAGCGGAGATGAGCCACTGACGCAGCCTTCGCCCTGACACGATGAGCCGTGACTCGACCCTCCAACGAGAGGCCGGCTGCCCCATAAGCCCAGGCGATACAATCAGCGACCCATATGGACAAAGTACGCTTGGAGACAGGTAACCCCAACTTATTGGGGTCAAAAGAAACCAAGAGCTGAACAGCCCTCCGATGCTCCCATGTACGGTCAAGGTAGAAGGATAACGCCCTCCTACAGTCCAGGGTATGCAGGACCATCTCAGCCCGGTTGGCATGCGGCCTGGGAAAGAAGGTCAGAAGAACCACCTCCTGATTGAGGTGAAAAGAGGAGACAACCTTAGGAAGAAACTTTGGGTGAGTCCGTAAGACTACCCTATTCCTGTAGAACCTAGTGTAAGGGGGATCAGACACTAGTGCCTGAAGTTCACTTACTCGCCTAGCAGAGGTAAGGGCTACCAGAAACAAAGTTTTCCAGGAGAGAAAACGGAGAGGGCAGGTAGCCATAGGTTCAAATGGCGGACAAGTAATCCACTGTAAGACCACATTCAGATCCCACTCAGGGGCTGGTGGACGTAAAGGAGGCTTAAGCAGGAGGAGGCCTCTGAGAAAAAGAGCCACCAAAGGGTGGTTGGAAAGAGGCCTCCCGTCCACCGGTGAGTGGTGTGCTGAGAGAGCACTGAGGTGAACCCTGACAGAGTTGGACTTAAGGCCTAGATTGGAGAGGTAAAGCAAATATTGCAATACTACCGCTACCAAGCACGAGAAGGGATTCTCGCTGTGCTGAGCACAACATGCGGAGAATCTACGCCACTTAAGAGCGTAGGATTTTCTGGTGGAGTGCCGTCTAGAGGCTAAGACTACGTCTTCCACCTCTCTAGACAGTAGTAGGGGAGCCAGGACTACCCTTTCAGCAGCCAGGCCATCAGATGAAGGGACTGGAGGTTGGGGTGCAAGAGAGATCCCTGTTCCTGAGACAGGAGATCGTGTTGAATCCCCAGAGGAAGAGGAGCGTCCACCGCCAGTTGCAGCAGACGTGGGAACCACGGTTGCCTCGGCCACCTGGGGGCTATCAGAATCATTGAGGCCCCGTCCTTGAGGACTTTGAACAGTGTTCGGGACACTAGTGGCGTGGGAGGAAACGCATACAGTAGGGCCTTGGGACCACGGAATCAGAAACGCATCCGCTGCTACTCTGAGATGATGCGGTTTGCCTGGAACAGAATCTCGGGAGTTGCCGATTCAGAGGACTGGTGAAAAGATCCATGGTGGGGAGGCCCCACCTGAGAAAGATCTGCTGAACCACCAACGGATTCAATCTCCATTCGTGTGGTTGCAGGATCCTGCTCAGTCTGTCCGCCAGGTAATTGTCTTGACCTGGGAGGTAGACAGCCTGGAGGAGGATGCCGTGATTGATGGCCCAAGAGCACAGCCGCTGTGCCTCCTGACAGAGAAGGAAGGAGCCTGTGCCCCCTTGTTTGTTCACGTAGAACATGGCAACTTGATTGTCCGTCTGGACCAGTACAGACTGGTGAGATGTGAGGTGGGAGAAGGCTCTCAGAGCTAGGCGTATCGCCCGTAGCTCCAGGAGGTTTATATGCTGAGCAGCCTCCCAAGGGGTCCAGAGACCCTGAGTACATGCCCCTTGGCAATGCGCTCCCCAACCTAGAAGAGAAGCATCTGTCGTCAGCACTTGAGAATGCGGAGGGGATTGGAAAACCACTCCGAGTACCAGATTCGGAAGATGAAGCCACCATTGCAGAGAGGAGACGAGCAGGGTGGATATTCTTACTGAGTCTGCAAGGCTCCCTGTGGCTTGATGCCACTGAGTTCGAAGGCTCCACTGAGCAGGCCGCATGTGCAGGCGGGCATTGGGGGTTACATGAACCGTGAAAGCCATATGGCCGAGAAGTCTCAGGAATTGCCTGGCGGAGACCAGGGAATTGCTGTGAAACTGCCTGGCTAGATCCATCAACCTGTGGGCTTTGTCCACTGGCAGAACAGCCTTCGCCTGAAGAGTGTCCAGCCTTGCTCCTATGAATTCTAAGTTCTGGGACGGGAGCAAAGTGGACTTCGCGAAGTTTATGACAAACCCCAAGTGCTGAAGCAGAGCCACAGTGCAAAGGGTGGCTTGATTGGCCTCCTGGGAAGACTGGCCCCTTATGAGCCAGTCGTCCAGGTATGGGAACACAAAAAGACCTTGAAGCCTCAGGTAGGCCACCACCACCGCCAGGCACTTGGTGAACACCCTGGGGGCAGAGGTTAGGCCAAAGGGTAGTACTCTGTACTGGTAGTGGTTTCCTCCCACAACAAATCTGAGATCCTGTGGTCTGGATGAATAAGGATGTGAGTATAAGCATCCTTTAGATCCAAGGAGCATAGCCAATCTCCCTGCTGGAGGTAGGGCAGCAGGCTTCCAAGGGTAAGCATCTTGAACTTTTCCCTCTCTAGGAACCTGTTGAGGTTGCGCAAGTCTAGGATGGGTCTGAGGCCTCCTGTTCTTTTTGGTACCAGAAAGTACCTGGAATAAAAGCTGTGACCTCTCAGGTGGTGGGGCACCGGTTCCACAGCCTGTTCCTTTAGCAGACTTGCTAACTCCTGAAGGAGTAGGTCCCTGTGCAGAGGGGGTCTTGGAGGCTCCCCTGGAAAATAGGAGGGAGGTACCTGGTGAAAATGGAGAAGATAGCCCTTTTGGACTATATGGAGCACCCAGGTATCTGATGTGACGGCTGACCACCTGTGGGCAAAGTGGACCAGCCGGCCTCCTGTGCTGATGTGAGCCAGCTGAGGAGAAGAGGCTATGCCTTCTGAGTCAAAAACCCCCACCATGCTGAGCAGGGGCCGGTGTTGGTGGCTTGGGGGCCTTCTGCCTACGGGGCCCATGACCCTGCCCCTTGGCCTGCTGACCCCTGTTGGGGAGCTGCAGAGGCCTGATAATGAGGGTATTGTTTATAGGCAGATGACTTCCTCGGGTAAAAGGTCTTTTTCCCCCGAGTCCTTCTTTTTCTGAGAAGGGGCAGAGGTTTTTCTGGACAGCCTAGTCCGAGTCAGAGTCTTGGTCTCGAGTTCTGCAGCCTTATCAGCCATGGGCTTGCCAAAGAGGTTTTCACCCCGGCAGGGGACATCGACCAACTTGTCCTGTACCCATGGCTCGAGGTCGGATGACTGTAACCAAGACTGTCGACGGGCACCGATACCGGCCCCGGCTACTCGGGCCGAAGCCTCAAAGCCATCGTAGGCTGCCCGAGAGATAAACTTCGAGCATTCTCGAATACCTGTGGACAAGGCCTGGAACCTCTGCAAAGGTTCCTCGGAGAGACCAGCAGAAAACCCGGCAATCTCCTTTGCCTCGGAGATACATGCCCATGTAGAGCTGGTAAGTCTGGACACGGCAAGCAAGCATAGAGCCCTGGAAGCACTTCTTACCGAGGGCATCCAGGTTCCGGGCCTCCCGGCCGGGAGGCACAGAGGAGTGCATCTTCTGACTTTTCAGTCGATGCATGGCCGATTCCACAACCATGGAGTGGTGCGGTAATTGTGCCTTTTGGAACCCGGGGCTCTTGCGGACTCGATAGATGGAATCGAACTGCTTGCTTAACACCGGCGTCGAGGCCGGGGTCTCCCACATGCGGAAGAGCAGCCGCTCCAGCATTGGAGGAACCGGTACAGTAAAGGCCTCCTTTGGGGAAGAGTCATACTGGAGAGCCTCGAGCTCCTTGGCTCAAGGCTCCTCCTTGGGATCCGTGGGGAAGGCCAAGGCCTTGGCCATATCCCGCACGAAGTCCGAGAACCAGGTATCCTCCGGTGGGGATCGTCTCCGAGGTTCGGACTCCGGTGAGTCCGATGGGACACACCGAGTCCGATAAGTGTCGGGTGACTCTTCGTCCTCCGTCTCCCAGCCCGACTCCTCGGAGGAGGAATCGAGCGGCTCCAGTCGGGCGGGCACCGATGCCATCCGCCCCGACGCCGAGGGTACAGGCGTCGACGACCTCGGTCCCGAACAGGAGGCCGAGGGAGACCGTGGCCGAGGATCGACTCGAGCCCGCATGGACTCGAGGATCGGCTCGGCCTCCGGGGTCGACTTGGACGTCGAGGTCCCGGTGGTCGGGGCAGATGCACCGGTGAGACCGGCGATCAATGCCCGCTGCTGTTCCATGAAGGCAGCGAGGCTGCTCTCCAAGGCCGTCAACCTGAGTCCGAGCTCAGGAGACCCAGCAGCACCCGACTCGGGCCCCGACGGCGTCGGGTCCGACGTCGGCTACCCTGCAGGAGAGTCCACAAGGACTACAGCACTCACGTGTCCAGGAGACTCCATCTCAATACGAGGATGCTTGGCAGGCCTTTCCGACTCCGAAGACCCGGGACGGCTATCGGGGCTATGCGACCTGGCCCTCGAGGAACCAGGAGCGTCCACCGACGTCGCCCTCGCGGGTTTCTTCTTCCTGCGATGTTCCCGCGAAGGAGACCCCCGCTCAGAGGAACCCCGACCCTGCTCGGGGCCGGAGTCCCGAGACGTCGAGGCCTCTGACGAGGTCCGGGCCCATCCGGACGCGGAGTCAGAGAAGATCCTATCCTTCTGGTGCTGCCGACTCCTCAACGCCTTCGAGGACATTTTGCCATACGGACCACAGATCATCGGGTCATGATCGGGTCCGAGACAGCGGAGGCAGCAGTCATGTGTGTCGGTAAGAGACATAAGTTTCTTACACCGATCACACTTTTTAAACCCGCTGGTAGCCATCGGGGGAAAAAGGGCCCCTGCGAGGTCAAAAGACCGGGCTGCCAGTGAAAAAAGAAAAATGGCGTGAACGCTAGTCACAAAGGACAAAAACCGAAAAAGAGAGAGTGGACTCGATACCGGCGTATCGGGCCAAGGCGGAAAAAGGATCCGGCGTCGAAACCGAAGGTAGAAAAAGAAAAAAACAGGGAAATCAACTTTTTCCTCGGGGAAAAACAAACTATGTCCGTCGGGCTCCGCAGAAAAAAGAAGACTGAGCAAGATGGCACCCTTGGGCGGGAAGGGGACCGCGCATGCGCGCTGCAATTCTCAAAGGCTTTCTTTGAAAGCTGGGGAAATGCTCCGCACGGGGCTCCATCGGCGCCGACGTCACCCATATGTGAGGACTGACTTCCTGCTTGGTCCTGGAGAACACCTGTTACAGGTGAGTAACTACGATATCTCCAGGAACAAGCAGGAATGTAATCTTCACATATGAGACCACCTAGCTCCCAGATGCCAAATAAAGTGACCTCAGAACCGATGGAGGTTCACCTCGGAGTAGGCATGATGAGGTCATGGATCCCAAATCTATTTCTGCTATCTTCAAACTCCGGGATGGAGGGTACGAGTTGACTAAGTCTGAAAGAGGTGCTGGAATACAACCTGACCAAACATGGCATCCCAATGGGAGTCCTTGTCCAGACAATAATGGGTAGCAAAGGTAAAGCCAGTAGACAAGTTGCTGCTTTGCAAATTTTGTCGATGGCTACTGAGCGGCTATGGCACGAACATTGTGAGCAGTGACATGCCCTTCCAGGGAGATCCCTGCTTTGTCATAGGCAAATGAAATGCAGTCCACTATCCACCTGGAGAATGCACGCTTAGAGACAGGTAATCCCAGGTGACTGGGATCAAAGGAGATGAACAACTGCGAGGCTTTACGATGAGACAGAGTCCTCTGGAGGTAAAAAGCAAACACACGCTTGCAGTCAAGAGTGTGCAGAGTTGCTTCCGCTCTAGACTCCTGCGGCTTAAAAAAGAAAGCTGGAAGGTAAATTGACTGGTTTATATGGAAGGGAGATAAAACCAAAGGACTAGTCATGGTGGAAGCGGGTATAGGGAAGATCCACCACCAAAGCCTGAAGCTCAAGCTCACTAATGCGTCTAGCTGAATTAAGGGCAATTAGGAAGATCACTTTCCACGAGAGGAATTTAAGTAAGGTAGTGGCTAATGGCTCAAATGGCAACTTTGAGGAGTTGCGCTAGAATGACATGGAGGTCCCAAGCTATTGGAGGTAGTTAATGGGAGGTTTGGACAGCAGGAGACCTCTCATGAAACGCGCTACCAGCGGTTGTGAGGAGATGGGCTAACCATCAAACAGATGAGAGACTGCAATGATACTAAGGTAGACTCTCACAGAGTGTCTTTTTTTTTTTTTTTTTTATTATTTATGCAAAGTTTTACAAAAAAGAAACAAGAAAGCCAACAACGGCATTCCTTGAAGAAAAAGGAAGATAAATCGGAAATTAAACATAATTCATAGACATTCAAGAAACAACCCTCAAACAAGAGAGATAAAGAAAGAAATATCTTCCACACCAGCCCACTATATTATACAAACAAGGGGTATTTCTATATTCAAACAATATAACCAAATTTTTAGCAAGCTAACCGACCGTGACAATAATAATTATGTGAGAACTAGTGAGGGGTTGCCAGAGGATTCCAGCCGCCTAGCATTAATGAAGGCTGTAAGTTGGGAAGGATCATAAAAAATGTAGGAAACCCCTTTAAATTTTACCAAACACTTACATGGAAATTTAAGAAAACAGGTCCCCCCCAACTGAAGGATACCAGGGCGTAACAAGAGAAACTCTCTCCTACGCCTCTGTGTATCCCTAGCCAAATCCGGATATATTCTCACCATTAACCCTTTAAAGGGTAAATTCCTCTTCTTAAAGAAAAGCCTCAACACCCACTCTCTATCAGATACCAATGCAAAAGTTACCAACAAAGTAGAGGGAACAGGAGTCTCATCCATAGATTTCTCCAATAAATCAGTTACATTTAAGATATTACATTGTGCCAAATCAGTTCCCTCCTGAGCAATGTTCCCTCTAATTTTCTGTAGGCTGTGTGCGCATAAAATATCAGCTGTGCAGGTTTTGAAGGAAGGTTCAATTTTTGTGTGCCACATATCGACACTCAGTTATATACTTTAAAATTTGACTACACGTCACCACATTGATTGCACTAGAAAATATTGTAGAACTTGTGAAAACCATAAATACACAACAACTTTTCGATTTTAAGAACGTCTGTGTTGTTTTCTATCAGAATCAGAACCGTAATATTTGTGCGCTCTGTTGTAAAGTATGTGCGCTCACTCGTCGAGGTGTGTGCGCGCGCACACGCGCACAGCTTAGAGGGAACAGTGCTCCTGAGCTACCACAGGGGACACTTTACCTTTCGGTAGATAATAAGCCCTCACCAAGGGGGGAAATAATTCAGCTGAAACCCCCAACACCTCATTCAAATATCGTTTAAACATTTCACAAGGCGATACAGAGGAAATTCTAGGAAAATTAATTAACCGCAAGTTATGTATTCTTGCAAGATTATCCAAGTGTTCCAACTTAGCTTGAATAGAAGAAAAGTTCTTCTGAAAAGCATCTGACTGCACTTCCAATCCCTCCAACTTCTGATGCATCTCAGCCACTTCTGGTTGCAGAATATTCACTCGTTGATCCAAACCCTCCACAATCAAAGAGTCATTATTCACTTTCTGCTCCAAAGATGTTACCCGCGGTACCAGGGCCTCCCCAAGAAGAAGAATCGCCTGCCAAATCGATTCTAATGTAAAATTCTCCGGTCTCGGCAGAGAGAACGGTAAGCCCGGATCAGATTTCATCTCACCAGCAGCCATTCCTGCCATAGGCTCTCGATCCTCCGCAGGCAATAAACCTGTAGAATCCCCCTTACTAGGCACCGTTGGAATAAACGATGAAGACGCCGCAGGAGTAACATTCCCACGGGACAACCATGCCTCTTTTCCTGGCCCACTCGAGCCACCGGCTGCCTCCAACTTCGGGTGGGAGCCAAGCTCCAGGAACCCTTCCGGAAGGGACAGGGCACGCGAAACCTTCGGTGCAGGACTCACAGGGGAGAGAGATAGACCCGAAATAACCGCCGAGCCTCCAGACTCCGGCGATATCACAGCTCGGGATTCCTCCCCTGTTTCTGTCACAGCCCGGCTAGAGCGTCGAACAAAAGAATCCATCGGACCAGAGGCAATCGGCGTTGAGGCAGAAGGGGATTGAGAAGGCAAAATCCCCCCCTTGCCTTTACGCTTCCGTCCCATTCAGGTAGGGAACAAAAACGCTCTCACACAGGAACGGCAGCTGCCGCCATCTTGAAAAAAAACCCCTCTCTGTACCTCATCTCACAGAGTGTCTTTAATCCTGTCAAGGACAGGTGGAGGAGATATTGGAGCAGAAAAGGGATCGAGAACTTTCTGGGAGCACCAAACAGAAAATCTAAGCCACTTAAAAGCATATGAACATCTGATGGAGGGCTTTCAAGAAGTCAAAAGGATCTCCTTAACCTCTTGAGTTAGATCAAAGCCTTGTAAAGTTACGCTCTCAGCAGCCAAGCTGTGAGGCAAAGAGACTGTAGATTGGGATGAAGCAGTGAGCTATTGTCCTTGGACAGGAGATCCGACGCACATCCCAATCGCAGAGGATGAATCTGAGTCAGATGTAGTAGCAGTGGAAAACATGGTAGCCACGGAAAGTGATTGAGAATCATGGAACTCCTGTCGGACTGAAGCTTGAAAAGCGTCTTGGGAATGAGGTGTATGGGAGGGAACGCATAAAGCAGACCCTGACCCCCAGTGCAGGTGGAAGGCATATACCTGTTGGTTGGTGGATATCGGAGTTCTTGTGCAGAAGTTAGGAAGCTTGGCATTTTGCAGAGTTGCCCAGATCTGGAAGATATAGGACACCGTGTCCAGATGCAGAGACCATTTGTGGGGAAGAAGAATGCGACTTAGTCTGTCTGCCAAGACACTGGATTCCCCAGGAGGTACACCACTTGGAGGTGTATCTGATGAGCAATGGCAAAGGACCAGAGGTGTATCGCCTCCTCCCAGAGGACCCAAAAGCCTGTTCCTCCATATAAACATAGCAGCCTGATTGTCTGTCCTGACTAGGACCTTTGTGTTCTGAGGTGGTGTTGGAATACCCGGAGGGCATTTGAGATATCCTGAAGTTCCAGGAGACTGATCTGGAGTTGTGACTCCTGCACTGTCAAGAGTCCCTATGTAGTCAGCTTTCCCAGATGGGCTCCCCAACCCAGTTTAGAGGCATCCGTCATCAGGTTGCATTGACGTGGAGGCATCTGAAAAGGTGACCATACAAGCAGGATTTCTGGAGAAAACCACCCCTGTAGGGATGTGATTAGAGGGGCAGCGACTTGGATCCTGTTCTGGAGATGACCTGAGGCCTGTTTCCACTAGGAGGCAAGAGTCCACTGGGCTATTCGCAGATATAGTCGGGCATATGGAACGACATGTACTGTAGAGGTCATTTGCCCAAGGAGATACAGCATCTCTCAGGCTGTCAGATGGTCTTGTAGGAGCATCTAAGATGCGAATCCAACTAGACAGGCACAACAGAGTTGAGACAGAAATGCCCTGGACTGTTGGGTGTCTAGTAGGGCTCCAATAAACTCTAGTCTTTGAGATGAAACGAGTTAGCATTTTGTGATGTTTATGACAAATCCCAAATGTTGTAGTACTGTGATGGTAAGATACAAGGAAAGCAGTACCTTTTGGGAAGTGTCTGCCTTTATTAGCCAGTCATCTAAGTAAGGGAAGACGAATATCCCCAGAGGTCTTAGATATTTGGCCAGTACCACAATGAACTTTGTGAAGACTCTTGGGGCAGAGGTGAGTCCAAAGGGAAGGACTCTGTATTGATAATGTTTTCTCTGGAAGGAGAAGCGTAGATACTTCCTGTGTCCTGCATGGATGAGGGTGTGTGTATAGGCTTCTTTTAGGTTTAGAGAACAGAGCCAGTCCTGACTCTGGAAGTAGAGAAGAAGAGTCCCGAGAGAGATCTTCAACTTTTCGTGGACTAGAAACTTTACTGAGGATCCTGAGGTCCAGAATGGGCCTGTAACCTCCAGTTTTCTTTGGAATGAGAAAGTAGGGAGAGTAGAAGCCCACTCCCTTTTGGGATGTTGGGACATCTTCTATGGCGCCCTGAGACAGAAGAGAGGACACCTCGTCTTGTAGGAGGAGCAGTGGAATGGGGGTTGTGTTTGATATTCCACCCCCCACCCCCCCCACCCCCGAATGTTGAGGGGGGCAGAGTTTACAGATGAAGTCTGTACCCCTCCTGAACTATGGTGAGTGTCCACTGCTCTGAAGTAATGAGGTGCAATCTGTCGGCATAGTGACACAGTCTGCCTGCTATGTGGAGGGGGTTGGATCCCTCCAGAGGCAGGGTGGCAATGTTCTCTAGAAAAGAATCAAAAACCAGACGTAGGCTGTGGCTTCAGAGCTGGTTGAGATTTAGCCACCTGTGGTTTCTTTTGTTTAGGAGGCTGCTGCTTCTTCTGTGGGGCCTGACCCTGATACTGAGAAGCAGGAGGATAGGAAGAGAAGAATCTCTTCTTACTGTAAAAAGAATTCTTTGCAGGAGTCTTTTTCCTAGCAGGGTCAGCTGTTACTCTGGACAGTCTCTTTAGAGTAGTATTTTCTGACTCTAATTGAGAGGCCTTATCTTGTCAGTCTTTGCCAAAAAGGTGTTCCCCGTGCAAGGAATGTTGCCCAGCTTATCTGGAACCCACTGTTCAAGATCTGAGGCCTGAAGCAATGTAATACGGCTTGCACCGATACAAATTGCTGAGGCCCTGCTCATGCACTCAAAAGCTTCGAAGGTAGCTGTACTGACAAACTTCAATACATTTTGTCTATGCTTGATTAGGGTGAGATAATCTGCCAGCTTGTCATCTAGGAGGAGTGGGGCAAAGGCCTCAAGATCCCTGGAGACCTCCTTCAGGAACATTCCCATATAGAGTATATAGGAGTTAATCCCAGCTGATAGCATTGATACTTGGAAAAATCGACGCCCAAAGGTGTCGAGGGCTCTCAATTCCCTACCCAGAGAGTTAGAGGAGTGAATCTTTGAGCTTTTGATTTGGCGCATAGCCAATTCCACTACCATGGACTGGTGGGGAAGCTGTGGCTTTTGGAAGCCAGGACACTCCGGTACACGATATATGGTTCAGAGACATCTACTTTGGGATGAGACCGTGAAAGGTGTCTCTCACATACAGAGCATAAGGTCATAAATGATGCAGAGCATCAGTAAGGTGGCTGCTTCCTTAGGTGCTGTTGGGTACTGGAGGATCTCTAATTCTTCTGCCCTTGGCTCCTTCTCCTATGTCACTGTGATAGAGAGACCTTTGGCTAGGTCTCGAATGAATTCCTGGAAGGACATGTCCTCCAGCAGCAACATGCACCGCTGTTGAGGCTGGAAAGGGTAACATAGTAACATAGTATATGACAGCAGATAAAGACCAGTATGGTCCATGGCTTATTTAAAGATCATTGGTGCTGGACTGTGTCTGCTGCTGCCTCCTCCTATCTGCTGATTCCTACTGCTGTGATCCCATTCGCTGTGCCTCATTGACTCTGTGTACTTTTCTGTCATCCCTCCAGGTACCTCCCTGCTAATCCCTCATTGGCTGCCTCCTCCTGCACCCAGAACACCCGGAAGTGACACAGTCGCGCTTCGGGCGCCCGCGCTCCCTCCCCTGTGGGCAACATCGTTGGTGTGGCCCTCCGCGCCGAAGGAGCGCGCCCAAGGAGTAGGTCCTGCTCCTTGGACGAGCTCCTTGGGGCGAGTCTCCAGAGTCCTCTCAGACCACCGCCCACATTTAATCCACGCACCCTTGGGGATGCTCCTTCTCTCCCATGTACGGTCCCCCCCAGTCTCCTCCTCACAGTAAGTTCCGCTTCTCTTCTCTCCTACTGTGCTTTATCACCCTCTTCATGTCCACCATCCCAGTTCACTGGAGTTGGCGGCCCATACCCTTTGCTCCTGCCCTTTCCGGCCCCTACGCTCGAACCCCTTCTAATCTGGTCTACTTCTCTTCCCAGCACCCGGTAGCCCCATCCCCCACCCAACGCTTTTACTTCTTCAACTCGCTCTCCTTAACTGCCGGTCTCTTCACTCAAAGACTACTCTGATCCACGACTTCACCTCCCAACATGCTCTTGACCTTTTTTTCTTAACCGAGACATGGCTGAAGGACGGCGAGGAACCTCTTCTTAACCGCTGCCTACCTCCAGGTTACTCTGCTCTCTCTACCTCCCGTCGGGGTAGGAGTGGAAGAGGGATTGTTGTCGCCTACCGCTCCTCCCTTTCCCTTCAAGAACAAAATCTCCTGCTCTCCACTACCCAGAATCTCTGCTTCTCTGTCTTGCCACTCTCCTCCACTTCATTTTCTCCTTATCTACGCTCCTCCATCTCTCAGCCCCTGCATGGGACTCTCTTCTCTCCACCATATCCGAGGCCTTTCTTCTCTTCCCTCAGCTCCTGATCCTTGGAGACTTCAATGTTCACGTCAACTCTCCCTCTACCTCCCGTGACCACGCCTTCCTTTCTCTTCTGACCAACCTTTCCCTTCATCAACTTGTCCCTTTTCCTACCCACTCCGCTGGGCATACCCTTTATCTTTTCATTTCATCCCTGGCCTCCCCCCTCCGCCTCTCCTCCTTTTCCTCCTTACCTCTCCCCTGGTCCGATCACTTTTGTCTTTTCTCTTCCCTTTCATTCCCACTCTCCTCCCCCTCTCCCCTCTACTCTGATACCTCCTCCAATCCTGTCCTTCCTTGTCTCTCGCAAAGCATCACGGCAAATACGCTTCAATTCCCCTCCTCCGATACCCTCCTCCCTCCTGACTTCCACCTTCTTCCAGTAAATACCCAGATACATACCTGGAATGCCACCCTCTCAACCGCCCTTGACAACCTAGCCCCCCTCCAACCCCCGTCACCCTCGCCATCACCCCTGGTTCCAACTTGGCCTTTCCCTTCATCGTAGACATCTCCGCCGTGCTGAAAGGCTCTGGCGTAAGCATCCCTCCCCCCTCCTTCTGAAGCGCTTCCGTGCCTGCCATCACCATTATCATCTCCTCCTTCACACGGCCAAAAAGGACTATTTTTCCTCTCATCTCCACATCTAATTCTTCCCGTCAGCTGTACTCTGTCCTCCGCTCTCTGTCCGCCCCCCATTCCTTCTCTACTCCCTCTCCCCCTTCAGCCTCTCCTGACACCACCCTATTGGCAACCTACTTCTCTTCTAAAGTACTCTCTCTCCATCTCTCCTTCCCCCTCCTGTCCTCCCCCTCTCTCCCCCCCCCCCGCCCTCTCCCCTGTGCATACCCCCCTCTCTCTCTCATCGTTGGTCCTCCTTTGAGCTCATCTCTACCTCTGTCCTCTCTAAGACCTTCAATTCCGTTCGCAAAGCCTTTTGTTCCCCTGATCCCATTCCCTCTCACTGGCTCCTAGATGGCCTTACATCCTCTCTATCATCAACACTAGTCTTTCCACTGGTATCTTCCCCACCCCCTGGAAGCACGCCATTATTCACCCCATTCTAAAAAAGGGCTCCCTAGATCCCTCCTCCACTTCCAGCTGCTGTCCCATCTCCAATCTCCCCTTCCTTTCTAAGCTCCTAGAAAGAGTAGTTACTCACCTGTAACAGGTGTTCTCCAGGAGCAGCAGGAATCAGTCCTCACATATGGGTGTCATCGACGCCGATGAAGCCCTAGCGGAGCATTTCCCCAGCTTTCCATGAAAGCCTTTGGGAATGCAGGCATGCATGCGTGGTTCCCTTCCCACCTAAAGGTGCCATCTTAACCCAGTCAAATGAGATAGCTAAGAACAGCACACAAAAAATAAAAATAAACTATGTACAACTACAACTCCAAGGGGAGGAGGGAAGGTTGTGAGGACTGATTCCTACTGCTCCTGGAGAACACCTGTTACAGGTGAGTAACTACTCTTTCTCCAGGACCAAGCAGGAAGTCAGTCCTCACATATGGGTGACTCCCTAGCTCTGGGCTACCAAGGAACCCAGGCTGAACAAGAGAACTCCCTCTAGTCCCAGCATTAAAGAAAGGCTTTTCACTGACACAACCTCCTCCGGTAGCCCAACAGAGGGCAGGAGTTGCCTAAACCTCAAAGAGATTCCGGAGTACTGCCTGGCCAAAAGCACTGTCCCTACGGGACTCCCTCTCCAGACAGTAATGGGCCGCAAACGTCTGGCTTGAAGACCAAGTTGCAGCCCTGCAGATGTCTACCAACGGTACAGAGCGGAGATGAGCCACTGAGGCAGCCATTGCCCTGACATGGTGGGCCGTGACCCAACCCTGCAAAGGAAGGTCAGCCGCCTTGTAAGCCCAGGTGATACAGTCAGCTACCCAGATGGACAAGGTACGCTTGGACACAGCCAACCCCAAATTATTAGGGTCAAAAGACACGAAGAGCTGAGTAGCCCTTCTATGTCCCTGCGTATGGTCAAGGTAGAAGGGATAAGGCCCTCCTACAGTCCAGGGTATGCAGAACTGCTTCAGCCTGGCTTGCATGAGGCCTAGGGAAGAATGTTGGAAGAACCACCTCCTGGTTGAGGTGGAAAGAGGAGACAACCTTAGGGAGGAACTTAGGATGAGTCCTAAGGACTACCCTGTTCTTATAGAAGCAAGTGTAAGGCCTGTCACAGACTAGGGCCTGAAGCTCACTCACTCGCCTGGCCGAGGTTAGGGCTACCAAGAAGAGGGTCTTCCAGGACAGGAAGCGTAGAGGGCAAGTAGCCATCGGCTCAAAAGGTGGGCGAGTCAGTTATTGCAAGACCACATTCAACTCCCACTCAGGAGCAGGACGACGGATTGGAGGCTTGAACAAAAGCAAGCCCTTGAGAAAGCGGGACACCAATGGGTGAACCGACAGAGAATGTCCTTCCACCAGTGAGTGGTGAGCTGCTATAGCTGAGAGGTGGACCCGAACAGAATTGGACAAGTGCAGTAAGTACTGAAGCACTACTGGTACAGTACAGGAGAAAGGATCCTCTGTACATAGCTGACACCACACAGAAAACCTTTCACATTTGAGAGCATAGGTTTTCCGAGTGGACTGTTTCCTAGAGGCTAGGACAACCTCCTCAACTTCATGAGGTAGGCCCCAGGGAGCCAAAACTACCCTTGCAGCCTCCAGGCCATCAAATTGAGAGCTTTGAGATTGGGGTGCAGAAATGAACCCTGATCCTGGGAGAGAAGGTCGGGTTGCAACCCCAGAGGCAGTGGGGGATCCACCGCCAGTTGAAGGAGAAGTGGAAACCAAGGTTGTCTCGGCCACCTGGGAGCCACCAGCAGGACTGAGGCCTTGTCTTGAAGAACCTTGAAAAGAGTTCGGGCCACCAAGGGCGTGGGAGGAAACGCATACAGGAGGCCCTGAGACCAGGGAATCAGAAAAGCATCTGCTGCTAGCCGCAGAGGATGCGGTTGCCTGGAGCAGAACCTTGGCAGCTGTTTGTTCAGTGGACTGGCAAACAGATCTATGGATGGAAGTCCCCATTTCAGGAAAATCTTCTGAACTACCAAAGGATGCAGCTGCCACTCGTGGGGCTGCAGAATTCTGCTCAACCTGTCGGCCAGGCCATTTTCCTGGCCTGGAAGGAACACAGCCTTGAGGAGCATGTTGTGCTTGAGGGCAAATGAGCAAAGGTCCTGTGCCTCCTGACAAAGGAGCCTGGACCCAGTCCCGCCTTGCTTGTTCACATAAAACATGGCTACCTGGTTGTCTGTCTGAACCAGGACAGATTGATGAGCCAGGGCAGGAGAGAAAGCTTTGAGTGCTAATCGAATAGCTCTGAGTTCCAATAGATTGATCTGCTGTGCGGCTTCCCAGGGAGACCACAGGCCCTGGGTGCACTTGTTCAGACAATGAGCCCCCCAGCCCTGCAGGGAGGCGTCTGTGGTCAGTACCACTGTGTACCCAGGAATTTGAAAAGGCACCCCTTTCAGTAGATTGGGTGGGTGCAGCCACCAGTTGAGGGAGTCCAGAAAAGGTCTGGACACCTTTATCCTGTCTCTGAGGCTGCCTGTGGCCTGTGATCACTGACTCAGAAGGCACCACTGTGCAGGCCTCGTATGGAGCCTGCCATTGGAGGTTACATGAACTGTCGAAGCCTTGTAGCCAAGCAGCCTCAGGCAGAGTCCAGCGGAGACCACTGACCCGCTGAGAAACAGTTTGGCCAAGTCCATCAGTCTTTGGGCCCTGTCTGCTGGCAAGAATGCCTTTGCCAGGATAGAGTCTAGCCTTGCCCCTATGAACTCCAAGTTCTGGGAGGGGAGCAAAGTGGACTTTGCGAAGTTTATTACAAATCCCAAGCTTTAAAGAAGAGCAATAGTTCTGAGGGTGGCCTGTCGGGCCTCCTGGCACGTCTGACCCCTGATGAGCCAGTCGTCCAGATAAGGAAAGACAAATATGCCTTGAGTTCTCAGGTAGGCCGCCACCACCGCCAGGCATTTGGTAAAGACTCTGGGGGCAGAGGTTAGGCCAAAAGGCAGTACTCTGTACTGATAATGGTTTCCTCCCACAATGAACCTGAGGTACTTTCTGTGGTCTGGATGAATGAGGATGTGAGTGTACGCATCCTTTAGATCTAAGGAGCATAGCCAATCTCCCTGCTGGAGAGGTAGGGCAGAAGTGTTCCAAGAGTAAGCATCTTGAACTTTTCTTTCTCTAGGAACTTGAGATTCCTGAGGTCCAGGATAGGTCGAAGGCCATCGGTTCTTTTGGGTACCAGGAAATATCTGGAATAGAACCCTCAACCGTGCATTGGAAGGGGCACAGGCTCCACCGCCCTGTCCACAAACAGACCTTGGAGCTCCTGGAGGAGAAGATCTGTGTGCAGGGGAGGCCTTGGAGGCTCTCCTGGAAAATATGGAGGAGGCAGTTGGTGAAAGTGTAGTGCATAGCCCTTGTGGACTATGTTTAACACCCAACGGTCCCCCAGTGATGTGGGGCCACTGGTGGGCAAAGAGGGCGAGGCGTCCTCCTGTGCAGGGTTGGGAGAGCAGGGACGGAGAGGCTATGCTTGAGGAGTCAAAAAAACCCACCCTGCCGAGTGGGAGCAGGGGCCGGAGGCTTGGGGGTCCTCTGCCTACGGGGCCCATTACCCTGCCCTTTGGCTTGCTGACCCTGGGGTGCAGCTTGGGCAGCCTGATACTGAGGGTACTGTTTGTAGGCAGTGCCCTTCCTCGGGTAAAAGGGCTTTTTACCCGAGCCCTTCTTCTTGTGAGAAGGGGCAGAGGTCTTTCTAGACAGCCTTGTCCTGGTAAGGTGCTCGGTCTCGAACTGAGCGGCCTTCTTGGCCATGGGCTTGCCAAAAAGGTTCTCACCTCGGCAAGGGACATCGACCAACTTGTCCTGAACCCATGCCTGGCGTCGAGCCGCGATGCCAGCTGCCACAACTCGGGCTGAAGCCTCGAAGCCATTGTAGGCGGCGCAGGACATGAACTTGGAGCATTACCGAATCCCCGAGGACAAGGACTTGAATCTCTGCAAGGGTTCCCCGGAGAGACCAGCAGAGAACCCGGCCAACTCCTTGGCCAGGTCTCGCAAGTACATGCCCATGTACAGCTGGTAAGACTGGACATGGCAAGCAAGCATCAAGCCCTGGAAGCACTTTCTACCAAAACCATCGAGGTTTCGGGCCTCCCTGCCAAGAGGCACCGCGGAGTGCATCTTCTGACTTTTCAGGCGATGCATGGCCGATTCCACCACCATGGAATGGTGTGGTAGCTGCGCCTTCTGAAAGCCAGGGCTCTTTCGGAGTCGATAGATCGAATCAACCCGCTTGCTTAGAGCCGGTGCCTCCCACATCCGGAAGAGGAGCCGTTCCAGCATCGGAGGAACCGGGACAGTAAAGGCCTCCTTCGGAGGAGAGTCCTACTGCAGGGCCTCGAGCTCCTCGGCTCGAGGCTCTTTCTCGGGGTCCACCGGGATAGCCAACGTGGCAGCCATATCCCGGACAAACTCCGAGAACCGGGTATCCTCCTGAGGTGATCTACTCCGGGGTTCAGACTGCGGTGAGTCCAACGGGACGCACCGAGTCTTGAATGTGTCGGGGGACTCCTCGTCCTCAATCTCCCAGGTGGACTCGTCTGACGAGGAGTCAGGATCCAACCCCGTGGGGCCTGGGAGCACCCGGCCCGACGCCGGAGGCACCGGTGTCGACGCCCTCGGTCCCAAACGGGAGGTCGAGGTCAACCTCGAGCCTTCATGGTCTCGAGTATCGGCTCGGTCTCCGGGGTCGGGGTCGATGTCGATGTCCCGGTGGTCAGGGCAGATGCGCCAGACAGGTAGGCCATCAGTGCCCGCTGCTGCTCCATGAAGGCAGACAGTCTGCACTCCAAGGCTGTCATCCTGAGACTCAGCTCGGGAGACGCAGCAGCCACCGACTCGGGCCCCAGCGGCGCCGGGCCCAACGTCAGCTCTCTGGGAGGAGAGCCCTCGAGGACTACAGGACTTACGTGTCCAGCAGACCGGCTCCACGCGAGGAACTTTGGCAGGCTTCTCTTGTTCCACGGGCCCGGGGCGACGGTGGGGGTCTTAGACCTGGCCCTCGAGAAGCCAGGGACCTCTTCCGATGACACCCTCACGAGCTGCTTCTTCCTCTTGCGTTCCCGGTCGGGGGACCCCCTGTCCGAGGAACCACAACTGCGCTCGGGATCCGAATCCCGAGATGACGAGGTCCGGGCCCGGCCGGAGGCTGAGTCAGAAAAAAGCCTTTCTTTTTGCTGCTGGCGACTTCGCAGTGCCTTGGAAGACATCTTTCCACATGGTCCACACGTCTTAGAGTTGTGATCAGGACCGAGGCACCGAAGGCAGCAGTTGTGTGTGTCGGTGAGAGACATCAACTTCTTACACCAATCACACTTTTTAAAACCGCTGGAAGCCATCGTGGAAAAAAGAGTCCCCGCGAGGTCAAAGGCCCGGGCTTCCAGGGAAAAAGCAAAAAAGGGTGCGAACGCCAGCCACGAAGGACAAAAAACGAAAAAGAAGAAATGGGCTCGATACCGGTGTACCGAACCCGGTGGGAGGGGAACAGGCGTCGAACCGGAGAAGAAAAAATAGCGAGAATCGCCGAAAAAAATCTAACTTTTATCCGGGATGACAGGACACACGTCCGGTGGGCTTCTCGGAAAAAGAGAGACTGGGGTAAGATGGCACCTTTAGGCGGGAAGGGAACCGTGCATGCGTGCCTGCATTCCCAAAGGCTTTCATGGAAAGCTGGGGAAATGCTCCGCTAGGGCTTCATCGGCGTCGATGACATCCATATGTGAGGACTGACTTCCTGCTTGGTCCTGGAAAAAAACTCGTCTTCTCCCAACTGTCCTCCCACCTCGAAGCCTCCCTCACCCTGCACCCACAGCAATTGGGCTTTCACCCCAGCTATAGCACAGAATCTGTCCTTCTTTCTCTTCTAAATGAATTACACACTGCCCATGACCATGGTTCTTTCACCCTTGCTGTCTCTCTCTCGATCTCTCTGCCGCATTTGATCTTGTCAACCATCGCACCCTTCTTTCACGCCTACGCGATGCCGGCCTCGCCGGCACTGTGCTTCACTGGTTTCAGTCTTTCCTCTCCGGCCATTCCTTTTCAGTTTCTTCTGGCTCTCTTTCTTCAGCCTCCCCTCCACTCCCCCTCCCCTGCGGTGTCCCCCAAGGGTCCGTCCTTGCACCCCTTCTGTTCAATGTCTTTCTAGCTCCTCTTACTCTCTTGGTGCAGCAGCACGGCATATCCGCCCACTACTATGCTGACGACATCTTTCTTCTTCACCACATCAATTCAGCCTCCCCCGACATCACTCCTCTTAATGACTGGCTCTCCTCCAATTTCTTACATATCAACCTCTCCAAGACCTCAGCCATTTGGTTCACCGCCGGTAGTCCTGTCCCCCCTCTCATTCCTCTGTTCTCTTCCTCTCCGATCCCTATTATAACACCTCTGCGCTATCTTGGCGTGATCCTTGACTCATCATTGTCATTCAAAGCCCATATCTCCTCTGTCATCCAATGCTGCTTTTCCACCCTATGACAGCTTTGTTCCATTCGCCCCTTCCTTTCTTTCTCGTCTATGACCACCCTTCTCCTCTCCCTTGTCATCTGCCTTGATTACTGTAACGTTTCCCTGGCTGGTCTTCCCCAATCCCAGTTACAACGCCTACAGAGAGTTCATGACACCGCCGCCCGCATTCTTACTTGCTCTTCCCGCTTTGACCACATTACCCCCTCCACATACATCTGCACTGGCTTCCAATCCCTTTTCGCATACAATATAAATTTCTTATCTTCGTTCACAAGTCTATTCACACTGGCACTCCCCTCTACCTTGCTGATCTGGCACACCTCCACACTTCCCACTGCTCTCTCTGCACTATCCATGCAAATCACATGATCCTACCTTCCCCTTCCCAAGCTCACCTTGAAACCACACGCTCCTCTGCCTTTTACTTTCTTGGCCCTGTCTCTGGAACTCTTCCGCCGGACCTCCGCCTGGAGCATTCTCTCAAAACGTTTAAAGTCCACCTGAAAACACACCTTTTTTGCCTAGCCTTTGACCTTCCCTCACCCCCTTCCCCTCTTTCTCCACCCCCCCCCCCCCCGGTGACATTCCTCAATCTGTCTGACTCCCGCTCTTCCTCTACAGACAGCGTAGTTACTCACCTGTAACAGGTGTTCTCCAGGAGCAGCAGGAATCAGTCCTCACTTATGGGTGACGTCGGCGCCGACGGAGCCCTCGCGGAGCAATTTTCCCCAGCTTTCAAAGAAAGCCTTTGGGAATTGCAGCGCGCATGCGCGGTCCTCTTCCCGCCCAAGGGTGCCATCTTAGCCAGTCAGATGACATAGCTAAAAAAGACAGCATAAAAAATTTGCAAAAAGAACATAAGCAGACGATTGCAACTCCAAGGGGAGGAGGGAGGGTAGTGAGGACTGATTCCTGCTGCTCCTGGAGAACACCTGTTACAGGTGAGTAACTACGCTTTCTCCAGGACCAAGCAGGAAGTCAATCCTCACTTATGGGACTCCCAAGCTCAAGGCTACCGGAGACCCTAAGCACAAAAATGAGCTCCCTCTAGCTCAGCAGCACAGAAGGAAAGAATCTTCGCTGAATTATCACCCACCGGTAGCCCACATCCGGGATGGAGGGTAGGAGTTGCTCAGACCTCAAAGAGATTACAGAGGACTGCCTGTCCGAAAGCACTGTCCCTGCGGGACTCCCTCTCGAGACAGTAATGGACCGCAAAAGTCTGGCTCGAAGACCAAGTAGCGGCCCGGCAGATGTCTGCCAGCGGAACAGAGCGGAGGTAAGCCACTGACGTAGCCTTTGCCCGAACGCAATGAGCCGTGACTAGACCTTCCAAGGAGAGTCCGGCTGCCCCATAAGCCCAAGAGATACAGTCCGCAACCCAGATGGACAGAGTACGCTTGGAGACCGGGAGCCCCAATTTATTGGGGTCAAAAGACACAAAAAGCTGAGCAGCTTTACGGTGCTCCCGCGTACGGTCAAGGTAGAAGTTCAAAGCCCTTCTACAGTCCAGGGTATGGAGGACCGTTTCAGCTCGGCTGGAGTGTGGTCTGGGAAAGAAGGTTCGAAGTACCACCTCCTGATTGATGTGAAAAGGGGAGACCACTTTTGGAAGAAATTTTGGGTGAGTCCGCAGGACTACCCTATTTTTGTAGAACCGAGTGTAAGGGGGATCAGACACGAGGGCCTGCAATTCACTTACGCGTCTAGCGGAAGTGAGGGCTATCAAGAACAGTGTTTTCCAAGACAGAAAACGGAGAGAACAGGTAGCCATAGGTTCAAAAGGCGGACAGGTGATCCGCTGCAAAACCACATTAAGGTCCCAGTCAGGCGCTGGCGGGCGCAGAGGTGGTTTAAGTAGAAGAAGACCTCGGAGAAACCTCGCTACGAGAGGGTCGCTGGAGAGAGGTCTACCGTCCACCGGCACATGATGTGCTGAAAGAGCACTGAGGTGAACTTTGACGGAGTTGGACTTAAGTCCCAGATTAGAGAGGTGTAGCAAGTACTGCAAGATCACCGACACCGGGCAGGAGAAGGGATCCTGAGACTGCTGGGTACACCAGACGGCAAAGCGACGCCATTTAAGGGCGTAGCATTTGCGGGTAGAAGGCCGTCGCGAAGCCAAGACGACCTCCTCCACCTCTGCCGGCAGGAGAAGGAGAGCAAGGACTACCCTCTCAGCAGCCAGGCCATGAGGTTGAGAGACCTGAGGTTGGGGTGTAGTAGAGACCCCTGATCCTGAGTGAGGAGATCCGGTTGTACCCCCAGAGGGAATGGATCCTCCACCGCTAATTGCAGTAGGAGCGGAAACCACGGCTGTCTGGGCCAGCGAGGGGCCACCAGGATCATGAAGGCTTTGTCTCGGAGAACCTTGAAAAGAGTCCGAGAGACTAGCGGGATGGGAGGGAAAGCGTACAGAAGGCTCCCCGACCATGAAATTAGAAAAGCGTCCGCCGCAACCCGAAGGGGGTGTGGCTGACGAGAGCAGAAGCGAGGAAGCTGCCGGTTGCGAGGACTGGCAAAGAGATCCACCGTGGGGAGGCTCCACTTTAGGAAGAGCTGCTGAACTACCAAGGGATCCAGACGCCACTCGTGCGGCTGGAGGATCCTGCTGAGTTTGTCCGCCAGGCAATTCTCTTGGCCCGGGAGATAAACTGCCTTGAGGAGAATGCCGTGACTGACGGCCCAAGAGCAGAGCTTCTGTGCCTCCCAGCAGAGGAGGAAGGAGCCCGTGCCCCCCTGCTTGTTCACGTAGAACATGGCAACTTGATTGTCCGTCTGGACAAGGACGGACTGGTGGGAAGTCAGGTGGGAGAAGGCCTTGAGAGCCAGGCGGATCGCCCTGAGCTCCAGGAAGTTGATCTGCTGAGCAGACTCCCACGTGGTCCAGAGGCCCTGAGTACGTGCCCCTTGGCAATGTGCTCCCCAGCCCAGGAGGGATGCATCCGTGGTCAGCACCCGGGTCGGCTGAGGTGACTGGAAAGGCATTCCGAATATCAGGTTCGGCTGCCGAAGCCACCACCGGAGAGATGAGATCAGCGGCTCGGAGACGCGCACTAGGTCTGCTAGACCGCCTGTGGCTTGTCGCCACTGCTGGCGGAGACACCATTGAGCAGGCCGCATATTCAGGCGGGCATTGGGGGTCACATGGACGGTGGAAGCCATATGGCCGAGTAGTCTCAGGAAACGCCTGGCGGAGACCAGGGGCTGGCTGCGAAAACGGTCGGCTAGGTCCATGAGCCGTTGAGCCCTGTCGAGCGGTAGGTACGCTCGTGCCTGAGGAGTGTGTAGCCTTGCGCCGATGAACTCGAGATCCTGTGAGGGGAGCAAAGTGGACTTTGCGAAATTTATAACAAAGCCCAAGTACTGCAGAAGAGTCACCGTGCGGCGTGTGGCGCTGGTGACCTCCGGAGCGGACCCCGCTCTGATGAGCCAGTCGTCGAGGTACGGAAAGACATAGAGGCCGCGAAGCCGGAGATGGGCCGCCACCACCGCGAGACATTTTGTGAAGACTCGCGGTGCGGAGGACAGGCCAAAGGGCAGTACTCTGTACTGGTAATGATTTCCTGCCACCACAAACCTTAGGTATTGGCGGTGGCTTGGGTGGATGAGGATGTGCGTGTAGGCATCCTTTAGATCCAAGGAGCATAGCCAATCTCCCTGCTGGAGGTAGGGCAGAAGGATTCCAAGGGTAAGCATTTTGAACTTCTCCCGCACAAGGAACTTGTTGAGGTTGCGCAAGTCCAGGATGGGTCTGAGGCCTCCTGTTCTCTTTGGTATTAGAAAATACCTGGAATAAAAGCCTTGACCTCTCAGGTGGTGTGGCACCGGTTCCACCGCCTGTTCCTGCAGAAGACCTGCTAACTCCTGAAGGAGTAATTCCCTGTGCAGAGGGGGTCGTGGGGGTTCCCCCGGAAAATAGGAGGGAGGAACCTGGTGGAAGTGGAAAAGATAGCCTTCTCGCACGACTTGAAGCACCCAGGCATCTGCGGTGATGCTGGACCACCTGTGGGTGAAGTGAACCAGCCGGCCGCCGGTGCTGGGAGGAACCAGCGGGGGGGGAGAGGCTATGCTTAGTGAGTCAAAAACCCCCACCCTGCTGAGCAGGGGCTGGTGGTGCAGGCTTGGGGGCTTGCTGCCTACGGGACCCGTTACCCCGTCCCTTGGCCTGCTGGCCCTGTTGGGGAGCTGCAGGGGCCTGATAATGGGGGTATTGTTTGTAGGCAGCCGCCTTCCTCGGGTAAAAGGACTTTTTCCCCGAGCCCTTCCTTTTCTGGGAAGGGGCAGAGGTCTTCCTAGAAAGCCTGGTCCTGGTGAGAGTCTCAGTCTCAATTTGTGCAGCCTTTTCAGCCATGGGCTTGCCAAAGAGGTTTTCGCCTCGGCAGGGGACATCGACCAACTTGTCCTGCACCCAGGGCTCAAGGTCTGACGACTGAAGCCAAGCCTGTCGGCGGGCACCGATGCCGGCTGCAGCCACTCGAGCCGATGCTTCAAAGCCATCATAGGCTGCTCGGGACATGAACTTTGAGAATTCCCGAATGCCAGTGGACAAGGCCAGGAACCTCCGCAAGGGTTCCTCGGACAAACCAGCGGAGAATCCGGCTAGCTCTTTTGCCAGATCTCGGAGATACATGCCCATGTATAGCTGGTAGGTCTGGACACGACATGCGAGCATAGAGCCCTGGAAACACTTCTTACCAAGGCCATCCAGGTTACGGGCCTCCCTGCCAGGAGGCACCGAGGAGTGCATCTTCTGGCTCTTAAGACGATGCATGGCCGATTCCACTACCATGGAATGGTGTGGTAGCTGTGCCTTTTGAAAGCCAGGGCTCATGCGGACTCGATAGATAGAATCGACCCGCTTGCTCAGAACCGGCGAGGAGGCCGGACTCTCCCACATGCGGAAGAGTAGTCGTTCCAGCATAGGAGGAACCGGTACAGTAAAGTGTTCCCTTGCGGGAGAGTCATACTGGAGGGCGTCGAGCTCTTCGGCTCGAGGCTCCTCCTCGGGGTCCGCAGGGAAGGCTAAAGCCTTGGCCATATCCCTGACGAAGTCCGAGAACCGGGCATCCTCCGGGGGGGACTGCTTCCGAGGCTCGGACTCCGGTGAGTCCGAGGGGACACACCGAGTCCGGAAAGAATCAGGCGACTCTTCCTCTTCAGACTCCCAGACCGACTCCGACGAGGACTCGGTGGGGTCGGCCCGGGCAGGGCGCGGCGCCTGCCGCCCCGACGCCGAGGGAGTCGGCGTCGGCGACCTCGGTCCCGAACGGGAGGCCGAGGGTGACCTCGACCGAGGATCGACTCGAGTTCGCATCGACTCGAGGATCGGCTTGGTCTCCGGGGTCGACTTGGACGTCGACGTCCCGGCGGTCGGGGCAGCGGCGCCAGCGAGGCCAGCGAGCAGTGCCCGCTGCTGGTCCATGAAGGCAGACAGTCTGCTCTCCAAGGCCGTCAACCTGAGTCCGAGCTCAGGCGACCCAGCAGCCCCCGACTCGGGCCCCGACGGCGTCGGGCCCGACGTCGGCTGTCGCGGAGGCGAGTCCAGAAGGACCACAGGACTTACCCGAGCAGGCATCTCCGACTCCAGGCGAGGTCGCTTCGTGAGGTGCTCCTTCTCCAAGGACCCAGGGCGGCTGTCGGGGCTATGCGACCTGGCCCTCGCGGAACCAGGAGCGTCCACCGACGCCGCCCTCGCGGGTTTCACCTTCCGACGATGGTCCCCGGAGGGAGAACCCCTGTCGGAGGAACTCCGGCGACGGTCCGAGCTGGAGCCTTTGGACGCGGAGGCCTCCGACGAGGTCCGGGTACGGCTGGGGTCAGCGAAGATCCTATCACGCTGATGCCGCCGACTTCTCAACGCTTTGGAGGACATTTTGCCGCAGGGCCCACAGATCAGTTCTTCATGATCCGGGCGCAGGCAGCGGAGGCAAAAGTCGTGCGTGTCAGTTAGTGACATATTTCGGTCACACTGACCACACCGCTTAAAACCACTGGCAGCCATCGGGGGAAAAAGGGCCCCGGCGAGGTCAAAGGACCGGGCTGCCAGGGAAAAACGAAAACGAAAACTGACTAAGTCAGAAAAACCGAAAAAAAGGAAGAGGACTCGTGACCGGCGTCGCGAGTCCGGGCGGGAAAAAGACCGGCGTCGAACCGAATGAAAAAATAAAATTATGAAGAAATATCGACTTTTTCGCGGGGACAAGACGGGGACGTCTGTAGGGCTCCGCGGAAAAAAGAAGACTGGCTAAGATGGCACCCTTGGGCGGGAAGAGGACCGCGCATGCACGCTGCAATTCCCAAAGGCTTTCTTTGAAAGCTGGGGAAAATTGCTCCGCGAGGGCTCCGTCGGCGCCGACGTCACCCATAAGTGAGGACTGACTTCCTGCTTGGTCCTGGAGAATCTAACCTTTTCTTGCCTGTCCTATAATGCCTGTCCTATAGTACAACTGTCGTTCCTTTCTTTTCTTAAGCAGCTTGTTTTTTATGTATTTTGTAAACCGCTCAGATGCTGTTGCATTGAGCGGTATATTAAGCACCCAATAAAGATAAAGATAAAGAAAGGCGCTATCCAAAAAAATAATTTTTCTGAGATGATGGGAGTTGCTTCCTGCTGGCTCCGCGGAAAGCGAAGAACTGAAGAGAACATAAGAACATAAGACATGCCATACTGGGTCAGACCGAGGTCCATCAAGCCCAGTATCCTGTTTCCAACAGTGGCCAATCTAGGTTATACGTACCTAGCAATATCCCCAAAAGACAGGTTCCACAATGCTTGTACTGGGTCAAGCATTGATATCCTGGATCCCTTTTTAATAGTGGTTTATAGACCTTTCCTCCAGGAACTTGTCCAAACCTTTTTTAAACCCAGCTATACTAACAGCCCTTACTACATCCTCTGGTAACAGATTCCAGAGTCTGATTACATGTTGAATGAAAAAATATTTTCTCTTATTTGTCTTAAATAGTTAACTCTGTAGCTTCATTACATGTCCCCTAGTCTTTCTATACTCTGATAGCGTAAACAATTGATCCACGTTTATCCGTTCCACTCCATTCATTAATTTATAGACCTCTATCATATCTCCCCTCAGCCGTCTCTTCTCCAGGCTAAAGAGCCCTAACCTTCTTAGCCTCTTTTCATAGGAGTAGCCTTCCATCCCCTTCACCAATTTGGTGGCTCTTCTCTGTACTTTTTCTAATAACGCTATATCCTTTTTAAGATACGGTGACCAGAATTGCACACAATATTCAAGGTGCGGTCGTACCATGGAGCGATACAGAGGCATTATAATATCCTTTGTTTTGTTCTCCATCCCTTTCCTTATGATACCTAGCATTCTATTTGCTTTCTTGGCCGCCGCTGCACACTGGGCGGAGGGTTTTAACATGTTATCCACAATGACTCCTAAATCTTTTTCCTGGGTGGTGGTTTCTAATGTGGAGCCTTGCATTGTGTAACTATAGTGTGGGTTGTTCTTTCCTAGGTGCATAACTTTGCACTTGTCCACATTAAATTTCATCTGCCATTTGGATGCCCAGTCTTCCAATTTATCCAGATCCTCCTGCAGTTTTCCACAATCCTCTTGGGTTTTAACAACTTTAAACAGTTTTGTGTCATCTGCAAATTTGATAACCTCACTAGTTATTCCCTTTTCCAGGTCATTTATGAATATGTCAAAAAGCAGCGGACCCAGTACAGATCCCTGGGGTACTCCACTATTCACCTTTTTCCATTGGGAATATTGGTCATTTAGCCCTACCCTCTGCTTTCTATCTTTTAACCAGTTCCCGATCCACAATAGTACACTGCCTCCTATCCCATGACTTTTTAGCTTCGCCAAAAGTCTCTGATGGGGGACTTTGTGAAAAGCTTTCTGAAAGTCCAGATACACTATATCAACCGACTCACCTTTGTCTACCTGTTTATGCACACCTTCAAAAAAACATATCAGATTAGTAAGACAAGATCTTCCTTGTCTAAAGCCATGTTGGCTGTCTCCCATTAGGCCATGACTATCTACATGCTGCGTAATTTTGTTCTTTATGATGGTTTCTACCATTTTCCCTGGTACTGATGTCAGGCTCACCGGTCTGTAATTTCCTGGGTCACCCCTGGAACCCTTTTTAAAAATTGGTGTTACGTTGGTGACCCTCCAATCTTCAGGTATTACAGATGATTTTAATGAAAGTTCACAGATTACCAATAGCAGGTCTGCAATCTCATATTTCAGTTCTTTCAACACTCTGGGATGTATACCATCCGGTCCAGGTGATTTGCTACTATTCAGTTTATCAAATAGTTGTAATATATCTTCCCGGTGTAGCGATATTAAGAGAGGGAGTTGGGAAGGTGGGAAGGCAGTCATGCAGGCGCAGTGTAGTGCTCGCAAAAGCTTTCCAATTGGAAGATGGGGAGCATTCCCACACAGGCTTTATCGGTACAGATGTCACCCATATGTGAAGACTACATTCCTGCTTGTTCCTGGAGATTGCTTGAAGTCTTCAGCTGTCCTGAATGAACCTACTCTTGGGCTGATTTCTGAAGCTAAGCAGTCATGCCTGGCTGATACTTGGATGGGTGTCCACCTTGGAATACCAGGGGCTATAAACAAGCTACGTGGAAAAAGGGTCTGGCAATCTACTTCTGGTCATGCTTTGCCAAGAAAGCCCAACGACTGGGTGTCAGGAGTCAGTACCAACTCAATGGCCAACACTGCATTTTGCTTGATGTCTAGTTTTATGAGTTTGTGACAAGGCTTGACAAATCCCAAGTGCCAGATCACCATGGTGACTAGAAATTACTCTCTGGTACCTGGGATTTCCTTGGCCTGCACTGCCACAAAACAGTTTTCACAGAAAACGTTAAGGCAGTGGTTCCCTAATTGTGTCTCTCAATCCCAAATGGGGGTCACAGCCACTTGCAGAGTTAAAAGTTTAATACAAGCACAGCTGCACCCTGTGACAACAATGCAAAGCAACAAGCCCATGTGTTTTCATTGAACTATATATGTGGACAGAGAACAGCACAGCGCAGACTGCTCTGCTTTGCTGTCTGCCTTCAAATGTCTTCCTGCAGAACTCTGTAAAGTTAAAATAAGTCAAACAAAAGCAACTGCCTAACACCGCCGTTGCTACTGCCTATGTCTCTGTGCCATTCCCAAGAAACAGATGTCTGCTAATGAAGCACCCAATTGTTTCTTCTGCCAGCTGTCATTGCCGCTCAGATTCTTTTAAGGTCCTGCTATTGCCCTTGGGGCTTTTTTTGCCTGCCTGCCACCACTCCAAGATCATGTTTTTACTGCTCCCAGAGCTTTCTTTGCTTGCTGCTGCTACTCATGGATTTTTATTTTTTTACCACCCTGATTTGCCTTCTCTGCCTGCCACCAATGCGCCTAATTTTTTTTTTTTTAAACAATCCTTTCACTGCTTCTGCCTGCCTCTAATGGTGGTCAAACTTTGGCCTCCATACCGGTGCCGCTGGAGGTATCTTAACTGCACTCTTTCCCCTTCTCTTGCCAGTTCTGATGAGGATATTCAAAAGGTACAGGCAGGCGTGGGGTATTTCAAATAAATATGGAGGATTATATTTATTTATTTATTTATTTATTTAACATTATAGGGGCTGAGAGGAGAGTCAGTTAGAGGGGCCCGTGTGCAGTGGAAGATTAGTTTAAGAAGGAGTGTGATTGAGTGGGGCATGACTGAAAACCCTGTCCAGGCTCATGCTAAAGTATGGCTAGGTAGAGGTGAGTCTTGAGAAGAGGGTGTGATTGAGAAGGCTACAAGCTGGGGGAGGAAGGAGATGGTGGGAAAAAGAGGGATGAGAAACTGGGTGATGGCAGAATGGGGAACAGAGAGAGAGAGAAAGACAGAAAGAGAGAAACTAGTTGGGGATGAGACAGCTGGCTATGTATTTCTGCCACCGGCCTGATTTAGTAAACCTTTGTTTCCCTTAGATATACAGAATGTGGAGGAGAATGCACTAGATGGCAGCAGGTTGCAGATCTTCTGCATTTTGGCTCTATTACTTAAGCTTTTACCTGCTATGCACAAAAGGAAAGAAAGGACTGGGAAAGCATGCCCTCCCCACCCCCGATCAAGCCTCACCTCCTTCGGGACGGATGGATCAGTTCGTGCATCGGAATGCCATTCAGGCAGAAGGGTCCAAGCAGCAGCTTCTGGCTATATCGTGGGAGACAGGAGCCCCCATGGACTTTGCAGGCCATGAGATCTCCAAGTCCTGACATACAAGCAACTCCGCAACAACCAGAATTTACTAATTCTCCATGTGCAATGCCTGCACATACTCCATTCAAAGCTGTGTGGGAAGCAGCACAGAATGGAGAGAGCATGACAGCATCAGAGCTTTTGGCGTTGTTGCCTCTGTACTGGAGGCAGCGGCTGAGACCCCTCGTGATAGGTAAGAGCCGAGGTGCCTTACAGCTTGATGAGCAACCTGGCACTGCAGGAGATATCAGTCAAAAGAACATAAGAACATAAGATATGCCATACTGGGTCAGACCAAGGTCCATCAAGCCCAGTATCCTGTTTCCAACAGTGGCCAATTTAGGTTATACGTACCTAGCAGTTTCCCCAAAAGACACAGGTCCCACAATGCTTGTACTGGGTCAAGCATTGATATCCTGGGTCCCTTAATAATGGTTTATGGACCTTTCCTCCAGGAACTTGTCCAAACCTTTTTTAAACCCAGCTACACTAACAGCCTTTACTACATCCTCCGGTAACAAATTCCAGAGTTTGATTACACGTTGAGTGAAAAAATATTTTCTTTTATTAGTCTTAAATAGTTTACCCTGTAGCTTCACTGCATGTCCCCTAGTCTTTCTATATTCTAATAACGTAAACAATCGATCTATGAAGATACTGTTTTACTTGCAATTCTGTTAAATCGCCCTGACATTATTACTTTAGACTATCTGGGAGGCCACTGTTGGCCTTGGTATCTTGTGTTTCTCTTCTCTCCACTGAATTGATAAGTTACAAGTTCAGGTACCAAAGAATACTTTGGATATTATACATCTATCTTCTCTTTGAGAAGTATCACAGAAGCAATCTATAGATTGTCAGGAACTTCAAGCAGTTATGTCCAAAGACTTAACATCTTTTAAGATTTAAAGGTAGAACTCCTGGAAAATCATGCACAGAGTTGTAATATTTGAATTTTGAACTTTCCACAATGGCCTACAGTTACCCCAAATATGATGTTTAAAAAATGTTATTTTTATTTATGTCAACTCTTGATATATCGCTAGGGCTGAAGCACAAAGGCCGTTCACAATAAAATGATCATAGCAGCTGCAAAAAGAGAGAGAAAGGGAAAAGGAACGCCGATTAAAAATAAAAGGACAGAAGAGAAAAGACAAAAAGAATCGACAGAGCGGAGGGGGAGGACATACCAAATATGTCTTGTAACAAGCTTTGGAAATTCCTGCTAATAATGTACCACCTATTTCTCTGTGTTATTACCTTCCTAAACCTAATGGTCAGGATCCACAAGATTGACTTGGGACACATACTGAACAGCCATTGGCTGTGTCTGCTTTATTAGAGAACTCAGATACAGAGCCTTGGATTTGAATACTTTTGTAGTCATTTTCGATTTAGCTTTTAATACAGAGTGGCTTCTCAGATGGTATTTCAGAAGTGTGATCGTTTGTTTTATAAGCAAAAAATTCAGATGTTTCCTAATATGTTTAGGGATACCCAGAAGAGGCAATGTCAATTTCTTTTGATGAAGTCAGTTATGCTATGGTTAGGGGCAACGTTCTTTCCTATATTTCCTTGCAAATGTGTCATCAGATATCAATCACTAAAATATGTTTTCTTTGAACTTATGCAGCTTTCTACCTTTTTAACTTCTAAAAAGAGTGCATTTACTAATTTCTTCTGCTCCTGTTTGCTTGCACTATAATTGCTCTGTGTGTAAATAGCCTCAAGAATAGATTTACCACCTCTGCATTCTTTTGATTATTCATTTTGAATCTTTTCTCTTTTGTTAAGCCTCAAATGTCCCCCAAAGTGGTGGACTTGAGTTGATTTTCATTGTTCTCAGATTCTTTGTTTTGATTTCTTATAATCCAATCAAACAGGCTGTTGCAGAAAAAATCAGAGGGTTTGTGTCTAAACTTAACAACAATGCACGGAAATCGTCTCAGACTTTTCAGCTACCAATTGCTGGGTGCTGATAATTCAAAACAACCAGCGGCGCCTGTTAGCATCAATGACTGATTCCGGCTTATTTTATACTAATTGACTCCCTCTCCCGATTATATTCATGAACAATTTCTCAGTCTCTGATGTGAATGAAATAAACACTTAGCTTCACGTTCTTTTTTTCTCAATTGATTCTGAAACTGATCGTATGGCAACAATATCTTCTTCCTTCCGTCTTCTTCTTCCCAACGCCTCACACACCACGTCGTGACCGCGTTTCTCTCAATGTAATGAGGTTCTTCAGGGGGTAAGCCACTGTCAGCCAAGTATTTAACTAGAAGAGAAACCGTTATTAAAACTCATCTAATTTCTTCACTGTTGTACTGCTAAAAGTCCAATCAAAAGTGAGAGAGTTAAAACTTCAACTATTGTAACAGCTAAAACCATACCCAGTATTGGCCGTCACTCCGCACAGCTCCATATATCAAACTTTCAACTTTCTCTGGAAACCAGGCAGTTCTTGATCATCATCTTCTAAAAAACGCTGCGCATGTGCAGACCTCATCCAACTATCCTTATTAGAGCCTTCCCTTTAATCAATTCGACCATTAACAACTGATCAACAGTTCCCCCATTCAATTTCTAAATTAAGCCCTTTAGGTGTTAAAGTTTGCAGCTGGAAAATCCAGCGCTGTTCTCGGAATAGCAAGGTTTGTGCTAATGATCTTCCATTCATTGGAGTTGTAACTTGTTCTATACAGAAACATTGTAACATTTCAAATGTATGGCTCAAGTCTTGACAATGAGAAACCAGTGGTGCTTGCAGCACTTTATGTTTTAATTGACTTTTGTGTTCCGATATACGCATTTTGAAAGTCCTACTAGTCTTTCCAATGTAAAAAAGATCACAGGGACAAACTATAGCATAGATTACACTCTGAGAGCTACTGGGTATGGTTTTAGCTGTTACAATAATTGAAGTTTTAACTCTATCACTTTTGATTGGACTTTTAGCAGTACAACAGTGAAGAAATTAGATGAGTTTTAATAACAGTTTCTCTTCTAGTTAAATACTTGGCTGACAGTGGCTTACCCCCTGAAGAACCTCATTACATTGAGAGAAACGCAGTCACGACGTGGTGTGTGAGGCGTTGGGAAGAAGAAGACGGAAGGAAGAAGATATTGTTGCCATACGATCAGTTTCAGAATCAATTGAGAAAAAAAGAACGTGAAGCTAAGTGTTTATTTCATTCACATCAGAGACTGAGAAATTGTTCATGAATATAATCGGGAGAGGGAGTCAATAAAGCGTAGTTACTCACCTGTAACAGGTGTTCTCCAGGAGCAGCAGGAATCAGTCCTCACTTATGGGTGACGTCGGCGCCGACGGAGCCCTCGCGGAGCAATTTTCCCCAGCTTTCAAAGAAAGCCTTTGGGAATTGCAGCGCGCATGCGCGGTAGTCTTCCCGCCCGAAGGTGCCATCTTAGCCAGTCAGATGACATAGCTAAAAAGACAGCATAAAAATTTGCAAAAAGAACATAAGCAGACGATTGCAACTCCAAGGGGAGGAGGGAGGGTAGTGAGGACTGATTCCTGCTGCTCCTGGAGAACACCTGTTACAGGTGAGTAACTACGCTTTCTCCAGGACCAAGCAGGAAGTCAGTCCTCACTTATGGGACTCCCAAGCTCAAGGCTACCGGAGACCCTAAGCACAAAAAAGAGCTCCCTCTAGCTCAGCAGCACAGAAGGATAGAATCTTCGCTGAATTATCACCCACCGGTAGCCCACATCCGGGATGGAGGGTAGGAGTTGCTCAGACCTCAAAGAGATTACGGAGGACTGCCTGTCCGAAAGCACTGTCCCTACGGGACTCCCTCTCGAGACAGTAATGGACCGCAAAAGTCTGGCTCGAAGACCAAGTAGCGGCCCGGCAGATGTCTGCCAGCGGAACAGAGCGGAGGTAAGCCACTGACGTGGCCTTTGCCCGAACGCAATGAGCCGTGACTCGACTTTCTAAGGAGAGTCCGGCTGCCCCATAAGCCCAAGAGATACAGTCCGCAACCCAGATGGACAGAGTACGCTTGGAGACCGGGAGCCCCAATTTATTGGGGTCAAAGGACACAAAAAGCTGCGCAGCTTTACGGTGCTCCCGCGTACGGTCAAGGTAGAAGTTCAACGCCCTTCTACAGTCCAGGGTATGGAGGACCGTCTCAGCTCGGCTGGAGTGTGGTCTGGGAAAGAAGGTTGGAAGTACCACCTCCTGATTCAAGTGAAAAGGGGAGACCACTTTAGGCAGAAACTTTGGGTGAGTCCGTAGGACTACCCTATTCTTGTAGAACCGAGTGTAGGGGGGATCAGACACGAGGGCCTGTAATTCACTTACGCGCCTAGCGGAAGTGAGGGCTATCAAGAACAGCGTTTTCCAAGACAGAAAACGGAGAGAGAGAGCAGGTAGCCATAGGTTCAAAAGGCGGACAGGTGATCCGCTGCAAAACCACATTCAGGTCCCAGTCAGGCGCTGGCGGGCGCAGAGGTGGTTTAAGTAGTAGGAGACCTCGGAGAAACCTCGCTACGAGAGGGTCGTTGGAGAGAGGTCTGCCGTCCACCGGCACATGATGTGCGGAAAGAGCACTGAGGTGAACTTTGACGGAGTTGGACGTAAGTCCCAGATTAGAGAGGTGTAGCAAGTACTGTAAGATCACCGACACCGGGCAGGAGAAGGGATCCTGAGACTGTTGGGTACACCAGACTGCAAAGCGACGCCATTTAAGGGCGTAGCATTTGCGGGTAGAAGGCCGCCGCGAAGCCAAGACGACCTCCTCCACCTCTGCCGGCAAGAGGAGAGGAGCAAGGACTACCCTCTCAGCAGCCAGGCCATGAGGTTGAGAGACCTGAGGTTGGGGTGCAGTAGGGACCCCTGATCCTGGGTGAGGAGATCCGGTTGCACCCCCAGAGGGATTGGATCCTCCACCGCCAGTTGCAGCAAGAGCGGAAACCACGGCTGCCTGGGCCAGCGAGGGGCCACCAGGATCACGAAAGCTTTGTCTCGGAGAACCTTGAAAAGGGTCCGAGAGACTAACGGGATGGGAGGGAAAGCGTACAGAAGGCTCCCCGACCATGAGATCAGAAAGGCGTCCGCCGCCACCCGAAGGGGGTGAGGCTGACGAGAGCAGAAGCGAGGAAGCTGCCGGTTGTGAGGACTGGCAAAGAGATCCACTGTGGGGAGGCCCCACCTGAGGAAGAGCTTCTGAACGATCAAGGGGTCCAGACGCCACTCGTGCGGCTGGAGGACCCTGCTGAGTTTGTCCGCCAGGCAATTTTCTTGGCCCGGGAGATAAACTGCCTTGAGGAGAATGCCGTGACTGACGGCCCAAGAGCAGAGCTTCTGTGCCTCCCGGCAGAGGAGGAAGGAGCCCGTGCCCCCCTGCTTGTTCACGTAGAACATGGCAACTTGATTGTCCGTCTGGACAAGGACGGACTGTTGGGAGGTCAGGTGGGAGAAGGCCTTGAGAGCTAGGCGGATCGCCCTGAGCTCCAGGAAGTTGATCTGCTGAGCAGACTCCCACTTGGTCCAGAGGCCCTGAGTACGTGCCTCTTGGCAATGGGCTCCCCAGCCCAGGAGGGATGCATCGGTGGTCAGCACCCGGGTCGGCTGAGGTGACTGGAAAGGCATTCCCAATACCAGGTTCGGCTGCCGGAGCCACCACCGGATAGACGAGACCAGCGGCTCGGAGACGCGCACCAGGTCTGCTAGGCCGCCCGTGGCCTGTCGCCACTGCTGGCGGAGACACCACTGAGCAGGCCGCATATTCAGGCGGGCATTGGGGGTCACATGGACGGTGGAAGCCATATGGCCGAGCAGTCTCAGGAAGCGCCTGGCGGAGACCAGGGGCTGGCTGCGAAAGCGGTCGGCTAGGTCCATGAGCCGCTGAGCCCTGTCGAGCGGTAGGTACGCTCGCGCCTGAGGGGTGTGCAGCCTTGCGCCGATGAACTCGAGATCCTGTGAGGGGAGCAAAGTGGACTTTGCGAAGTTGATGACAAAGCCCAAGTGCTGCAGCAGAGTCACCGTGCGGCACGTGGCGGTGGTGACCTCCTGAGCGGATGCTGCTCTGATGAGCCAGTCGTCGAGGTACGGAAAAACATAGAGGCCGTGAAGCCGGAGATGGGCCGCCACGACCGCGAGACATTTTGTGAAGACTCGCGGTGCGGAGGACAGGCCGAAGGGCAGTACTCTGTACTGGTAATGATTCCCTGCCACCACAAACCTTAGGTATTGTCGGAGGCTTGGGTGGATGAGGATGTGCGTGTAAGCATCCTTTAGATCCAAGGAGCATAGCCAATCTCCCTGCTGGAGGTAGGGCAGAAGGATTCCAAGGGTAAGCATTTTGAACTTCTCCCGCACAAGGAACTTGTTGAGGTTGCGCAAGTCCAGGATGGGTCGGAGGCCTCCTGTTCTCTTTGGTATCAGAAAATACCTTGAATAGAAGCCCTGACCTCTCAGGTGGTGTGGCACCGGTTCCACCGCCTGATCCTGCAGAAGACCTGCTAACTCCTGAAGGAGCAACTCCCTGTGCAGAGGGGGGCACGGAGGCTCTCCCGGAAAATAGGAGGGAGGGACCTGATGGAAGTGGAGAAGGTAGCCCTCTCGCACGACCTGAAGCACCCAGGCATCTGCGGTGATGCTGGACCACCTGTCGGCGAAGTGAACCAGCCGGCCTCCGGTGCTGGGGGGAACCAGCGGGGGGGGAGAGGCTATGCTGAGCGAGTCAAAAACCCCCACCCTGCTGAGCAGGGGCTGGTGGCGCAGGCTTGGGGGCTTGCTGCCTACGGGACCCGTTACCCCGTCCCTTGGCCTGCTGGCCCTGTTGGGGAGCTGCAGGGGCCTGATAATGGGGGTATTGTTTGTAGGCAGCCGCCTTCCTCGGGTAAAAGGTCTTTTTTCCCGAGCCCTTCTTTTTCTGGGAAGGGGCGGAGGTCTTCCTAGAAAGCCTGGTCCTGGTGAGAGTCTCAGTCTCAATTTGTGCAGCCTTTTCCGCCATGGGCTTGCCAAAGAGGTTTTCGCCTCGGCAGGGGACATCGACCAACTTGTCCTGTACCCAGGGCTCAAGGTCGGACGACTGAAGCCAAGCCTGTCGGCGGGCACCGATGCCGGCTGCGGCTACTCGAGCCGAGGCTTCAAAGCCATCATAGGCTGCTCGGGACATGAACTTTGAGCATTCCCGAATACCTGTGGACAAGGCTAGGAACCTCCGCAAGGGTTCCTCGGACAAACCAGCGGAGAAGCCGGCTAGCTCTTTAGCCAGATCCCTGAGATACATGCCCATGTAGAGCTGGTAAGTCTGGACACGACAGGCGAGCATAGAGCCCTGGAAGCACTTTTTGCCAAGGCCATCCAGGTTACGGGCCTCCCTTCCAGGAGGCACCGAGGAGTGCATCTTCTGGCTCTTAAGACGATGCATGGCCGATTCCACTACCATGGAATGGTGTGGCAACTGCGCCTTTTGAAAGCCAGGGCTCTTGCGGACTCGATAGATAGAATCGACCCGCTTGCTCAGGACCGGCGAGGAGGCCGGACTCTCCCACATGCGGAAGAGTAGTCGTTCCAGCATAGGAGGAACCGGCACAGTAAAGTGCTCCCTCGCGGGAGAGTCATACTGGAGGGCGTCGAGCTCTTCGGCTCGAGGCTCCTCCTCGGGGTCCGCAGGGAAGGCCAAAGCCTTGGCCATATCCCTAACGAAATCCGAGAACCGGGCATCCTCCGGGGGGGACTGCTTCCGAGGCTCGGACTCCGGAGAGTCCGATGGGACACACCGAGTCCGGAAAGAATCAGGTGACTCTTCCTCCTCAGACTCCCAGACCGACTCCGACGAGGACTCGGTGGGGTCGGCTCGGGCAGGGTGCGGCGCCAGCCGCCCCGACGCCGAGGGAGTCGGCGTCGGCGACCTCGGTCCCGAACGGGAGGCCGAGGGCGACCTCGACCGAGGATCGACTCGAGTTCTCATCGACTCGAGGATCGGCTCGGTCTCCGGGGTCGACTTGGACGTCGACGTCCCGGCGGTCGGGGCAGCGACGCCAGCGAAGCCAGCGAGCAGTGCCCGCTGCTGGTCCATGAAGGCAGACAATCTGCTCTCCAAGGCCGTCAACCTGAGTCCGAGCTCAGGCGACCCAGCAGCCCCCGACTCGGGCCCCGACGGCGTCGGGCCCGACGTCGGCTGACGCGGAGGCGAGTCCAGAAGGACAACAGGACTTACCCGGGCAGGCATCTCCGACTCCAGGCGAGGTCGCTTCGGGAGGTGTTCCTTCTCCAAGGACCCGGGGCGGCTGTCGGGGCTATGCGACCTGGCCCTCGCGGAGCCAGGAGCGTCCACCGACGCCGCCCTCGCGGGTTTTTCCTTCCGTCGATGGTCCCGGAGGGAGAACCCCGGTCGGAGGAGCTCCGTCGACGGTCCGAACTGGAGCCTTTCGACAGTGAGGCCTCCGACGAGGTCCGGGTACGGCTGGGGTCAGCGAAGATTCTTTCGCGCTGATGCCGCCGACTTCTCAACGCCTTCGAGGACAGTTTGCTGCAGGGCCCACAGATCAGTTCCTCGTGATCTGGGCCCAGGCAGCGGAGGCAAAGGTCGTGTGAGTCGGTGAGTGACATATTTCGGTCACACCGACCACACCGCTTAAAGCCACTGGCAGCCATCGGGGGAAAAAGGGCCCCTGCGAGGTCAAAGGACCGGGCTGCCAGGGAAAAAACGAAAACGAAAGCTGACTTAGTCAGAAAAACCGAAAAACCGTTAGAGGACTCGAGACCGGCGTCGCGAGTCCGGGCGGGAAAACGACCCGAAAGAAAAAAGGATAAATACAGAGGAAAATCAACTTTTTCGCGGGGACAAGACGGGGACGTCTGTAGGGCTCCGCGGAAAAAAGAAGACTGGCTAAGATGGCACCTTCGGGCAGGAAGACTACCGCGCATGCGCGCTGCAATTCCCAAAGGCTTTCTTTGAAAGCTGGGGAAAATTGCTCCGCGAGGGCTCCGTCGGCGCCGACGTCACCCATAAGTGAGGACTGACTTCCTGCTTGGTCCTGGAGAATTAGTATAAAATAAGCCAGAATCAGTCATTGATGCTAACAGGCGCCGCTGGTTGTTTTGAATTATCAGCACCCAGCAATTGGTAGCCGAAAAGTCTGAGACGATTTCCGTGCATTGTTATTAAGTTTAGACACAAACCCTCTGATTTTTTCTGCAACAGCCTGTTTGATTGGAGTAATTTTTCAGAAATCATTGATATTAGGTTACTCTATAAGTTAGACCCGAATCACTTGATTTCTTATAATAGCAACTTTTCTGAACAGATATATTACTTGATTGTATAATTTGGAACTTAATTAAAAATATACCTACAGAATGGGAAACAGCCTTAGTAAATTGGGCTCTAAAGAGAACTACAGTAGAGTACTGCAGGGATATCTCTGCCACCTCTCCTCTCTCCCTCCCCCTGCCACTCTTCAACTTTGGAGATAACTGGGTAGAGGAAGTCTCAGTCTCTGGCTCCTAAATTCAAAGGAAATTGTTAAGCCCTTTTTCGTGATGTTTAAAATTTTTTTTTATTTTTTATTATGTAGTTTTCTATATACCACAATGAGTGTAAGTTCAGGGTGGTGGCATAGAGGTTTGACAAATAAACATGCAAGTCACTTATGAATGGCAGTTAAACTGATCAATCTCTTTAGCACTTCATTCCAGTTTTGACCCAGAGGTTAGATACTCCCCTGGCCGCACCGCTACCAAGACCGACCGTAACGTCTCCATCCGAAAGTGCGACACCCAGAGGCACCTGTTCACCCGCTTTAGATCCAGAATCGGTCACATGGTACCCTCCTTTTTTGGTACCACAAAATAAATTGAGTACCGACCGTAGCCTCGTTCTTCTGGCGGTACCGGCACCACCGCTTTGAGTGTTAGCAACCTTTCCAGCGTCTCCGCACTGCCTCTCTCTTGGCTCTCGTTCTGCATGGAGACTGCACAAACTCGTCCTGCACAGGACGTTGGAATTCGAGAGCATAACCCCACTGCACGACTTCCAACACCCATTGATCCGAAGTAATGTGGGCCCAGGCAGGAACGAAATCTCTTAACCGACCCCCTACCAGCATGGTCCCTGCCTGGACCCCCCTCACTTCATTGCAGCTTCCTGGCGCCCGGGGCCACCGAGGCTGCAAAACCTCTGCCTGCCCCCCGAAACTCCCGAAAACTTGGAGATCTATAGGGAAATCTCCCTCTTTGACCTGGGGTAAACCTAGAGGGTCGAAAACGCCTGAACTCTCTGAGCTGACTGCAGCCCCCCATTCGCACCTGCTTCTGCTTGTCTTCGGGCAAACGCCCACCTTTCGACTCCCCCAAATCCTTCACCAACTTCTCCAACTCCTCCCCAAAAAGGAGCTTACCCTTGAAAGGGAGCTTGGCCAACCTTGCCTTGGACGCCCCATCCGCTGCCCAATTCCGTAGCCAAAAAGATACCGCCTCGCCACCACTACCAAAGACATACTCTTAGCTAGGCTTCTAATCAAATCATATTGAATATCCGCCAGATAGGCCGTCCCCGACTCTATACGGGCCGCTTCATCCGCCTGATCCCCCTTCCATCTCTGAGACCAGCGCAGACATGCCCTAGCCACCCAGGCCCCACAAATCGAGGCCTGCAAGGAAAGAGCATTCACCTCAAACACCTGCCTCAGCAAAGAATCCAATCTCCTGTCCTGTGCATCCTTAAGCGCGGCACTCCCATCGAACGGGACAGTGGTTTTCTTAGTTACCGCGTCCACCTTCGGCGGCTTAAAAATATCCTTTTCTGGTTCTCCCAGAGGATAGAGCCTAGACATGATCCTAGCCCCCCTGAGGCTAGCTTCCGGGGTATCTCATTCCTCCTGAATCATCTCTCTGAAAACCCTATGAATGGGAAAAGACCTCTGCGACTTTCTCACCGCCTGCAATAACGGATCCTCCAGAGCCGTCTCCTCTGTAGAACCTGAAACTGGTACATTTAACGCCTTCAGAGTCTCGGCAATCAAAGCCGAAAGCTCCTCTATCCGGAACACTCTCACTATGCGTGCCTGTTCCTCTGGCTCCGTAATCTCACCTTCCTCTAAATCAGTGGTTCTTAACCTGGGTTCGATCGAACCCTAGAGGCTCGGTGAGTAAGTCTCAGGGGTTCGGCGGAGGTCAAGACACAAGACACGCACCCGACTCACATGATTCGTGATGACACGCCCCGCTTGGCCATCATTGGCTGCAGGTGATCACGCTACATTGCTTGGCCAATCTGTGCTGCAGGGAATTTGGTGCACTCAGTAGTCGACTTGTGACTGTCGTGATGGTATGTCGTGTGATTTCTCTCTTAATATTTTAATCCATACTAACTACGTCGAGCAAAAAAAGAAAGTGGTTGGACGAATATGTACAACATGGATTCGCAAATATAACAGAACATGATGGGAGTCAGCGTCCTATCTGCATGATTTGCAATGCCAAGTTAAGCAATTCTAGTCTAGTACCGGAAAAACTAAAGGAACACGTCCTTAACCTGCATGGAGATGGGGAATACAACGCTTGCTGAATTCAAGGTGAAGAGAGACAGATTTGATGAAAAGGCTACTCTGCCTGCTCTCGGCTTTGTACCCATCAACAAACCGATCCTCACAGCATCGTACGAAGTTGCTTACCTGATCGCAAAGCAGAGTCTAAATCCTGTTCTCCATCCGAAACTTCCAACACGTCCGACGCCAAGTCCTGCTCCTCACCTTCTAAAAGCAGCTTGGACCGTTTGCCTTTCCAGCTACCTCTTCTAACCGAGCCCCAAGCCTCTTAACCCTCTTAGCCCCTCGGGCCTCCGCCCCCAAGGGGCCCATCCCCGAACTCGGACCCCCAACAGCCTGCTGTAACAGCGACAAAAACGGAGGCGAAAAAATCGCTCCCAAACCCTCCTGTAGAGGGCCCTGAGCCAAGACACCATCTGGCGCTGATGACATCTGCTTTTCTCAGTGTATGTGTGTATTTTATATACACACAAACATGTAAATAAAAGGGGACACTTCAGATATCTCTCTACAGCAGAGATTCTCAGAGTTGTCGGAACACACCTAGCCAGTCAGGTTTTCAGGATAATCACAATGAATATAAATGAGAAAATTTGCATGCATTACAAATCTATCATGCATATTTGTTGTAGTTATTCTGAAACATGACTGGCTAGGTGTGTCCCATGACTGGGTTGAGAAAGCGTAGTTATTCACCTGTTAACAGGTGATCTCCGGGAACAGCAGTTATTAAGTCTTCACATATGGGTATCTTTGGTACCAACGGAGTCTGCACGGGAACGCTCCCCAGCATCCAATACGAAAGCTTTTGGGAGCATCCCACAGCGCCTGCGTGCTGCCTTTCCAACTCTCCTTCGTCAGTTGAGTTTATAGCTGAGACAAAAGGAGAGAAGGCGAGAAAGAGAGAGATAACTCCTAGGGGAAGTGGGTGGGTTGTGAAGACTTAATTCCTGCTGTTCCCGGAGATCACTTGTTACAGGTGAGTAACTACGCTATCTCCAGGAACAAGCAGGAATGTAGTCTTCACATATGGGGACTCCCCAGTTGAGAGATGGCAGGACGACGACCCTAGCAAGCTGCGAATCTCTGGTGAGATGGATCATTCTTCCTCCCATGGATCTCTGGCATCGAAAACCCCGGGACGGTGGGTAGGAGTTGTACTAAGTCTGAAAGAGATGCTGTAGAGCAGCCTGTCCAAACGAGGCATCCCGACGGGAGTCCTTGTCCAAACAATAATGGGCTGTAAAGGTGTGTACTGAAGCCCAGATGGCTGCTCTACAGATGTCATCAATGGACACAGAACGAAGATTAGCCATGGAGGTTGCCATGGCTCTCACATTGTGAGCTGTGACATGGCCTTCGAGAGAAAGTCCCTTACTCTCGTATGCAACGGATATGCAATTCGCAATCCATCTAGAGAGAGTTCTTTTGTAAACTGGAAGTCCCAAATGACTAGAATCAAAAGCAATGAAAAGCTGAGAAGATTTTCTGTGTTGCTTAGTTCTTTGAAGGTAAAAAGCTAAGGCTCTTTTACAATCCAAGGTATGAAGGTTCCTTTCTGCACTACAGGCATAAGGCCTAGGAAAGAATACAGGAAGGTAAACCAATTGGTTTAAATGAAAAGGCGAAACTACCTTTGGCATGAAGTGAAGATGAGCCCTAAGAACTACCTTATCATGGTGAAATCTTGTATAAGGAGGATCAGCCACTAAGGCCTGCAACTCACTGATGCGTCTTGCAGAAGTGAGAGCAACTAGGAAGTTGACTTTCCAGGAAAGAAACTTCAGGTCTGTAGTGGCTAAGGGCTCAAAGGGCGGTTTGATAAGCTGCCCGAGAACAAGATTGAGATCCCCCATGCCACTGGTGGCAGCTTAATGGGAGGTTTTGTTAAGAGTAGACCTCTCATAAATCTTGCTACAGGTGGATGAGAGGAGATAGGTTGTCCATCCAAAGGCTTGCAAAAAGCTGCAATGGCACTAAGATGGACCCTTACTGAATTGGTTTTAAGACCAGAATTTGATAAATGGAGGAGATACACTCTAGTAGCAATTCCAGAGGCACCGAAAGGGGGGGTGAAGCCCCCTTTTAGAACACCCATACAGAGAACCTTTTTCATTTGAATGCGTATGATCGCCTTGTGGAGGGTTTTCTGGAGGCCACCAGGATATCCTTTAACTGTTGAGAAAGGTTGATATCTGGAAGCTCTAGGCTTTCAGCAACCAGGCCCTGAGATGTAGGGACTAGGGATTCGGGTGCAATAGCGTCCCGTTCTCCTCGGAAAGAAGGTCTGGAGCGTATCCCAACTCCAGTGGCGTGGCTTGAGAGAGACGTAGAAGAAGAGGATACCACGTTGCCGTGGCCAACGTGGAGCTATGAGAATCATATGTCCTCTGTCTCTCTGAAGCTTGAATAGTGTTTTGGGAATGAGGGGAATGGGTGGGAAGGCATAGAGAAAATCCTGCCCCCAGTGGAGGAGGAAAGCATCTCTTGCCTGACAGTTTTGAGCTGGAATTCTGGAACAGAACCGGGGAAGTTTGGCATTCTGTGGACTTGCAAAGAGGTCTATATATGGGGTTCCCCAGATTTAAAACACTCGAGCAATCTGGTCTGAGTGAAGAGACCATTCGTGTGGTAGCAGTATTCGACTGAGTGTCTGCCCAAAGGTTTTGAATGCCCGGAAGATATACCACTAGGGGTGGATTTGAAGCTCTCTGGTGAGAGCCCACAGTCGCAAAGCTTTGTTGCATAACGACAGAGAGCCCATTCCACCCTGCTTGTTCACACAGAACATGGCTACTTGATTACCGGTTTGAACCAGGACTGTCTTGTAGCTGAGCTGGGCCTGGAATACTCGAAGAGCATGGTATATGGCTCCGAGTTCTAGGGGGCTTTATGTGAAGACAAGCCTCCTGTGAGGTCAAGAGACCCTGAGTAGAGAGATCGTGCAGTTGAGCTCCCCATCCCAACTTGGATGCATCTGTTGTTAGGGTGGCTTGGAACAAAGGCTGCTGGAAAGGAGAGCCTATGAGAAGGTTTTCCAGTGATTGCCACCATTGAAGGGACAAAATGAGACGTGTGGAGTTTCTGATTTTGTCCGATAGGCGACCCGAGGCCTGTGTCCACTGAGAGGAGAGTGTCCACTAGGCTGCTCGCATGTGAAGGCGAGCATAGGGAACCACATGGATAGTGGATGCCATATGACCCAGAAGTTGAAGCATTTCCCGAGCAGTCAGGAAGACTTTCATAGATGCTTGGGATGCCAGCTGCAGTATATGAAGACAGCGAGGCTGTGGTAGGAAAGCCCTTGACTGTCTGGTATCTAGATGAGCCCCTATGAACTCCAAGGACTGAGAAGGGGTGAGCTGGGATTTTTGGAGGTTTATGACCAGTCCCAAGTAGCGAAGGATTCGCAACGTGTGAGAAAGAGCGAAGCTGGCTTCTGGAGCTGTTGGTGCCCGAATGAGCCAGTCGTCTAAGTAGGGGAAGACGAATATTCCCAGAGTTCTCAGGAATGCTGCTATTACTGCCATGCACTTTGTGAAGACTCTTGGGGCAGAAGCCAGCCCGAAGGGAAAAACCCTGTATTGAAAGTGTCTTCTCTGGAAAAGGAATCAAAGGAATTTCCTGTGATCTGTATGGATGAGAATATGAGTATACGCATCCTTTAGATCTAGAGAACATAGCCAATCCTGACTCTGAAGGTATGGCAAGAGTGTTCCGAGGGAAATCATTTTGAATTTTTCTTGGAAAAGATATTTGTTTAATTCTCTGAGGTCTAGAATAGGCCTGTGTCCCCCTGTTTTCTTGGGAATGAGAAAATAGGGGGAGTAAAACCCCGCACCCTGTTGGGGTATGGGTACTTCTTCTATTGTTCCTTGAGCAAGAAGTGATGTGACCTCCTGACCCAAGAGATTGGTGACAGGGACCTGAGGATTGAACTGCTTTATGATTGTAGGAGGGGACAGGATGTGGAAGTGGAGTTTGTACCCCTCTCGTACAATGGACAAAGTCCAGTTTTCTAATGTTATTTGTTGCCATCTACTGGCAAAATGGCATAACCTTCCTGGAATGGTGAGGGGTTCTGGACCTTTCAGGGGCAGAAAGACTAAGTTTTCTAGGAAGGAGTCAAAGCCCCTGAGGAGGCTGAACTTATGGAGCCGAATGAGTTCTTGGAACTTGTGGCTTCCTCTGTCGTCTTTTCTGTTGTTGCCCCTTTTGGGGAACATGAACTGGACAGTGAGTATGATGGGAATAGGATGGGTAAAACGTCTTTTTCTTACTGAAAAAGGGTTTTTTGGCTGACTCTTTCTTTGCTGGGTTGGCTGTAGACTTAGATAGTCTATTCAAGGTAGTATTTTTCAGATTCAAGCTGATTTGCCTTGTCCTGCCAATCCTTGCCAAAGAGATTTTCTCCTGTGCAAGGAATATTTCCCAGTTTCTCTTGTACTCATTGTTCTAAGTTCGATGCCTGGAGCCAGGCAATATGACGTGCACTGATTGAAATAGCAGAAGTTCTGCTAATACATTCAAAGCAATCGAAAGATGCACGGTTCACAAATTTAGAGACATCCTGGGCATGTTTGACCAGAGTAAGAAAATCCCCTCTTTTGTCCTCAGGAAGAGGACTCATAAGCTCTAAGTCTCCTGTAACTTCCTTGAGGAACATTCCCATATAGAGAATGTAAGAGCTGATCCTGGCTGCCAACATGGAGGATTGGAAGCATCGACGCCAACGTTCCCTCTAATTTTCTGAAGGATGTGTGCACATAAAATATCAGCTGTGCAGCTTTTGAAGGAAGGTTAAATTTGTGTGTGCCACATAACGACACTTGGAGTTATATACTTTAAAATTTGACTACACATCAGAATACAGTATGTACACCACATTGATTGCACTAGAAAATATTGTATTACTTGTGAAAACCGTAAATACACAACAACTTTTACATTTTAAGATGTCTGTGTTGTTTTCTATCAGAATCAGAACCGTAATTTTTGTGTGCTCTGTTATAAAGTATGTGCGCTCGCTCGGCGAGGTGTGTGCGCGCGCACACGCGCTCAGCTTAGAGGGAACAGTGATCGACGCCCAAAGGCATTGAGAGTCCTCGACTCCCAGCCCAGAGGATTAGAGGAATGTGTCTTAGCACTCTTAATCCTACGAATTGCCGATTCCACTACCACTGAATAGGGTGGTAATTGAGTCTTTTGAAAACCAGGACAGCTTGGAACTCGGTACATAGTATCGAGTCGTCGGGAGTGTGGAGACACCGTCAAAGGGGTTTCCCACATTCTGAGCATAAGATCCTGCAAGATCCTATGAATGGGCAGGGTAGCTGCCTCTTTAGGAGCTTTAGGATATTGAAGAATTTCAATTCTTCTGCCCTGGGTTCCTTCTCTGGAGTCACCGTGATTGAAAGGCCTCGAGCTACATCACGTATGAAATCCTGGAAGGACATGTCTTCTGGAGGAGACATTCTGCGTTGAGGAGAAGGAGATGGATCCTCCGGAAGGTTTGCTCTGGTACCGGTAGAGTCATCAGAATTGGAAGATTCGAAGTATCTCGGTGACCGGTGTTCGTGCAACGCTTGGTACCGGTACAGCTCGAAGTCGGTATCGGGGTGTCTCGGTACCGGCCCTTCGATGCCTGAGATAGACTCAAGGCTCGGCATGGGCGGAAGCATACCTGCCGAGGCAGATGCACTCTGTACTGGCACCGATGCCGGTACCAATAGCTGTGGAACCGTCCTGTAGCGGTCTTAGCGGTACCAAAGCTGCTAAGAGAGCCGCTAGACTGCATTCGATAGCGAGGAATCTCTGATCCACTGCTGTTGCCGATGCCTGGGTGTCAGTACCGGTGGAAGCAGCTACGACCCCAGAGCATGGCACGAGTTGTTCTGCAGAGGTTGAAGCCTCTGGAACATTCTGGAGTCCCGTTAATGATTTGGAGACCGAGGTCTCCCGCTGGGACTGTTTTGCCGGTGAACTTTCCTCAAGGGCAACGCCAATAGCATCTTGATGCTTGGAAGGAGATCTACCCTTTGAGGACCGGCCAGTCTTAAAAAACTTAGGTTTAGTTACCTGAGATCCATGGGAGGAAGATGAAGCCCTGGAAGATGTCGATACAACAGACATCGTTGTCAGCGGCAAAAAGGGTGCAGAGTTTTGCAGCTCTATTCTGCAGGCCCCTCTTGGTCATCTTTCTGCAGAAGAGACACTCCGATGGAGAATGGTCAGGACCTAAACATTTAAGACACCATTCATGGGTGTCAGTGACGGATATGGTACCGCCACATTTAGAACATTTTTTGAAACCACTAGATGGTTTTTCCATGTCTGAGGAAAAATGGGCCTAGTGCCCAAAATGGCGCCCAACCCCAGGAGGGGAAAGGCTCCTAAAGAAAAGATTTTAGAAGCTAGTTTTGTTTTGTTTTTTTAAAAAGAAAGAAAAGAGAACCGGCGGTACTGGTAGGCATCGAATGGAGGCAGACGAGATTACAAAAAAACAAAATAAGTCAAATAGTTTTTTTGCAGTGACAGGGATACGTCCTGTCGGATCCGCGGAAAACGAAGAACTGACGAAGGAGAGTTGGAAAGGCAGGAAGGCAGCACGCAAGCGCAATGGGATGCTCCCAAAAGCTTTCCTATTGGACGCTGGGGAGCGTTCCCGCATAGGCTCCGTCGGTACCAACGATACCCATATGTGAAGACTGTTCCTGGAGATCCACTGTTCTATAAAATAGTGGTAGAAATGGCTGTGCGTTAGTCTGATTAACAGAAAATAAAACCCACTACTAATAAAGGCACCATCTTCATGAAGCAAACTATAATTTTGCTTATGGGCATGGAAAAGAAAAATGTGTGAAAAAGGAATGCATAACAAATTTCCAGTTAGCTTGGTGCATTTTCCATATAGTACAATGGACAGAAGGAAAGACCCGATTCAGAAATGCTCTCATATTCTGTGACAAGAGTTTCCTAAGCATTAATGCAAACAGAGCAGCATACAAGACTCCTCACAGGACCCTCAATTCTACTGATCTGCAGAAATTTGCAAACCCACCACTTTATATTTCTCATGTTCTCAATGGACAATGCAAAACCACCATAAGCATTTGATACGGAGGAAGGGAGAATACATACAAAATTGAATGTTTTTGGTATCTTCCTTTGGACAGCTATTCCTCCATATAAGTATGGCTTCAGAGCTGTTGTGTTTCCAATACTGAAAGAATAGGGTGATACCACTGAAAGAAACAAGGAAACACATTAATTTTAGCTGATGCCTTTCACTGAGGTACAGTAAGTAGTTTCTTGTCCCCAGAGGGCTTACAATCTAACTTTGTAAGTGAAGCAATAGAGGGCTAAGTGAGTTGCCCAAGATCACAAAGAGCAGCAATGGAATTTCAACCTGGTTTCCTCTGTTCTTAGCTTGCTGCTCTAACCATTAGGCTAGTAAATAAGACCAGGAATGTGATGATCTTAATCCTTTAGTCCTGAGAGAACACTATTTACAAGCTTGGGGAGAAGAAGTGTTAGAAGCATCAAATATGTTGTGCTTTCTTTCAGTATCAATTATATATACTATGTAACACTTACTGCACATCATATCTGGCATTATCCCTGGGTAGGTGCATCTACTACAGGAGATGTAGGCCAAAGTTTTATATCCCCAAAATCTTCCAAGGCCATATCACAATGAGGAAGAACACACATGCAATAGGCAGTATTCAAAAAGGACAGCTGTTGTATAAAGTTAAGTGGAGGATTTATCCATTTATCTTTCTGCCCAATATTTGGTGGGTCTATCCATTTAGGGAGTACCACTGAATATAGTCATGAACTTAAATAATATTGATCCTGTTATCCTTCACACATTTCACAGAGTCTCCACTAGTCATCTATGTGATATGCAAAGGACACACACACACTTTTTCACATTCCTTGTACCTGGTTATGGTTCTTTCAAATGCTCATTTTCTGATCCTGTAAAATATACGAACAGCTGGAAAATACAAAGCTTTTACCAAGTTAAGAATGCTCTGATGTTCCTAAAGCTCCTGAAGATGAAACCAAGGGACCATGGTGAAATTTTCCTTGCCTGTTAATTTCCTTTCCTTGAATCCTGCTAGACCAGTCCAGATGAGTGGGTTATGTTCGCCAACCAGCAGATGGAGACTGCACATGACAAGCTTCAGTGATGTTATCACCTGGATAAGTGGTGTTAAATTTTGGAACACGTCAGTATAACAGCATGATACCTCCTAAGCAGATTTTTTTTTTTTAAGTGCCATCTAGTCAATGCTGACCTTTTGCAACCCAGTAGCCCCTGGGTTTTCTTGGCAAGGTATGACTAGAAGTAAATTGCCAGGCCTTTTTTTCCCCGAGGCAAGGGAGGGTAAAGTGGCTTGGCTCAAGGTCACAAAGAGTGCCAGTGAGAATTGAACTCCAATCTCCTGAGTGTGTTAGACTGTTGCTCTAACCACTAGACTACTCCTTTACTCCAAGCAGATATAGAAGTACTAAAAAAATTAAGTTGAGAAAACACAAAAAATATGAACAATAATTTCCTACAAGAAACAAACGTCTACAAACCTGAAGGGGAATACACTTAAATTTGCTAACCTGAGAGGCAAAAAATCATGACCTGCAGGGTGGGTCTTGAATTAAGTCTAGCAGTATTCAAGGACAGGACATTAACAGGTAAGGAAAATATCACCTTCTTTTCGTCTTGCTAGACCAATCTAGACAAGTGGGATGTAACCAAGCATTTACTGTAGGACCCAGGGTGGGAGGAAGACAAAGTACCCTTAATGACTATATTCTCAAAAGCACACCCTTCACTAGTAGCTACTTCCAACCTGCAGTATTTCACAAAAGTATGCAACACTGACCAAGTCATCACCCTGCAAATGTCTTCCAGAGCCACTTCTTTGGCCTCTGCCCAGGATGATGATGAGCTCATGTGGGATAAGATCTAAGAACAACCAGCAAGTAGACTGAACTGATGGTTTCCTTGATCCAGGGAGCAATGGAAGATTTGAAATCTACCTGTCCCTTTCTAAGGGCCACTGAAAAGATGAAAAGGTGATCCAAAGAACAAAGGAGCTCGTCACCGTCAAGTACTTCCAACACAAAAAGTCAATCATCTGCTGTCCAACACACTAGGTGATCTGTCCTACTGAAAATCCTCAGCTGAAAAAGACAGAAGACAGACCACCTGATTTATATGAAATGGAGAAAGAACTTTAGGCAGAAAGGATGGCACTATATGCAGAGAGTCAGTTCCAGCCAAAAAGTAAAAGACATGAATCATTATGACAGAGCCTGAATCTCCGAAATGCATCTAGCAGGAGGAAGTTACAACCAAGAACATCGCTTTTAACATTAAATACTTAAGGGCTGCCTACTGAAGAGGCTCAAAGGCCTGCAATATCAAGGATAAATCCCACTCCGGGTAAGATGCTAACACCTTAGATGCACCCTCTGTAACAGGCTATAGCCACAAACTGCACCTTCAGAAAATTGAGTGCCAGACTGCCATCAAGCTTTGCCTGTAAAAAGACCAGGACAGAGGCCACATCAGCTTGTCATATGACTAAGGATTTGGAAAAACATCAAAACTCAAATTTGCCAGACCAAAACAGAAGCTAAGGAAATAGATGAGCTACAAGCCTTGATGAGGTTACAACCACCGCCACAAAATATCCTTTATGGATTAGCTTATGCCTCTCTATCATCATCACGTGGAAGGGCAACTACATAGGCCATGTGGTCTTTTTCTGCTGTCATGTTTCTATGTTTCTAATGATCAGGCCATGAGCGAGAAGAAAGCTGGATCCACCATCAGAAGAGGTCCCTGGCACAACAGGCCATGACCCTGAGGCAAGTGTAGTGTGGAACCTATGAGAAGCCTTAGCAGGTTGGCGTATCAAGGTCTGAGAAGTCAGTCCAGGGCCACTAGAATGACCAGCCCTAAATTAGTCTGAACCCAGTGCAGTAGGGGGCGAGACAAAAAGCAGATCCCTCCAGGGGCCACAGCTGATCAAAGCATCGAGCACTACTGTTTGAGGGTCCTTCCTGCAACTGAAGAAGCAGACTGCCTTGGCATTTTGATGTGCTGCCATCAGGTCAAATGCTGTTGGGCCCCAGCATTATACAATGAGACTGAACCCTTGAGGGCTGGAATCCCACTCTCGCCAGGGTCAAGGTGGTTCTGGGGCTGCTCTTCCCTCAAATATTTCTGAAACCTGTCTGTCTCCTCCTTTAGCCAAAGCCCTTGCATGAACTGTCCCAAACAGTAAGCTCCCCAGTCTCTAGATGGCAGAGACTGGCATCTATTGGTTACAACCACCCAACATGGGCATTTTCAGCAGTATCCCCCTTTTTCAGAAAGTAAGCCGAAACATGCCACCAGACCAGAGCCTGCTTAATCCTCCCTGAGAGCAAGAGATGCTGATCATACTGGTGGGAATATGGTGACCAAAAGGACAGAAGAGACCTCTGGAGCAAATGCATACCAGCCCTCGCTCAAGGGACAAGCACCACTGAACCCAGGCGCTGTAGGTAATCCCAGGCCTTTGGCACTGGTAGAGAGCAAAAGGCCCCAAGCTACAACTGCAGCTTGACCACACTTGTCTGGAGTCAGAAAGACCCTTCTGAGCTGCGTATTGAAAAATGTCCATAGGTATAAATCCTAGTAGAGAACTAAGCTGCTGTTCATGTCGTTTAATTTCACTTCATTTATTAAAATGTATATACTACCATTATGGCTACCATAAGGTCTCCTAACTCATAAATAAAAAAAACTGCAGAACCATACCAAAATCCATTACCATAACAGAAGTAGACAATGACAAAAACTACACCAAACAGATCTTCATCCTAGAGTGGAAAAAGTAATGCTTTTAATGAATTATAGAATGCATATTAATTCTTCAGATTACAGATCTTCCAATGGTAATTTAATCCATAACCATGTGACTGCCACTAAAACAGCCCAGATCCTCCAGGCACTGGAGTACCCTCCTGGTGGCTGACGGCACCCTCCTCTGCTTAGAGCAGCCAATTATGCAGATAACGATGAACTTTGATGCCTTGCTTGTGCAGGAAGGTGGCCACCACCCCATGAGGTGGTACTCTCTGCCGTGGCTAAACCAAAAGGAAGGACTTTAAACTGGCACTGCTGGCCTAGGACACAGAAGCAGATACCTCTGGTGAAGATCTCAAATAGGAATATAGAAGACCACCTCAGAAAGCACAGTTACTTACCTGTAACAGGTGATCTCTGGGAACAGCAGGAATAAGTCTTCACATATGGGTATCGTCGGTACCTATGGAGCCTGCGTGGGAACGCTCCCCAGCGTCCAATAAGAAAGCTTTTGGGAGCATCCCACAGCGCCTGCGTGCTGCCTTCCCGCCTTTCCCAACCGCCTCTCTCCAGTTCGAGTTTTAAAGCTGAGGCAAAGAGAGAGAGAGAGAGAGGGAAGGAAAGATAGATAGAGAGATACAACTCCTAGGGGAGGTGGGTGGGTTGTGAAGACTTATTCCTGCTGTTCCCAGAGATCACCTGTTACAGGTAAGTAACTGTGCTATCTCCAGGAACAAGCAGGAATGAGTCTTCACATATGGGGACTCCCTAGCTGCAGATGCCAGGGAGAGACCCCAGAGTTGTGTGTCCTTGAAAAGGGCTCCACCTCCCCCCATGGATCTCTGGCATCCAACCAGGGTAGGTGGGTAGGAGTTGATTAGGAATGGAACAGGTGTTTGAGAACAGCCTGACCAAACGAGGCATCCCGGCGGGAGTCCTTGTCCAAACAGTAATGAGCTGTGAAGGTATGAACCGAGGCCCAGGTGGCCGCTCGACAGATTTGGTCGATGGACACAGAATTTAGGTGAGCCATTGAAGCTGCCATGGCCCTCACATTGTGAGCTGTGACATGGCCTTCCAGAGAAAGGTTCCTACTCTGGTAGGCGAAATAAATACACTGAGCAATCCAGTTGGACAATGTTCTCTTAGAAACTGGAAGTCCTAAATGGGAAGGATCAAAAGCAACAAAGAGTTGAGAAGACTTTCTATGTTGCTGTGTTCTTTGTAAGTAAAAGGCGAGAGCTCTTTTACAATCCAAAGTATGAAGATTCCTCTCTGCACTTGATGCATGAGGTCCTGGAAAAAAGACAGGTAAGTATACCTCTTGATTCAGATGAAAAGGCGAGACCACTTTGGGCATAAAGTGTGGATTGGTCCTGAGGACTACCTTATCATGATGGGTCCTTGTATAAGGAGAATTAGCCACCAAGGCTTGCAACTCACTGATGCGACATGCTGAGGTGACTGCAATGAGAATGATAACCTTCCAAGAAAGAAATTTCAAGGAGGTGGTGGCTAAAGGTTCAAAGGGTGGCTTCATAAGCTGACCAAGAACCAGATTTAAGTCCCATGCCACTGGAGGTGGTCTAATGGGAGGTTTAGTTAAAAGAATGCCTCTCATGAATCTTGCTATAAGAGGATGAGAGGAAATAGGCTGTCCATTGAGAGGCTTGAGGGACGTTGCAATAGCACTCAAATGGACTCTTACTGAATTTGTTTTAAGGCCTGCATGGGATAGATGCAGAAGATACTCTAGTAACGAATTCAGAGGTATTGCAAGAGGGTTAAGACCCTTCTCTGAACACCAAATGGTAAATCTGTTCCATTTGAAAGCATAAGAACGCCTAGTGGAAGGCTTTCTAGAAGCATGAAGAATATCTCTGACTTGCTGAGAAAGATGAAAAACTTGAAGGTCTAGGCCTTCAGCAACCAGGCCCTGAGATGGAGAGACTGGGGGTTTGGGTGCCACAACGTTCCGTCTTCCTGGGATAGAAGATCTGGTGCAGAGCCCAATTCCAGGGAGGGAGCTTGAGAGAGATGCAGAAGTAGAGGGTACCACACTTGGCGTGGCCAATGTGGTGCTATGAGGATCATGGAACCTCGGTCTCTCTGAAGCTTGAAAAGTGTTTTGGGAATTAGGGGAATGGGTGGAAAGGTATAAAGGAAGTCTTGACCCCAGTGAAGAAGGAAGGCATCTTTGGCCAGAACTCCCTGACACGGAATTCTGGAACAGAACCGGGGAAGTTTGGCATTCCACGGACTTGCAAAGAGGTCTATGTCCGGGGTTCCCCAAATTCGAAAAATCCTGACTACCTGGTCCATGTGGAGGGACCACTCGTGTGGAAGCAGAACTCGACTGAGTCTGTCTGCACAAGAGTTTTGAATGCCTGGAAGATATACTGCCATAAGATGAATCTGATGCTCTCTGGCGAAGGCCCACTGTCGCAAAGCTTCGTTGCAAAGCGACAGAGAGCCAGTCCCTCCCTGCTTGTTCACATAGAACATGGCTACTTGGTTGTCCGTGTGGATGAGGACTGTCCTGTAGCTGAGCAGGGAGTGAAACACTCTGAGAGCTAAGAAAATTGCTCTGAGTTCCAAGAGATTGATGTGTAGAGAAGTCTCCTGTGGAGACCAGATGCCCTGGGTGGAGAGATCTTGCAGATGAGCTCACCAACCCACTGAAGAGGCATCTGTTGTAAGGGTTGCTTGGGGAAGTGACTGCTGAAAAGGGGACCCCAGCAACAGGTTTTGAGAGGATTTCCACCACTGGAGAGACCAAAAAAGGCGACTGGAGTTTGCTATTTTGTCTGACAGGCAACCTGATGCCTGAGTCCATTGGGTGGACAAAGTCCATTGAGCTGCCCACATGTGAAGGCGAGTGGATTCCATGTGGCCTAAGAGTTGTAACATTTCCCGAGCAGTTAAATGGGACTTTAACTATTTGGGAGGCTAACTGCACCAAGCGTAGGCAACGAGCCTGAGGAAGATAGGCCCTTGCAGTTGTGGTATCCAGGACAGCCCCTATAAACTCCAGAGATTGAGTAGGGGTGAGATTGGATTTTGGGATGTTTATTACCAATCCCAAATACTGAAGGACACACATTGTGCAGGTTAGAAAAGTCTTGGCCTCTGACTGAGAGGGAGCTCGAATGAGCCAGTCGTCCAGATATGGGAAAACGAATATTCCCAGGGTGCGTAGAAATGCAGCTACTACTGCCATGCATTTCATGAACACCCTTGGTGCGGAGGCCAGACCGAAAGGAAGCACCCTGTATTGGTAGTGCTTTTCTCCAAAAAGGAACCGAAGGAACCTTCTGTGCGTTGGATGGATGAGGACATGGGTGTACGCATCCTTGAGATCTAGAGAACAAAGCCAGTCCTGACTCTGAAGGTATGGAAGCAGAGCACCGAGAGAAATCATCTTGAATTTCTCCTTGAATAGAAATTTGTTCAATTCTCTGAGATCTAAGATGGGTCTATAGCCCCCTGTTTTCTTTGGAATAAGAAAATAAGGGGAGTAGAACCCTGTGCCTTGCTGAAGAAGAGGTACTTCTTCTATTGCCCCTTGGGCAAGAAGGGTGACAATCTCCTGACCCAGAAGATCGAGGAGAGATGTTGGAGAATTGAACTGTTTCACTATGGTGTGAGGGGGAAGGCTTAAGAAATGAAGCTTGTACCCTTCCCTTATGATAGAGAGTGCCCATTGCTCTGCTGTGATTTGTTCCCATCCGGGAGCAAAGTAAGTCAACCTTCCTGGAATGGTGAGAGGCTCTGGATGTTCTAGAGCCAGAAAGGCTAAGCTCTCTAGTTGTAAGTCAAAGGCCCTGAGGGGGCTGAGGCTGTTGGGCGGTAGCAGTCCTAGCAGCCTTCGATTTGGCCTGTTTAGGTGGTTGCTGACGCTTTGCAGCAAAACGACCTGCAGAAGATGCCTGCTGACTATAAGCAGGATAGTATCTTCCCTTTTTAGAAAAAATGTCTTTTTGAACAATCTTTTCTTAACAGGAGCAGAGGTAGACTTCGAAAGTCAATCCAAAGCAGAGTTTTCAGCATCCATCTGATTGGCCTTTGCTTGCCAATCCTTACCAAAAAGGTTTTCACCTGTACAAAGGATATTCCCTAATTCATCTTGTACCCAGAGCTCCAAATCAGAAGCTTGTAACCAAGCAATTCTGCGTGCCCCTATGGCAATAGCCGAAGCTCTGCTTACACACTCAAAAGAGTCAAAGGCTGCATGGTTGGAAAATCTGGAAGCATCTTGGGCATGTTTGAGCCAAGTGAGAAACTCCTGCCTTTTATCCTCTGAAATAAAAGGGATTAAAGTCTGCAGATGTGTGACTTCTTTTAGAAACATCCCTATATAGAGACTATAGGAGTTGATCCTGGCAGCTAGCATAGAAGCTTGGAAAACCCTTCAGCCAAAAGCATCTAGGGTCCTGCATTCAAGCCCTGGAGGATTAGATGAGTGTCTCTTTGCACTCTTTATTTTTCTCATGGCAGACTCTACCACAATAGAGTGGTGAGGAAGCTGAGTTTTGTGGAAGCCAGGACAAGGAGGGACACGATACATGGTGTCTAGCCTGCGAGAATGAGGAGAGGTGGTAAGAGGTGTCTCCCACATCCTCAACATGAGATCATACAGAATCTCATGGACAGGTAAAGTAGCTGCCTCTTTAGGAGTTTTAGGATATTGTAAAATATCTAACTCCTTGGCTCTGGGTTCTGACTCAGGGGCCACTGTGATGGAGAGGCCCCTAGCCACTTCCCTAATGAAGTCTTGAAAAGACATGTCTTCTGGAGGAGACATTCTTAGTTTAGGAGAAGAAGGCTCCTGAGGAAGAAGTATCGATGCCTCGACAGAACCCTCAGAGTCATCTGAGTCTTCAGAGGAATCGAAGTATCGCCTGTCTGGATGCTCCTGTAGAGCCCGATAGCCGTACCGAGTAGGATCAGTATCGGGAGTAACCGGTACCGGTTCGGTACCGATGGGCATCATAGGACAGGGTACCGTTGCAGTCGACACCGAAGCCGATGCCATCGGCACCGGGAGTGATGCCGGTGTCGGAGCCGGTACCGACAACGGGGATTGTTGCGGTACCGGAGGCGTCGCAGCCTGTATGAATGCTGACAGGGTGCGCTGCATGGCCAGAATCTTCTGATCCATCGACGCCACCAATGTCTGGATGTCAGTACCAGTGGGAGCCACCGGTACCCCAGAACACTGCAACAGGTGATCTGTCGAGGCCGAGCCATCGATGTCAACCTGTGACCCCATAGATAACGCTTTGGAAGCCGGAGCTTCCCGCCGGGGTAATTTTGCCGGTGCGGAATCCTCAAGGGCAAGCGCGGAGGCATCTCGATGCTTGGAGGGAGATCTAGCCTTTGAGGACCGGCTAGATTTATGCTTGGTTACCTGAGATCCATGGGAGGAAGAAGCAGCCCTGGAAGACGTCGATGCCACCGAAGCTGCATCAGAGGGAAACAGGGTACTGAGCTTGGCTGCTCGGTTCTGCCGACCTCTTTTAGACATCATGGTACAGGACACACAATCCATGATGGAATGGTCAGGCCCCAAACATTTTTGCACCAGTCATGGGTGTCGGTGACAGAAATAGTACCGCCACATTTTGTGCACTTTTTGAACCCGGAGGCGGGCTTCTCCATGAGGAAAACATTTTTAGGCCTAAGGCCCAAAAACTGAAAATGCACAGTGAAGAAAAGATAAATTATTATTATTTTTTTTGAAAGAAAGAAAAGACCGGCGGTACCGGTCCAACGTCGAAGAAGGCAGACGCGACACAAAAGAATTAAGAAAAAATAAAGAACTTCTTCTGCGGTAACCGGAACACAACCTGCTGGCTCCGCGGAAAAGAAGAACTGGAGAGAGGCGGTTGGGAAAGGCGGGAAGGCAGCACGCAGGCGCTGTGGGATGCTCCCAAAAGTTTTCTTATTGGATGCTGGGGAGCGTTCCCGCACAGGCTCCGTCGGTACTGACGATACCCATATGTGAAGACTCATTCCTGCTTGTTCCTGGAGATAGATCCAAGGACATGAGAAACTCAGCCTCTCACTGCTGCAAAGATTACCTTAAGATTTCCATGTGAAAGCAAGGAAACCACAGGTTTGTATCAACTCCCTTCAGAATCAAAACTGGCCTGCATGACCTCCCTTTCTTTGGAACCTTGAAATAATAGGGTAGGGGTCATGACCATGCTCTTTTGTAGAGATGGAAATGATAGCTTCTAGCTGTATCATGTGCTGTAGGGTTTCCTTGACAGATTCTCTCTTGGCCTGAGACCCACAGGGCGACACTGCAAAAGCACCATGGAGAGGCTCTGCGAATTCTAGGGCACAACCCTTCTGAACAACCTGGAGGACCAATGGTCCAAAATCATCAAGGTCAATTCTGAGAACAGTCTGAGGAGACTTTTATATCAGCTGAACCTCGGAAGGGGCCAACTGCGTATCACCAAGTGCACTTTGGGCCTCCTGAGGAAGGGACAAAGGAGTCAAAAGACCTCCAGTCTCCTTGAAAGGTTGACTCTTCTAAGCATATCTGGCGCATATATCAAGAATACATGGGCAGACTCTTGCATTCCCTAAGGTGGCCACAATCTCTGTGCTAGCTAGCACAAAGAATCCTTGGCCCCTTGCGACAAGTCCTATGGGAGTCTCCAGAAACTCTCCACAGAGAAGACTAACTTTGAAAAAGAGCTTGTTAAGGAACATCTTGAAAGCTGAATCAGCCAATCAAATGTGCAGCCATAGCCATCTGTGTGCCATAACCAATTGCTACTACTGACCTAGACGATACCTGAATCAGGTCATATAAGGTTTCCTCCACAAAGGAAGTGTGAGACTCCAGCCCAGTGGCCTTCAAGCAATTGCTGTATCCAATTAAAGAGTGTCCTAGCCACAATGCCTGCACAGAGCACCACCTGGATACTCAGGGTGGAGACAAGATATTTTTAAGAAGAACTTTCACTTTCCTATCATGTGCCTCCCTGAGAGATGAACCACCCTCCTCAGGAAGTGTGGTTTTTTTCTTGGTCATGGCCATAACAAGCATCCATCCTAGAGACAATAAAATGTTGTTCCAATTCCCCTTGGGAGAGTGGATACAGCCTGGACATAATCCTGGTGACCTTCAGCACCACCTCTGGTAGCTGCCATTCTTGGAGGCTCTGGAACCAGAAAGAACCAAGATGGTCCTCTTAAGCCCTCCTATATAGGATCCATCTCTGGCACCACATTCAGCAGGGGTTTCAGAAATGCACGGCACTATTATTGAATTCTCAGAGCTAAATGTCCTGTAGGGTGGAACTAATAGATCACAGTCAAATCCACTCCCTCTAAAGGGGGGAGGGGGGATATTCCCCCCCCCCCCTTAGGAGACAGGTACCTTGAGAGAGAGCTATCCTCTTCACAATCCTTGCTGGTCCCTCTTGAGGGCAATACAACAGGGTTCTGCAAGCCTCTCCCTTGTGAGAAATAATCTAGGATGATTGGCCCCTAGCAACTGCAGACTTTGCCCCCAGGATCCCCAAGCTCCCCCAAGCCCTCCCCCCACCAGCCCCAACAGAGGGCAGTGGAGCACATGGCTCGGAAATAGATGACAGACAGGCTGCCAGCATTGCTGGACAGCAACCTATATAACTTTTAAGCATCTGTTGTTCAAACCCAACAGAAGAAAGGACAGGGGACTCTGAGGGGCTCCCCTACAGTCACTTGATCCAATCCTAAGTGATCCCAGTCCTACCCACTCTCTTCCTCCCCCGAGAATATGCCGTCAACTAAGATGGCTGCTGTTTTTTTTGGCAGGAAAAATGTATCCAAAGAGATGCGACAGTCGCTGCAATTTTGACTTTGAGCCCCCCAATAGGGGTCCTAAATCAATGAAAAACCCTGCCCCGAAGCGCCTCCATTGCACTCAGGGCAGAAGGAATTGATCACAGAACTAATGCGATGACATGCATAGCACTAGCAACCTAGCATCAAAGCACTGGCAATTATCTTGCAAAAAAAAAAAAAAAAAGTCAAACAGCCATGCCACATTGGTTGGACTTCCTCCCCCTCTTGCCAAACTAGCCTGCCCCACAGCCCTACAGAGTCAAGTACATAGCATTTTTTTAATATGCTTTATTAAACAGAAACTGGATCTAAATAAATTGCCTTTATAATACCCAGGAGGAAGAAACGAGAGGAGAGCCTCAGGACAGAGGAGAAGGAAGATGGGCAAGGACCCTTACTTACACCAGCCACTTGGGGTCTACCTGAGTCTCTCCCTCAGCTCACCAGTGCTGTAACTCGTAGTCGCAGCACTGGAAACAGGGAATCCTCTGGCTCAATAAGGCAGGGGATCAGGCCTAAGGAATTCAACCACAGGGAACACAGATCATAACCCAAACCCAGGGAAATAGGCCTAGCTTCAAATCGCTGCACCAGAGCACACTGCAACCATCTTCTGGAGGCAGAAATATTGCCAAGTTACAAAGCTACCATGCCATTTATACAGGTGATGACATTACTGAAGCTAGTCATGTGCTGCCTCCATCTGCTGGTTTGGGGAACAAACCATTCATCTGGACTAGTCTAGCAGGATAAGGAGGAAACATTTATAAATGAACAGTGCCTTGTGAAAATATTCATCCCCTCTGTTTGTCCTGTTTTGTCACATTACAACCTGGAATTAAAATGGAGTTTTGGGGGATAGCACCATGTGATATACACAATATGCCTATGACTCTGAAGGTGCAAAATACCCTTTATTTTGGCACAAACAATAATTTAAAAAAATATATAAATATAGACATATCAGACGTGTGCATATATATTCACCCCTCAAAGTCAATACGTTTTGCTGCAATTACAGTTGCAAGTCTCTTGGGGTATGTCTCTATTAGCTTAGCACATCTAGCCACTGGGATTTTCACCCATTCCTCAAGGCAAAACCGTTCCAACTCCTTCAAGCTAGATGGGTTGCATTGGTGTACAGCAAGCTTCAAGTCATGCCACAGATTCTCAATTCGATTGAGGTCTGGACTTTGACGAGGCCATTCCAAGGCATTTAAATGTTTCCCTTTAAACCAGCTTTAGCAATATGTTTAGGGTCATTGTCCTGCTGGAAGGTGAACCTCCGTCCCAGTCTCAAATCTCTGGCAGACTGAAACAGGTTTTCCTCAAGAATTGCCCTGTATTTAGTGCCATCCATCGTAACTTCAGTCCTGACCAGTTTGCCTGTTCCTGCCGATGAAAAATATCCCCAAAGCATGATGCTGCCACCACCATGTTTCACCGTTGGAATGTTTGCAGGGTAATGGGAAATGTTGGGTTTGCGCCACACATGGGCATTTCCCATGATGGTCCAAAAGGTCAATTTTTGTCACATCTGACCAGAGAACCTTCTTCCATGTGTTTGAGGGATCCACAACATGCTGCTGTGCAAACTCCAAACATGTTTTCTTATTTCTTTCTTTAAGCAATGGCTTTTTTCTGGCAACTTGTCCATAAAGCCCCACTCTGTGGAGTGTATGGCTTAAAGTGGTCCTATGAACAGATACTCCCATCTCCGCTGTGGATCTTTGCAGCTCCTTCAGTGTTATGCTTCATGTCTTTGTAGCATCTCTAAATAATGCCCTTCTTGCCCGGTCTGTGAGTTTTGGTGGGCGGCCTTCTCTTGTCAGGTTTGTAGTGGTGCCATATTCTTTCCATTTTGTTATAATGGATTTAATGTTGCTCAGTGGGATATTCAGAATTTGGGATATGTTTTTTTTATAACCCAACCTTGATCTATACGTCTCCACAACTTTGTCTCTGACCTGTTTGGAGTGCTCCTTGGTCTTCATGTTGCTTGCTTAGTGGCGATGCAGAGTCAGGGGCCTTTCAGAACAGGTATATTTTATACAGGCATCATGTGACTGATCATGTGACACAGAGTGCACACAAGTGGACCCTAATCAACGAATTATGTGAGTTTGCAGTTAATTGGTTGGACCAGATCTTATTTAGGGGTTTCATAGCAAAAGGGATGAATACATATGTACTCAGAACCTTTCAGTTTTGACTTTTTTTTAATGATATATACACAAGGTATTGTATTGTCATTCCACTTCACCAATTTGGTCTACATTGTTAGGTTCATTACCTAACATCCAAATGAACCTCCATTTTCATTCCAGGTTGTACAGTAGTGGCCAAAATATTAAGGCAGGTTTCTTTTTCTACAATTTATTGTTAAATAATGTACTGTGGAGATGTCACATGTGCTTACTTATTTAATCAGCATGGCGATTAGTCACACCATGCACCTGGCATCCATTTTAGTTTACTTACACTCTTGTAGTAGGTTTCTTGGATGAAGTTTTGAATTTTTACAACTAGGAAAAGATTGAAAGTTACATGTAAAACATACAATCAAGATGGGTAGAAAGTGCGATATTAATGACTTTGTAAAGGGACAAGTTGACACTCCATGCTGAAGGATATTCGCAATGTGCTATTGCAAAACATTTGCATATATCAAGGTGTGCAGTTCAGAATGTTCTGAAATCAGGTGGCCGTAAACATCGTTCGAAATGTGGGCACAGATGGATAATTACTGGACGAGATGACCGATTCCTCAAAAGCATTATTACATCTAGTCCACATACTTCATCTCAATGTGTGGCTCAGTTAGCTAATAATCGAGGAATGAAGATAAGTGCCAGATCTGTCTGATGACGGCTTGTGGATGAATTCAAACTCATGGCCAGAAGACCTGCCAAGAAGCCTATGATGACCAGGAAAAATTGCTGCCCGCATACAGTTTTGTAGCAAGATGAAAGACAAATCTGCTGAATGGTGGGAGAGGGTAATGTTCACAGATGAAAGTACATTTCAACAAGTACGTGGGAGTGGTTACAACTACATCCGTCGACCAGCAGGCAAGAGACTAAATCCGAAGTACACGATCAAGACTGTTAAACACCCACCATCGGTCATGGAATGGGGTGGTATCTCAGCAAATGGACGATGTGGCCTGCACATTTTTGAGAAAGGTGAAAGAGTAAATACTGCAAAGTACGTATCTGTGCTGAATAGTAAAGTTAAAATACACATGAATGTTTCTGGCACAACTATATTTCAGCAGGACTCGGCACTGTGCCACACTACAAAAACAGTCAAAAAATGGTTCGTGGACAACAAGATCAAACTGCTACCAAGTTGGCCATCAAACTCTCCGGATCTCAATGTAATTGAAAACTGTTGGAATCTTATGAAGAAAAAGGTGGCAGCAAACCGTCCAACTTCAGAAGCAGATTTAAAGGACATACTCAAGCATGTATGGGTCAACAAAATCACTCTGGCATACTGTAAAACGCTAGTTAACAGTATGCCTACAAGAAACCAGGCTGTGCTGAAAAATCATGGACACCCTATCAAATATTGACACATATTGTTTCCTGAATAAAACTTTGAAAATTACACATATCTTTGGTTCTTAAAGCTTTTGACCATGAAAGTGACAACATGTACTTTTCTAATAAAATTCTGATATTTTGGACTCTACCTTAATTTTTTGGCCACTACTGTACATAATGCTACAAAACAGGACAAAACCCCAAGGGGATGAATACTTTCACACGGTACTGTATATGATACAATGATTAGCCTACATAACCACTTCCTTAATTTTTTTCCTTTTCTAATTTAACTATGTGCCATTTTAGTAAAATGCAATCAGGTTTTGCACATAATTTGTGTATCTAATGTGTAGTAAGTGCAAGCCTATGCACTGAACACTGGGAGCATTCACAACATGGTCTCATACAGGTAACAAGCAGACAGCATAGTTACTCACCTGTAACAGGTGATCTCCGGTAACAGCAGGAATTTAGTCCTCACATATAGATATCGTCGGTACCGACGGAGCCTGCCCAGGAACGCTCCCCAGCGTCCAATAGAAAGCTTTTAGAAGCATCCCACAGCGCCTGCGTGCTGCCTTCCCACCTTTCCCAACTGCCTCTCTCCAATTGAGTTTAAAGATGAGACAAAAAGAGAGAGAGAGGGAAAGAGAAAGAGATAGATAGAGAGATACAACTCCTAGGGGAGGTGGGTGGGTTGTGAAGACTAAATTCCTGCCGTTCCTGGAGATCACCTGTTACAGGTGAGTAACCATGCTATTCTCCAGGAACAAGCAGGAATGTAGTCCTCACATATGGGGACTACCTAGCTTTAGATGCCAGGGAAAGACCCCAGAGGTTGTGTGCCCCTGTGAAAGGGCTCCACTTCACCCCATGGATCTCTGGCATCCAACCAGGGATGGTGGGTAGGAGTTGATTAGGTATGGAACAGGTGTTGAAGAACAGCCTGACCAAACAAGGCATCCCGGCAGGAGTCCTTGTCCAAGCAGTTATGGGCTGTGAAGGTATGAACCGAGGCCCAGGTGGCTGCTCGACAGATGTCATCGATAGACACAGAGTGCAGATGAGCCACTGAAGCTGCCACAGCTCTCACATTGTGACCTGTGTCATGGCCCTCCAGAGGAAGATTCTTACTCTGATAGGCAAAGGAAATACACTGAGCAATCCAGTTGGACAGTGTTCTCTTGGAGACTGGAAGTCCCAAATGAAAAGGATCAAAAGCAACAAAGAGTTGAGAGGACTTTCTATGTTGCTGTGTTCTTTGTAAGTAAAAAGCTAAAGCTTTTTTACAGTCCAAAGTATGAAGATTCCTTTCTGCATTAGATGCATGAGGCCTTGAAAAAAACAGGCAGGTAGACCGCCTGGTTTAGAGGAAAAGGCGAGACCACCTTTGGCATAAAGTGTGGATGAGTCCTAAGGACTACCTTGTCATGATGGAACCTTGTATAAGGTGGATCAGCTACTAGTGCCTGCAACTCACTGATGCGGCGTGCTGATGTGATTGCAATGAAAAAGATAACTTTCCAAGAAAGGAATTTCAATGAGGTAGTAGCTAAGGGTTCGAAAGGTGGCTTCATGAGCTGACCAAGAACCAGGTTTCAGTCCCATGCCACCGGTGGTGGCCTAATGGGAGGTTTAGCTAGAAGGCGGCCTCTCATAAATGTTGCTATTAGAGGATGGGAGCTGCAATAGCACTCAAATGGACTCTTACTGAGTTAGTTTTAAGTCCTGCATTGGATAAATGAAGGAGAAACTCCAGTAATGATTCCAGAGGTATCGCAAGGAGGTGAAGACCCTTCTGCGAACACCATATGGTAAACCTTTTCCACTTGAAAGCATAAGAGCATCTTGTGGAAGGCTTCCTGGAAGCATAAAGGATATCCTTTACTTGCTGAGGGAGGTCAAGATCATGAAGATCTAGGCCGTCAGCAACCAAGCCCTAAGATGCAGACTGGGGATTGGGATGCCATAACATTCCGTCCTCCTGAGACAGGAGATCTGGAGCAGACCCTAACTCCAGGGAGGGAGCTTGAGAGAGATGTAGAAGCAGAGGGTACCACACTTGCCGTGGCCAATGTGGAGCTATGAGAACCATAAGGCCTCTGTCTCTTTGAAGCTTGAACAGGGTTTTGGGAATTAGGGGAATGGGTGGAAAGGCATACAGGAAGTCTTGACCACAGTAAAGGAGAAAAGCATCCCTGGTCTGAGAGCCATGAGCCAGAATTCTGGAACAGAACCGGGGAAGTTTGGCATTCCACGGACTTGCAAAGAGGTCTATGTCCGGGGTTCCCCAAATTTGAAAAATCTTGGTCACCTGGTCTGCATGCAGAGACCACTCGTGTGGAAGCAGAACTCGACTGAGCCTGTCTGCCCAAGAGATTTGTATGCCTGGAAGATACACTGCTAGGAGATGAATCTGATGCTCTCTGGCGAGGGCCCATAGTCGCAAAGCTTCATTGCAAAGCGACAGAGAGCCTGTTCCCCCCTGCTTGTTCACGTAGAACATGGCTACTTGATTGTCCGTTTGATTGAGGACAGTCTTGTAGCTGAGCAGGGTGTGGAAAACTCAAAGAGCAAGGAAAATTGCTCTAAGCTCCAAGAGATTGATATGTAGATGAGTCTCCTGTGGAGTCCAGGTACCTTGGGTGGAGAGGTCTTGCAGATGAGCTCCCCAACCCATCGGAGAAGCATCTGTCGTGAGAGTTGCCTGGGGTAAGGGTTGTTGAAACGGGGACCCCAGCAACAGGTTTCGAGTGGACTGCCACCATTGGAGGGTCAAAATAAGGCGATTTGTGTTCGCTATTTTGTCTGACAGGCACCCTGATGCCTGGGTCCATTGAGTGGATAAAGTCCACTGGGCTGCTCTCATATGGAGGCGAGCATAAGGAACCACATGCACAGTAGATGCCATGTGGCCTAGTAGTTGTAACATCTCTCGAGCAGTGAGATGAGGTTTTAGCACTGCTTGAGAAGCTAACTGCACCATGCGAAGGCAACGGGCCTGAGGAAGGTAGGCCCTTGCCTCTCTGGTATCGAGCAAAGCCCCTATGAACTCTAAAGATTAATTGGGAGTTAGAGTGGACTTTGGGATGTTTATGACCAGACCCAAGTACTGAAGGATACGCATTGTGCAAGATAGAGAAGTCCTGGCCTCTGACTGATGGGGCTCGAATGAGCCAGTCGTCTAAGTAGGGGAAGACGAATATCCCTAGAGTGCGGAGAAATGCTGCTACCACAGCCATGCATTTCGTGAACACCCTTGGTGCAGAGGCCAGGCCAAAAGGAAGCACCCTGTATTGGTAGTGCTTTCCTTGAAAAAGGAACCGAAGGAACTTTCTGTGAGTTGGATGGATGAGAACATGGGTGTACGCATCCTTGATATCTAGAGAACAAAGTCAATCCTGACTCTAAAGGTATGGCAGCAGAGTTCCTAGAGAAATCATCTTGAATTTCTCTTTGAAAAGTAATTTGTTCAATTCTCTGAGGTCTAAAATAGGCCTGTGTCCCCCTGTTTTCTTTGGGATAAGGAAATAGGGGGAGTAAAACCCTGTACCCTGTTGATGAATGGGTACTTCTTCTATTGCCCCTTGGGCAAGAAGCATAGTGACCTCTTCATCTAACAGGTTGATGAGAGAGATCTGAGAATTGAACTGTCTTACCATTGTGGGAGGGGGCATGCAAAGAAAGTGCAGCTTGTACCCCTCTCTTATAATGGAGAGTGTCCAATGCTCTGCTGTTATCTGCTCCCACCTGGGGGCAAAGTGACATAACCTTCCTGGAATGGTGGAAGGCTCTGGTCCATTGAGGTCCAGGAAGGCTAAGTTCTCTAGATGAAAGTCAAAGGCTTTGTGGAAGCTGAGACTGCTGAGACGGTTGAGGCTTAGCAGTCTTTGCTTTCCTTTGTTTAGGTGGTTGCTGACCTTTCCGGGCAGGCTGACCTGCAGAACGTCCCTGCTGGGAATAAGAGAGATAAAACCTCTTCTTTTTTGAGAATGGTTTCTTGAAAGATTTCTTCCTTGCAGGATCAGCTGTGGCTTTGGATAGCCTATCCAAAGTGGAGTTGTCAGCATCTAATTCATTGGCTTTTTCTTGCCAATTTTTGCCAAATAGACTCTCACCTGTACAAGGGATATTGCCCAGTTTGTCCTGCACCCAGAGCTCCAAATTGGATGCCTGGAGCCAGGCAATTCTACGTGCACCTATGGCAATGGCAGAGGTTCTGCTTATGCACTCAAGACAGTCAAAAGCTGCACGGTTGACCAACTTAGAAACATCTTGGGCATGTTTGACCAGTGCGAGAAAATCCTGCCTTCTATCCTCAGGAAGAAGAGGACTCAAAACCTCTAAATCACCTGTGACTTCTTTAAGGAACATTCCCATATATAAAATATAGGAACTGATCCTGGCAGAAAGCATGGAAGCCTGGAAAGTACGACGTCCAAAGGCATCCAAAGTTCTACACTCACGTCCTGGAGGATTAGAGGCATGCCTCTTTGCACTCCTGATCCTTCTCATAGCTGATTCCACTACAATAGAGTGGTGAGGAAGCTGAGTTTTCTGGAATCCAGGACAAGGAGGGACTCGATACATGATATCCAGTCTGCGAGAGTGAGGAGAGGTGTCTCCCACATTCTCAACATGAGATCATGTAAGATCTCATGGATAGGCAAGGTAGCTGCCTCCTTAGGAGCTTTGGGATATTGTATAATCTCCAACTCCTTAACTCTGGGCTCTGTCTCAGGAGTCACAGTAATGGACAAACCACGAGCCACCTCCCTGATGAAGTCCTGAAAGGAGATATCTTCAGGAGGCACCATCCTACATTTAGGAGAGGAAGGTTCCTCCGGGAGAAGTATTCCGGTACTGACAGAGCTGTCAGAATCCTCAGAGTCCTCTGAGGATTCGAAGTACCTTCTGTCCGGATGCGCTTGAAGAGCCCAATACCCGTACCGACCGAAGTCGGTATGGGGGGGGAATCGGTACCAGGGTATCGGTACCGGAAGCCATCGCATGACTGGGTGCCGGAAAAGACACCGATGTCGATGCTATCGGTACCGATACCGGTACTGGCATCGGTGCCAATACCGGTTGAACTGTCTGACGCAGTTCCGAGGGCGTCGATGCCGCAAGGAGAGCTGCCAGACTGCGTTCAATAGCCAGGAACCTCTGGTCTATCGATGCTGCCAATGCCTGGATGTCGGTACCGGAGGCAGCCGGTACCCCAGAGGATGGCACCAGTAGTTCTGCCGAGGTCAAGGCCTCAAGAACGTTCTGGAGCCCAATAATGCTTTGGAAGCCGAATCCTCCCGCTGGGGCAATTTTACCGGTACAGAACCCTCAAGGGCAACGCCAGAGGCATCTCGATGCTTAGAAGGAGATCTATCCTTTGAAGACCAGCTGGACTTATGTTTCGTTACCTGAGATCCATGGGAGGAAGACAAAGCCCTGGAAGACATCGATGCCACCGAGGCTGCATCGGAGGGAAAAAGGGTGCCGAGCTTGGCAGCTCGGTTTTGTCGACCCCTCTTGGACATCATAGCACAAGCCATACACTCTGAGATGGAGTGGTCAGGACCTAAACATTTGGGGCCCCCCTCGTGGGTGTCGGTGACGGAGATGGTACCGCCACACTTTGTGCACTTTTTAAAACCCGAGGCGGGTTTCTCCATGATGGAGGAAATTTTGGGCCTAAGGCCCAAAATGGCGCATGCAGCTGGAAAAGAAAAGTTAAGAAAAAAAGAATTTTTTTTTTTTAAAAGAAAGAAAGAAGAACCGGCGGTACCGGTATAGCGTTGAGGAAGGCAGACGCGACCACAAAAAGAAGAATAAGGAAAAAAGTTTCTGCGGTGACAGGAACACGACCTGCTGGCTCCGCGGAAAACGAAGAACTGGAGAGAGGCAGTTGGGAAAGGCGGGAAGGCAGCACGCAGGTGCTGTGGGATGCTCCCAAAAGCTTTCTGTTGGACGCTGGGGAGCATTCCCGCGCAGGCTCCGTCGGTACCGACGATACCCATATGTGAGGACTACATTCCTGCTTGTTCCTGGAGATCACCACATTATCATGTGTTAAGCATACTGACAACAGGGATTCAGTTGCTTATTTAGGAAGCAGTATGGGTATCTGCACTATTTGCAACAGTGACAATATGTGGTCAGGTGCTGTGTGCTAACTACAATGGGCACCCCATGCCCATTCCTATTCATTATCTGTCTACTTCCCACCCCATTACACAGTTCCCATATGAATTAGTGCATGCTGTCATGCCAGTGCAATAACAGTTACTGTGGCCATGTGCTAACAGTTACTGCACACTAATTCACTTGCTAATGACTTAGTGCACTTTAGTAAAAGGGCCCTTATATTCTCCACAACTATGGTAGCAAACCTAAACCTAAGTGAGAAACATTTCCTGCTTGCAAGAAATCACTACTTTGTTTTTATGTTCATTGCTGTTTTTAAGTTACAATACAGTTATAAAACAGATTAGCAATCAAAGATTATACAGTTATAAAACAGATTAGAAATCAAAGATTATGTTGACAGGAAATGTCCTCCTAATAATTCACAATTCTACAAAATGTATGCTTAAATGAGGGACAGAATTTGAATTTTCATACTGTGCCTTTTGTATTAATATAGACCAACAAATCTATATCTACACTTTTCCTATGAATACAGTCCATCAGATCCCATTCACAAATAAGATCCCTAAAACTCGAGTGAAATTAACCAAGCCATCAAACACGTCTTCCCCAGTATTCAGTGAAGTGCAATAAACGCTGACCATAGGGAGTGTTAAATGTAGTGGAGAATGGGAAACTCTAGGGCACATGTTTGACATTTCCCCAAAAACAGAAGGATCAAGCAGATTCAATCCTATTTCGGACGTGTGCTGCATCAGATAATTAAGCTGAATGCTAAAGTGATTCTATTGGATAATCCCAAGAGTCTTGGGGCTAAAGAGCAGGGTCCCAAGTGCTTTGTATACAAGGTATGTTTCTTGGAAAGAAGATCTGGATTCTCCCTCCTTTTGAGGTTGATGTAACATGTTCCATAACCTAATGTAGATGAAATATATGGCTGCTGAATACTCCCTTTCAGGGTGGGTGAAGTTCTTGGAGATTTGGGATTCTTTGAGCCTAAGCCTAGAAGCATTGGATTAGTGTGCAGTACCTACTGAGCAGATTCAACATATATTATCTGTGGTTACTTAGAATGGGGAGAAGATGGTCCAGGGTGTGGAGGACTTCAGCCCTGCTTGCATGGGACCTAGGGAAGAATGTGGGAAAAACCACCTCCCGGTTGAGGTGGAAAGAGGAGACCACCTTCGGTAGGAACTTAGGATGAGTCCTAAGGACCACTCTGTTATAGAAACGAGTGTAGGGCCTGTCACAGACCAGGGCCTGAAGTTCACTCACTCGCCTGGCCGGTCAGTACCACTAGGAAGAGAGTCTTCCAAGAAAGGAAGCGAAAAGGGCATGTAGCCATAGGCTCAAAGGGTGGGCGAGTAAGCTGTTGCAAAACCACATTCAACTCCCACTCAGGGGCAGGTGGACAGAGAGGAGGCTTTAGCAGGAGCAAGCCTCTGAGGAACCTGGCCACCAGGGGGTGAACCGACAAAGAGTGCCCCTCCACCATTCAGTGGTGGGCTGCTAAAGCAGAGAGGTGTACCCTAACCGAATTGGACTTAAGACCCTGATTAGACAAGTGCAGCAAGTACTGAAGCACTACTGGCACAGGACAGGAGAAGGGGTTTTCCTGGCGCTGATCACACCACAGGGAGAACCGCCTCCATTTCAGGGCATAAGTCTTTCGGGTGGATTGCTTCCCTGAAGCTAAGACAACCTCTTCGACTTCCTGAGGCAAGCCCCAGGGAGCCAGCACTACCCTTGCAGCTTCCAGGCCATCAAATTGAGAGCTTTGAGATTGGGGTGCAGAAGGGATCCCTGATCCTGAGAAAGAAGATCGGGTTGAAGTCGATAGACGGAAGTCCCCACCTCAGAAAAATGGTCTGGACCACTAAGGGGTGCAGTTGCCACTCGTGAGGTTGTAGAACCCTGCTCAATCTGTCTGCCAGAACGTTTTCCTGGCCAGGAAGATAGACAGCCCTCAGCAGCATGTTGTGTTGAAGGCCAAAGGAGCAGAAGGCCTGAGTCTCTTGACATAAAACATTGCCACTTGGTTGTCGGTCTGCACCAAGACAGCCTGGTGGGCCAAGGTATGGGCGAAGGCCTTGAGGGCTAAACCTATCGCCCTGAGTTCTAGCAGGTTGATCTGCTGAGTGGCCTCCCCCTGTGTCCAAGCAATGTGCACCGCAACCCTGCAAGGAGGCATCGGTTGTGAGTACCACTGTGGGAACAGGTACCTGAAAAAGAATCCCCTGTAGCAGGTTGGCCGGAGACCTCCAGTTCTCTTTGGCACAAGAAAGTACCTGGAGTAGAAGCCCTGCCCCGGCAGGTGGGGAGGTACAGGCTCTACCGCTCTGTCTTGAAGCAGACCTAGCAGTTCCTGGAGAAGGAGTTTCTGATGCAGAGGAGGCCGTGGAGGCTCCCCTGGGAAGTAGGTAGGGGGTACCTGATTGAAATGGAGCAGATAGCCCTGTTGGAGTACGCTCAGTACCCAAGCATCATTTGTGATGGGTGGCCACTGGTGGGCAAACAGGACCAAGCGACCCCCCCGTGCTGAGGTGGGCCAGCAGGGGTGGAGAGGCTATGCAGAGGGAGTCAAAAGACCCCTCACTGCTGAGTAGGAGCAGGAGCTGAGGCTTGGGGGCTTTCTGCCTACGGAGCCCATGTCCCTGCCCCCTTGGCCTGCTGAGGAGCTGGGGAGGCCTGATAATGAGGGAAAGGTTTGTAGGCAGGCGCCTTCCTCGGGTAAAAGGTCTTTTTCCCTGAGCCCTTCTTCTTATGAGAAGGGGCAGAGGTTTTCCTAGACAATCTTGTCCTCGTTAGAGTCTCAGTCTCGAGCTCAGCGGCCTTTTCGGCCATGGGCTTGCCGAAGAGGTTTTCACCCCGGCATGGGACATCGACCAACTTGTCCTGTACCCATGGCTCGAGGTCCGATGACTGCAGCCATGCCTGGCGTCGAGCAGCCATGCCGACCGCCGCTACACGGGCTGAAGCCTCAAAGCCATCGTAGGCTGCCCAGGAGATGAATTTAGAACATTCCCGGACCCCTGAGGACAAGGATTGGAAAATCTGCAAAGGTTCCCCGGAGAGACCAGCCGAGAACCCGGCTAGCTCTTTAGCCAGGTCCCGCAAGTACATGCCCATGTACAGCTGGTAGGCTTGGACACGGCAAGCAAGCATCGAGCCCTGGAAGCACTTTCTGCCGATGGCATCTAGGCTTCAGGACTCCCTGCCCGGGGGCACCACAGAGTGCATCTTCTGGTTCTTCAGACGATGCATGGACGATTCCACAACCATAGAATGGTGCGGCAGCTGCGCCTTCTGAAATCCAGGGCTCTTCTGGACTCGATACATGGAATCGATCTGCTTGCTCAAATCCGACGTCGAGGCTGGTGCCTCCCATATTCTGAAAAGGAGCCGTTCCAGCATCGGAGGAACTGGCACAGTAAAGGCCTCCCTCGGGGGAGAGTCATACTGGAGGGCATCGAGCTCTTCGGCTCGAGGCTCCTCCTCGGGGTCGGCAGGAACATTCAAGGCCTTGGCCATGTCCTTAACGAACTCCGAGAACCAGGTATCCTCTTGAGGGGACCTACTCTGGGGTTCGGACTGCGGCGAGTCCAAAGGGACATACCGAGTACGAAAAGTATTGGGGGACTCCTTGTCCTCCGTCTCCCATGCAGACTCATCCAAAGAAGAGTCGAGGGGCTCCGACCGTGCAGGTTCCAGCAACACCCGCCCCGATGCCGGGGCCATCGGCGTCGACGCCCTCTGTCCCGAACGGGAGGTCGAGGGAGACCGAGACCGGACTCGGGCCTTCATGGCTTCGAGAACCGGCTCGGTCTCCGGGGTCGACTTAGACGTCGACGTCCCGGTGGTCGGGGCAGATGCACCAGTCAGGCTGGCCATCAGCACCCGCTGCTGATCCATAAAGGCAGACAATCTGCACTCCAAGGCTGTCAGCCTGAGTCCAAGCTTAGGAGACTCAGCAGCCACTGACTCGGGCATCGGCGGCACCGGGCCCGACGTCGGCTCCCTAGGAGGAGAGTCCTCGAGGACAACAGGACTTATGTGCTCGACAGACGGGATACCTTAGCTGGCTTCTCCAGCTCCAAGGGCACGGGGCGGTGGTCAGGAGTCCGAGATCTGGCCTTCGAGGAACCAGAAGCTTCCTCCGACACCGCCCTCACAAGCTTTCTCTTCCTCTTATGCTCCCGACTGGGGGTCCCCCTTTCAGAGGAACCCCGACGAAGCTCGGGGTCCAACTCCCGAGATGTCGAGGCCTCTGACAAGGTCCGGGCCCATCCGGAGGCTGAGTCAGAGAAAATCCTCTCCTTCTGACGCTGCCGGCTCCCGAGTGCCTTGGTGAACAATTTTGCCACATGGGACACAGACCTTGGGATCATGGTCAGGCCCGAGGCAGCGCAGGCAGCAGTCGTGTGTGTCGGTAAAAGACATGAGTTTCTTACAACGATCACACTTCTTAAAACCACTGGAGGCCATCAGGGAAAAAAGGGCCCCCGTGAGGTCAAAGGACCGGCCCTCCAGGGAAAAGGAAAAAAAAAAAAAGAGCGCGAACGCATGCCACGAAGGGCAAAAAAAACGAAAAATAGAGATCGGGTCGATACCAGCATAGCGAACATGGGCGAGAAGGGGAACCGGCGTCGAACCGGACAAAAAGAGGCGCAAGAATCGCAGAAAAAAATCCAAATTTTTCCGGGTGACAAGGACAGACGTCCGCTGGGCTCCACGGAAAAAGAAAGACTGAGCAAGATGGCACCTTTGGACGGGAAGGGGACCGCGCATGCGTGGATGTATTCCCAAAGGCTTTCTTAGAAAGCTGGGGAAATGCTCCGCATGGGGGCTCCATCGACGTCGATGTCACCCATATGTAAGGGCTGACTTCCTGCTTGGTCCTGGAGAAAAGTTGGCTGCAGTCAGAGCGCTGTTAAGATTGTACAGAAGAAAAAAAGAAATGGGTTCAGTGGTGGACAAGCCTCATTCAGGTCGTCCACGTGCATCAACATCACGCCAGGACCGCGCACTATGATGCATTTCACTGACTAATCGCAAGTTGACCTCTCCCTCAGCTACTTTGAGAGTGGTCAGACAAGAGTAAGGTCAGTGTCAGCTCATCAACAGTTTGTCGACGGTGCCTGCAGTTTGGTCGCCGGGGCTGCAAAGCACGGAATAAGCCACTGATGAATGACATAAAAGGCACAACCGGATCATGTGGGCGAGAAAGCACTCAACCTGGTAGACAAATGTGGGAAAAGGTGCTATTCAGTGATGAAAACACCTTCTGCCTGTTTGGTAACCAGGCCCACACCTATGTGAGGAGATTTCCTGGAGAGGAATTCAAGCCTGAGTGTCTCAACCTCACTGTGAAGCATCCTTTGAAGGTCATGGTCTGGGGCTGCATGGCTGCCAGTGGCATTGGATGTCTTCACATCGTCGATGGAATGGTCAATGGGGCCAAGTACATCACCATACTGCAAAAGTGCATGGTGCCATCAGCACACCAGCTGTTTCCTGGCCAGTTCCTGTTCCAAGATGACAATACACCCTGCCATCGCTCCAGACAGGTGATCAGCTGGAAGCAGCGGAACAACATCAAGTCAATGGACTGGCCTGCCCAGTCTCCAGATCTGAATCCAATCAAGAACCTGTAGAACGAAGTGGCCTTGGAAATATCCAAGAGGCATCAGACATCAAAGCGTGAGCTGACTGAGCCACTCATTACAGCTTGGAACCGCATTGTCACCAACGATCACCTTGTCAGACTGGTTCATTCAATGCCGACAAGGTGCAGTCAGGTGATTAAGAACAAAGGGTGGCCAATCAAATACCGAGCCATCACTGACACACAAAAATGGGCTTTTTCAAGGCCACATACATTAATTTGAAGGAAACCTGGCGTGCGTCCATAATATTTTAAAGCATACTTATAATAATATATCGTTAGCCAACGATGTACATTACGCGATTTTCACAGAAAAATCTATCAACAGGACAACTATGGGGAACAAACTCAGAAAATAAGGGCCAAACCAATACTAAAAGTTGGCCCTAATAGCCAAATCTATAACTTATCATGAGATACACAGAAAAAGCCACTGGGAGTAAAAAGAAATGAGGATATAAGATCACAAAGTTGAAAAAAACATCAAATTTACAAGCGATTCCAGACTTTTGCACACCACTGTAATTTCATTGTGTGTCCTCTAGTCTTTCTACTTTTTGATGGCGTAAGCAATCGATCTGCGCTTACCCATTCCACTCCATTCATTAATTTATAGAGCTCTATCATATCTCCCCTCAGTCGTCTCTTTTCCAGGTTGAAGAGCCCTAACCTTTTTAGTCTCTCTTCATAGGGGTATCCTTCCATCCTCTTTACCATTTTGGTGGCTCTTCTCTGTACCTTTTCTAATTCCGCTGTATTATTTTAAGATACGGTGAACAGAACTGCACACAATATTCAAGGTGTGGTTGCATCATGGAATGATACAGAGGCATTATAATTTCCTTTGTTTTATTCTCCATTCCTTTCCTTAAGATTCCTCATATTCTATTTGCTTTCCTGGCTGCAGCTGCACACTGGGTGGAGGGTTTCAACATGTTATCCACAATGACACCTAAATCTTTCTCCTAGGTGGTGGTTCCTAATGTGGAACCTTGCATTGTGTAACCATAGTTTCAGTTGTTCTTTCCTAAGTGCCAAACTTTGCACTTGTCCACATTAAATTTCATCTGCCATTTCAAGGTCCAGTCTTCCAATTTATCAAGATCCTCTTGCAATGTTTCACAATCCTCTTGTGTTTTTTACAACTTTGAATAATTTTGTCTCATCTGCAAATCTGATGACTTCACTCTTATTCTCATTTCCAGGTCAATTATGTGTGTTAAAAAGCAGCAGACCCAGCACAGATGCTTGGGAAACTCCACTATTCACCCTTTTCCATTGAGAAAATTGGCCATTTAGCTCTACCCTCTGTTTTTGTATCTTTTAACCAGTTCCTGATCCACAATAGTACACTGTCTCCTATTCCATGACTTTTTAATTTTGCCAAGAGTCTCTCATGAGGGACCTTGCCAAAGGCTTTCTGAAAATGCAGATAGACACAGGTAAGCCCATTGATATAGTCTGTTTATTCACACCTTCAAAAAAATAACAAATTAGTAAGACAAGACCTTCCTTGGCTAAATCCATGTTGGCTTTCTCCCATTAAACCGTGACTTATCTACATATTCAGTACCAGGCAAAATTGTAGAAACCATTATAAAGAACAAAATTACTGATGTCAGGCTCATCGGTCTGTAATTTCCAGGATCACTCCTGAAACCCTTTTTAAAAATTGGCGTTACATTGGTCATTCGCAAATCTTCAGGTACTACAGATGATTTTAATGAGAGTTCACAGATTACTAATAGTAGGTCTGCAATCTCAAATTTCAGTTATTTCAACACCCGAAGATGTATACCATCCAGTGCAGGTGATCGCTACTCTTCAGTTTATCAAATAGTTGTAACATCTTCCCGGTTTATCAATATTTCTTTCAGTTCTTCCAACGCATCACCTTTAAATACCATTTCAGGCATGGATAACTTCCCTACATCATCTTTAGGAAAGACCGAACCAAAGAATTCATTCAATCTCTCCGATATGGCATGGTGCCCTGTTAGTGCTTTTTTACCCCTCTTATCATCTAATGGTCCAACTGACACTCAAGTTTTTTTGCTACAAATGTTTATCATGCTTCCACGACAAGCTTTTTTACATATTCTCTTTGCCTGCCTTATCAATGCCTTGCATCTAACTTGCCAGTGCTTATGTTGTTTCCAGTTTTTCATTTGGTTCCTTTTTCCATTTCCTGAAAGATGCTTTTAAACCATGCTGGCAGTTTTTAGGCCTTCCTTCCACTTTTCTTAAAGCATGGCATACAGCTGGTCTGGGCTTACAAGATAGTATTTTTAAACAATGCCCACACTTGATGTATATCTAACTTTTGCAGCTGCTCCTTTTAGTTTTTTCTGAACTATTTTCCTCATTTTATCATAGCCTCCCGTTTGAAAGTTAAAAGGTAGTACTGTGGATTTCCATGCCATCCTTCCTCCATTTACTAAATCAAATGCGATCATGCTATGATCACTATTGCCAAATGGCTCCAACACCCTTATCTCTTGCACCAGATCCTGTGTGCCACTAAGGACTAGGTCCAAAATAGCTTCCCCTCTTGTCAGTTCATAAACCAGCTGCTCCAAGAAGCAGTCATTTATTTCATCTAGAAACTTTATCTCCCTAGGATGTCCTGCCATAACACTTACCTAGTCAATACCGGGGTAATTGAAATCACCCATTATTATTACTGCGCTGTAACTTTTGTTAACCTCCCTGATTTCTTTGAGCATTTCATCATTCATTTGTTCATTCTGGCCAGGCGGTCAATAGTACACTACCACTGCCATGTCGTTCCCCTACATGGAATTTCAATCCACAGAGATTCTACAGTTATTTTGTTTCTGGCAAAACTGTAATCCTTTGTGACTCAATGCCCTCTCTGCGATATAGTTTGTAACCAGGTATCAGCGTGTCCCATTGGTTGCCCTCCTTCCACAGAGTCTCCAAGATACCAATTATACGGAGTGGAGGAGTGGCCTAGTGGTTGGGGCAAGGTACTTCAGGCCAGGGGTTCAAATCCCACTAGAGGATAGCAACCTTGGGCCGGAAGGACTGGGGTTTCTAAGTCCCACAGGTGCTCCTTGTGGTCTTGGGCAAGCCACTTAACCCTCCATAGCCCATGTTCCCTGTAAAATAGTTATCTCCAAGTTTATAATGCCCTGTTCAATGTAATTTCAGTTTGGTCAATGTAAACCGCACTGATGCAGAATAGCGCGGTATATAAGAGAATGTAAATAAATAAAAATAAATAAAATTATATCTAACCTATCATTTAGTCAAGTGCTATATATTCTAATTCTCACATCTTATTTTTTAGACTTCTAGCATTTGCATACAGGTATTTTAGAGGTGGTATTTTATTCATATTAACCTGGTATCAGTAGAGAGGGGTAATTTGGAATCTTTCAGCTCTGTCTGCTCTGTACTTAAGGGCATCTGGGTTACCTTTATCATTATTGGAACCTCTCTTTTGGGATGCCCTAACGTCCCTCTTTTGCCAGTATCCTTCAAGGATACATCCTTCCTAAATAAGCGCTATTGAGCAACTGCCAGCTTTCCCCTTTTATCTATTTTAAAAGCTGCTCTATCTCCTTCTTAAAAAGTTAATGCCAACAGCCGCGTTCCATCCATGACATTAAATGAGCTGGAGTACTGGGTGGAAGAAGATGAGACCAGAGTGAAAAAGCGGTTAGAGATCATGAATGGGCTGGACCACAAAGTTCAAGCACTAGAAAGACATTGAGATGAACTCATGGACAAAATGCAGGACCTGGAGAATCCTTCTAGACAGAACAACCTGAGTTTCTGAGGAATCCTTGAGGAAGATGAATTTATGGACCATCAGCAAGCGGTGAAAAGAAAGAGTAGTTACTCACCTGTAACAGGTGTTCTCCAGGAGCAGCAGGAATCAGTCCTCACTTATGGGTGACATCGGCGCTGATGGAGCCCCCGTGCAGAGCATTTCCCCAGCTTTCTATGAAAGCCTTTGGGAATACTACATGCATGCGCGGTCCCCTTCCCGCCCAAAGGTGCCATCTTGCCCAGTTAAATGACATAGCTAAAAAACAGCACACAAAAAAATGAAAATATTAACTATGTACAACTGCAACTCCGAGGGGAGGGGGGAGGGTTGTGAGGACTGATTCCTGCTGCTCCTGGAGAACACCTGTTACAGATGAGTAACTACTCTTTCTCCAGGACCAAGCAGGAAGTCAGTCCTCACTTATGGGACTCCCCAGCTTCAGGCTACTGGGGACCCAGAGCTGAAAAATGAGCTCCCTCTAGCCTCAGCACCAGAGAAAGGATTTCGCTGAAAACATACCTCCACTGGTGGCCCAACCAGTGGGCTGGAGGGTAGGAGTTGCCTAAACCTCAAAGAGATTCCGGAGCACTGCCTAACCGAAAGCACTGTCCCTGCGGGACTCCCTCTCCAGGCAGTAATGGGCCGCAAAAGTCTGGCTTGAGGACCAAGTTGCAGCCCTGCAGATGTCTGCCAATGGTACAGAGCGGAGATGAGCTACTGAGGCAGCCATTGCCCTGACACGGTGGGCCGTGACCCGACCCTGCAAAGGAAGGTCAGCTGCCCTGTAAGCCCAGGTGATACAGTCAGCTACCCAGATGGACAAGGTACGCTTGGACACAGGTACCCCCAAGTTATTGGCGTCAAAAGATACGAAGAGCTGAGTAGCCCTCCTATGCCCCTGCGTACGCTCAAGGTAGAAGGATAAGGCCCTCCTACAGTCCAGGGTATGCAGGACTGTCTCAGCCCGGCTGGCATGGGGCCTAGGGAAGAATGTTGGAAGAACCACCTCCTGGTTGAGATGGAAAGAGGAGACAACCTTGGGGAGGAACTTAGGATGAGTCCTAAGGACTACCCTGTTCCTATAGAAGCGAGTGTATGGCCGGTCACAGACCAGGGCTTGAAGTTCACTCACCCGCCTGGCCGAGGTTAAGGCCACTAGGAATAGAGTCTTCCAGGACAGGAAGCATAAAGGACATGTAGCCATTGGTTCAAAGGGTAGGCAAGTTGCTGCAAGACCACATTCAACTCCTACTCAGGGGCTGGCAGACGGAGAGGAGGCTTGAGCAATAGTAAGCCTCTGAGAAATCTGGACACCAAGGAGTGAACTGACAAAGAGTGTCCCTCCACCAGAGAGTGATGAGCTGCCAGAGCAGAGAGGTGGACCCGAACAGAATTGGACTTAAGGCCCTGAATGGCCAAGTGCAGTAGGTACTGGAGCACTACTGGCACAGTGCAGGTGAAAGAATCTTCCTTGCGTTGCTGACACCACAAGGAGAACCTTCTCCACTTTAGGGCATATGTTTTCCTGGAGGATTGCTTCCTAGAAGCCAAGACCACCTCTTCCACTTCATGAGGTAGGCCCCAGGGAGCCAAGTCTACCCTTTCAGCCTCCATGCCATCAGATGGAGAAATTTGAGATTGGGATGCAGAAGGGAACCCTGATCCTGAGAGAAGGTCGGGTTGGAATCCCAGAGGCATGGGTGTCTCCACTGCCAGTTGAAGTAGCAGGGGGAACCAGGGCTGCCTCGGCCACCTGGGAGCAACCAGAAGTACTGAGGCCTTGTCCCTGAGAATCTTGAACAAGGTTCGGGCCACCAGAGGCATGGGAGGAAACGCAGAGAGCAGGCCCTGGGACCAAGAAATCAGAAAGGCATCCGCCACCACCCTTAGGGGATGCAGTTGCCTGGAACAAAACCTTGGCAGCTGGTGATTCAGGGGACTGGCAAAGAGATCCATGTATGGAAGTCCCCATTTCAGGAAAATCTGTTGAACCACCAAAGGGTGCAGCTGCCATTCGTGGGGCTGCAGAATTCTGCTTAAGCGGTCTGTAAGAAAGTTCTCCTGGCCAGGAAAATAAACAGCCCTCAGCAACATCTGGTGCCTGAGGGCAAAAGAGCAAAGGGCCTGTGCTTCCAGGCATAGAGGCCTGTACCCAGTGCCGCCCTGTTTGTTCACATAGAACATGGCCACTTGGTTGTCCGTCTGAACTAGAACAGACTGGTGAGCCAAGGTGTGAGAAAAAGCCTTGAGGGCTAACCGAATAGCCCGCAGTTCCAGTAGGTTGATCTGTTGCGTGGCTTCCCATGGGGACCAGAGGCCTTGGGTGCAGCTCCCTTACAGTGTGCACCCCAGCCCCGCAAGGAGGCATCGGTTGTCAACACCACTGTGGGGGCAGCTACCTGAAAAAGCACCCCCTGCAGCAAGTTGGAGGGGTGTAGCCACCACTGAAGAGAATCCAGGAAAGGTTTGGATACCCTTACTTTGTCTGCTAGGCTCCCTGTGGCCTGCCTCCACTGAGTTCTGAGGCACCGCTGTGCAAGCCTCATGTGGAGGCGGGCATTGGGGGTCACATGCACAGTCGATGCCATGTGTCCCAGGAGCTGCAGACAGAGCCTGGCAGGAATTCTTGGCAGACTGAGAAACCGGGATGCCAACTCCATGAGCCTTTGAGCTCTGTCCTCTGGCAAGTAAGCCCTTGCTTGCAGAGAGTCCAGCCGTGCTCCTATGAACTCGAGGTTCTGGGAGGGGAGCAAAGTGGACTTTGCGAAGTTTATGACAAAGCCTAGGTCTTGAAGGAGTGTGACAGTCCTGAAGGTGGCCTGCCTTGCCTCCTGGTAGGTCTGACCCCAGATGAGCCAGTCGTCCAGATAGGGGAAGACAAATATCCCTTGAGTCCTCAAGTAGGCTGCCACCACAGCTAGGCACTTTGTAAAGACCCGTGGAGCGGAAGTTAGGCCAAAAGGCACCACCCTGTACTGGTAATGGTTTCCTCCCACCACGAACCTGAGGTACTTTCTGTGGTCTGGATGAATGAGGATGTGAGTGTACGCATCCTTTACATCTAAGGAGTATAGCCAATCTCCCTGCTGGAGGTAGGGAAGAAGTGTTCCAAGAGTAAGCATCTTGAACTTCTCTTTCTCCAAGAACTTGTTGAGGTTTCTGAGGTCTAGGATAGGCCTTAGGCCTTCTGTTCTCTTTGGCACCAGAAAATACCTGGAGTAGAACCCGTGCCCTTTTAGGCGAGGAGGTACCGGCTCCACCGCCTTGTCCAGAAGCAGGCCCTGAAGTTCTTGGAGGAGGAGGTTGGTGTGCAGGAGAGGCCTCAGAGGTTCTCCTGGAAAATAGACAGGAGGTAGCTGTTGGAAATGAAGCATATAGCCTTGGTGAATGATGCTTAAAACCCAAGCATCCCCTGTAATGGGTGGCCACTGGTGGGCAAACAGGGCTAAGTGACCTCCTGTGCAGGGATGGGACAGCAGGGACGGAGAGGCTATGCCTTGGGAGTCAAAAACCCCCTCCCTGCTGGGTGGGAGCAGGAGCCGGAGGCTTGGGGGTCTTCTGCCTACGGGGCCCATGTCCCTGCCCCTTGGCCTGCTGCCCCTGAGGGGGAGCTTGGGAGGCCTGGTATGGAGGGAAAGGTTTGTAGGCAGACACCTTTCTCGGGTAGAAAGACTTTTTACCCGAGCCCTTCTTTTTGTGAGAAGGGAAAGAAGTCTTTCTGGACAGCCTAGTCCTGGTCAGGTGCTCGGTCTCGAGCTCAGCAGCCTTCTCGTCCATGGGTTTGCCAAAACGTTTCTCACCTCGGCAAGGGACATCGACCAACTTATCCTGAACCCAAGGCTCGAGGTCCAATGACTGCAGCCATGCCTGGCGTCGGGCCGCGATGCCGGCGGCCGCCACACAAGCCGAAGCCTCGAAGCCATCATAGGCCGCTCGGGACATGAATTTGGAACAGTCCCGGATACCTGAAGACAAAGACTGGAACCTCGGCAAAGGTTCCCCGGAGAGACCAGCAGAGAACCCGGCAAGCTCCTTTCCAGGTCTCGGAGAAACATGCCCATGTATAGCTGGTATGACTGGACACGGCAAGCAAGCATCGAGCCCTGGAAGCACTTTCTGCCGAAAGCATCCAGGTTGCGGGCCTCCCTACCGGGGGGCACCGCAGAGTGCATCTTCTGGCTCTTCAGTTGATGCATGGCCGATTCCACCACCATGGAATGGTGCGGCAGCTGCGCCTTTTGGAAGCCAGGGCTCTTACGGAGTCGATAAATGGAATCGACCTGCTTGCTCAAGACCGGCGCCGAGGCCGGTGCCTCCTACATCCGGAAGAGGAGCCGTTCCAGCATCGGAGGAACCGGCACAGTAAAGGCCTTCTTCGGAGGAGAGTCATACTGGAGGGCCTCAAGCTCCTCGGCTCGAGGCTCCTCCTCGGGGTCGGCGGGAATCGCAAAGGCCTTGGCCATGTCCCGCACGAACTCTGAGAACCGGGTGTCCTCCGGAGGGGACCTACTCTGGGGCTTGGACTGCGGTGAGTCCGACGGGACGCACAGAGTCCAGAAGGTATTGGGGGACTCCTCATCCTCCGTCTCCCAGGCTGACTCATCGGAAGAGGGGTCAAGGTGGCACCCGCCCCAACGCCGAAGGCACCGGCGTCGACGCCCTCGGTTCCGAGCGGGAGGTCGAGGGAGACCTTGACCGAGGACGACCTCGAGCCTTCATGGTCTCGAGTATTGGCTCGGTCTCCGGGGTCGACTTCGACGTCGATCTCCCGGTGATCGGGGCAGATGCACCAGCGAGGCTGGCCATGAGTACCCGCTGCTGCTCCATGAAGGCAGACAATCTGCACTCCAAGGCTGTCAACCTGAGTCCAAGCTCAGGAGACTCAGCAGCCACTGACTCGGGCCCCGGCGGCGCCGGGCCCGTCATCGGCTCCCTCGGACGAGAGTCCACGAGGACTACAGGACTTACGTGTCTGACAGTCTCCGACTCTAAACAAGGTACTTTGGATGGCTTCTCCTGCTCCAAAGGCCCAAGACGGCGGTCGGGGGTCTTAGACCTGGCCCTTGAGGAACCAGGGACCTCCTCCGATGCCGCCCTCATGAGCCGTTTCTTCCTCTTGCGTTCCCGGTCGGGGGACCCCCTGTCCGAGGAACCCCGGCGATGCTCGGGATCAGACTCCCGAGACGTCGAGGCCTCAGACGAAGTCCGGGCCCAGCCGGAGGGAGAGTCCGAAAAAATCCTTTCCTTCTGGTGCTGACGGCTTCGAAGTGCCTTGGTGGACATTTTACCACACGGGCCACAGATCATGGGGTCATGATCTGGGCTGAGACTCCGAAGGCAGCAGTCGTGGGTGTCGGTGAGAGACATTAGTTTCTTGCACCCATCACACTTCTTGAAACCACTAGAAGCCATCAGGGAAAAAAGGGACCCCGCGAGGTCAAAAGGGAAAACAGAAAAAAGGGCGCGAATGCCAGCCACTAAGGGCAAAAACCGAAAAATAGAGAACAAGCTCGATACTGTTGTACCGAACCTGGCGGGAAGGGGAACCGGCGTCAAACTCTAAGAAAAAGCGAAGAAATCTTCAAGAAAAAAATCAACTTTTCCCGGGTGACTAGGACGAACGTCCGAAGGGCTCCACAGAAAAAGAGAGACTGGGCAAGATGGAACCTTTGGGCGGGAAGGGGACCGCGCATGCATGTAGTATTCCCAAAGGCTTTCATAGAAAGCTGGGGAAATGCTCCGCACGGGGGCTCCATCGGCGCCGATGTCACCCATAAGTGAGGGCTGACTTCCTGCTTGGTCCTGGATAATTACTAAGGCAATCCTGTTGGCAGCTAATATGGAGTACGAGGGTCTCAATATGAGGACTGACTGTGCACATTGGGTGATGTGTCCCTTCGGCCTTAACTGACCCTACAATATCACTGCTTGTTACCAAGATTTCAGTGTGAAGGAAGAAGTCGCTAATAAACTCCGGGTGCTGGATGCCCTGCAGTGGGAGTCATGTAAAGTGGAGGTATATGCTGACTTGGCCCATGCAATACTCCATAGAGGACGGGAAATGAAAAATGTGCTGCAGAAGCTTCGCATGGAGAACATGAGGAATAGCTGGGCCTTCCCCTTTGGACTCAACTTCACTCACAAGGGGAAATGGTGGCGGGTCCGCATGAGGGGTGAGTTGGTCAAGATACTGGCGGAGGCGGGGATTGGGAGCCTTGATCCTGAACCATCGAGTGTTGGTTTGGGAGTAGTAAGAAGAGGAGGAAAAATAAAAAAAAGTTGTTCAAGATCAGAATCAATTGCAGGTCAATCACAAGAAGAAAGTACTCGTCTCAGCATTCCTACTGACTCTTTTTAAAGACTCATTAAACCAAATCTTTCTAATACATACTGACAAATATTTGTAAGATTATCTTAATTACTAATCAAAAAATTACCATCTATAATACATTATATAATACTAATTAAATAAGATTGGATGCCCTACTGCATGACTTACCTGTTATTTGATGTGTTGTGCCGTTTAAAGAGGACATGCCATTAACTTCTCGAAAGGTTACAAACTGCCCTGTCTCAAGTTTGTGTGGACGATTTTCAAGACAGGTAACAATGCCCGGATCTGACTGCAAAAGAATTGACTCACAGCTTAGATTTACGACATTTAAGATAATTTGTCCAAGTTTAAATGTAGTTTGACACTGGCTATAGCCACAGTTTAACAATAATTTTAATGTTAGAGAATAAAACAGTTATGGTTTATGGTTTATTAGAACTTGATACACTACTCTTAAAGTACATAGCAGTTTACAAAATGAAATCAAATTAAACAAATTATAACAGATATAAAGAAAAGAAGAAAGGGAGAGATAGTACAGGACAGACAAGCGAGGGGACACCATTAGTTATGGTTGCACAGAATTCCTGGTAAAAAAATAATCTTTGGAATAAATATCTATAGCTGAATCAGTGATTTCACAAAGCATAAAATCCAGTTAGCATGTTCCATAGAGTTGCTGCAAATCAACCAAACTTTGGGCCACTCAGGAAACAGGAAGATTGTCATAAGTTATTTATGACCCAAAGAAAAAGACCTATTCTCAATAAAGGTTCTTTACTGTCATCCTAAATATCTAATAGTTTTGTTGGAGCAGTGGTCTGTCTGTGTGAAGACTTAACCCCTACAACAGACCATGCCCATTTTAATCATTTTATGCAGTAAAATGTGCTCAATAACTCAAATCACTTATCTTGTAATCCATCAATTCTTGAAGCAAGCACAACCTCAAAGAGAAAAAAGTACCCAGTGTTTGCTTCTTTATAAATTGTGGGAGGTCGTGCTTGTTCCAAGATTTGATGGATTGCAAGATAAGTGATTTGAGTTACTGAACACATTTTACTGCATAAAATGATTAAAAAGGACACGGTCTATCGTAGTGTAGCAGCGAAGTGCAGACAATGAATAAATCCAGGAGTCAAATGCAGGGTCCAAGTCAATTTATTGTGCACAAGGCCCAGACAGTCAAGCTTCAAAAAAGACTGAGCAAAGTTCTTACAGAAACATATTCATTTTATACATTTCTTTTCAGTTTGATACATGCAGACTTTCTATTGGTCCCAACGCCCCATGCATTTGTCCAATCGGAGATCCCTCCTGGGCCTAGCACCCAGCTCCCTCCTCTAGGATTGTTCTAACAATGGCACAGTTTCTAGGTATGGATACAATTCTACTGCAAGGTCGTTTCTAGCTCTAGGAATGCAAGTACTGAAACATTTCTATCCTCAGAACACAAGAGAATAATGAAGGATTTATGAATTCATGAAAAACTTATTAAGCAGTTTAAAGCAATTTTAAGCAATTTTCTCAGTCTTTCACAGATTTTTGGTTCTTTACTAAGATGGGGGTTGGAATCAGGGCCTAACTTACAGGCCTCTCATATTTGCAGGCTATCATAGGCCATAGCCTACCACAGTAGGTTAAGTCCTCACACAGACCACTGGCCTGACAAAATTATTAGATATTTAGGAGGACAGTAGAGAACTTTTATTGAGCATAGGTCTCTTCCTTTGGGTTTATTGTTTGGGGCTTGATCTTCTTTTCTTTAGTCCTTTGAGATATTAATAGTGTGATAAGTTATTTATGAGCAGTCTAGCTAGAGCAAGCCCCCATGGAGACAATGGCTCAGCTAGCAAGATGCCTGCCTTTCATCCCAAAGGTTACTAGTTTGAAACTGGCCAGTGACAAAACTGGAGAGGGAAAATGGGAGGGGGATGGGGATAGGAAGCAGAGGAAAGGGAAAGAGAGAGAACCTCTGAGTGATACGAATGAAAGTTTGCAGCACCAGTTCCTAGTCCAGATTCCATTTGAGTTGAAATATAGAGGAATACAGGAAAACTGCTAATTCAAAAAAGGGGAAAAACAGACATTCAATTCCACAGAAAGATCTGGTTTTGAGAGGAAGCTTTCACAAGCATTACTTTTTATAGGTATGCAGTTTGTATGCCAAACTAGGAAATAAAAGGCATAGAACACTTTAACCCCCTAAATGTCTAACACAAATATATGGATAAACTGATATTGGTAGAGGTCAAACGTTCCTAACCTTTTTGGTTGGGTAGACCCATTAAACTACAAGAAATTCATGCATCCCTATTTCATGCCCACAACTCTTCCTGGATCCCCTCTTCTCAGCATCAAACCTGTCTATGCTGGCCCTCATCTCCCCTTTCCCCTTCCTGTCTCCACTTGCCTTCTTCTCTTGCCCCCTCCAGTCTCAATCTATTTCTTTCTCTCTCCCTTCCTCCACCCAGTTCTCTCCAGTCTTTTCTCCCTTCTCCCAGCCAATCCCCACCAGCCTGCCTCTTTTCTCTCTCTTCTATGTCCTGCAAATTTCCTATAATGGTCTCACAAACCTCCAGAGTTCCACAAACTGGGGAAAACAGTTACTCACCTGTAACAGCAGGAATTTAGCCTTCACATATGGGTGACATCAGTACCGACTGAGCCTGTGCGGGAACACCCCCCAGCATCCAATAGGAAAGCTTTTGGGAGCATCCACTGCGCCTGTGTAGTTGCCTTCCAGCCTTTCCAGCTCTCCCTCCTCAGTTTAATTTGTAGCTGAGATAAAAGGAGAGAAATAGAAAAAAAGAGAAGCCCTACAACTCCTAGAGAAGGAGGGTGGGTTGTGAAGACTAAATTCCTGCTGTTCCCGGAGATCACCTATTACAGGTGAGTAACTACGCTATCTCCAGGAACAAGCAGGAACGTAGCCTTCACATAGCTAGAAAATGCCAGAGAGATGACCTCAGAATCGGCTGTGGTTTGTCCCAGGTATGCCAAAAGAGGAGTTGCTCTAAGTCTGAAAGAGATGCTGGAGAACAGCCTGGCCAAACATGGCATCCCAGCGGGAGTCCTTGCGCAGACAGTAGCAAGCAGCAAAAGTATGGACCGAAGACCAAGTTGCTGCTTTGCAGATCTCATCAATAGCTACAGATCGTAGATTTGCCATTGAGGTAGCCATGGCTCGAACATTATAGGCTGTGACATGACCCTTGAGGCAGAGTCCTGCCTTCTCATAAGCAAAATCAGCTATCCAAATAGAGAGAGTACGTTTGGAGATTGGCAACCCAAGGTGACTAGAGACAAAGAACATCTGAGAAGCTTCCTGGTGCTCTCAAGTCCTCTGAAGATAAAAAGCTAAGGCACATTTACAATCCAGTGTGGAGGGTTACTTCTGCCCTAGATGAGTGTGGTCTAGGAAAAAAACACAGGGAAGTAGACTGACTGGTTCAATGAAAGGGCGAGACCACCTTTGGCATGAAGTGAGGATGAGTCCTAAGGACTACCTTATCATGGTGGAACAGTGTGTAAGGTGGGTCAGCCACTACCTGGAGCTCACTAACGTGCCTTCCTGAAGTGAGGGCAATGAGGAAGATGACCTTCCATGTGAGAAACGTTAAGTGACGCAGTGGCTAGAGGTTCAAAGGGCGGCTTGAGAAGCTGTCCTAGAACAACACAGAGGCCCCATGCCACTGGTGGTGGCTTAATGGGAGGCTTGGTTAATAGAAGACCCCTCATGAAGCATGCTACGAGTGGCTGAGAGATAAGCTGGCCATCTAAATGCATGTGAGAGGCCGCAATTGCACTTAGGCGTACTCTTACCGAATTGGTTTTGAGTCCAGAAGAAGATAGGTGGAGGATATACTCAAGCAGAGCCTCCACCGGAGCTGAGAAGGAATTAAGATTCTTCTGAGAACACCAGAAAGAAACCTATGCCACTTGAAAGCATAGGACCGTCTGGTGGATGGTTTTCTAGAAGCCAAGAGGATGTCTTTAACTTCCTGGGGAAGGTTAATATCTTGGAAAGCTATGCCTTCAGCAGCCATGCTGTGAGATGGAGAGACTGCAGAATGGGATGGAGCAGTGTCCCCCCTTCCTCAGAGAGGAGATCTGGAGCAGACCCCAGATGTATGGTTTGAGCCTGAGACAGATGTAGGAGGACAGGGTACCACGGTTGATGTGGCCAGCGTGGGGCTATGAGTATCATGAAGCCCCTGTGTCTGGAGTTTGAAAAGATTCTTGGGAATTAGAGGAATGGGAAGGAAGGCATATAGGAAGCCATGTGCCCAGTGGAGGTAAAAAGCATCCACTTGTTGGCTGTCCGGCGCAGGAGTTCTGGTACAAAAGCGAGGGAGCTTGACATTCTGAAGACTTACGAAAAGGTCTATCTCTAGAGTCCCCCAGATCTGAAAGATGTAGAAGACTGTGTACTTGAAGAGACCACCTGTGAGAGAGAAGGGGTCTGGCAGCTAAACCACTGTTTGCACGCGAGATACACCGCTTGGGGGTGAATGTGATGATGTATGTCAAAGGAACAGAGATGCAGAGCCTCGCTGCAGAGGGTCCAAGATAAAAAAGTTCTTTGATATGTATAAAGTGTATTCACAATTAGCATGGATGCAGAAGAGACAGTGCATGGTAAAGTACCATGTGCAGTCCAAGTCCTTCTCCGCCCATAGCCTGCCCAGTTACCATCACAGAACAAGGCATGTAGTTAAGTATACAAATTAGCATGTGCTGTCAGCTATTTATTTTATTTACTTCAACAATCTGATATACCACTAGTAAGCCAAGCCATCATAGTCGTTTACAAAGCAAAAGCCCAACAGGGGAAAGAAACAAAGAGGAAAAGAAACAAAGAGGGAGAGAAGAGAGAGAGGGGGTACAGAGGAGAGAGGACAAAAGTTACAATGTATTAAAAAAGAAGGAACTCAAGAGGAGGGTACAGATAAAAGAATGGATCCTTCTATAACAAAGAGACTAGGTGGGGAAGGAAGTCAGGAAAGTTAAAATAAAAAAGCCAGGTCTTAAGGGCTTTCTTAAACTTGGGAAAGGAGGGTTTCTGTCTGAGTTCCAGGGGAAGGGAGTTCCACAAGTGGGGACCGCAGTAGGAAAAAGTAGACTCTCGGGTAAACAACCAGAGTGCGGGGGAAGCGACATACTCATGCACTAATACAGCTTAGTGCACTTTAGTAAACAAGCCCTTGTGTCTTTTCATAGACCTCTGGTTTACCACAGCAGCAATTAGTGCAGGTGCTCTCTCCCTCAATGGCATGGCTAGGGGAGACCCATTGTAAAACATACATATTATAAATGGAAATTCTGTAACTCAGCTCCACAGGGTATTCTATTAGTTTTTTTTCAAAAAGAAAGGTAGTGGGTCTCTAAAGATTTTGCTGTTTGGATTAAAGGGTTGAATTGAGGCAAATTATTTATGTATTTGGATTGTTTTGTTATTAACTGCATTTTATTTTTTGTTTTATTTTGTATAGCGTTTGCCACCTAGAAATCTGTATGCAAAAGCTAGAAGTCTAAAAAATAAGATGAGCAAGCTAGAATAGATATAACTGGCATCTGAGACCTGTTGGAAGGAGGATAACCAATCGGACACTGACCAGGGTAGAAATTATATTGTAACATCGGTGCCGATGGAGCCCCGCAGAAGCATCTCCCCAGCATTAAAAAAAAAGCCTTTGGGAAATGCCACCACACATGCATCGTCCCCTTCCTGCCCAAGGTGCCATCTTAGTCAGTCAGATGACATAGCTAGAGCCGACAAGAGATGGCAAAAATTACAGCAACTTCACGAGGAGGAGGGAGGGTTGTGAGGACCGATTCCTGCTATCCCTGGAGAACGCCTGTTACAGGTGAGTAACTATGTTTTCTCCAGGAACAAGTAGGAAGTCAGTCCTCACATATGGGACTCCCTAGCTATAGGCTACCAAGATCCTGTAAAAAAAAAGAAAACACAGCTCAGCCAAGCGCAGAGATGAGGAGAGATTATGGGGACCCCAGTGTCCAGGGAGAACCATCGCTCTGGTAGCTGGAACAAGAAGGGTCAGAGGGCAGGAGTTACCTAAACCCCAAACAGATTATGGAGTATGGTCTGCCCCAAGGCACTGTCGTCGGGACTCCCTTTCCAGGCAGTAGTGAGCTGCAAAGGTGTGAACCAAGGACCAAGTGGCGGCGCTGGCTTGCTACTGAGGTTGCTATAGCCCTGACATTGTGTGCCGTGACCCGGCGCACCAACGAGATCCCAGCCTGATCGTGGGCAAAGGCGATGCAGTCCCCCATCCAGGTGGACAGGGTCCGCTTGGTAACAGAATCCCCTAGATCTGAAAGATGTAGGAGAGTGTGTGTACATGAAGAGACCACTTGTGAGGGAGAAGGAGTCTGTCAGCTAAAACATTGTGTTTGCCCACGAGATATACCGCTTGGAGGTGAATGTGATGATGTATAGCAAAGGAACAGAGATGCAGAGCCTCGCTGCAGAGGATCCAAGAACCTGTTCCACCTTGGTTGTTCATGTATTACATGGCTACTTGATTGTCGGTTTGGACTAGGACTCCTGCTGAGACAAGAGTCCTTGAGTGGAGAGAGACCCCAGATGGGCTCCCCAGCCCAGTCTGGATGTGTCCATCACCAGGGTACATTGATGTGCAGGAATTTGAAAAGGTGACCCTACAAGATTTTTGGGGATCGCCACCACTGGAGAGACGAGACCAGAAGGGTAGAGACTTATCTTGTCTCCTAGGCGACCTGATGCCAGAGACCACAGGGATGCTAGTGTCCATTGGACTGTGCGCATGTGTAAACGGGCATATGAAACTACATGCACGATGCCATATGATCCAGAAGTTGTAGCATTTCTAAAGCAGTCGGATATTTCTTGAGACAGGCCTGAGATGCTGATTGAGACGAACGCAGCGGAGTTGGGGCAGAAAGCGTAGTTACTCACCTGTGATAGGTATTCTCCGGGGACAGCAGGAATCAGTCCTCACTTATGGGTGATGTTGGCACCGACGGAGCCCTCATGGAAACATCCCCCCAGCTTTCAAAGAAAGCCTCTGGGAGATACCACCATGCATGCGTGGTCCCTTTCGTGCCCAAGGGTGCCATCTTGCTCAGTCAGATGACATAGCTAAAGGACAGCAAAAATAAAAGATAGTAAAGGAACAACTCCAAAGGGAGGAGGGAGGGTTGTGAGGACTGATTCCTGCTGTCCCCAGAGAACACCTGTCACAGGTGTGTAACTACGCTTTCTCCGGGAACAAGCAGGAAGTCAGTCCTCACATATGGGACTCCCCAGCTACAGGCTACAGAAAGCCCACAGCAAAAATAGGGGCTCCGCTCCGTCATGGGGAGCCACAAGCAGCATAGTAGGACCCCTGTGTCCAATGAAACCAGCACTCTGGTAGCCTGAACACAGAAGGGTTGGAGAGTAGGAGCTGCCTAAAGCCCGAAAAGGTTACGGAGCACAGCCTGGCCAAAGGCACTGTCCCGCCAGGACTCCCTTTCCAGGCAGTAATGGGTTGCGAAGATGTGGACTGAAGACCAGGTGGCTGCCCGGCAGATGTCCACCATCGGGACGGAGCGCAAGTTCACCACCAAAGCCGCCATGGCCCTGAGACGGTGCGCTGTGACATGGCCTTCCAGCGGGAGCCTCACCTGCTCATAAGCGAGAGAGATACAGTCCACCACCCATGTGGACAGCATACCCTTGGTCACTGCCTCCCTCAGCCTGCTGGGGTCGTAGGAGATGAAAATCTGAGAGGCTTTGTGGTGACCCTGAGTGCGTTGGATGGTATGGAGGACTGTCTCTGCCCAAATGGAGTGAGGTCTTGGAAAGAAGGTAGGGAGCACCACTTCCTGGTTGAGATGAAAGGATAACACCACCTTCGGCAGGAATTTGGGGTGCGTGTGAAGCACCATTCTGTTCTTGTCATCTCTTGTCGGCTTTTTTTGAATGCTGGGGAGATGCTTCTGCGGGGCTCCATCGGCACCGATGTTACCCAAATGTGAGGACTGATTCCTGTTCTCCCTGGAGAAACATCTGTTACAAGTGAGTATCTACGTTTTTCCTTGGTATCCTCCCTCCATTTAGTAAATGAAATGGATTATGTTAGGCCACATAGCAATAGTCATCATAACACTGGTACTTCTCACACCAGATCCTGCATTCCATTAAGGACTAGGTCGAAGAGCTTCCCCCCATGTCAATTCATGAATCAGCTTCTCCATGAAGTAGTCATATATTTCATCTAGAAACTTTATCTCCCTAGCATGTCCTGATGTAACACTGACCCAGTCTCTACTGGGGTAGTTAAAATCACCCATTATTACTGTGTTGTAAACTTATTAGGCTTCCTAATATCTGTTAGCATTTCATCATCCTTCTGTTCATTCTGGCCATGCAAGGGGCTATCAGGATGAGCAAAGCCCTGTCATGGAGGGTACTAAACAAGGTCTTGGTGATCAGCAGCATAGGAGGGAAGGCGTATCCGAGGCCTTCCGCCCATGAAACCAGGAATGTGTCCGCCACCACCATGGAGGGGTGGGGCTGCCAGGAGCAGAAGCAGTCCAACTCTAGTAAAGCACAGTTACTTACCTGTAACAGGTGATCTCTGGGAACAGCAGGAATAAATCTTCACATATGGGTACGTCAGTACCGACGGAGCCTGCACGGGAACGCTCCTCAGCGTCCAAAAAGAAAGCTTTTGGGAGCATCCCACACACATGCGCGCTGCCTTCCCGCCTAAACATTTCCCTCTCATCAGTTGGGTTTGTAGCCGAGACCGAAGGAGGGAAGTAGACAAATTAGAAAGAGAGAGCAACTCCTAGGGGAGGTGGGTGAGTTGTGAAGACTTATTCCTGCTGTTCCCAGAGATCACCTGTTACAGGTAAGTAACTGTGCTATCTCCAGGAACAAGCAGGAATGAGTCTTCACATATGGGGACTCCCAAGCTAAGATGCCTGGAGGAGGCACCAGCATGTTGCAAATCCAATGGATGGGCCATGCTTATTCCTCAGAACCTCAGGCATCGAAGGGATGGAGGGTAGGAGTTGAACTAGAAAATAAAAAAGGGGCTGTGGAACAGCTTGACTAAACAAGGTATCCAGAGGGGGGTCCTTGTGTAGTTTATAATTGTTAGAAAATATTGAATTCCAATTTTCTAATGTGGATCTTACTCAGAAGTATTGCGAAAGTATTTGTTGAGGTTAATATGGGTCTGTAGTTGAGAGCCAGTACATTACCCTCAAAGAAATTTCCTCACTGTAAAGTAGAGGAAAATAAATTTTGCAATACAGGAAGAGATAAGAAGCCTTAATGGATAGAACTAACCCCAGAAGCAAAAGTGGGGGAGTTTAATGAGGTTGGACTTTGGAGAAAATAGCTAAAGCTTCTGTAAAGTCCAAAGTTTGAACTCATTGTCCTTGGAGCAGAATAAGGCTCTAGGAAAGAGTGGAGATAAATCTGACGGGCTTGGATGAAAAGGTAGAAATACCCTTTGTAGAAAAAAGGATAGATCTTTAAGACCCCCTTTCATCCAAATGAAAGACAAAGACATTTGTAATAGGCGTTGGGCCCCCAATTTCTTGAAGATCAGTAAAGTCTTTCGTAAGTGATGTCACTTATGATAAGGACTTTACATGGAGAGCTTCAGATATGAAGTAGCTGAAAAGGTAATGGTAAAGAAGGTATTTCCTAATGTACCATAGAAATTGGTTGTCCATTAAGTTTTATGATATGCTGGGACAGCATTAATATGGACAGTAAACAAATCTTTCAAAGTCAGATGTTGTATAGAGATTGACCCAATAACAAGAAGGATAAGACCTACTTGAGAATATTGATGGGAAATCTCTGTCTGGTTAAAAATGGAAGAACTATAGAGAGAGTTTCATGGAAGACTGGCACTATGTTTTCCACTGACAAGGAGAGGACTAGATTTCTTTAAAAAAGATCTATCCCCTGAGTAACCAGGTCTTGAGACGTACGTGAAGGAGTGCAGAGGAGACCCTTAGTCTTAAGACAGCAAGTCTGGATCCCTCTATAACTTCAAGTAGTAGCTTGAGAAAAATACGCAGTATAAGGGGATACCATGTTTGCCTCTCTATGAGGGCAATATGAGTATCATGCGGTCTTTTGTTCATCATAAGCTACAATGAAGTATAGAGAAGTGAATAAGGACCGACTGCAGTGAAAAGAATGCATCCCTGTTGTAGAAATTCCAGTGAGATGTGGAACAATCCAGGGAATTGTGCAATTCTGTACACTTTCACGTGGTCTAAGCCCTGGTTACTTTTCCTTAAAAGGAAATTTTTAAGGAAGATGGTAAGATTAGGAAAAAAAAAAAGAGTCATGTAGGAGCATGACTGGGCAGTCTACGAGCTGAAGCCCTTTTTAACCATCTGGAAGCTACCTTTTAGGAGTAGCTCTGAGGCTCTCTGGCAAAGGCCCATAGTTACAGAGCTTTCTTGTATAATTGCAGAGAGCATGTTGTAGGTTGTTTAATTGCCTATGTGCAACCTAATCTATTCTGTTGGCTAAGAATAGTAGACAGGCTTGATGTCTGCAACAATAAATTGTCCAAATGGGTTCTGGAACCTCTCTTGGAATTATCTGTTATTAAGACAGCAGAAAAAAAGTTAGGTCCTATAGGTTGGAGAGGACCAACAGACATAATTTGGAGTGGTAATACTCAATTTCTGTCTGATAAGCTGCCTTAAAGAAATATCTGAGAAGGTTAGCTCAAAGATACACAGAGAAAAGATGAACTGCAAAGGGGAAGAAAAAACTCTGTATGGAAACTACTTACTGGAGTAGGTACTGAAGAAAATCCTATGGGCTTAGAGAATAAGCCCTCCAGTTGATTAGTAGTACTCTTAGAGACTGAATGTCTGGACTAAGAGGGATAGAAGTAATACAGAGTTGAGAAGAATCACAATTTGGTAAGTCTTAGAAGAGGTAGGGGGTCCCCTTGCAGTTAAAAGTATGAGATATCCTCGTACAGGAAACTGTCAAGGTGAAGGGCATAGCTCACCTTGTTGTTAGTTGTTAGTTCTCCTCTTTTTTTTTTTTAAAGGAAAAAAGCTGTTATCCTTAGGGTATGATGATCCTCAATAGCTCTCGGAGCTAAAAGGAGGGATTTCTCTTGTAGCAAGAGATTCATGCCCAGAGACGAGGATTGAGTCAATGTATGACTGATATCTCAACATGGATGAGAGGAACCTTAGATGCTTCTGTTGAAAAGAAGTAGGTTCAGAGGTTCTAAAAACCTCACAGAGGAAAAAATGAATAAAATATCAGAAACCCTGCAACTGCTGGGTTTGCTGAGCCTGCTCAGGTTTTGATTTGCTTAGCCTGGTTTGATGTTCCCTGTTTTTGGGAACATCTGTATTATGGGTAGAAGACAGATAAAACTTTTTTCCCCTAGGGGGATAAAGCTTTTTAGGAGATTTTTTATTAGCTGGGATAGAGGAAAGTTTTGACAATCCTCTGAAAGCAACAGCATCAGTGCTTAACTGATTAGCTTGAAATAAAGTCTCCTTGCTGAAGAGATTTTCACCAGTACAAGGAGCGTTTCCCAGCCTTTCCTGTATCCATATGTCCAAGTCTGAAGCTTGGAGCCAGGCTATGCGTTGTGCTCCTATGGCTATAGCAGAAGTTCTGCTAATAGACTCAAAACAGTCCAGAGAAGCACGATTAAGGAACCTAGAGATATTTTGAGCATGATTGACCAATAAGAAATAGTCTGCTCTTTTATACTCTGGAAGAAAAGGGTTCAAAAACTAAGTTCTTTGTGACCTCTTCAAGAGATAATCCCATATAGAAAATATATGAGAATTCTTGCTGAAAGCATGGATGCCTGGAAGCATCGACGTCCAAAGGCATCTAAAGTCCTAGACTCACGACCTGGCGGATAAGAAGAGTGCTTCTTTGCACTCTTAATCCGCCTCATTGCTGATTCTACAACAATAGAATGATGAGGAAGTTGAGACTTTTGAAAACCTAGAGAAGGTGGCACCTTGTACATGGTGTCAAGTGTCTTAGAATGTGGGGATACCGTTAAAGGAGTTTCCCACATTCTTAATAGTAGATCTTGTAAGATCTGATGCAAAGGAAGCATGATCACCTCCTTTGAAATCCAGGGGAATTGCAGTGTCTCTGAATCCCCCGGTAGGGATTCTTTACCAGGTATAGAAATGGCAAGTAACTTTGCCATATCAAGCAGAAAAGCTTGAAAAGAAATCTCCCCTGAGGAGGACCCTCTAAAATGAGGGGTAAAGGCTAGACTTGTTGAAAAATCAGCCTTGGTACCGATGGATTCATCCCAGTCATCGGGATCGGAAGACTTGAAAGGATGAAGCATCAGATTTTCTTTAAAGCGATGTCTTCGGTACCGCCCGAGGTCAGTACCGAGACAAGTCCATGCAAGAGATCGACTCTAGGCTCGGCATCGAAGGAAGCAAGTCTGTCGAAGAAAGCATGGACGGTACCAACACCGATGCCGATGTCAGTACTGGTACCGGTACCGAAGCCGATACAGATACTCGAGGAACAGTCTGCAGCAACTCTAGCAGTACCGAAGTAGCCGAGAGCGCTAGACTACGTTCATCGGTGAGGAGTGTTTCATCCATCACCACAGCCAATGCCGGGGTGTCGGTACCACTCGAAGCGGCCACAACCACCAAGCATGGCCCAGGTATGTTCATCGAGTTAAGAACCCCGGAAACAACCCAAAACCCCGTTACTGCTTTAGAGCCTGAAGACTCCCGCCGGGGCTTTAATGCCAAAATGTCCTTGAGGGCAAGGCCGAAGCCATCTCGATGCTGAGAAGGAGATCTACCACTCGAGGACTGGCTAGTCTTTACAGACTTTTGTTTGGTTAACTGATGCTGTGAAGAAGAAGATATTCTAGCTGGTGACATTGAGTGCGATGTGAACCGGGTATAGAGTTGTGCTCAATCCTGAAGACTTCTTCTGTTTGAGCTACAGCAGGAGAGACACTCCAGAGGGCAATGGTCAGGACCTAAACATTTTAGACACCAAGTACGAGTGTCTGAAAATATATTTGTACCGCCACACTTTGAGCATTTCTTAAGGATAGTGGCTGGCTTTTCCATAATGGAAGAATAGAGGCCTAGTGGCCTAGAAACCGTCAGGCACTAAACAGGAAAAAATTTCTAAGAAAAGAAGAAATTCTTTACTTAAAAGAAAGAAAAGCGAGGAGGAAGTGACGTCATCGGTGTGGATGGCAGCTTAAGAGAGGAGCTCCGGAGCAAAACCCCGAAAGTGGTGGCTAGTGTGGCCCCCCCCCCCAAGCGAGCACCCCCCGGATCGAAGGGCGAGGCGGTGGAAAAGGTAGAGAGGCCGGCGGCGGGATGACGACGTGCAAAAAACCGGCGGATTTGAAGGAGTTCGCGTATGGCGGTGGACAGATCGGAGGCAGAGAGGCCAAGATGGCGGCGGGAGACCGCGTGCCCCGGGACTCGGGAGAGCGTACGATGCAGCGTACAGCTGATACTGAGAGGGGCACGATGGTGGTAAATAACGTAAGCCGCGCTGAGCTGAAGGCCTGGTTCGACGAGCTTAAGTCTGAGCTGGCTGCCGTTAAATCTGAAGTGGGGGAGGTCTGTAATGAGTTGCGAGAGGAGGTCGGGGAGCTGAGTAGAACGGAGCAAGAGCAACATATGGAGAGAGTGGAAGTTCAGCAAGAGGTGCTGGCGAAATCTGTCCGGGAGTGGGAGCGCTGGAAAGAACAAATGTTGTTTAAAATGGAGGATTTAGAGAACCGCACGCGTCGGAACAATTTGCGTATACGGGGGGTCCCCGAAGAACCTGAGTTTCAAGATAGCCGACGGGTGGCGGAGGCCATTTGCAAGGACATTTTATTGGAGGGGGAGGAGGTGGGGGAACCCCCCTCGGTGGTCCTAGATAGAGCGCATAGGGCGCTCGGGCCTAGTCGTCCTAATAGACCACGGGACATCGTGGTCTGTATGCATGATTTTCTTCTGAAGGAAAAAATAATGGCGAAGGTGAGGAAAGCCCGGGAGTTTACCTGGCAGGGCTATAAATTGGCAATCTATGCAGATTTAGCAGCGGGGACCCTGCAACGACGAAGGGACTTACAGCATATAACTGCCCGGTTGCGTACTGAGAATGTGAGATACCGGTGGTTATATCCCTTTGGACTGAATTTCACAGTGGGCACGCGTAATTGGAGAGTGCAGACCCGACAGGAGGCTGACAAGGCCTTGAAGGAGGCTGGACTGGGCGGTGAGGAGGGGCGACTGGTGGAGACATCGGGAGATAGGCTGGCGTACCAGAACCAGGCGGAAGAGGCAGACGAGGGGACGTCGGGAGCAGAGCGACGACGAAGGGAGAGGGACGCCCGGTCTGAGCCCACCTGAAGCAGCGTACAGGGCCTGATGAGGGCTTTACTGTTTGATTATAATGCTTCCTCTCTCTCATGTTATTACACACTGATGGTTGTCCTTGTCCGGGGACAGGATCTGAATGACTGATTTTGGGGGAGATGCTGAAGTGTTTGGGGAGAATTGTTGATTTTCTGTTTTAGAGTGAACTGTTTAAGAAGTTGGTGTTGCCAATTTGGGGGGATTGAGCAGATGGTGGGTGGGTTCCACGGGGGTAGGTGGGTGGGGTAGGTGGGAGGAGGAGGAATGCACGCGGGAGGTGGGGGGGGGGAAGGGAGAGGTATGGTTGGGTATATTCTTGCTGAGTAACAGCAACATGGTAGGACGGGGCAGGATAGGGCTGCGCCTGTGAGCAGCACACAGGGCCCACTGAGAATTATACTGTTTTCATATATTGCATTTTTACGTCATGTTATTTAATACGGATGTTTTTCCTTGTTCTTTTATAAGTGTGGGGAATAGGGACTGTATGATTGTTTTTGGGGGTGCGGGGAGGTGGAGGTGTTATGGGAGAATTGCGGATGTTATGTTATAGAGTGCACTGTTTCAGGGTTAGGGTTGCCAGTTTGGGGGGATTGAGAAGAAGGTGGGGGGTTTTACGAGGGTAGGTGGCGGGAGGGAGGAATGCACGCGGGAGGTGGGTGGGGGGAAGGGAGAGGTATGGTTTGTACTATTTTGTGCTGAGTAAGAGTAGCATGGCTGGAAGGAATGGGATACGCCTGAGCCCTGCCCTTTGTGGTATGGCTCTGTTTGGTTGGGTACTGTAATTAAGGGGGATCCTCAGGAACGGGGTGGTGGGCGAGGAGTGGGAGGAGAGGGGCTGATTTGGGGATATGGGTTAATTTGGTTGGTTGTCTGGTTGGAGAAATATTGGGAGCTGGGGGGAGTGGGAACTTGTGGGGTTTCTGAGGGGGGAGAAGGGGAATAGAGGGGAGCGGGAGTTGGAGTTGAGAGGTGAGGGAGGGGGCTGGGGGGTGGATCGTAGGAGAGGCGGGGGGGGGGGGAGAGGAAGGGGTTTTGCGAGAGAAGCTGGGTTGCACCACACTGATGGGCACTACTCTACAGGAGGCCTCAGGGGGGCTGAGGAGTGGGGTGGGGGGGGGGGAGAAGGGGGAGGGGGGGAGGGGGAGAAGGGGGGTGGAGGGTAGGGGGAAGATGGGGGGATGGCAAGGGCGGGATAAGGCTCCGGGGTTGGTGGGAGAGTGCAAATTGCGGGTGGTCACGGTTAACGCTAAAGGCTTGCGTACATGGCGGAAGCATAGGTTGGCGGAAAAGGAAGGGGGTAGGACCCGGGCAGATTTTGTGTGCCTTCAAGAAACACATCTGAAGGTAGGGCAAGAGAAGTTGTTGGAGACACGGAAATATCCCAAGGTAGTTCTTGCGGGGCAACGTGCAGAGTCGCGGAAGGGGGGGTGGGTATTATGGTGGGGGCTAGTATGGTGGATAGGGTGGTGGGGGAATACCGAGATAAAAAGGGGAGATATGTGGGTGTTCAGGTGCAGGTGGGGGAGGAGAGAGTGTGGATTTTCAGTTTATATGGCCCTAATGAGGGTCAGGGGGTATTTTATGAACGTATGCGGGCGGATTTGGAGCAATTGGGAGAGGTACCGATCATTGTAGGGGGGGATTTTAACTTGACCGTCAATCCTAGGCTGGATAATAGTGGAGGGCGGGGGGAGGGGAAAAGGAGAGAGAGGGGATGAAGTTGTTGCAAATGAAAGAAGGTTTGGGGCTGGTGGATGTTTGGCGTTGCCGGAACCCAGGGAGAAAGCAATATACATACTATTCTGCGCCTCATGGGACATATAGTCACATTGATATGATTTGGGCAGGGGGCGGGTGGATGAGTAGGGTGGAGGGGGTCGAGCAGGGATCCATCACCTGGACGGATCATGCACCTGTGAGTGTGGAGTTTAATTTGGGATATAAGGACACTGGAGTGAAATTTTGGAGACTCAATGACTCGCTGTTGGATGACCCGGCAATTGTGGATAGGACAGGGAAGGTTCTTAAAGAGTATCAGGATTTTAACTGGAATGGGGAGGTTGGCTTGGGAATGGTGTGGGATGGCCTGAAGGCGGTGGTTCGGGGGCATTTGTTAGGAGAAGCTTCACGTAAATGTAAACAGGGGGAGACGGAGCGAGGTCTTCTGAGGGAAATTCAGAAATTGGAGGAAAGTCATCAATGTGATAGGAGGGAGGGGGTATTGACGGAATTGCAGCGGCTACGGGGGCAATTGAGTCAGCTTTGCGCTAGTAAGATAGCTTGCCTCAGGACATTTAGTTCATAAGCTATGTTTGAGGGCGGCAATAAGGCTGGCCGACTGCCGGCCCGCCACATGAGAGCACGGGTGGCACAAAGTACTATTGGGAGCATACGGAATGGGCAGGGGCAGTTAGTCACTGGGAATAATGAAATCAGACAGACGTTTCAGGCCTATTATCAGAAGCTATATAGTAGTGAGGTTACTGGGGGGCAAGAAAAGAGTAAACGCTATTTGGACGAGTGTACGTTGCCTAAGTTAGAGGCAGGGGAGGCGGAGTGGCTGGGCAGGACCGATAGAGGAGGGTGAGGTAACTGAGGCCATTAAATCTTTGAAAATGGGAAAGGCACCGGGGTTAGACGATTGACGGGGAAATTCTATAAGGTGTTTCAGGCGGGTCTTCGGCCATTGCTGCTGGAGGTATTCAATGGCGTTCTGGCGACTGGGGCGGTTCCAGGCTCCATGACTGCAGCGGGGATTACCATTTTGCTTAAGCCTGGAAAAGACCCTATGGTCTGTGGTTCATATTGGCCGATATCCTTGCTGAATGTCGACGCTAAACTTCTTGCTAAAATATTGGCTACTCGTTTGCAACAGTTCCTCCCTAAATTGATCCATGTGGATCAGACGGGATTTGTGGCCGGGAGGCAGGGAGGGGATAACATACGTCGCCTGTGTAACTTAACATGGGAAGTGCAACGGACGGGGCAGAGGGCGTTTTTTATTTCAGTGGATGCCGAGAAGGCCTTTGATCGGGTCGAATGGGATTTTTTGTTGGCAGTATTAGAGAAGGTAGGGCTGGGGGAGAATTTTATCCAATGGGTCAGGGCATTCTATACAGGGCAGCAAGCTAGGATTAGAGTGAATGGTAGTTATTCTGAGGTAATTAAGCTTGGCCGGGGCACCAGACAGGGCTGTCCGCTTTCGCCCTTACTGTTTGCACTTGCTATAGAGCCCCTGGCTGATCGGGTGCGTAGAGGGGTGGATGTTAAAGGGGTACTAATGAATAATTGGGAATCTAAAATCGCTCTTTTTGCAGATGATGTTATTTACACGCTCCGAGAGCCCTTACTCTCGTTGCCAGTATTAATGCGGGAAGTGGAACTATATAGTGCGGTTTCTGGTTATAAAATCAATGGTAGTAAAGGAGCTTCTAGGGTTTAATTTGGGGAGTCAGTTGGAAGAGAGCTTACGCAGCAGCTTCCCATTTAAATGGGTGAAGGGGACGTATAGATACTTGGGGATTCAAATGGGGAAGGATTGGAAGCAGCTCTGGGACAGGAACTTTATTCCGTTGCTGAGGGTGGTGAAGTCTGACTTGGCCCGTTGGAGGGGTCTATATCTGACTTGGCTTGGGAGAATCGCTGTTATAAAGATGAATGTTTTGCCCCGTTTTCTCTTTCTATTTAGCTCCATCCCCAGTAGGATTCCTCCTAGTTATTTGCGACAAGTACAGCGGTTGATTCTGGAATTTATTTGGGTTGGCAAGAAGTCTCGAGTGTCACAATATACTCTCTATCGGAGTCAGAGGGGGGGTGGGATGGGGGTTCCATGGATGGACAAATATTTTGTGGCGGCCCAATTGAAGGCTTTGGCTAGTTGGCAGGCGGTGGAAGAGAGGTCTGTCTGGGTGGAGTTGGAGCAAGAGAGGGAGGGAGGGGAGACTTTGGGTATGTGGATCTGGGACCCAGGGGCAAAAAAAGGCGGGGGGCGGGCAGGGAATCCTTTTAAAGAATACACGCAGGGGTTATGGTTGGGGGTTAAGAGGAGGATGTTGGCGGGGAAGCGGTATACGAGGGACACTGACATCCAGGGTATGCATGATTTTGGTCCGGGTCGGGAAGGAGGGGTGTTTCAAGCGTGGGGCGCTAAAGGCTTATGCACGTTGGGGCAACTTATTACTGGTAATGGGAAGATCCGCTCCTTTGAGGAGTTACGGGAAGAATATGGGTTGGAGGCTAGGGATTATTTTGCTTATTTCCAGCTTGTAACCTATCTACACAAGACTAGGGGTTGGGATGATCTGCGGAGGGTGGCCACTCCATGTGAGCTGGCGCTGAAGAAGGGGGGAGTGAGGAGGGGGCTGATAACCCTGTTGTACACGGAGCTGTGTCAGCAGGCAGTGGATGGAGGCCTGGGGAGGAGTAAGGGTGAATTGGCATGGGAGCAACAACTGGGGGGGGAGTGGGACGAGGAGAGATGGCATAACATTTATCAGTGGACGAGGCGTCTGGCCCCGGGTCCAGCCTATTTGGAGAATAGTTTAAAGGTCAGGTATCAAATGTATTGGACGCCCTGGAAGTTAAAGGTCCTTAATCCAGAGGACACAGGAGAATGTTGGCGGGGATGTGGGCACAGGGGGGATTTGGGGCATATTATATGGGGATGTGCTGCAATACAGCGGCTGTGGGAACAATGGGGAGATTGTGTTCGGGCAATGGTTCAGGTGGCCATCGACCTCACGGCTCCCCTGGTGGTATTAAATGAGATGCCTGAGGAGGGGGACAGGAGTATTTTAATGTTAGTGGGGTACTGTATTGGGGCAGCGAGGGGGGCCATTATGGGGCGGTGGAAGTGTGTGGAGGTGCCTACGATATCCATGATTGTGCAGAGAATGGACTACCTCTGGGTTATGTGCGCTATCTCAGCCCACAAAAATCATACTATGAAAGCCTTTAGAGAGGTGTGGGATAGGTATGAAGAATGGCGAGGGGGGGGGGGATATAAGTGAGCATGGGGGGAGAGGGAGGGAGGGGTGGAGGGGGGATAGAGGGTGGGTGAGGGGGTAGGGGCTGGTCGGGGGGCAGGGGGGGGAGGGGAGAACTGGCTTAGGTATACTGCTTCTGTTGTTTGAAGTGTGCGCATTGGTTAAAATGTGGAGATACTGGATGTACTGTTTTACTTGCTGTGTTGTTATGGTATGCTTGTTTATCTCCTTAATAAAAATTTGTTAATCACAAAAAAAAAAAGAAAGAAAAGCACCGGCAGTACCGGTGGCATCGAGGAAAGGCAGACGCGACCACAAAAAACTAAGAATAAAAAGAAGAATTTTCTGCGGTGACAGGAGTACGTCCTGCCAGCTCCGCGGAAAACGGAAAACTGATGAGAGGGAAGTGTTTAGGTGGGAAGGCAGCGCGCATGTGTGTGGGATGCTCCCAAAAGCTTTCTTTTTGGACGCGGGGGAGCGTTCCCGCGCAGGCTCCGTCAGTACCGACGTACCCATATGTGAAGACTCATTCCTGCTTGTTCCTGGAAATAACATGAAATCCTGTTTTTCTTACTGTGGGGATTCTTAATGTACTGTTTCAACAAAACTGTTATATTACAAACTTTTGCTTTCTTAGATCTCCACAACTATTTAATGCACAGAAGGTCTCAGACTCATCGGCACTCTATTATAGACATTAAATGTATCTATCGTAGTGCCTGGTAGCATCAATGACCCACTCGTGCGGCTGGAGGACTCTGCTGAGCCTGTCGGCCAGCAGATTGTCCTGACTTGGCAGGTACACTGCCCGGAGGATACCCTGTTGGACTGCATACGAGCAGAGGAGCACTGCCTCCTGGCAAAGGGTACGAGACCCCGTGCCGCCTTGTTTGTTCACATAGAACATCGCCACCTGGTTATCATTCTGGATCAGCACCAGCTGGTGACGCAGGTGGTGACAAAAACCCCTCAGGGCTAGGTGCATGGCTTGGAGCTCCAGGAGGTTGATCTGCTGGGAGCTCTCATCTGGTGACCAATAGCCCAGAGTGCAGAGGTCTCCACAGTGGGCTCCCCAGCCGAGCAGGGAGGCATCTGTGGTGAGGACCCTTGAGGGGCTTGGGGAGTGAAAAGGCATGCCCACCTCGAGATGCTGGGGAGACTGCCCCCAGACCAGATATTCTGCCAGTTGGCGAGTCACAAAAACTCCGTCTCGGAGGCGGCCTGTGGCTTGAGACCACTGGTCCCTTAGACACCACTGCACCGCCCTCATTTGGAGGCAAGCGTCCGGGGTGATGTGGACCGTGGAGGCCATGTGCCCAAGGAGGCGCAGGAGAAGCCAAGCGGGCACAGAGGGATGGTATTGTATGTCCCATGTCAGAGTCCTGAGATGGTCAGCTTGGTCCCTGGACAAGAAGGCTGTTGACTGAAGAGTGTCTATCTTTGCCCCAGTGAACTTCAGACATTGTGTCGGGAGAGGTAAGACTTGGGGTTGTTTATGACAAACTCCAAGTGCTGCAGATCCTGCATGGTGCGCGCAGTGGCTTGCTGCACCTCTGAGGCCGTGCCTCCCTTTATGAGCCAGTTGCCCAGGTAGGGAAATACAAAGGCCCCCTAGAGTCGGAGGAAGGTGGCCATGACTGCCAAGCATTTTGTGAAAACTCTTTGAGCCGAGGCTAGGCCAAAGAGAAGCACCCTGTACTGAAAATGCCTGCCCCCCACTATGAACCGCAAGTACTGCCTGTGGTTGGGGTGAATAAGGATGCGTATATAAGCATCCTTGAGATCTAAGGAGCATAGCCAGTCTCCCTGCTTAAGGTAGGGCAGCAATGTTCCAATGGAGAGCATCTTGAACTTCTCCCTCACCAGGAATTTGTTGAGGTTATGCATGTCAAGGATGGGCCTTAGGACCCCTGTTCTTTTTGGCACGAGGAAGTACCTGGAGCAGAATCCCTTGCCCTTAAGAACATAAGATATGCCATACTGGGTCAGCCCAAGGTCCATCAAGCTCAGTATCCTGTTTCCAACAGTGGCCAATCTAGGTCATACGTACCTATTTATTTATTTATTTATTTATTTATTTAGACAGTTTTGTATACCGCCTTATCCTTCAATCAAAGCGGTCACAACACAATTGGGGGATACATTTAACACGCGGGGATATGAGACACATACACTAATACTTACAGGGAACATAGCAGTATCCCCAAAAGACACAGGTTCCACAATGCTTGTATTGGGTCAAGCATTGATATCCTGAGTCCCTTTTTAATAATGGTTTATGGACCTTTCCTCCAGGAACTTGTCCAAACCTTTTTTAAACCCAGCTACACTAACAGCTCTTACTACATCCTCCGGTAACAAATTCCAGAGTTTGATTACACGTTGAGTGAAGAAATATTTTCTCTTATTTGTCTTAAATAGTTTACCCTGTAGCTTCATTACACGTCCCCTAGTCTTTCTATATTCTGATAGCGTAAACAACCGATCTACGTTTACCCATTCCACTCCATTCATTAATTTATAGACCTCTATCATATCTCCCCTCAGCCGTCTCTTTTCCAGGTTGAAGAGCCCTAACCTTTGTAGCCTCTCTTCATAGGAGTAGCCTTCCATCCCCTTTACCATTTTGGTGGCTCTTCTCTGTACCTTTTCTAATAACGCTATATCCTTTTTAAGATACAGCGACCAGAATTGCACACAATATTCAAGGTGCGGTCGTACCATGGAACGATACAGAGGCATTAGAATATCCTTTGATTTATTTTCCATTCCTTTCCTTATGATACCTAGCATTCTATTTGCTTTCTTGGCCGCCGCTGCACACTGGGCAGAGGGTTTTAACATGTTATCCACAATGACTCCTAAATCTTTTTCCTGGGTGGTGGTTCCCAATGTGGAACCTTGCATTGTGTAACCATAGTGTGGGTTGTTCTTTCCTAGGTGCATAACTTTGCACTCGTCCACATTAAATTTCATCTGCCATTTGGATGCCCAGTCTTCCAAATTATCCAGATCCTCCTGCAGTTTTCCACAGTCCTCTTGGGTTTTAACAACTTTAAACAGTTTTGTGTCATCTGCAAATTTGATAACCTCACTGGTTATTCCTTTTTCCAGGTAATTTATGAATATGTCAAAAAGTAGCGGACCGTGTACAGATCCCTGGGATACTCCACTATTCACCTTTTTCCATTGGGAAAATTGGCCATTTAGCCCTACCCTCTGCTTTCTATCTTTCAACCAGTTCCCGATCCACAAAAGTACACTGCCTCCTATCCCATGACTTTTTAGTTTTGCCAAAAGTCTCTGATGAGGGACCTTGTCAAAGGCTTACCGAAAGTCCAGATACACTATAATCAACCGACTCACCTTTGTCTACCTGTTTATTCACACCTTCAAAAAAACATATCAGATTAGTAAGACAAGATCTTCCTTGTCTAAAGCCATGTTGGCTGTCTCCCATTAGGCCATGACTATCTACATGCTGTGTAATTTTGTTCTTTATGATGGTTTCTACCATTTTCCCTGGTACTAACGTCAGGCTCACCGGTCTGTAATTTCCCGGATCACCCTTGGAACTCTTTTTAAAAACTGGCGTTACATTGGCGATCCTCCAATCTTCAGGTATTACAGATGATTTTAATGAAAGTTCACAGATTACTAATAGCAGGTCTGCAATCTCATATTTCAGTTCTTTCAACACTCTTGGATGTATACCATCCGGTTCAGGTGATTTGCTACTATTCAGTTTATCAAATAGTTGTAATACATCTTCCCGGTGTAGCGATATTTCTCTCAATTCCTCTGCAGTATCACCTTTAAATACCACTTCAGTCTTGGGTAACATCCCTACATCTTCCTCAGTAAAGACCGAAGCAAAGAATTCATTCAGTCTCTCCGCTATAGCCTTGTCTCCTCTTACTGACCGTTTTACCCCTCTATCATCTAATGGTCCAACTTGACTCTCTCGCAGGCCTTTTGCTACAAATATACTTGAAAAAGTCTTTATTTCGTGTTTTTGATTCCGTATTAAGTTCCTTCTCAAATTCTCGCTTTGCCTGCCTTATCAATGCTTTGCATTTAACTTGCCAGTGCTTGTGCTGTTTCCAGTTTTCGTCGTTTGGCTCTTTTTTCCATTTCCTGAAAGATGCTTTTTCGGCAGCAACAGCCTCTCTCACCTCACCTTTAAACCATGCTGGCAGTTTTTTGGACTTTCTTCCACTTTTCTTAATGCGTGGAATACAGCTGGTCTTGGCTTCGAGGATAGTATTTTTAAAGAACACCCAAACATGATGTAAGTCTTTAACCTTTGCAACTGCTCCTTTTAGTTTTTTCTTAACTATATTCCTCATTTTATCATAGTCTCCTTTTCGAAAGTTAAAAGGTAGTACTGTGGATTTCTTTACTATCCCTCCTCCACTAATTAAATCAAACACAATCATGCTATGATCACTATTGCCAAGTGGTCCCAACACCCTTATTTCTTGCACCAAATCTGGTGTTCCACTAAGGACTAGGTCCAATATGGCTTCCCCTCTGGTCGGTTCATGAACCAGCTGCTCCAAGAAGTAGTCATTTATTTCATCTAGAAACTTTATCTCCCTAGCATGTCCTACTGTGACACTGACCCAGTCGATACCGGGGTAATTGAAATCACCCATTATTACTACTCTGCTGTGACTTTTGTTAGCTTCCTTGTTTTCTTTGAGCATTTCATCATCCATTTGTTCATTCTGGCCAGGAGGTCGATAGTACACCCCCACTGCCATCACCTTCCCATTCATACATGAAATTTCAATCCATAGAGATTCTACAGCAAATTTTGTTTCCTGCAAAACTTTAATCCTTTCTGACTCAATGCCCTCTCTAACATAGAGCGCAACCCTCCACCAATTTGATCAGTTCTATCATTACGATATAGTTTCTATCTAGGTATCAGTGTCCCACTGGTTATCCTCCTTCCACCATGTCTCTGAGATTGCAATCATATCTAGCCACTCAATTAGTGCTTGTGATAAGGAAGCTTATCATAGCTCAGGAAGGAGCTATAGAAAAGGTGAAGTGACTCTGAACAAGCAACCTGTCAGTTCTGGTAGAAATAAGAAAACAGAATTTTCCCATAAAAGATTACCAGTCCCAGAATGCACCAGGTTTCCAACAGCCATTAGAGGAGCTGAAGTGGGGAAACGTGTGTTCAATCAGGAGGGCTATGAGGTAATCCCTAAGCACTCATCTCAAAGGGCAGGGCCTGATTCAGCACAGCTGCGCTGTGTTAGGGAGGAGCACTCATCTAAGCAGAATAAAGGTAGAGTTTATTCTACAGAGAAGCAGCTTGAGCTTGATCATCTTCATCATCAGAAGGATCATCAGAAGCAGAAGCCAAACCGGACGGACAGAGAGGGAAAGAAACCCTTTGGAAGAAAGAGGAGAAAAGCCTTTGAGAGGTCTAGAAGAGTCCAGAGCAGTACGTATACTGGGAGGCATTCCAAGGGCCAGCATACACCATTGGACTGGGGAAAGCCAGAGGAATGGTGCTGCAGAGCTAGGAATCTCCAGACGGTACCTGTGAGGGAGACGGCTGCACGTGGAAGGGACCCTAAGACCCGTGCCAGAAGGTATGTGAAGAGAGATCCAGTGTCCAGGGATCTGGATTGGAAGGCTGGACATAAGAACTGGACTACATACTGGCCAGGCTATATAGAGAGGAACTCTAACAGCAATGGAAGCTCAGGTATGAACACTGATCTATGCCCTAGCTATAACCTTGAAAGACAGCAGGGAAACAAGTATTCTCCTGCAAGTGCTCCATTGGGACATTCATCTGTGCCAATCCATGATATTGAACCCATGCTTGTTGAAGAAGAGGGGGTGATAGCAGATAAAGAATCTGTTTACATGGACTGCTCTCTGTCTAAACTCCTTTGGTGATTTTCTGTTATAAAGTACAGCAACCATCACAAAGAAATACAAACTTGTTCTTTAATCTACTCAGAAAAGCTCATGAGTAGGATTTTTAGCCACGCAGTAGAAAGCAAGCCAGCTAAGGGTTTCAGCTGGATAACTGCTAGCAAATGAGCCTTACCTAATTGCTTGTGAGCTCTAAGAGAATCACTTCTGAATCTATGTGGGAAGATATAAGAAGTTTACCTGAAAAGAACAGTTTTTTCCCTTCTTTGTGGCTTTTGGTTTGTTGTTTGATACATGCTAAGAAAATATTAGCTAAGCCTACAGAAAAAACCAGTTTGTTATCAACCAGGTCTTATTTCTTTTGCTTTGATTGCCTGATAAGTTAAAATGTTGTTTTCCTGATTTTGATTTTTCCAAGTTTAACACTGAAAGCAAGTAACCTGATTTATGTGCTACCAAGCATATCTGTGTTGGGAGAAATAACCCCATAAATAAATATCTTATTGGCTTTACCCAAAAGCACAACTAATTATTGTGAGCAGCTGTGTCTGGTGTGAATGAACTGCATTGCCCACAATCCCTTGCAAATCATATAGATATATGCACTTGCCAAGACTGTGAAGATTCTCACCCAGGCAGCCGTCTGACATGCTATATATTCTAACTCTCCCATCTTATTGTTTAGACTTCTAGCATTTGCATACAAGCATTTTAGAGACTGTATTTTATTAATATTAATCTGGCTATTGGTAGGCATGGGTAATTTGGAATCTTTACGCTCTGTCTGCACCATACTCAAGGGCATTTGCGCTACTTTACTCTTTTTTGGAACCTCACTGCTTTTGGTAGCATCCTTCAAGTATACCTTCTTCCGAACCATGCACTCTTGGGTGACTGTCGGCTTTCCCCTACTTTCTAGTTTAAAAGCTTCTCTATCTCCTTTTTAAAGGTTAATGCCAGCAGTCTTCCTGTGACCAGATCGTTGAACAGGGTTGTAAGTACAGTGTCGACTCCATGTGCTTCTCTGAATCCGTGTTGTGCTGGATCTAACGGTGCTTCGGTATCAATATGTTGCTGGATTTGTTGTTGAGCAGCTTTTTCGATGATCTTGGCAAGCTGGGGGATGCTCGAGATTGGTCTGAAGGATTCTACTTTAGATGGGTCTAGTCTGCTGTTTTTTAGTAAGGGCTTAATAGAGGTGTGTTTGAGGCTCTGCGGGAATGATCCTGTGATAAAGGACTGGTTCAGTATTTTGCACAGGATGTGGCTTATGTCATGTCGCAGCTCTTTAATCCAGCTGCTGGGCAGGGGTCATTAGGTGCCGTGCTGGGGTTAACAGAAGCAATGATGTCCTCAACCTCTTTATTGGATACCGTGGTGAAATTGCATAGTGGAGTTGCTTGGAACCCTTTAGGCGATGTGAAGGGGTTATTAATGCCTATGTTTGCGTTGGTCTTGACCAGTCCTCTCTGGATCGTCAAGATCCGACCACATAACGCCCTTCATGAAGGATTTGCATTGGCTACCTTTACATGCCAGGCTCCAATACAAGTCATTGGTCCTCACCTTCAAAGCCCTAAATAACTACCCCCCTACGCCAATCAGCAAGCTAGTCCATGGTACCCTAGAAAAATAGAAACAGAAGGTCTACTGCACTGAACACATTAGTAGTCCCCAAGCTAATGACCACGTGCACAAAGGCTACCTCAAACAGAGCCTTCTCTATATTCGCCCCTTTAAACTGGAATGCACTCCCCCATGAAATCCGTGGTATTAAAAGCCTCATCCTATTCAGAAAAGTCTTAAAATGCCACCTGTTCACAAAATGTTACCCAGAAACTTCCAGTGATAGAAGCACAACCAGCAAGCTTCCCTCATACCCCAGCCGCCCCTGCACGTCAATACCACAGATAATAGGTAGTCCCCACTCAAGCCCAATCAACCACTAATCTTCATCTTCACAAAATCAATGCAACACCCATTTATATTAGAGTATTGTACATAGTTTCGAGTTAATATATATTTAGTTTCCCCGGTTTCGATCCCATGTTCAATTCCCTGCTCTTTGTAAACTCAATGTTGTTTGTATACATTGCAGTGTTTTTGTTCGATGTACACCGTGTTGATTTTAATAGCGCGGTATAGAAGAAATGTTAAATAAATTAAATAAATAAATAAATAAATCCTGGTTAAGGTAAAGCCCATCCCTTCAGAAGAGTCCCTCCTTTTCCCAGAATGTTCCCCAGTTCTTAACAAATCCAAAACCCTCACATCCTTGCATCATCGTCTCATCCACGCATTGAGACTCCGGAGCTCTGCCTGCCTTTTGGGTCCTGCATGTGGAACGGGAAGCATTTCGGAGAATGCTACCATGGAAGTTCTGGATTTCAACTTCCTATCTAAAAGCTTAATTTTAGCCTCCAGAACTTCCCTACCACATTTTCCTATGTCATTGGTACCGACATGTACCAAGACAGCAGACTCCTCCCCAGCACTATATAAGATCTTATCTAGGCGGGGCGTGAGGTCCGCTACCTTCGCACCAGGCAGGCATGTTACCAGGCAATCCTCACATCCACCAGCCACCCAGCTATCTACATGCCTAATGATTGAATCAACTATAACAGCTGTCCTAACCCTCCCCTCATGGGCACATGGCCCTGGAGAAGCGTCCTTAGTGCGAGAGGGTTTTACATCACCTGGAGGACAAGGTCCTAGTTACAGGATCACGTCCTGCCACACCAGGGTGATGCTCTCCTGTCACGTGACCTCTCTCCTCCATGGCAACAGGGATGCTGCCAGACTGGAGGTGGGACTTCAGGACTATATCCCTGTAGGTCTCGTCCATGTACTTCTGTCTTTCTTATGTCTTCCAGTTCTGCTACTCTAGCCTCTAGAAAACGGACTTGTTCCCTGAGAGCAAAGAGCTCCTTGCACTTAGTGCATACGTAAGACCTCTCACCATCAGCCCTTGAGATGGTGGGGCACAGATTCCACCACTTTGTCCTCGAGAAGACCTGCCAACTCCTTCAGAAGAAGGTCCCAGTGGTGTGGAGACCTGAGGGGCTCTCCCGGGAAATACGGGTGTGAGGTGTCTGGGTCAGGTAGCGGAGGTAACCTCTGACTACCTAAAGTGCACAGGAATCGGTGGTGATGGTCATCCACCTCTGGGCATAGAGGGCCAGATGTCCCCCTGTGCTGAACTCCTTGGGGTAGAAAGGCTATACTCAAGGAGTTAAGAACTCCCCCCTGGCTGGAACGGAGCCAGTGCCTGGGGCTTTGGAGCCTTCTGCTTATGTGTGCCATGCCTATGTCCCTTGGCCTGCTGACCCTGTTGGGGAGCTGGGGAGGCCTGATAAGATAGGTAGTTTCTGTAAGCAGCTCCCTTCCTTGGGTAGAAGGACCTTTTACCTGAGACCCTCCATTGGGGAGGGGCAGCGGTCTTTTTGGAGAGCCTGGCCCTAGTCATGAACTCTGTCTCCAGCTCGGCAGCCTTGTCTGTCATGGGTTTGCCAAAGAGGTTCTCTCCTTGGCAGGGGACATCGACCAGTTTGTTCTGAACACACTGCTCGAAGTTGGACGACTGTAGCCAAAGCTCTTGGCGGTGTGTACCCATGGCTGCCGCCACTACTCGAGCCGCCAACTCAGAGGCCGCTCAAGATGTGGACAGCTCTGACCAGGTTCTTGAACCGCTGCAGGGGTTCCTCGGAGAGGCCAGCTGAGAACCCGGCGAGTTCTTTTGCCATGTCTCTCAGGCATATGCTCATGTTCAGCTGATAGGCCTGGATGTGGCCGATGAGCATTGAGCCCTGGTAGCACTTCCTGCCAAAGACGTCCAGGGTGCAGGCCTCCCTGCCGGGGGGCACCGAGGAGTGCATCTTCTGGCTTTTCAGCCAACGCATGGCCAACTCCACCACCATGGAGTTATGCGGCAGCTGTGACTTTTGGAAGCCCGGGGCTCCAGCAGACTCGATACACTGAGTCGAGCCATTTGTTCACCACTGGCACCAAAGCCTATGTCTCCCACATTTGGAGCATCAGCCGTTCCAGGATAGGAGGAATGGGCACCATGAGCGATTCCCGCGGAGGGGCCTTGTACTGGAGGATTTCCAACTCATCCACCCGAGGCTCCTCCTCCGATTCCGTCGGGAATGCCAGGGCCTTGGACATGTCCTTGACAAAATCAAGGAAGCCCATATCCTCGGGCAGAGACCGCCATCGAGGCGCCGAGACGGGAGTCTCGGATGGGACATCGCGGTAGCGACGGGTATCGGGGGACTCTTCATCCTCCGTCTCCCACTCAGAGTAGTCCGTCGAGGACTTGTACGAAGGCTGCTCCGCGGGACTTGGCGTTCCTGATGCCCTGCGGCTGGTGCCCAGCAGACTTGCTGGGGATGACTGCAGTCCTGTCAAGTGGGACTCAGATTGCAATCTTGGCCGAGGATCGACTCAAGGCCAAAGGACCTCGAGGATTGGCTCGGCCTCAAGAGTTGTCTTGGACATCGAGGGCCCGGTGGTCAGGATGAATGAACCAGTCTTGCCGGACAACAGCGCCCTCTGCTGGTCCATTAAGGCAGACAAACTATGCTCCAGGGCTAGTATTCTGGACTCTAGGCCAGAAGGCTCCGCGGCCTTCAGCGCAGGCACTGAGGGACTAAGGACCAACACTGGCTCCCCCCTGAAGAGGAATCCTCGACGAAGATAGTGTCTGGGTATCGAGGCCAGTCCGCAGTCAGATCCTTCCGGGGGACCTTCGCAGGCTGCTCCATCTCCGATGCCTCGGACGGGTGTCTCAGACTGCAGGACTGGGCCCAGGGGGCACCCGGGCAGTCAGAGTCGTCCAGGGTTGCCGCCTTCGGGGGTTTCTTCTTCTTTCTGGGTTCCCGAGAGAGAGAGAGAGACCCCTTTTCTGAGGGACCACGACGAGGCTCTGGTTCAGAGGGCTCCACCCGAGATGTCGGAACCTCAGACGAGGCCCTGGCCTTCGGAGGCATCGGGGACGCGGGGGGGGGGGGGAGAAAAAAAAACACACCTTATCATGCTGCTGCTGGCGGCTCTCGAGGGCCTTGCTGGACATCCTCTTGCAGAGACCGCAGGCTGCCGGGTCGTGGTCTGGCCCCAGGCAGTGGAGACAGCAGTCGTGTGTGTCGGTCAAAGACAATTTTGGAGCACCGATCACACTTCTTAAAGCCACTAGTAGCCATGGGGGAAAAAGGTACCCCTGCGAGGTCGAAGACTCTCTGGGCTGAGAGTGAGAGGAAAAAAGGCCCAAAGACACCAGGAAAAGAAAAAAAAGAAAACTACAAAAATGGACCAAACTCGACAGTGAGGCAATGAGGTCGGCAGGAGGGAAGAGTACTGGTGCAATACTGGAGGAGAATGTGAAACTCAGAGAGAAAAAAAATCTACTTTGCGGGGGACAAGCCAGACAAATGTCTGAAGGGCTCCGTGGAAAAAAGGAAACTGAGCATGATGGCACCCTTGGGCGAGAAGTGGACCATGCATGCGTGGTGGCATCTCCCAAAGGCTTTCTTTGAAAGCTGGGGGAAAGCTTCCATGAGGGCCCCTATGAACTCTAGAGCTTGTGAGGGGACGAGCTGGGACTTCACAAGATTTATTACAAATCCCAAGTGTTGTAACACCTGCATGGTGCGTGAGAGGGACAGACTGGCCTCTTGAGAGGTGCTTGCTCTTATGAACCAGTCGTCTAAGTAAGGGAAGACAAATATCCCTAGAGTCCTTAGAAAAGCAGCTACTATCGCATGCATTTTGTGAAGACTCTTGGGGCAGAGGCAAGGCCGAAAGGCAGGACTCTGCATTGATAGTGTCTTCCCTGAAACATGAAGCGCAGGAACTTTCTGTGTTTTAGATGGATAAGAATATGAGTGTACACTTCCTTTAGAGAACAAAGCCAGTCCTGACCCTGGAAATAGGGAAGAAGGGCTCCCAGGGAGACCATCTTGAACTTGTCCCGTAGTAGATACTTGTTTAGGTCCCTGAGGTCTAGAATGGGCGTATATCTCCCCGCTTTCTTTGAAATAATAAAAGTAGGAAGAATAGAAGCCCATTCCCTGCTGGAATCTCCTCTATTGAGCCCTGCAGTAGAAGCGAGGTGGCCTCTTGTAGTAACAGAGCAGTGAGAGGGGACTGAGAATGGAACTCTCTTGGTGAAGTCGGGGAGGGGGGGGGGGGGTAGGTTTTGCAGATGAAGTCTGTATCCTTCCCATACTATTGTTAATGTCCACTGCTCCGAGGTGATGAGAAGCCATCTGAGGGCATAATGGCAGAGTCTGCCGGGAATGTGGATAGGGCTGGGATTCTCCAGAGGCAGGACAGCTATGTTCTCTAAGGAGTCAAAAACCCAGAGCAGCCTTTCTAAGATGGCAGAGTGAGTGTTTCAGCGGAATATGCCTAAGCGCAAGGGAAAACCTAAGGCTCCTCCCGCGGAGTCTTTACCTGCCGATTCCACGGGTCCTATGGATCGATTTGTCCAGCTCACGGAGAAACAAGCGGGAGATTAGAGAGGGCGCTGCAGTGTCGGAAGTTGTGGCTCCGGCGTTGCTTGCCCTGGAGGTGTCTCTCTCCCCGGATGAGCGGTCTCCCCCTCCACGTGCGACTGGTCCAGAGTCACTTCCCGCGAGAGGAGAGGGTGACCCTCCCGGAACTGGTGGTGCTTCCTCTGGTGTGCGGGCCTCGTTGGAAAGTTGTCCTGGTGAGCAGCCTTCAGTTTCGAAGGCTGGAGATGTCGTTCCGTTTTCAACTGCGGAGGAGGAAGTGTCATCTCGCCGAGATGAAGGAGTTGATGTGGAACTTATTTCCTCGATTGCCAATATCGCTAAAGGTACTCTTTTGACCCGTCCCAAAGAAATATCTTTGGAAACGATTTGGGAAGCCATTACACAACTTTCTACTGCAGTCAGCAAACAAATTGATTTGTCAGTCTCGCGTTTGGATAAATTAGAGTCTGTGGCTGTCAGCGTTCAGACAGAATTGACTGATTTGCGTATAAAAGTTGACGCTGGGGAACAGAAAATGATTCAACTTTCTTCATTAAATGAATCTCTTATGAAGGACTCTGTTTTCATGAGAATGAAATTGGAAAATTTAGAGAATATTGCACGAGCTTCTAATATCCGTTTGTTAAACTTTCTTGTAATCTCAGCTCTTTCCCCAATCAAATTATTTAAAAAGTATATTCAGGAAGTGTTGAATGTGCCTTCTGATTTGATTCCTCCTGTTGTTAAAGCCTATTTTTTGCCTAAGGGTAAGAAGGAAGGGAAGCTACTTGAGGGGAATACAAACATGGATATTTTAGATGTCTCAGCTCTTTTACAGTCACCTAAGGAGAATGATTTATCTGCTTCCACTATGTTAGTAACTTTTGCAATTGCTTCAGATAGAGATTGGATATTGAAATTGTACTTTAAGAAACGTTCTATGCTGTTTATGGGAAAGAAGGTATTGATATTCCCCGATGTTTCTAAGGAGACTGAAGGGCTGGTACCCCTGCAATTCTACATGCAAATCTCCGGCCTGCTCAGCAACTCAGGCCTGAACCAAACTGCACAGACAAGATGGATTCTTCACTTCACTTTTGCTGGGGCAGCGTTTCTAAGTGTGCATACAGAATCTATTGTCCGTGGCTGGCCTTGGACACTTGTACATGCCCAGAAGTTACATACTGTTGCTTCTGCCTGACTTTTACCATGGCTCCTTTGTTTGCAAGAAGCTGCTCATCATCTACCTCCTGATTCGCTGAGAACACCTCAGACTGCCTGGTGCCAACCAATCATCAGACCTATGATGGAGGATTCTCACACAGAATAATGCATTCTGCGCTGGAAACTTTAGTAGTAGTAAGAGAGAGAGAGTTGGGGGCTTTTCCCACCTGTTCATACAGACTCCTGCACTGGTTCCTCTCTGCTGTGCACTGCGTACCTGATTCCTGCGACCTGACCCTTCCGCAGGACGGCCACTAAGTGTGGGCTAGGCCGTCCTCCACAGGTCTGAGATAAGACTTTCACAGATACCTCCGGTTCGGACTTACTGCAGCTCGCCTGACGAGCCTAGAGCCCGCATTAGCTAGGAGCTGTCTTCTTGGACTGCATTGTTCCTGAGAGCCCGACGGAACTAAGGTACTGACTTATCTCTCCTCCTCCGTATGGGAAAGGGGTTAGCAATATATTTCTTACTTTTCCTCAGTGCAGAGCAAATCAGTGACGTCTGATTACTAATCAGTGATTTATTACGTTGTCCAAGTGTACATCTGTACTATAACAAATTTCTACCTCATGTTTCTAATTATATATATGTGTGTGTATATTTTTCCACCTGGTTGCCTATAATAAAGTCTAATATATATCTGCAGACCAGACTTCTTTCGTGGCTCATTGCCAGAATAACTCACCGAACGTTGGGCTGTATATTAGTAGCTATCTCCCCTAGACAACAACAGAGTCTAACTTATTCTTGTGCTACGAATATACCCTACATAATAATGGTGGTCTCGTCCAAAGGGATGAGTATTTCTGAATGTGCTACGCCTCTCAGAATTTGTGTAATATTTCTGAATTGTCCTATTGTGGTCAAAGCAGCTGTTTATGCTGAGGTTTGTGGCAAAGAGAGCATTGTCTAGTGAGACGGCTTTGGAACCCACATTACAGGACCTCTGCAATAGAGTAATTCTAGCAGTGACGTCCTGTGTTTGTTTTTACAGACAGTCTCAGCTAGTGATTTACGATGGTTCACACAGAGGGCTGGTTGGATCAGGTTTCCGCTCTCAGGAAGCGGAATGCTCTGGATCAAACGGAATTGCAATTTCTGACAGTGTGTAGCTCTGAACTAGCCGCCCAGACCAGGAGACTAACGAATTTCGCTGCTCTTTATGAGCAGCGAGAGAGTGCTCTGATGGCTCAGTTAAATGAGATAGAGACTGCTCTGATTGCAGTAAGACAGCGCACGGCTAGTCTCCAAAGAAAGCTAGCTGTTGCACGTCAGGAATGTGGGCAGGACATACAGAGAGTTAACCTCGAAATCCAGCAAGCTGATTGTTTTGATTTGGCCGGTGTGACTACCTCTCATAGTAACGAGACAGAGTACCGGGATAATTTGATCCCTCTAGGCTTCTCAGATTATCGGAGGGTAGATGACGGCAGTTTGCCACTGGAAACCCTGCCCAGTGTAGGAAGGCAGCTTTTCCAGAACAGAGTCAGTTCTCTCCCATCAGCGCATGAGCACAGGAGAGAAACAGGGCGGAGTGAAACACCCTACTCTCGACCCCTCCCCATACAGGGAGTGGTGGAGGGGGGGGGTGGGAAGTCTCCCTAGTGATGGCAAACTGTACCAGCAGCGACCACCAGAGGGAGCTGAAGGGACGCAAAATCCTCTATGTGCCCGTGTCCTGCAAGGAAAACACACAAATGAAGGTGCTTCTGTCGCACAATTACAAATTATCAAGACCTTGCGGAGCATGGTCACTCCTTTTGAGAAAACTGGTCATGCCACCATAAATGAACATTTAGCTGCAGTCAAAGATGCCTTTCGGGCACTGAACATTACCAGGGGGGAGGACATGGTTCTGTATCTTCCATGGTCCTTTGATGTACCTTGTCAACAATTTATTCGGGCCATGGCAGACGATGAAAAGAAGGACATTGTCATTTTTGAACAGGCACTAAAGAAACATTATGGGCCATACCCTGATGATATTGCTGCAAAGCAGGCAGCATTTAGTATGACTCATAGGGAAAATGAAACACCCCGAGAGTTTGCTTACAGACTTAGGCAGACCTTCTTCCAGAGTGACCCTTCTTGGGAAACGATAGAACACCATCAGGAGTTTCGTAATCTTTTCTGTCAGTTGCTCCTTCCATCTATTAAGCCTTATATGTCTGACAAGCGTCACGAACCCCTGTCACGTGTGATAGAACATGCTGAGTGGATTTGGGAAGCTGTTCCCAACATGAGAGCAACCAATACTGGCAGCACAGTCAGGGCTCCAAGCAAAGCCAGAGAGCCAAAACAGTGTGTTAGTGCTGTAAAATCCACTCTTTCGTTAGAAAATAACTCTTCTCCTTCTGCTCCACAGAATCCTCCCAGGCCACCCCAGAATAACCAGTCATCTGGGTCTAAACAGCGCTCTGGGAATCAGCGTTTCACTCCACAGAACCGGAACTGGAAGAGAAAGCCCGGTTTTGACAAATACCTGGAACTGGGGAAGAGAATAAGCGAGCTGACAGATATGATGAAGGCTACCATTGCATTCAGCTCCTCACAGGAGGCTCCTGCTAGTAGTGCGCCTCCTAAGCCACGAGCAAAGCCTCAGAAGCCAGAGGAGGAACTGGTTGACTCCTCTTCCCTTTCTAATGCGACTGAATGACTAACCGACTTTGTTTCTGTCCCACAGGTCACTATTGCACAGGTGCAGCCAGCTGGAGAGGCCATCCATGGACACAGAGTGACAGTCCTGCCATGGACAGCGAGGGTCCAGCCTTTGACACCATCAGGAAGCACAAGTACTTTCTGGGTAAACTCAAGCCAAAAGGACAGAGGTATACTGTTCCTGTTACAATTCATCAGGCTTTTCTCTGTGAGGGCCTGATAGATTCAGCCTCTGAGGCTACCCTGATTACCTCGAGTCTCTTTGATAGACTCACTGCTTCCTTGGGGAGTCAGAGGACCCTACACGTCACACCCAGTGATTTGTCACTCGCAGCTTATGGGAATCAGACCATAGAGTCCATGGGGCAGGTCTGGCTTAACCTCCAAATTGGAAAATTACAGGTGAAACATCCTGTCATCATTACTAAGTGCCCTGGGGAAGAATTCTTGATTGGCAATGAGCTCCTGAAACGGTTACGCCCCATTCTGGACTACGTCCAGGAAGTGATCTGGACACAGGTCACGCATCCCATACCTTATGCTAGGGTAAAACATGACAGCAGAGTCAGTGGTCCTTGTTCGGTGGAACGCACAAACAAGTTCATCAGGATTAATTTCCAGAGGTCAGCTGATCCCCAAATCCTTCAGCTCCAGTATGAAAGGGCTGGAGATGAGGATCAGGGCATCAGCGACGTGGTTTCCATTGCAGTGGGTTCAGTAGCTAACATTGTCCTTGATACTGACTGCCTGCAGATATTCCTGAAGGAACCTGTGGAAGGTTGTTAGGTGCAAACCCCTCCTCCATCCCATCCCTGCCTAGATCACCCTAGGAGACTGACGGACATATTCTCGGCTGAGAAAGGTCCCTTTATATATGTGCAGGTGGGCATGTCCCAAAAGGAAAGGGCCTACCTATTACCCCACTGTGACCACTCCCTCATCAGTGAGACTCTTTTCTATCGGCTCAAACAACAGCTTACCCTTGATTGGGTAATGGGAGCGAAGACTTTGTTCCAAGTGCCTGGGGAAGGGCTCAGGACATTAATGGGCTACTGCAATCAACCCTTGCAAGTTGGGGTCAAAGGTTTTCGGCACACCTTCTCCATCAGAGGACTTGAGGTGCCCCTCTCCTTAGGCTCAGATTGCCTTGTTCGACTAGGAACTTATGTGGATTTCGTGAACAACATCCTCTGGAGTAGGATGGAAGGAGATCCGGTGGATTTCTCTGGTGCCCGCCCATCCCTATGGGCTGGTCAGTCTATTCCTCACGTCTGTGAAGTGGTCGGTGCAGAAGACACCCACATACCTGGGAGGGTACAGGATTGTCCCCTGCCGATACAGGTGACCCGAGGACATGTGGTCTCAGACAACTTGGTCTTCTTCAGTCCAAATTCCCGTTTTGAGGAGCTGGGCCTAGCCATGGGTCCCATACCCTGCATGGAGGCCACAGCTCCCTCCTTACACTTATTGCTCACCAATCCAAACCCAGATCGCATTCACCTTGTGAAAGGCGAACCCCTGGGATTCCTAGTGGGAGAATCATTCCCAAGTGTGGAATTGAGTCTCCAGATTATCGGGGAAGCCCCTGTTTCCTGGAACATCTGTGAAGGGGGGGGGACCCCTGCGTGTGTACAATCCTCACCCCGAGGCCTCTTCACCTTACAGTTTGTCTGGCCACATAGTGCTGTGACCTCACAGGTGGACCTCGAGTCTGACCATCTGATTTTGTCAAGTAAACTTGATGAGGCTGTTAGTTCCCTCACCCACCAGGGGGGGGAGCCCCATGCTGTCCAAGCCATCCAGGTCTCCTCTCTCCAAGATGAGATTGAGGAGAAGGTTGAAATACCCTCAAACAAACCTGTTCTGGGATTTGACGAAATGGTTGCGGGAAAACTTGCTGAAGCAGACGCCTGCACTGATGAGTCAGAAAAGGCCCAATTAAAAGAACTGCTGTACCGTCACAAGGACCTGTTTGCCACTGACACCTATGACTGTGGTCTCACCGACCTACATGTCACCCGTATTCCTACGGATTCAAACAGTAAACCTGTCTTTGTGAGACAGTATAAAATCCCATTGGCCTCCTATGAATCTGTTCAGGAGATCATTAATTCCCTGGAACAAAAGGGAATTATACGTCAATGCAACAGTACTTACAATGCCCCACTGTGGCCTGTCATCAAGAAGGACTCTAGCTGGCGCTTAGCTTTGGACTATCGCCAGCTTAATAAAAAGGTACCTCTATCCAGATGGCCTATGGCACATCTGGAACAGAACTTAGCCACCATCAAGGGTGCAAGGTACTTTACCAGCCTGGATCTGGCCTCAGGATTTTGGACTATACCTGTCCATCCAGAAGACCAGCATAAGCTGGCTTTTACCTTCGGTAGGCGACAATATACTTGGAATCGGACACCATTTGGTTATTTGAATGCCCCAGCAGACCTCAATATTTTCCTGCATAAGGCTTTGCCTGATTCTGAGACTAGAGGCACCCTCGTCTATGTAGATGACATTCTGGTGAAGAACACCAGTTTCACTGACCATTTGCAAGAAATAGAGCATGTTTTCCAGCAGCTGAAAGCTGCGGGAGCAAAGCTGTCCTTGTCAAAGGGCCAATGGTGCCGGAAATCCCTCAATTATTTGGGTTACGAAGTTTCTGCTGAGGGACTGCGGCCTCAAAGGAAGAGAATTGCGGCCTTGCAACAACTCAAACGTCCGACCAACGTGAGTGAGCTGCGCTCATTCTTGGGCATTTGCAATTATTCACGCCAATTTGTGGATCAATATGCAGAGATTTCCCGACCCCTGGTCAAACTCCTCAAAAGAGATGAACCTTGGGTATGGAATCACAACCAAGAGGCAGCTCTAGAAGAGCTGAAGGCAGCTTTGAGTCGAGCTCCCTGTCTTGCCTATCCAGAGAGTGGCAGAGAATTCTTCGTGGAACTAGGTTTCACTGATCACTCTATGAGTGCTGTTCTGTACCAGATGCATGACACAGATAGGAAAGTTATTGCCTATGCCAGCAAAGCTTTAACGGAAGTGGAGAGGAAATACTCTGACTGTGAGAAATCCTTGTTGTCCACAGTCTGGGCACTCCAATATTTCCGCAGTTATATCCAAGGTGAGAGGTTGGTTGTTGAGACTCATCACCAACCCATCAAGTTCCTAGGCAGTGATCGGATTAAATCGGGACAAGTGTCAAACAGTCGCATTGTCTCCTGGACCTTAGCACTTCAGGGCTGGCCCCTGGAGGTCAGGTATGCTCAAAACCGCAAGGATGCCGCCGCACAGGGCCTGGCTGAATTGCATGATTGCACTGCCAGAGAACCTTTAGTGGGTAATTTAGACACCGATATGGAGCCATGTACGCCTGAGCCTTCTCGTCATCGTCCTTATGATGAGAACCTCTGTAAAGGCTACCCCAAGGTGTATGTGGACAGTTGTGCTTACCGTCGAGAGCCTGACCATGAACTGGTAGCAGGTATAGGTGTGGTTTGGAACCAGAACCACCCTTGTGAACCCTTCAGGTACCGTCTGGGTACCAAGACTAATCAGTATGCAGAGCTAGCTGCAGCCCTGGCGGCTCTCCAGTCTACTGCTCAGGGAGGGGTTCACACCCTAACCATCTGTACTGATTCAGACTACGTCCGACAGAATTTTGTTTCCCACTTACCCATTTGGAAATCTAACAATATGCTGAATTCCAAAGGGAAACCTGTCAAACATGCCGGATTGATTCTGGCCTTGGACAAGGTAGCTCATGAAAATGACATGACCATCTACTGGAAGAAGGTGAAAGGTCATTCCCGTGTTGATAATCCTGACAAGATTGGAAATGATCTAGCTGATCAGCTTGCCAAGGAGGGTGCTGTCTCTGGAGACCTCTGGCAGTTGGAGGCCCCCGAGACTAATGGGCTTCGAATTGTGACGGCGGTTACCCGGCGACAAGCTCAATTATCCACCATGCCCCCTGTGGTTCAATGGTGTGGCGAGAGCACAGATCTCGACCTCGTGCAAGCCCAGAAACAAGATCCTACTCTTGGACGTTTCTACCTTTTTCTGCAGAACCCCCAGGAACACCCATTAACTCTGGAGGAGTGTCAGGACGATGAGGAACTGAGGATCCTCTACATCTCCAAGGACATGTTCCATCTCCAGAAAGATCTGTTGATACGGACGAGTAAGCATGGTATTGTGCAATGGGTGGTACCTCGGGCCTTCCGAGGAGTTATGTTACAGCACGCTCATGATGAACCTTGTGCCGGTCATAGAGGTGACCGAATAACCTATGAAACGTCGAAGCAAGTGGCCTACTGGCCCCACATGTACCAAGATGTACAATTGTATACTAAAGGTTGTCTGACCTGTTGCAGATTCCAACCTGCAGCTCCTTCTCATAGAGCACCTTTGAGAAACAGAGGTCTGACCATGCCTTGGTCTGATCTCCAGATTGATTGGATCGGCCCCGTGCCCCGATCCTCTCGAGGCAACAAATATATGTTGACAGTTACCTGCTTATTTACTAAGTGGGTCGAGTGCATCCCAGCACCCAACTGTACCGCCGAGACCACGGCCACCTTGTTGTTAAACCATGTTTTCAGCAGGTGGGGCCTCCCCATGCGAGTGGAATCCGACCAGGGTTCCCACTTCACGGGACAAGTCATTAAGCATCTGTGGAAGGTACTAGGTGTGAAGGCCAAAGTCCACATTGCTTATCGTCCACAATCCTCTGGACAAGTGGAGAGAGCAAACAAAACTATCATCAGTATCTTGAAAAAGTATGTTTCTTCCTCTGGGAAGGACTGGGACATCAAACTGCCCTTGGTCCTGATGGCTATCAGAGCCACGCGTCATCTTGCTACTGGTGTGTCCCCTTTTGAGATGACAGGTAGGGACATGGTTTTACCCCTTCATCTTCTTTACAGGACTAATGATGTGAATCTCGCTGCTGCTACAACTGCTCATGAATATGTTGCCCATTTAAGACAACACTTGCAAAGTGCCTTTGCCTTTGCCCAAAAGAATTTGGACACTGCTGCTAGGGGTAGGAAGGCCTAATATGATTTGAGGACTACCTCTAAAGAATACCAGATTGGCGATAAGGTATTCTACTACAATTTTGGTAAGAATAAGGTCAAAGACTGTAAATTTCTACCTAGCTGGAACGGTCCATTTCCTATTGTGGATAAAGCCTCCCCTGTTGCTTATCAAATTCGAATGAAGTCCAGTACTGAGAGGGAAGGCTCCCTTAAATGGGTCCACATTAATCAGCTTAGACCGTGTCATCCCAGTAAGTTCCTTCCTGATGAACCTCTTGATGTTGTAAATGATTCTAACCTTGAGGCAGCATAGCCTGTTTGTTTTCTTTTACAGATGGAGTCCCGGGCTTTGAAGGTCCTGTTCCTGATTTTGATGTTAGCGGGATCCGAGGTTGCCAGATTGATTGAGCCTGGCCCATCTTCTGGTGTCGTGCTACAGGATGCGCCTGGTTTCCTGATTACACAGTCCCAGACTGTCACACAGAAAGTTTTTGTGTCCCTAGATCCCCAACATGTTTTATAGAAACATTTTGGATCGTCTGTTGTACGCACCACGTCAATACAACAGTGCCTAATCTTGGCATGTGCCAACGCTCTAAAGACATTCATTGGTTATGTCCTGGTAAACCTTTCCTGAAGGACACTTCTACAGCTCTTTGTGGGTTGTCTGCTGAAAATGTGAAAGAACAATGTAAAGATACCATGGCCAAGTTCGATGACTTTTCAGAGACGAAAGTTGCTGTTGTCAACAATGTTTGGCTGGTTAGTACCCCTTTGAGTGAACTCCTGGTCACCATGAATAAACATGACATTAATAATAGAGTTCCTCTACCCTGCAATGTTTGCTTGATTGATGTTCCCAAGAACTCCATTGTTAATGTTGGTGGAGTTTCCTTGTTTTATCTTGATGCTGACCCTGTTTCGACAGAGCTCCAAATATTGGATGTGTTTCGAGGTCATGAGATTGACTTCACTGCAGCCTTGACCTATCTTTTGGACTATAAGGACTCTCACACAGTTGAACTGTCCATTGACCAGGACGACCTTGCCATTGCTGATTATAACTTTGATTCACGAGATGTGGACATTTTACAAACTGATTTTATGTCACATGTCATTACCTGGTCTTTTCTTTCTGTTGGTGCTCCAGTTTCTTATCTCTTTGTATCAACAGAGACAGATTCGTGCTCTTCGTCGCTCTATGCATCCTGCACCTCTGCTGCCTGCCATGCGTCTGCAGGATTTGCTGGAACGTCACACTTTTGAATAAGTGTCACCATTTTCTTTGAAAGTTATCCATTGCTCTTGATTGAGTTGTGTTTTTTTTTCATAGATGGCATGTGTTTATTTTACTAACACAGTTACACATGGCTTCTCATTACTTTTGAGCGTTCACCTTAGTGTTACACTAACACATTATATTGCATTACTGATATGCATTTTTGGTTTGGATACTATATATACTCTTGTCATTTTATTTTGACTTCTTTTATTGCTTGTGTATTCACGGTATTATTCCTCATGCAGTATTGCTTTCATGCATATTGTGCTTGAAGTATTATCCACTTATGTATTAGTCAATCATTTGTCATTTGGTTCTGACCTGCACGGTAGTACTGCTAGTTAGGCTTTGTACGATGGAGTGTACTCCCTTGTAGCATCCTCCATCTTACAAGGGGGGGGAGATGTAGGGCTGGTACCCCTGCAATTCTACATGCAAATCTCCGGCCTGCTCAGCAACTCAGGCCTGAACCAAACTGCACAGACAAGATGGATTCTTCACTTCACTTTTGCTGTGTTCAGCTACAAACGGCCTTCAAGCAACTGCTGGGGCAGCGTTTCTAAGTGTGCATACAGAATCTATTGTCCGTGGCTGGCCTTGGACACTTGTACATGCCCAGAAGTTACATACTGTTGCTTCTGCCTGACTTTTACCATGGCTCCTTTGTTTGCAAGAAGCTGCTCATCATCTACCTCCTGATTCGCTGAGAACACCTCAGACTGCCTGGTGCCAACCAATCATCGGACCTATGATGGAGGATTCTCACACAGAATAATGCATTCTGCGCTGGAAACTTTAGTAGTAGTAAGAGAGAGAGAGTTGGGGGCTTTTCCCACCTGTTCATACAGACTCCTGCACTGGTTCCTCTCTGCTGTGCACTGCGTACCTGATTCCTGCGACCTGACCCTTCCGCAGGACGGCCACTAAGTGTGGGCTAGGCCGTCCTCCACAGGTCTGAGATAAGACTTTCACAGATACCTCCGGTTCGGACTTACTGCGGCTCGCCTGACGAGGCTAGAGCCCGCATTAGCTAGGAGCTGTCTTCTTGGACTGCATTGTTCCTGAGAGCCCGACGGAACTAAGGTACTGACTTATCTCTCCTCCTCCGTATGGGAAAGGGGTTAGCAATATATTTCTTACTTTTCCTCAGTGCAGAGCGAATCAGTGACGTCTGATTACTAATCAGTGATTTATTACGTTGTCCAAGTGTACATCTGTACTATAACAAATTTCTACCTCATGTTTCTAATTATATATATGTGTGTGTATATTTTTCCACCTGGTTGCCTATAATAAAGTCTATTATATATCTGCAGACCAGACTTCTTTCGTGGCTCATTGCCAGAATAACTCACCGAACTTTGGGCTGTATATTAGTAGCTATCTCCCCTAGACAACAACAGAGTCTAACTTATTCTTGTGCTACGAATATACCCTACAAGACTCAGAAAAGACGGAGGGCTTTTCTTTTGTTACGACCAGGTGCGGTGCAGAATGGGGCAATATTTATGTTGAAATTTCCTTGTACTGTAAATATATTATTTCTTTTAAAGATAGGAAGTATGTATTTTTTCAGCCTGAAGAGTTATCGGCTTTTATTAGTTCACGGATTGTAACTTCTTCTCCTAAGTGAAGCTTATCATTGTGGTGGTATTTCTCCGACTCCCTCCTCTGTCTTTCTTTTTAAAGAGGAATGTTTCTTTGGTTTTTCAGGGATCAGGATCCACATATCCTGATATCCTTTGCTTTGCTGCTCTCCCCATTACACAGGTCTGCGACTAAAAAGCTGTTTGATTATTTTCATCTAATTTCCATGTATTTTGGTGTGCTGAAAACAAATAAAATATTGAAAAAACTCCTAGACGTCATGATTTGCCACAACATGCAAAATGGTCTTCAAATGTATCAAATTTTTTCAAATTACTATTAATTAATTCACATAAGTGCATTTAAGATATAAAATGCCAAAAAAAACTTAAAGGGGTTGTCTGAGTTATGTAAAAACAAATATAGCACTGTAAATCTGATGGTCAGCAATATATACATAAGCTAAGCAAGTTTTAAGTCCGTGCTTCTAATGGTAGAAGGGGTTAATCTTTCCTGAAAAATCCAGTGGGAGGGAGACACAGGGCAGATAGCAGCAGCTCCAGTCAGTGCAGGGGGGCGTGGCCAGCACTGTGACATTTCATGAACAGACACAGAGCTGCTCTCTCCTGCATGCCACACTTGTGCACGAATCATCATCAGGTTCTTGGTTCTAGGCTGTTCACACTTTCATCGCAATTCGTGTTAGCTCGTCATTCTTCAACCGTTATGTTATGGCTCCGCGAAAGTGTATTAATTCACCAGACAGTTTCTGTTTCATCTGTGGTGAATATACAGTGTTGAAGCAACAGCAGAATATTAAAGACTTTGTGAAAAAAGTATACTTTGCATACTTTGGACTAAAAATTGGAGATCAAGATAAAGTCTGGGCGCCTCATAAAGTGAGCAAACGGTGTGTTGAAGACCTCCGAAACTGGTTCAAGGGTAAGAAAAAATCTTTCCGTTATGGGATTCCTATGGTATGGCGAGAGCAAAAGAACCATAGTGACGACTGTTACTTTTATTCATGAGATGTGAAAGGGTTTAATTGCAAATGAAAGCATTCCATTTCATACCCCAATCTTCACTCGGCAATTCGTCCCATCCTCCATGGCACAGATAAACCAGTACCCAAGCCCCCTGTTACCTTGGAAGAGATACCTAGCTCCGATGAAGGTGAAGTCATACCTGAACCAGATGACGAATCAAGTTCTGACTTTGAAGATGATACAAGACCAAAATTGTTTTCTCAGGAGATGAATGATTTGGTAAGAGACTTGAATCTTCCCAAAGATGCCGCTGAGTTACTCGGATCAAGGCTGAAAAGCAGGAATTTATTGTTGCCAGGAGTGTCATCTTCATGGTTCAGACATCGTGAAAAGGAGTTCGTTCCTTACTTCGCCCAGGAAGACAAGTTGGTTTATTGCATTGATGTTGAAGGTCTGATGGGTCAATTTAAAATCCAATATGATTCAGAGCAATGGCGTCTTTTTATAGATTCTTCAAAAAGAAGTCTCAAAGCAGTTTTACTCCACAACGGTTTTTACGCTTCCATACCTGTAGGTCATTCCGTACACTTGAAGGAAACCTATAAGAACTTGGAATTGGTTCTTCGTAAACTTAAATATGAAGACCATGGTTGGCAAGTGTGTGGGGACTTGAAGGTCTTGTGCATGCTGCTCGGGCAACAAGCTGGGTATACCAAATATCCTTGTTTTCTGTGTCTATGGGACAGTTGAGACCGACAAAATCACTGGACCAAGAAGAGTTAGCAGCCGAGGGTGCTAACAGTCGGTGAAAAAAATGTCCTCCCAGAAACTTTGGTACCTTCCCATAAAGTTCTTCTACCACCTCTCCACATAAAATTGGGATTGATGAAGCAATTCATAAAATCACTTCTAAGAGATGGAAAATGCTTCAAATACTTGGTCACCAAGTTTCCAGGCCTGTCGGAGGCAAAATTGAAGGAAGGTGTGTTCGTCGGACCAGACATTAGAAGGCTTATAGTTGATCAAGAGTTTGTCAATACCATGACAGATCCTCAAAAAGAAGGGTGGATTGCAGTTAAAGAAGTCGTACAGAAAAGTTTAGGCAATAACAAAGATCCTCACTACAAAAAGATCGTTGGACGAATGCTGAAAGCATTTCAAGCTTTAGAGGTTGCCTGATGTTTATGTTTATTTGAATTTGATATACCGCTCAGACCAAAAGGTATGATGAGTTTGAAAGTGCATTTCCTCCAGTCCCACTTTGACTACTTCCCTAAAAATTTGGGAGCTGTGAGTGAGGAGTAAGTTAAACGATTCCACCAAGACATTAAAGAGATGGAAAGGAGATACCAGGGAAAATGGAGCATTACAATGATGGCAGACTACTGTTGGATGCTTCAGAGAGACATTCCAGATGCTACTCACAAGCGTAAATGCACCAAGAGGAGCCTCACAAGGAAGAAGAATCGGTTTAGTGTGTGTAGGTGAGCTCATTTCAGTTCAAAAAAGGATTTTCATGAAAATATTGTAAACTTTAATTTTATGTCTATTTTCATTTATTTTGATGTATTGCCTTATTTAACATAGTTACCTAAATTGTCAGGAAACGTGATGTCCTATGACAAAATGGAGGTCATTTTCGGATTCAGCGCACCAAAAAACAAAGATTACGTGGAATAACCAAAACAGCTCTTGAAAAAATTTTTTTGCAGACCTGTGTTATTTGTGGGCTAATTATACGCTTGTATGTAAGGATTGCTATGGAACAGTTTTTATGTTATGTTTTGCTTTACAAGTTGTTTGTTTTCTGTACAAGTGTTTTTCGCTTGAATATTAATGTAAAATTGCATAAATAAATAATTAAAAAAAAAAAAACCCAGAGCAGCCTGAGTCTGCTAAGGTGGCTGAGACTTGGGAGTCTGAGCCTTCTTTTGCTATTTTGGAGTTTGTTGTCCCTTCTGAGGAGCATGATGCTGACAATGAACAGCAGGGATATAAGAAGGATGAAACATCTTTTTATTGAAGGCGGCTTTCTTTGCTGCTTTCTTCTTAGCTGGGTTGGCAGTAGATCTAGAGAGCTTATTTAGGGTAGTGCTCTCAGACCAACTGAGAGGCCTGGTTTGCCAATCCCTTGCCAAAAAGATTTTCACCGGTGCAAGGGATATTACCCAGCTTATCTTGAACCCACTGTTCAAATCCGATGTTTGAAGCCAAGCAATCTTACGTGCACCGATGCAGATTAAGTTCTGCTGATGCACTCAAAGCAATCAAAAGTTGCTCTATTAACAAATTTCGAGACAGTCTGACCATGCTTTACTAGGGTGAGATAATCCACCCTCTTGTCATCGGGAAGAAGAGGAACCATTAACTCCAAATCTTTAGCCACCTCTCTGAGGAACATACCCATATATAGTATGTATGTAGGAACTAATTCTGGCCAATAACATGGAGGCTTGAAAGCAACGTTGACCAAAAGCATTGAGGGTTCTCAATTCCCTACACAGAGGGTTTGAGGAATGTGTTTTCATGCTCTTGTTTCGATGCACTGCCGATTCCACTACCATGGAATGGTGTGGTAATTGTCTCTTTTAAAAACCAGCACACTCCAGTACCCGGTATCACGCTGACAGGTATGGCGAGATATAGTCTGAGGTGTCTCCCACATATGAAGCATGAGGTCGTGGAGTATCCGATGGATAGGAAGCGTAGCTGCCTCTTTTGGAGCGTCAGGTATTGGAGAATTTCCAATTCTTCGGTCCAAAGCTCTTTCTCAGATGTTACTGTTATGGACAGACCACTAGCAACATCGCAAATAAAGTCCTGGAAAGACATGTCCTCTGGTGGGGACATTATTTATTTATTTATTTACATTCTCTTACATACCGCGCTATTCTGCATTAGTGCGGTTTACATTGAACAAACTGAAATTACATTGAACAGGGCATTATAACTTGGAGATAAAGCACAGTTACTTACCTGTAACAGGTGATCTCTGGGAACAGTAGGAATTAGTCCTCACATATGGGTACGTCGGAACCGACGGAGCCTGCGCGGGAAAGCTCCCCAGCTTCCCAGAAGGAAGCTTTTGGGGCCTCCCACTGCACATGCGCGCTGCCTTCCCGCCTTCCTGACCAGCTCTCCTCAGTTCGAGTTTATAGCTGAGACAATAGAGAGAGGAAAGGAAGATAGATAGAAGATACAACTCCTAGGGGAGGTGGGTGGGTTGTGAGGACTAATTCCTGCTGTTCCCAGAGATCACCTGTTACAGGTAAGTAACTGTGCTATCTCCAGGAACAAACAGGAATAAGTCCTCACATATGGGGACTCCCTAGATAAGATGCCTGGGAGATCCCCTTCCAAGGGTTCGCCATCTTCGTATGGATCTCAGGCATCCATCCTGGGAAGGTGGGCAGGAGTTGTTCAAGTATGGAACAGGTGTTTGAGGACAGCCTGACCAAACAAGGCATCCCGGCGGGAGTCCTTGTCCAAACAGTAATGGGCTGTGAAGGTATGAACCGAGGCCCATGTGGCGGCTCGACAGATCTGATCTATGGATACAGAGTAAAGATGAGCCATAGAAGTGGCCATGGCTCTCACATTGTGAGCTGTGACATGGCCTTCCAGAGAAATATTTTTACTCTGGTAAGCAAAGGAAATACACTGAGCAATCCAATTGGAAAGTGTAGATTTGGAGACTGGAAGTCCCAAATGAGAAGGATCAAAAGCCACAAAAAGTTGGGAAGACTTTCGATGTGGCTGAGTCCTGTTGAGGTAAAAGGCAAGAGCTCTTTTACAATCTAAAGTATGAAGGTTCCTCTCTGCACTGGATGCATGAGGAGCCGGAAAAAAGACAGGTAGATATACCTCTTGATTAAGATGAAAAGGCGAGACCACTTTGGGCATAAAGTGGGGATTCGTCCTAAGGACCACCTTATCATGATGAAACCTGGTATAAGGTGGATGAGCCACTAAGGCCTGTAGTTCACTGATACAGCGAGACGAAGTGACTGCAATAAGGAAAATGACCTTCCAGGAAAGAAATTTCAAGGAGGTAGAAACCAACGGTTCAAATGGTGGCTTCATAAGCTGACCTAGAACTAGGTTCAAATCCCATGCTACCGGAGGAGGCCGGATGGGAGGTTTAGTTAAGAGTCAGGCCTCTCATGAACCTAGCAATAAGTGGATGAGAGGAGACAGGTTGTCCATTTATAGGTTTTAAGGATGCTGCAATAGCACTCAAATGGACTCTTACTGAATTCGTCTTAAGGCCTGCATTGGAAAGATGCAGGAGATAGTCTAGTAGAGAATTCAAAGGAAGTGCTAGAGGATCAAGACCCTGTTGAGCACACCAAATGGAAAAACGTTTCCATTTGAAAGCATAGGAACGCCTCGTGGAGGGTTTCCTAGAGGCATGAAGGATATCTTTCACTGGTTGAGAAAGATTGAAGTCATGAAGGCTTAGGCCTTCAGTAACCAAGCTCTGAGGTGTAGGGGACTTGGGGTTTGGGTGCCACAAAGTCCCCTCCTCCTGAGAACAGAAGGTCTGGCGCAGCTCCCAGGTCCAGGGAGGGTCCCTGGGAGAGATGCAGAAGAAGAGGGAACCACACTTGGCGTGGCCAGCGTGGAGCTATGAGGATCATCGATCCGTGATCCCTCTGGAGTTGGAACAGAGTCTTGGGAATCAAAGGAATGGGTGGAAAGGCATATAGGAATTCCTGACCCCAATGCAGGAGAAAGGCGTCGTTGGCCTGAGCTCCCTGACACGGAGTCCTGGAACAGAACCGGGGAAGTTTGGCATTCCACGGACTTGCAAAGAGGTCTATGTCCAGGGTTCCCCATTCCTGAAAGATTCTGCCTATCTGGTCCATATGTAGGGACCATTCGTGTGGAAGCAGAACTCGACTGAGTCTGTCTGCCCGAGAGTTTTGAACCCCTGGAAGATATACTGCCAGAAGATGAATTTGATGCTCTCTGGCGAAGGCCCATAATCTGAGAGCTTCGTTGCAAAGCGACAGAGAGCCTGTCCCTCCTTGTTTGTTTACGTAGAACATGGCCACCTGATTGTCTGTCTGAACTAGGACGGTCAGGTTGACAAGGAGGATACGGAAGACTTTGAGGGCAAAGAAGATTGCTCGCAGTTCCAGGAGGTTGATGTGAAGGGTGGTCTCCTGTGGAGACCAAGTATCCTGAGTGGAGAGGGATTGTAGATGGGCTCCCCACCCTGTTTGGGAGGCATCTGTTGTGAGGGTTGCTTGGGGCAACAAAGGTTGGAAGGGGGCCCCCAACAACAGATTCTTGGTGGACATCCACCATTGGAGGGACCAAAACAGACGCTTTGAGGTGAGTATTTGGTCGGAGAGCGCTCCTGATGCTTGAGTCCACTGGGTGGCCAAGGTCCATTGAGGTGCTCTCATATGAAGACGAGCGTAGGGCACCACGTGTACCGTGGAGGCCATGTGGCCCAGAAGTCGCAGCATTTCTCTGGCTGTCAAGTGACTGCTGGACTGAGCTTGGGAGGCCAAGCACACCAGACGCTGGCCCCGGACTCGAGGTAGGTAGGCCCTTGCAGTGGTGGTGTCCAACTGGGCCCCTATGAATTCCAGAGACTGAGTAGGGATAAGTTGAGACTTGGGAAGGTTTATCACCAGTCCCAGATACTGCAGAATGTGCCTTGTGCGGTCCAAGGAAATCTGGGCCTCTGACTGAGATGGAGCTCGGATGAGCCAGTCGTCCAGATATGGGAATACAAAAATTCCCAGACCTCTTAGAAATGCGGCAACAACTGCCATGCATTTGGTGAACACTCTTGGAGCAGAGGCTAGACCGAAGGGAAGTACTCTGTACTGGAAATGTTTTCCCTGAAACAGAAATCTTAGATATTTTCTGTGGGATGGGTGGATGAGTATGTGTGTATACGCATCCTTGAGATCTAGAGAACAAAGCCAATCCTGACTCTGAAGGTATGGAAGGAGAATGCCTAGAGAAAGCATTTTGAATTTCTCCTTCTACAGAAATTTGTTCAATTCTCTCAGATCTAGGATAGGTCTGAATCCCCCTGTCTTCTTTGTTATGAGAAAATAAGGGGAGTAGAATCCTGTCCCTTGTTGAAGAAGAGGAACCTCTTCTATTGCCCCTTGGGCAAGGAGAGAAGAGACTTCCTGATCCAACAGGCCCAGGAGAGATGGGGGAGAATTGAAGTGCCTCACCATGGTATATGGAGGAAGGCTGGAAAAATGAAGTTTGTAGCCCTCTCTGATGATAGAGAGGGTCCATTGCTCTGATGTAATTTGCTCCCATCTGGGAGCAAAGTGAGCTAACCTTCCGGGAATGGTGAGGGGCTCTGGTTGTTCTAGAGCCAGAAAGGTTAAGTTCTCTAGGGGCAAGTCAAAACCCCTGAGGGGGTTGAGCCTGCTGAGGAGTGGCAGACACTGCAGGCTTTGACCTTGCCTGTTTAGGTTGCTGACGTTTAGCAGCAAAGCGAGGCTGAGAAGATTGTTGGCCAGTATTTGTGGAAAATCTGGCCTTCTTGTAGTAAGGCCTCTTGAAAGACTTTTTCTTGGCAGGAGTAGAGGTAGACTTAGAAAGTCTATCTAAGGTAGCATTTTCTGCGTCCATTTGAGTGGCTTTAATGTGCCAGTCTTTACGAAATAAGTTCTCACCTGTACAGGGCAGATTCCGTAAGCCATCCAGGACCCAGGGTTCTAGGTCAGAGGTCTGGAGCCAAGCAAGTCGTCGGGCTGCAATAGCAATGCCCGAAGCTCTACCGGCACCCTCAAAGGAATCAAATGCTGCTCTGTTGGAGAACTTAGAAACATCTAGAAGCTGTTTCACCAGAGAAATGAACTCCTCCTTTCTATCCTCAGGGATAAAGGAGGCAAAATGCCGTACCTTTAGGGCAAGTTCCCTTAGAAACATGCCCATATACAGACTGTATGAATTAATCCTGGCTATAAGCATACTAGCCTGGAAGATTTTCCTACCAAAAGAGTCTAGGGTCTTACATTCCCGTCCTGGAGGGGTAGAAGAGTGCCTCTTGGTACTCTTAATCTTTTTCAGTGCAGACTACACCACAATGGAATGGTGAGGCAGCTGAGTTTTTTGAAAACCAGGAGGAGGGGGGACCCGGTACATGGTGTCCAACCTACGGGAATGAGGAGACAACGTTAGAGGAGCCTCCCATAAGTCCATCAAGTGTTCTTGAAGGATTTCATGGATAGGCAGGGTGACTGCCTCTTTAGGAACCTTAGGGTATCCTAAAATATCCACTTTCTTTGATCTAGGTTCTTTTTCAGAGGATGTGGTAATAGAAAGTCCTTTAGCTACTTCTATAATGAAGTCTTGAAAGGACAAATCCTCTGGTGGAGACATTCTCCTCTTTGGGGAAGAAGGCTCTTTAGGAAGAACCAGAGACAGCTCATCAGAGTCATCAGAGGAGTCAAAATCCTCAGAAGAATCAGAGTATCCTCTATTTGCTTCCAACGCACGATACGCATACCGATCGGTATCGACATCGGGCGTACCAGGTATGGGATCGGTATCGGGTGAAAACCCGGATCCGGCATGCGGAACCGATCTGCATTTGGAAGACGATGGTCTCGGTTCCGGTATGGAAGACAGTACCGGAACCGGACCCGGAACCGCTAGATGCGGTACCGAGGGCGTCGCAGCGTTAATGAAAGCCAGAACGGCCTGCTGCATGGTCTGGACAGTATTGCCCATAGACGCCACTGCTGCCTGGATGTCGGTACCGGCATGGGCCGGTACCCCAGAGCAGTCTAACAGGTGATCGGTCGAGGCCGTGCCATCGATGTCAACCTGTAACCCCATAGATGGTACTTTGGAAGCCAGAGCTTCCCGCCGGGGTTGTTTGGCTGGGGCATGGTCCTCAGATTTCAAAATTGAGAGCCTCTCGATGCTTTGAAGGAGATTTGCTCTTTGAGGACCTGCCCGAAGGAGGTTTGGTTACCTGAGATCCATCCGGAGAGGAAGACCTGGATGACTGTGATGCTGGATTATATGAAGCAAACAGCACATGGAATTTCTGCAAACCACGTTTAGACATCTGGGAGCAGGATGGGCAGTCCGGAATGGAGTGGTCAGGTCCCAAACATTTAAGACACCATTCATGGGTGTCTGTGACAGAAATAACAGCACTACACTTGGTACACTTCTTAAAACCAGGGGCTGGTTTCTCCATGAGGAGAATTTGTGTAGGCCTGAGGCCTAACCGAAGTCACCAAGTTGTGCAAGATAAAGTTTTTTGTTTTGTTTTTTTAAAGAAAAGAAAGAGAGACCGGCGGTACCGGTTTCGGTATGGGGAAGGCAGGTACGCGGTCTAAAGAAACAAACTAAAACAATCATTTCCTCAGCGGTGACAGGAACACGACCTGCTGGCTCCGTGGAAAAAGAGAAACTGAGGAGAGCTGGTCAGGAAGGCGGGAAGGCAGCGCGCATGTGCAGTGGGAGGCCCCAAAAGCTTCCTTCTGGGAAGCTGGGGAGCTTTCCCGCGCAGGCTCCGTCGGTTCCGACGTACCCATATGTGAGGACTTATTCCTGCTTGTTCCTGGAGATCTATTTTTTACAGGGAACATGGGCTATGGAGGGTTAAGTGACTTGCCCAAAATCACAAGGAGCACCTGTGGGACTAGAAACCCCAGTCCTTTCATCCCAAGGTTGCTGTCCTCTAGTGGGATTTGAACCCTCGACCTTCCGGCCTGAAGTACCTTGCCCCAACCACTAGGCCACTCCTCCACTCCATGCGGCGTTGTGAAGACAGAGACGGGTCCTCCAGGAGAGTTTGCATATTCTGTACATCTGATTCATCATCAGAGGAATTGGAATCCGAAGACTCAAAGTATCGTCGGGCAGGGTGTTCCCGCTCCATACAAACTCGATACCAATCAAAGCCAGTACCTGGAATCTGTGTAGTCAGAACCTCTGTTCTGGAAACGGATTCAAGGGCCAACATGGGCAGTAGCGTGGAAAGCGGCAAGAAAGTCGATGCAGCCTGTATCGGTACCGACGCTTGTGGAACCTGCTGTAAAGGTTTCACTGGAACAGAGGCCACCAGTAAGGCCGCTAAGCTCCGCTCAATGGCAAGGATACGTTGATCTATGGGGCTTGCTGATGCTTAAGTATCTGTACCGGAATTGCGGGCCACGATCCCTGAGCATGGCACCAGGAGCTCTCCAGGAGGTGGAAGCCTCGGGAGAATCCTGGGACCCCACTAAGGCTTTGGAGGGAAGGTCCTCCCATTGGGGTTGTTCAGCCGGTGTGTCCCCCCCTCCAAGGCAATGCCCGAGGCATCTCAATGCTTAGAAGGAGAGCTGCCCTTGGGGTGGCAGCCAGTCTTCAATGAAAACGTAGGTTTCGATAGCTGAGATCCTTGGGAGGAAGATGAAGCTCTCGATGACATTGATGCTAAAGAGGCGGCGTCGGAGGCAAAGAGGGTGCCCAGCTTTGCAGCTCGATTCTGTAGGCCTCTCTTCATCATCTTTCTACAGAGAGGACATTCTGATGGTTGATGATCAGGCCCTAAGCATTTTAGACACCAGTCATGGGTGTCTGTGGCCGAGATGGTACCGCCACACTTAGAACACTTCTTAAAACCACTGGACGGCTGCTCCATTTTTTCAGAGACAAATAGAAGGCCTAGGCCTAAGATGGCGTCTATGTGTCTGAAGAAAGGAAAAACCTTCCTCTTTACAGTTTTGTTTTGTGTTTTTTAAAGAAGAATGAACCGACAGAGGTCGGTACCACCGTCAACGAGAAGGCAGACGCGTATCACAAAAATATGAAAAACAGGAATTTTCTGCAGTGACAGGATTTGCTTCCTGTCGGCTCTGTGGAAAAAGAAGAACTGAGGAGTGAGAGATGGAAAGACAGGAAGGCAGCTACGCAGGCTCTGTGCGATGCTCCCGCACAGGCTCTGTCGGTACGGACGTCACCCATATGTTAAGACTATATTCCTGCTTATTTCTGGAGATTCATTGGTTTAAGTCATCCCAAGGTAAAAGATCCTTGTAATAGCATCCTCTTAAGAACATAAGAACATAAGTATCCTGTTTCCAACAGTGGCAATCTAGGTCACAAGTACCAGGCAGTCTCCCCAAAAGACAGGTTCCTCAATGCTTGTACTGGGTCAAGCAGTGATATCCTGGTTCCCTTTTAATAATGGTTTATGGACCTTTCCCCCAGGAACTTGTCCAAACCTTTTTTAAACCCAGCTACACTAACAGCTTTTACTACATCCTCCGGTAACAAATTTCAGAGTTTGATTACACGTTGAATGAAAAAATATTTTCTCTTCTTAGTCTTAAATAGGTTACCCTGTAGCTTCATTGCATGTCTCCTAGTCTTTTTATATTCAGATGACGTAAACAATCGATCTACGTTTACCCATTCCACTCCATTCATTAATTTATAGACCTCTATCATATCTCCCCTCAGCCGTCTCTTTTCCAGGTTAAAGAGCCCTAACCTTTTTAGCCTCTTTTCATAGGAGTATCCTTCCATCCCATTTTGGTGGCTCTTCTCTGTACCTTTTCTAATACCGCTATATCCTGCAGCATGTGTGGTTCTGTGCAACTATGAAGCCCCCAAACTTGACTCATTGCTCCAACTTGTGTGAATTAAAAAAAAAATAAAAGTATACATACATAATTTTAGCACTTTAAAAGTAGTTCAAAAACTCCAAAAGCTTTCAACACAAGTCATACAAAACCTGAACTAATGTTACCTAAAACTAGATGATTAATCAATGTTTATGGATCCACAAAATATGAACTCAAGCATGAGGGCCTCCTGTATTTCCATTAAATAGGTATCTCATCCACTTCAAAAGCGTTGAGAGCGCTTAACAAATGGACTTAGCTAGCCCCTAATGTGTATCATTAATATTACTTCTTCATTACTCCCCATACAGCATACAATGCTGAGTGGGAAAAACTACACACAAAGCTTTAAACAAAGTTTTGCAATATAGGCTTCACAATTTAAAAGCTAAGTGCTGTGTATATCGTATTTTTAAAGTGCAAATCAAATTGTGAGGTCTATAGTGCAAAAAGTGAAATTAGACTTACCTGCTAATTGTTGTTCCTTGAGGAACTCCAGTCCAGTCCCACACCTCTGGATAGTGTACCTCTTCCAGCAGCTTGGAGACTGAGCATGTCATCTTTTGATGACACTAGTACTAATGTAGCTGGCACCGCCTACCAACCCCAGTAACCTATTGGCAAAGCGGTAGTTAGTTGTAGATAGTTTCCCCAGTTGGAAATCCAAGTTATTCCACCTGTTCAATGTAAGTGCTTAACAGGCTTCCTGTTCTGTACAAAAGTGTTACTTGTAAACCGCACTGATTTTAAAAAGCGCGGTATATAAAAGCGATAAATAAATAAATAAAAATAAAATAAAGCAAACTCACAGGAGCAATAAATAAGTAGTTAAACATGCATAAATTACAGTTACTTACCTGTAACAGGTGATCTCTGGGAACAGCAGGAATAAGTCTTCACATATGGGTATCGTAGGTACCGACGGAGCCTGCGCAGGAACGCTCCCCAGCGTCCAGTAAGAAAGCTTTTGGGAGCATCCCACAGCACCTGCGCGCTGCCTTCCCGCCTTCCCTAACCGCCTCTCTCCAGTTCGAGTTTTAAAGCTGAGACAAAGAGAGAGAGAGGAAAGGAAAGATAGATAGAGAGATACAACTCCTAGGGGAGGTGGGTGGGTTGTGAAGACTTATTCCTGCTGTTCCCAGAGATCACCTGTTACAGGTAAGTAACTGTGCTATCTCCAGGAACAAGCAGGAATGACTCTTCACATATGGGGACTCCCCAGCTAGAGATGACAGGGAGATCTCCAAAGTTGTGAGTCCCTGAGAAGGGCTCTACCTCACCCCATGGATCTCGGGCATCCAACCAGGGATGGGGGGTAGGAGTTGATTAGGTATGGAACAGGTGTTTGAGAACATCCTGACCAAACAAGGCATCCCGGCGGGAGTCCTTGTCCAAGCTGTAATGGGCTGTAAAGGTATGAACCGAGGCCCAGGTGGCCACTCGACAGATTTGGTCGATGGACACCGAGTTTAGATGAGCCATAGAGGCTGCCATGGCCCTCACATTGTGAGCTGTGACATGGACTTCCAGAGAAAGGTTCTTACTCTGGTAAGCGAAGGAAATACACTGAGCAATCCAATTGGACAGAGTTCTCTTAGAGACTGGAAGTCCTAAATGAGAGGGATCAAAAGCAACAAAGAGTTGAGAGGACTTTCTATGTTGCTGTGTACTTTGTAAGTAGAAAGCAAGTGCTCTCTTACAATCCAGGGTATGAAGATTCCTCTCTGCACTTGATGCATGAGGTCCTGGAAAAAAGACAGGTAAATACACCTCCTGGTTCAGATGAAAAGGTGAGACCACTTTAGGCATAAAGTTTGAATTACTCCTGAGGACTACCTTGTCATGATGGAACCTTGTATAAGGAGGATTAGCCACCAAGGCTTGCAGCTCACTGATACGGCGAGCTGAGGTGACTGCAATGAGAAAAATAACCTTCCAGGAAAGGAATTTCAAGGAGGTAGTGGCTAAGGGTTCAAAGGGTGGCTTCATAAGTTGGCCAAGAACCAAATTCAAATCCCATGCCACTGGAGGTGGTCTAATGGGAGGTTTAGTTAAAAGAAGGCCTCTCATGAATCTTGCAATAAGAGGATGAGAGGAAATAGGATGTCCATTGAGAGGCTTAAGGTTTGCTGCAATAGCACTCAAATGGACTCTTACTGAATTCGTTTTAAGGCCTGCATGGGATAAATGCAGCAAATACTCTAGTAAAGAATTCAGAGGTATTGCAAGAGGGTTAAGACCCTTCTCTGCACACCAAATGGTAAACCTTTTCCATTTAAAAGCATAGGAACGTCTAGTGGAAGGCTTTCTGGAAGCATGAAGGATATCCTTCACTTGCTGAGACAGATGGCAATCTTGAAGGTCTAAGCCTTCAGTAACCAGGCTCCGAGATGAAGAGACTGGGGATTTGGGTGCCATAACGTTCCCTCCTCCTGGGACAGGAGGTCTGGAGCAGATCCCAAGTCCAGGGAGGGAGCTTGAGAGAGATGAAGAAGTAGAGGGTACCACACTTGGCGTGGCCAACGTGGAGCTATGAGGATCATAGACCCCTTGCCTCTCTGAAGCTTGAACAGTGTCTTGGAAATTAGGGGAATGGGTTGAAAGGCATAGAGGAAGTCTTGCCCCCAGTGGAGGAGGAAGGCATCCCTGGCCTGAACTCCCTGACACGGAATCCTGGAACAGAACCGGGGAAGTTTGGCATTCCATGGACTTGCAAACAGGTCTATGTCTGGGGTTCCCCAAATTCGAAAGATCCTGGCTATTTGGTCCCCATGGAGGGACCATTCGTGTGGGAGCAGAACTCGACTGAGTCTGTCTGCCCAAGAGTTTTGAACCCCTGGAAGATACACTGCCATGAGATGAATCTGATGCTCTCTGGCGAAGGCCCACAATCTCAAAGCTTCATTGCAAAGCGACAGAGAGCCAGTCCCGCCCTGCTTGTTCACGTAGAACATGGCTACTTGGTTGTCCGTATGGATGAGGACTGTCTTGTAGCTGAGCAGGGTGTGGAAGACTCTGAGAGCTAGAAGAATTGCTCTGAGCTCTAGGAGGTTGATATGTAGAGATGTCTCCTGTGGAGACCAGATTGCTTGGGTGCAGAGATCTTGTAGATGAGCTCTCCAACCCTTTGGGGAGGCATCTGTTTTGAGGGTTGCTTGGGGTAGCAACTGTTGAAAGGGGGACCCCAGCAACAGATTTTGAGTGGACTTCCACCACTGGAGGGACCAAAAGAGGCGACTGGAGGTTGCTATTTTGTCTGACAGGCAACCTGATGCCTGGGTCCATTGGGTGGACAGAGTCCACTGAGCTGCCCTCATGTGAAGGCGAGCGTAAGGAACCACATGCACGGTGGATGCCATGTCGCCTAACAGTTGTAACATCTCTCGAGCAGTTAAATGGGATTTTAACTGAATTTGAGAGGCTAACTGCACCAAGCGTAGGCAACGGGCCTGGGGAAGATAGGCCCTTGCAGTTGTGGTATCTAGCAAGGCCCCTATGAACTCCAATGACTGAGTAGGGGTGAGTTGTGATTTTTGGATGTTTATTACAAGTCCCAGATACTGAAGAACACGCCTTGTGCAGGCTAGGAAAGTCTGGGCCTCTGAGTGGGATGGTGCTCAGATGAGCCAGTCGTGCAGATATGGGAATACAAATATTCCTAGAGTGCGTAGAAATGCAGCTACTACTGCCATGCATTTTGTGAACACTCTTGGAGCAGAGGCCAGACCGAAAGGAAGCACTCTGTATTGGTAGTGCTTTTCCTGATAAAGGAACCGAAGGAACCTTCTATGTGTTGGATGGATGAGGACATGGGTGTACGCATCCTTGAGATCTAGAGAACAAAGCCAATCCCGACTCTGAAGGTATGGAAGGAGAGCACCGAGAGAAATCATCTTGAATTTCTCTTTGCATAGAAACTTGTTCAATTCTCTGAGATCTAATATGGGTCTGTAGCCCCCTGTTTTCTTTGGAATAAGAAAATAGGGGGAGTAGAACCCTGAACCCTGTTGAAGAAGGGGTACTTCTTCTATTGCCCTTTGGGCAAGAAGGGTAGCAATCTCCTGACCCAGAAGGTCGAGGAGAGATGTTGGAGAATTGAACTGTCTCACCATAGTGTGAGGAGGAAGGTTTAAGAAATGAAGCTTGTACCCCTCCCTTATGATGGAGAGGGTCCATTGCTCTGCTGTGATTTGTTCCCATCTGGGAGCAAAATGAGCTAACCTTCCTGGAATGGTGAGAGGCTCTGGTTCTTCTAGAGCCAGAAAGGCTAAGTTCTCTAGTTGTAAGTCAAAGGCCCTGAGGAGGCTGAGGCTGTTGGGCAGTAGCAGTCCTTGTAGCCTTAGGCTTGGCTTGTTTAGGTTGTTGCTGATGCTTTGCAGCAAAATGACCTGTAGAAGATGCCTGGAGACCATAACCAGGATAATATTTCCCTTTTTTGGGAAAGAAAGTCTTTTTGAATAACCTTTTTCTAGCAGGAGCAGAAGTAGACTTTGAAAGTCTATCTAAGGCAGAATTTTCAGCATCCATCTGAGTGGCCTTTGCTTGCCAATCCTTACCAAAAAGGTTTTCACCTGTACAAGGAAGATTTCCTAATCCATCCTAGACCCAGGGTTCCAAATCAGAAGCTTACATCCAAGCAAGTCTGCGTGCACCTATGGCAATAGCCGAGGCTCTGCTGGCACACTCTAAAGAGTCAAAGGCTGCACGGTTGGAGAATTTGGAAACATCCTGGGCATGTTTAAGCCAGGTAAGAAACTCTTCCCTTTTATCTTCTGAGATAAAAGGAGATAAAGTTAGCAGATGATCTGTAACTTCTTTTAGAAACATCCTCATATAAAGACTATAGGAGTTGATTCTGGCAGTAAGCATATTGGCCTGGAAAATTCTCCTGCCAAAAGCATCTAAGGTTCTGCATTCTCTTCCTGGAGGATTAGATGAGTGTCTTTTTGCACTCTCTTTTTCATAGCAGACTCCACCACAATAGAGTGGTGAGGAAGCTGAGTCTTATGAAAGCCAGGACAAGGAGGAACACGGTACATGGTGTCCAACCTGCGAGAATGAGGGGAAGTAGTAAGAGGTGTCTCCCATATGCCCAACATGTGATCATAAAGAATCTCATGAATTGGTAAAGTAGCTGCCTCTTTAGGAGCCTTAGGATATTGTAAAATATCTAATTTCTTGTCTCTAGGTTCTGGTTCAGGAGCCACTGAAATAGAGAGGCCCCTGGCCACTTCCCTAATGAAGTCTTGAAAAGACAAGTCTTCTGGAGGAGACATTCTTCTTTTTGGAGAAGAGGGCTCCTGAGGAAGGAGTACCGATGCTTCGACAGAAGCCTCTGATTCATCAGAGTCCTCGGAGGAATCGAAGTATCGCCTGTCTGGATGCTCTTGCAGAGCCCGATACGCGTACCGAGTGGTATTGACATCGGGAGTGATCGGTACCGATGGGCATCACAGGACAGGGTACCGCTGCAGTCGACACCGAAGCCGATGCAATTGGCACCGGCACCGGAACCGATATCGGTGCCGGTGCCGAAACCGGTACCACCAATGGAGTTTGTTGCGGTACCGGAGGCGTCGCAGCTTGTATGAATGCCGTGATGGCACGCTGCATGGTCAGAATATTCTGATCCATCGACGAAACCAATGTCTGGATGTCGGTACCAGTGGAGACCACTGGTACCCCAGAACATGGCAACAGGTGATCGGTCGAGGCCACGCCATCGATGTCAACCTGTGACCCCATAGATGAAGCTTTGGAAGCCGGAGCCTCCCACAGGGGTAATTTTGCCGGTGCAGGATCCTCGAGGGCAAGCCCGGAGGCATCTCGATACTTAGAGGGAGATCTACCCTTCGAGGACCGGCTGGACTTATGTTTGGTTACCTGAGATCCATGGGAAGAAGACGAAGCCCTGGAAGATGTCGATGCCACCGAAGCTGCATCAGAGGGAAACAGGGTACTGAGCTTTGCCGCTCGATTCTGTCGACCTCTTTTAGACATCATGGAACAGGACTCAATCGGTGATGGAGTGGTCAGGAACCAAACATTTTAGACACCAGTCATGGGTGTCGGTGATAGAAAGAGTACCGCTGCACTTCGTGCACTTTTTAAACCCGGAAGCGGGCTTTTCCATGAGGAAAAATCTTCTAGGCCCAAGGCCCAAAAGACAAAATTGCACAGAAGTGGGAGAACGGTAATTTTTTTTTTTTTTTAAAAGAAAGAAAGAAAGAAAGAAAAGACCGGCGGTACCGGTCCGACGTCAAAGAAGGCAGACGCGCGACCAAAGAAATAAAGAAAAATAAAGAACTTCTTCAGCGGTGACAGGAACACGACCTGCTGGCTCCGCGGAAAAGAAGAACTGGAGAGAGGTGGTTAGGAAAGGCGGGAAGGCAGCGCGCAGGCGCTGTGGGATGCTTCCAAAAGCTTTCTTACTTGACGCTGGGGAGCGTTCCCGCGCATGCTCCGTCGGTACCGACGATACCCATATGTGAAGACTCATTCCTGCTTGTTCCTGGAGATACAATTCTACACTTACATAACCTGATCCCCCCCCCCCCCACACCTGAGGAGGAACAACCCCCCCTTTCGCCCCAGTGAGGAGGCTTACCCGAGGAATCCCTGGACCATAACGTCAAGCCTTGAGCAAAAGACTGACAGCTCTCCCGGTCCACCCCTCCAACGCTCTCAGCCCCATAAACTACCGGCGTCCCTGGCCCTTTGCATCGCCAACGAAACTGGCTTCAGAACCGGGCAATGATCGGACACCAGAAACCCAGGATGGGATCCAGGACTGGACAGGAGTTCAAGGAACAACAATTAGCAGGTTAAGTCTAATTTCACTCTCCTTATCATCCCTCCAGTCCAGTCCCCTCACCTCTGGGAGGTAACAGAGCAATTAATCTAATGGGAGGGACCTGCAAAACCGGTCTGAAACACCACCGACCAAAACAGGCATCTCCCACTGCCTGGATATCTAGGCAATAATGCTTAGTAAAAGGTATGAAGTAAAGACCAGGTTGCCGCCCTATAGATATCTATCGGCGGCACCAAACTATACTTGGCCCATGAAGCAGCCTGAGCCTTCATGGAATATGCATGCAAAACCCGCCGGCACCTGCCATCCCTTCAAGATGTATGCCGACACGATAGCTTCCCTGATTTATCTGGAAATAGAGGCTTTGGCCACCGCCTCACCCCTGCGCGGCCCCCCAAACAGCACAGACAGGCGATCAGAATTCCGGAAGGCTGCTGTCTCCTTCAAATAATGCTGCAGGATCCGTCAAACATCTTACAGGCACAACTGAGAGTTGGTGTTGGCGTTCGCCATGTCCCTCAGGCTCGGTAGGGAAGCAGGTTGATTCACATGAAATGCTACCACCACTTTAGGAAAAAAGGAAGGTATCAGCCACAGGATCACCTTCTCCCTCAAGAACAAAAGGAATGGCTCCTGGCACGATAAGGTTTGAAGCTCTAAAATCCTGTGCACAGAGAATATCTCTACGAGAAATACAGTCTTAAAGGTTAAGTCCTTCAGCGAAGCCTGGCTCAATGGCTCAAAGAGCTTCCTGGCAAGCGCTGCTAAGACCAAACTGAGATCCCATGGCGGAACCACTGACCTCTGTGGAGGGCGAAGGCGGGCTTCTGCCCTCAGGAAGCACACTACATCCAGATGTGTCCCCAACGGCACTCTCTGAACTCTCTCTCGATAACAGGAAATTGCCACCAGTTGCACCCTCAAGAAACTAGCCGTAGGCCCTTATCAAAACCAGCCTGCAAAAAGGCTAGGATGTCCGGAATGAAAGCAGTTGCTGGCTGAGCCTGCCTGTCTTCACAACAGGCCTCAAAGATGTACCATATCCAGATATAGGCTAGAGAGGTAGATGATCTCCTCGGCCTTCAGCAAGGTTGAGATCACCGGACCCAAGTAACCCTTCTTTCTCAAAGGTGCCCTTTCAAGAGCCAAGCCGTAAGCCATAACCGATCCACCTGGAGCATGCGCACTGGACTTTGTGTCAGAAGATCCTCCTGAGCCAGAAGACGCCATGGACGATCTGCTAGGATCCACACCAGGTTGCCATAATACAGGCATCACGATCAGAATGACCCAACCCTGGTGTGACTCAATCTGCTGCATGACCCAGCCTATGAGGGACCACAGGGGAAAAACAGAGAAATCCCTCCATGGGTCACTGCTGTACTAGGGTGTCCAGACCTGCGGACATTCTTTCCCCTTCTTCTGCTGAAAAACCAGCTCGCTTTGGCGGTCTCAAACATTGCCATCAGGTCCATGACTGGTGCGCCCCACATGAACACCACCTGTGCGAACACCTCTTGGTTGAGTGCTGTCAGGTGGCTGCCTGGGTGAGAATCTTCACAGTCTTGGCAAGTGCATATATCTATATGATTTGCAAGGGATTGTGGGCAATGCAGTGCATTCACACCAGACACAGCTGCTCACAATAATTAGTTGTGCTTTTGGGTAAAGCCAATAAGATATTTATTTATGGGGTTATTTCTCCCAACACAGATATGCTTGGTAGCACATAAATCAGGTTACTTGCTTTCAGTGTTAAACTTGGAAAAACCAAAATCAGGAAACAACATTTGAACTTGTCAGGCAATCAAAGCAAAAGAAATAAGACCTGGTTGGCAACAAACTGGTCTTTTCTGTAGGCTTTAGCTAATATTCTCTTAGCAATGTATCAAACAACGAACCAAAATCCACAAAGAAAGAAAAAAACTGTTCTTTTCAGGTTAACTTCTTATATCTTCCCACATAGATTCAGAAGTGATTCTCTCAGAGCTCACAAGCAATTATTTAAGGCTCAATTGCTAGCAGTTATCCAGCTGAAACCCCTTAGCTGGCTTGCTTTCTACTGCATGGCTAAAAATCTTACTCAGGAGCTTTTCTGAGTAGATTAAAGAACAAGTTTGTATTTCTTTGTGATGGTTGCTGTACTTTGTAACAGAAAATCACCAAAGGAGTTTAGACAGAGAGCAGTCCATGTAAACAGATTCTTCATCTGCTATCACCCCCTCTTCTTCAACAAGCATGGGTTCAATATCATGGATTGACACAGATGAATCTCCGAATGGAGCACTTTCAAGAGAATACTTGTTTCCCTGCTGTCTTTCAAGGTTATAGCTAGGGCATAGATCAGTGTTCATACCTGAGCTTCCATTGCTGTTAGAGTTCCTCTCTATATAGCCTGGCCAGTATGTAGTCCAGTTCTTATGTCCAGCCTTCCAATCCAGATCCCTGGACACTGGATCTCTCTTCACATACCTTCTGGCACGGGTCTTAGGGTCCCTTCCACGTGCAGCCGTCTCCCTCACAGGTACCGTTTGGAGATTCCTAGCTCTGCAGCACCATTCCTCTGGCTTTCCCCAGTCCAATGGTGTATGCTGGCCCTTGGAATGCCTCCCAGTATACGTACTGCTCTGGACTCTTCTAGACCTCTCAAAGGCTTTTCTCCTCTTTCTTCCAAAGGGTTTTCTTTCCCTCTCTGTCCGTCCGGTTTGGCTTCTGCTTCTGATGATCCTCCTGATGATGAAGATGATCAAGCTCAAGCTGATTCTCTGTAGAACAAACTCTACCTTTATTCTGCTTAGATGAGTGCTCCTCCCTAACACAGCGCAGCTGTGCTGAATCAGGCCCTGCCCTTTGAGATGAGTGCTTAGGGATTACCTCATAGCCCTCCTGATTGAACACTCGTTTCCCCACTTCAGCTCCTCTAATGGCTGTTGGAAACCTGGTGCATTCTGGGACTGGTAGTCTTTTATGGGAAAATTCTGTTTTCTTATTTCTACCAGAACTGACAGGTTGCTTGTTCAGAGTCACTTCCCCTTTTCTATAGCTCCTTCCTGAGCTATGATAAGCTTCCTTATCACAGTGCCCAGTTGCCGGAGTCCACGTGCACCCAGCTGAGGTAGTCCACTGTCGTGTTGTTGACCCCCCCCTCCCCACATGCGCCACCAACAGTGCCTGGAGGTGACTTTCTGCTCAGTTGAACAGCAGTTTTGCCTCTTCTTCCAGGGCCGTGCAGTCCATGCTTCCCTGGCTGTTGATGTAGGCCACCGTGATTGCGTTGTCCAAAAAGACCCTGACCACCTTCCCCTGGAACCATGGCTCGAGCTCAGGAGCGCCAAGGCTACTGCCCACATCTCCAGCCTGTTGATCGACCAAAGGGCCTCCTGCGTGCCCCAGCGCTCCTGAGTAAAGTGCCCTTCGCAATGGGCTCCCCAGCCCAACAGATTGGCATCAGTCATCAGCGGGATCCACTATGGCAACTTGAGGGGGCATACCCCCTTCCAGATTCCCTGGGCAAAACCACCATTTGAACAGCCCCTTGGCCCCAAGCGAGCAGGGGAGCTTTTGGGACAGGGGATGCATCTGATGCGTCCATCAACTGAGCAAAACCCTCTGCAGTGGGTGCATGTGCACCCTTGCCCACAGCACCAGCTCTAGAGTGGCTGCCATGGTCCCCAGGACCTGCAGATAATGCCAGGCCATCAGTTCCGGCAGTCTCCGGAACTGAAGCATCAATAGCTGCAGCCCCTGAGCTCGCTGTTCCAGCAGAAGATTCTCCCCATATAGGTGTCAAAGCGCATTCCTAAGTATTCCAGCTCCTGAGACAGGACCAACTGCTCTTGGCCATGTTGACAACCCAGCTGAGACTTTGCAGAAACTGTACTACCCGTGACGTCGCCTGTTTGCTCTTGTCTCTGGACTTTGCCTAATCAGCCTGTCGTTGAGGTACGGATGCACCAGAACTCCTTCCTTGTGGAGCGCCACTGCTACTACCACCATAACCATGATGAAGGTACGAGGGGCTGCCGCTAGGCCGAACGGTAAAGCCTGAAACTGGAAATGTCCCATTGGCACCGCAAACCAGAGATATTGCTGGTGTTCTGGCAATATGGGGATATGCAGTTATGCCTCAGTGAGATCGAGAGACAAACACTCCCCCCCTCTTACAGTGACTATAACGGATCGCAACGCCTCCATGTGAAAATGCAGAACCCGCAGACGATTCACTTGCTTGAGATCTAGGATCAGACAAAAGGAACCATCCTTCTTGGACACCACAAAGTAAATGGAGCACCGGCCTCAGCCGTATTGGTCTCGAGGGACAGGGACCACCGACCCCCGAGCTACAGCAGTCGTGTCAAGGTCTCTCTTACCGCTGCCGCTTTGTTTTGTATTTTGTAGGGGGACTGAACGAAGAAGTCGCACACTGGACAAGCCACCCTGAGGGCATACCCCTCCTGGATTACCTCTAGGACCCACTGGTCGGACATGATCTGGACCCAGGCAGGGTAGAACCTCCTGCAGCTGACCCCCCAGGGGCTGTACCGCTATCTGGGCCCCCCCTTGGAAACCTTGGAACACCTGTCCTCTGGCAGGGAACTTTCCATTCTGGAATGAAGAAAGGCGTGATGAACGAAAACGCCTAAAGCCCCAAGGCTGGCCTCGAGACGCAGGCAGATTGCGGTTCTGCTTCTGCTTATCCTTGGGCAGGTTTCCCCCTTGGACTCACCCAAGTCTTTGACCAACTTGTCTAGTTCTTTACCAAAAAGGAGCTTTCCCCAAAAGGGGAGCTTGCTAAGGCAGGACTTGGAAGAACTGTCCGCTGCCCCGTTTCATAGCCAAAGGTAGCAGCGAGTCACTACCACCTACACCATGCTCTAGCGGATATCGGTGAGGTAGACCACTCCCGATTCCAATTTGGCTGCCTCCGCTGACTGGTCCGTCGTCGGTTCCCCCAGCTGTTGGACCCATTGCGACCAGCGCAGGCAGGCCCTAATGACCCAAGCCCCGCAAATGGAAGCTTGCAACAGGGCGTTGACATCAAAGGCCTGCTTTAACAAGGTATCCAACTTCCTATCCTGCCCATCCTTTAGCACCACGCTACCTTCAACTAGGATCATAGTCTTTTTTTGTGGCTGCAGCAACAGCCGCATCCACCCTAGGGGACCAAAACAGCTCGCGATCCTCAGTGAGCAGGGGATAGAGGCGCGTCAGTCCTCACCCCTTGAGACCAGCCTCCGGCAGGTCCTATTCATCTTGGATCATTTGCCTGGTCACCCTATGCATCAGAAAGACCTTCTGTGTCTTCTGTACCGCTTGGAATAGAGGGTCCTCCAGCAACTCATCAGCCGATAGGCTAGCGAACATATTAAGGGCTTTGAGGAATTCCACGATGAGGGCAGGCAATTCTTCCCAGCAAAATACCCATACAATCAGAGCCAGATCCTCCGGTTCCAAGATCTCACCTCTTCAAGTTCTTTGCCCTCTAAGTCCGGCTCTGTGTCCAGGTCCTCTGCCTCCAGACTTTCGGACAAGGGAGACTGCCCTTGCCATTCTTCCGAGGACTTGGCCCTCTTTAAAGGCACCACTCCCAACTCGCTCTTTTTCGCGACCGCCGTCCATTTGGCACCGCACTCCAACGCCAAGGAACCACCCGCTGATCCCTGCTGGCACAAGCAGAATGCCTGATGTAGCAGCAGGACAAACTTTGGTAAGAATACCCCCGAGACCCCCCCTTCCCCCAGACTCTGATGTGGAGGGTCTGGGAACAGCTGCAGAGCAGGAAGCATCTCCCAGAAGAGGAGGCGGGGACTCAGAGTCCTGAGCCTCCCGAGATGGAGAGAGAATCGTCTCCTGCCATGTTTTGTCCTGCAATGACTGCCCAAATGGAGGTGGCTTCCAGTGCACAGCCGCAGCAAACACCCGCGTCTAACATCATCCCCCACCAGGTCCTGCACACAAGGCACTGCAGTCAGGCCGACATTTGTACAAAAAGAGCAGTTTACTCACCTGTAACAGGTGTTCTCCACGAGCAGCAGGAATCAGTCCTCACATATGGAAGACATCGACGTCGATGGAGCCCCCATGCGGAGCATTTCCCCAGCTTTCTAAGAAAGCCTTTGGGAATACACCCATGCATGCGCGGTCCCCTTCCCGCCCAAAGTTGCCATCTTGCTCAGTCAGATGACATAGCTAAAAGACAGCACAAAAAAAACAAATGAACTATGTACAACTGCAACTCCCAGGGGAGGAGGGAGGTTTGTGAGGACTGATTCCTGCTGCTCCTGGAGAACACATGTTACAGGTGAGTAACTACTCTTTCTCCAGGACCAAGCAGGAAGTCAGTCCTCACATATGGGTGACTCCCTAGCTCTAGGCTACCAGTAACCCAGGCTGAAAAAGAAACTCCCTCTGTGAAGCCATAGCATGAAGGAAAGAATTTCACTGAGACCAGAACCCCTCGGTAGCCCAACAAGAGGGCAGGAGGGTAGGAGTTGCCTAAACCTCAGAGAGATTCCGGAGTACTGCCTGACCAAAAGCACTGTCCCTACGGGACTCCCTCTCCAGGCAGTAATGGGCTGCAAAAGTCTGGCGTGAGGACCAAGTTGCAGCCCTACAGATGGCTGCCAACGGTACAGAGCGGAGATGAGCTACTGATGCAGCCATGGCCCGGACACAGTGGGCTGTAACTCGACCCCGCAAGGGAAGGTCTGCTGCCCTGTAAGCCCAGGTGATACAGTCCGCCACCCATATGGACAAGGTACGCTTGGAGAGAGGAACCCCCAAGTTGTTTGGGTCAAAGGAGACGAAGAGTTGAGTAGCCCTTCTATGACCCTTAGTACGCTCAAGGTAGAAAGACAAGGCCCTTCTACAGTCCAGGGTGTGGAGGACTTCTTCAGCCCTCCTTGCATGGGGCCTAGGGAAGAATGTGGGAAGAACCACCTCCTGGTTGAGGTGGAAGGAGGAGACCACCTTCGGTAGGAACTTAGGATAAGTCCTAAGGACCACTCTGTTGTTATAGAAACGAGTGTAGGGCCTGTCACAGACCAGGGCCTGAAGTTCACTCACTCACCTGGCCGAAGTCAGTGCCACTAGGAAGAGAGTCTTCCAAGAAAGGAAGCGAAAAGGGCACGTAGCCATAGGCTCAAAGGGTGGGCGAGTAAGCTGTTGCAAAACCACATTCAACTCCCACTCAGGGGCAGGTGGATGGAGAGGAGGCTTTAGCAGTAGCAAGCCTCTGAGGAACCTGGCCACCAGGGGGTAAACCGACAAAGAGTGCCCCTTCCACCATTGAGTGGTGGGCTGCCAGAGCAGAGAGGTGTACCCTAATGGAATTGGACTTAAGACTCTGATTAGACAAGTGCAGCAGGTACTGAAGCACTACTGGCACAGGACAGGAGAAGGGGTTTTCCTGGCGCTGATCACACCACAGGGAGAACTGCCTCCATTTCAGGGCATAGGTCTTTCGGGTGGATTGCTTCCTTGAAGATAAGACAACCTCTTCGACTTCCTGACGCAAGCCCCAGGGAACCAGCACTACCCTTGCAGCTTCCAGGCCATCAAATTGAGAGCTTTGAGATTGGGATGCAGAAGGGATCCCTGATCCTGAGAAAGAAGATCGGGTTGAAACCCTAGAGGAAGAGGGGTGTCCACCGCCAGTTGTAACAGGAGGGGAAACCAGGGTTGCCTTGGCCATCTGGGGGCCACCAGGATGACCGAGGCCCTGTCTCTTAGAATCTTGAACAAGGCCCGAGCCACCAGGGGCGTAGGAGGGAACACATACAGTAGGGCCCTGGGACCATGAGATCAGGAAGGCATCCGCCGCCAATCTTTTGGGATGCGGTTGCCTGGAGCAGAACTGGGGCAGCTGCCGGTTCAGGGGACTGGCAAAGAGGTCGATAGACGGAAGTCCCCACCTCAGAAAAATGGTCTGAACCACTAAGGGGTGCAGTTGCCACTCGTGAGGTTGTAGAACCCTGCTCAATCTGTCTGCCAGAAAGTTTTCCTGGCCAGGAAGATAGACAGCCCTCAGCAGCATGTTTTGTTGAAGGGCAAAGAAGCAGAGGGCCTGAGTCTCTCGACACAGGAGCCTTGACCCTATGCCCCCCTGCTTGCTGACATAAAACATTGCCACTTGGTTGTCGGTCTGCACCAAGACAGCCTGGTGGGCCAGGGTATGGGCGAAGGCCTTGAGGGTTAAACGTATCACCCTGAGTTCTAGCAGGTTGATCTGCTGAGTGGCCCTCCCATGGGGACCACAGGCCTTGTGTGCATTTGTCCAATGTGAACCCCAGCCCTGCAAGAAGGCATCGGTTGTGAGTACCACTGTGGGAACAGGTACCTGAAAAGGAATCCCCTGTAGCAGATTGGGGGAGTGTAGCCACCACTGCAGGGAGTTCAGGAAGGGTTTGGACACCCTTACTTTGTCTCTGAGGTTTCCTGTGGCCTGCCTCCACTGAGTTCTGAGACACCACTGTGCAGGCCGCATATGCAGGTGAGCATTGGAGGTCACATGCACTGTCGATGCCATATGGCCTAGGAGCTGTAGGCAAAGCCTGGTGGAAACCAATGGGTTGCTTATGAACCGGTTGGCCAAGCTTATTAGCCATTCCGCCCTGTCCTCTGGCAAGTAAGCCTTCACTTGTAGGGAGTCCAACCTTGCCCCTATGAACTCCAGGTTCTGGGAAGGGAGCAACGTGGATTTTGCGAAGTTTATTACAAAGCCTAGTTGCTGAAGGAGAGAGACAGTACGGAGGGTGGCTTGCCTGGCCTCCTGGAGAGTCTGATCCCTGATAAGCCAGTCGTCCAGGTAGGGGAAGACAAATATACTCTGGTTTCTCAAGTAGGCCGCTACCACAGCTAGGCACTTCGTGAAAACTCGTGGAGCGGAGGTGAGGCCAAAGGGCAGTATCCTGTACTGAAAATGGCTTCCTGCCACCACGAACATGAGGTACTTTCTGTGGTCTGGATGAATGAGGATGTGAGTGTACGCATCCTTTAGATCTAAGGAGCATAGCCAATCTCCCTGCTGGAGGTAAGGCAGTAGTGTTCCAAGAGTTAGCATCTTGAACTTCTCGTTTTCCAAGAACTTGTTGAGATTTCTCAGGTCCAGAATGGACAGGAGACCTCCAGTCCACTTTGGCACAAGAAAGTACCGGAAGTAGAAGCCCTGCCCCACAGATTGGGAGGTACAGGCTCTACCGCCCTGTCTTGAAGCAGCCCTAGCAGTTCCCGGAGAAGGAGTTCCTGATGCAGAGGAGGCCGTGGAGGCTCCCCTGGGAAGTAGGTAGGGGGTACCCAATTGAAATGGAGCAGATAGCCCTGTTGGACTATGCTCAGTACCCAAGCATCCCTTGTGATGGGTGGCCACTGGTGGGCAAACAGGACCAAGCAACCCCCCCGTGCTGAGGTGGGCCAGCAGGGGTGGAGAGGCTATGCAGAGGGAGTCAAAAGCCTCCTCCCTGCTGAGTAGGAGCAGGAGCTGGAGGCTTGGGGGCTTTCTGCCTACGGAGCCCATGTCCCTGCCCCTTGGCCTGCTGACCCTGCTGAGGAGATGGGGAGGCCTGATAATGAGGGAAAGGTTTGTAGGCAGGCGTCTTCCTCGGGTAAAAGGTCTTTCTCCCCGAGCCCTTCTTCTTATGAGAAGGGGCAGAAGTTTTCCTGGACAATCTTGTCCTCGTCAGAGTCTCAGTCTCGAGCTCAGCGGCCTTTTCGGCCATGGGCTTGCGAAGAGGTTTTCACCCTAGCATGGGACATCGACCAACTTGTCCTGTACCCATGGCTCGAGGTCCGATGACTGTAGCCATGCCTGGCGTCGAGCAGCAATGCCGGCCGCCGCTACACTGGCTGAAGCCTCGAAGCCATCATAGGCTGCCCGGGAGATGAATTTAGAACATTCCCGGACCCCCGAGGACAAGGATTGGAACCTCTGCAAAGGTTCCCCGGAAAGACCAGCCGAGAACCGGGCTACCTCTTTAGCCAGGTCCCGCAAGTACATGCCCATGTACAGCTGGTAGGCTTGGACACGGCAAGCAAGCATCGAGCCCTGGAAGCACTTTCTGCTGATGGCATCTAGGCTTCGGGCCTCCCTGCCGGGTGGGGGGGGGGGGGCACCGTGGAGTGCATCTTCTGGCTCTTCAGACGATGCACGGCCGATTCTACAACTACAGAATGGTGCGGCAGCTGCGCCTTCTGAAAACCAGGGCTCTTCCGGACTCGATACATGGAATCGATCCGCTTGCTCAAAACCGGCATCGAGGCCAGTGCCTCACACATTCGGAAGAGGAGCCATTCCAGCATCTGAGGAACCGGCACAGTAAAGGCCTCCCTCGGGGGAGAGTCATACTGGAGGGCATCGAGCTCTTCGGCTCGAGACTCCTCCTCGGGGTCGGCAGGAACATTCAAGGCATTGGCCATGTCCTTAACGAACTCCGAGAATCGGGTATCCTCTGGAAGGGGACCTACTCTGGGGTTCGGACTGCGGTGAGTCCGAAGGGACACACCGAGTCCGAAAAGTATCGGGGGACTCCTCGTCCTCCATCTCCATGCAGACTCATCCGAAGAAGAGTCGAGGGGCTCTGACCGCGCGGGTTCCAGCAACACCCGCCCCATTGCCGGGGCCATCGGCGTCGACGCCCTTGGTCCCGAATGGGAGGTCGAGGGAGACCGTGACCGAGACTGGACTCGGGCCTTCATGGCTTCGAGAACAGGCTCTGTCTCCGGGGTCGACTTAGACATCGATGTCCCGGTGGTCGGGGCCGATGCACCAGTCAGGCTGGCCATCAGCACCCACTGCTGATCCATGAAGGCAGACAATCTGCACTCCAAGGCTTTCAGCCTGAGTCCAAGCTCAGGAGACTCAGCAGCCACCGACCCTGCCGGGCCCGACATCGGCTCCCTAGGAGGAGAGTCCTCGAGGACAACAGGACTTACGTGCTCGACAGACTCCGGCTCTACACGGGATACCTTAGCTGGCTTCTCCAATTCCAAGGGCCCGGGGCAGCGGTCAGGTGTCCGAGATCTGGCCTTCGAGGAACCAGAAGCTTCCTCCGACGCCGCCCTCACGAGCTTTCTCTTCCTCTTATGCTCCCAACTGGGGGACCCCCTTTCAGAGGAACCCCGACGAAGCTCAGGGTCCGACTCCCGAGACGTCGAGGCCTCTGACGAGGTCCGGGCCCATCCGGAGGCTGAGTCCGAGAAAATCCTCTCCTTCTGATGCTGCCGGCTTCTGAGTGCCTTGGTGAACATTTTGCCACATGGGACACGGATCTTGGGATCATGGTCAGGCCCGAGGCAGCGCAGGCAGCAGTCGTGTGTGTCGGTAAGAGACTTGAGTTTCTTACAACGATCACACTTCTTAAAACCACTGGAGGCCATCGTGGAAAAAAGGGCCCCCGCGAAGTCTAAGGACCGGCCCTCCAGGGAAAAGAAAAAAGAGCGCGAACACATGCCACGAAGGGCAAAAAAACAAAAAATAGAGATCGGGTCGATACCAGCGTACCGAACCCGGGCGGGAAGGGGAACCGGCATCCAACCGGACAAAAAGAGGCGCGAGAATCGCAGAAAAAAAAATCAAAATTTTTCCGGGTGACAAGGACAGACGTCCGCTGGGCTCCACGGAAAAAGAAAGACTGAGCAAGATGGCACCTTTGGGCGGGAAGGGGACCGCGCATGCGTGGGTGTATTCCCAAAGGCTTTCTTAGAAAGCTTGGGAAATACTCTGCATGGGGGCTCCATCGACGATGTCACCCATATGTGAGTACTGACTTCCTGCTTGGTCCTGGAGAACTCTGCTCTCAACTAGCTTCTCACTATCTGTTTGCACAGGGAAAGCCCCCTAGAACAGTAATAAGTAAAATAAATTAAAGTAAAAAGAATCTCTGCCCCAGAGGAGGACCCCCCCTTTTTTAATTTTTTTAATTGAATTATTCATCAACCAAGCAAAGAGAGTTAGGCCATGACCCCGTTCCCGCTCCCCGTCCTACTGTGGGGGAATTTGGCAGGAAATTCACTCCTCTGAATCCTGCTGCGAGTGAGGGGGAGAAGGAGAGAGAATAAAATGTGCCATTTACCGTTCCCGCGCAGCTGCACAAGCTGAGACCACGCGGCACAAAGCCTTACCTAACAGGCTGGGCCGCTGGTGAAAAAAACTCATGCTATCATCTCCCAGCCTTTCTGCACTGCCCCACCCCAGATCTTGAAAGCGCAGTTCTCCCAATAGCACTACCCTCCGATTACCTCAAATATGCTGCCTCTGTGAGTGGCGCCTCAAGACGATCGGACACTGCCAGTTTCTCCCCTGCTCTCCTTGCGCTCAGCCTGCACAGCGGCTTCAGCGTCAAGGGGGCTCCCAGGAACACGCTCTCCTACTCTGTGCTGCATCGGAGTGACAGCTCCTCACTCGATAATTGGTTCAGGAGCCGCCAATAGTCTGGGCTTTGTGTGGTAGCCATTTTGAATTAATCTCTCTCCCCAGAGCCTGTTGTTTGTTAAGCTTTTCCTGTCCTTGCCTGCCTGAGTGACTCCTCCCCCTGTGTGTGTGGTAGCCATTTTGAATTAATCTCTCTCCCCAGAGCCTGCTGTTAAGCTTTTTCCTGTACTTGCCTGACTGAGTGACTCCTCCCCCTGAACCCCACCCCCTGAGGTATACTGTAACCTTGTTCCTGTTTTCTCCACGTGTGCATAGGCTGTTTTAGTTTGCTTTTCTCTGATCAGAGAAAGGCTGAACTTTTACAGAGCTCTGCTAGTGAGTGGATTTTTGCCTCCTGGGACATCTTACTGTGAGTTCTAGCTGTTTATTTAATTATTTACTGTTTGTCTAACTGTTGTTTGTTTAATTATTTAGTGTTTGTCTTAGTGGTGTGCACGTTTCAGCCTTCTCAGCTGTACTTACCTTGCCTCTCTCAACTGGGCTTTGTGTGGTAGCCATTTTGAATTAATCTCTCTCCCCAGAGCCTGTTGTTTGTTAAGCTTTTCCTGTCCTTGCCTGCCTGAGTGACTCCTCCCCCTGTGTGTGTGGTAGCCATTTTGAATTAATCTCTCTCCCCAGAGCCTGCTGTTAAGCTTTTTCCTGTCCTTGCCTGCCTGAGTGACTCCTCCCCCTGCCCCCCTCCCCCTGAGGTATCCTGTAACCTTGTTCCTGTTTTCTCCACGTGTGCATAGGCTGTTTTAGTTTGCTTTTCTCTGATCAGAGAAAGGCTGAACTTTTACAGAGCTCTGCTAGTGAGTGGATTTTTGCCTCCTGGGACATCTTACTGTGAGTTCTAGCTGTTTATTTAATTATTTACTGTTTGTCTAACTGTTGTTTGTTTAATTATTTAGTGTTTGTCTTAGTGGTGTGCACGTTTCAGCCTTCTCAGCTGTACTTACCTTGCCTCTCTCAACTGGGCTTTGTGTGGTACCCCCATCCCCCTGCTGAGGGTTCAGGACAGGGTACCTTGTAACTGCCCTCTTTAATAGGACTTATCTCCCCCCTCCCTCCCCAGCACCCACCCACCCCTGGGGAAATTGTAGTTTTATAGGTACTTGGACATCTTAGAGGAAAGGGGCTGCTCTCAGGTGCAGCTCTTAATCCAAATCAGTCATACACAGAGGACCTGTGATTAATTAGCTTCAGGTACACAGGGTGTATTAGGGGTATTAGATACACTTTTATTAGTATAAGCATCTACACCAATCCTTATTATATACCGATTTAAAAGACCTAAACACAAGCTTTAAACTAAGATGCAGTCAGAGGTCCAGCAACGAGATGGGGTTCTCCAGTCTTTTGCATCGAGTGTCACATGTATGATTATCTCCCAGTTGGTGAGAGGTCCTACATATGCACTAAGTGCAGGGAGCTCTTTGCTCTCAGGGAACGAGTCCGTTCTCTAGAGGCTAGAGTAGCAGACCTGGAAGACATAAGAAAGACAGAGAAGTACATGGACGAGACCTACAGGGATATAGTCCTGAAGTCCCACCTCCAGTCTGGCAGCATCCCTGTTGCCATGGAGGAGAGAGGTCACGTGACAGGAGAGCATCACCCTGGTGTGGCAGGAAGTGATCCTGTAACTAGGACCTGTCCTCCAGGTGATGTAAAACCCTCTCGCACCGAGGACGTTTCTCCAGGGCCATGTCCCCATGAGGGGAGGGTCAGGACAGCTGTTATAGTTGGTGATTCAATCATTAGGAATGTAGATAGCTGGGTGGCTGGTGGACGTGAGGATCGCCTGGTAACATGCCTGCCTGGTGCGAAGGTAGCAGATCTCACGCACCGCCTAGATAGGATCATAGATAGTGCTGGGGGGGAGTCTGCTGTCTTGGTACATGTTGGTACCAATGACATAGGAAAATGTGGTAGGGAAGTTCTGGAGGCTAAATTTAAGCTTTTAGGTAGGAAGTTGAAATCCAGAACTTCCAGGATAGCGTTCTCCGAAATGCTTCCTGTTCCACGTGCAGGACCCAAAAGACAGGCAGAGCTCCGGAGTCTCAATGCGTGGATGAGACAATGGTGCAAGGATGAGGGTTTTGGATTTGCTAGGAACTGGGGAACATTCTGGGGAAAGGGGGGGCTCTTCCGAAGGGATGGGCTTCACCTTAATCAGGATGGGACCAGACTGCTGGCATTAACCTTTAAAAAAGAGATAGAGAAGCTTTTAAACTAGAAAATAGGGGAAAGCCGACAGTCACCCAGGAGCGCACGGTTCGGACAAAGGTATCCTTGAAGGATACTACCAAAAGCAGTGAGGTTCCAAAAGGGAGTATAGTAGCCCAAATGCCCTTGAGTAAGGAGCAGACAGAGCATAAAGATTCCCCATTACCCATGCCTACCAATAGCCAGATTAATATTAATAAAATACAGTCTCTAAAATGCTTGTATGCCAATGCTAGAAGTCTAAACAATAAGATGGGAGAATTAGAATATATAGCATTAAATGAGAGGTTAGATATGATTGCACTCTCAGAGACATGGTGGAAGGAGGATAACCAGTGGGACACTGTGATACCTGGATACAAACTATATCGTAATGATAGAGCTGAACAAATTGGTGGAGGGGTTGCGCTCTATGTTAGAGAGGGCATTGAGTCAGAAAGGATTAAAGTTTTGCAGGGAACAAAATATGCTGTAGAATCTCTATGGATTGAAATTCCATTTACGAAGGGGAAGGTGATGGCAGTGGGAGTATACTATCGACCACCTGGCCAGAATGAACAAATGGATGATGAAATGCTCAAAGAAATCAAGGAAGCTAACAAAAGCCACAACAGAGTAGTAATAATGGGTGATTTCAATTACCCCGGTATCGACTGGGACAGTGTCACAGCAGGACAAGCTAAAGAGATAAAGTTTCTAGATGAAATGAATGACTGCTTCTTGGAGCAGCTGGTTCATGAACCGACCAGAGGGGAAGCCATACTGGACCTAGTCCTTAGTGGAACGCCAGATCTGGTGCAAGAAATAAGGGTGTTGGGACCACTTGGCAATAGTGATCATAGTATGATCATGTTTGATTTAATCAGTGGAGGACAGATAGTAAAGGAATCCACAGTACTACCTTTTAACTTTCAAAAGGGTGACTATGATAGAATGAGGAATATAGTTCGGAAAAAACTAAAAGGAGCAGTTCCAAAGGTTAAAGACTTACAGCAAGCTTGGGTGTTATTTAAAAATACTATCCTCGAAGCCCAGACCAGCTGTATTCCACGCATTAAGAAAAGTGGAAGAAAGTCCAAAAAACTGCCAGCATGGTTTAAAGGTGAGGTCAGAGAGGCTGTTGCTGCCAAAAGAGCAACCTTCAGAAAATGGAAAAAAGAGCCAAATGATGAAAACTGGAAACAGCACAAGCACTGGCAAGTTAAATGCAAAGCATTGATAAGGCAGGCAAAGCGGGAATTTGAGAAGAAACTTGCTACGGAAGCAAAAACACGAAATAAGGACTTTTTCAAGTACATTCGTAGCAAAAGGCCTGTGAGAGAGTCAATTGGACCATTAGATGATAGAGGGGTAAAAGGTGCAATAAGAGGAGACAAGGCTATAGCAGAGAGACTGAATGAATTCTTTGCTTCGGTCTTTACTGAGGAAGATGTAGGGGTGTTACCCAAGACTGAAGTGGTATTTAAAGGTGATACTGCAGAGGAATTGAGAGAAATATCGCTACACCGGGAAGATATATTACAACTATTTGATAAACTGAATAGTAGCAAATCACCTGGACCGGATGGTATACATCCCAGAGTGTTGAAAGAACTGAAATATGAGATTGCAGACCTGTTATTGGTAATCTGTGAACTTTCATTAAAATCATCTGTAATACCTGAAGATTGGAGGGTCGCCAACGTAACACCAATTTTTAAAAAGGGTTCCAGGGGTGACCCGGGAAATTACAGACCGGTGAGCCTGACGTCAGTACCAGGGAAAATGGTAGAAGCCATCATAAAGAACAAAATTACACAGCATGTAGATAGTCATGGCCTAATGGGAGACAGCCAACATGGCTTTAGACAAGGAAGATCTTGTCTTACTAATCTGATCTGTTTTTTTGAAGGTGTGCATAAACAGGTAGACAAAGGTGAGTCGGTTGATATAGTGTATCTGGACTTTCAGAAAGCTTTTGACAAGGTCCCCCATCAGAGACTTTTGGCGAAGCTAAAAAGTCATGGGATAGGAGGCAGTGTACTATTGTGGATCGGGAACTGGTTAAAAGATAGAAAGCAGAGGGTAGGGCTAAATGGCCAATATTCCCAATGGAAAAAGGTGAATAGTGGAGTACCCCAGGGATCTGTACTGGGTCCGCTACTTTTTGACATATTCATAAATGACCTGGAAAAGGGAATAACTAGTGAGGTAATCAAATTTGCAGATGACACAAAACTGTTTAAAGTTGTTAAAACCCAAGAGGATTGTGGAAAACTGCAGGAGGATCTGGATAAATTGGAAGACTGGGCATCCAAATGGCAGATGAAATTTAATGTGGACAAGTGCAAAGTTATGCACCTAGGAAAGAACAACCCACACTATAGTTACAAGATGCAAGGCTCCACATTAGAAACCACCACCCAGGAAAAAGATTTAGGAGTCATCGTGGATAACATGTTAAAACCCTCCGCCCAGTGTGCAGCGGCGGCCAAGAAAGCAAATAGAATGCTAGGTATCATAAGGAAAGGGATGGAGAATAAAACAAAGGATATTATAATGCCTCTGTATCGCTCCATGGTACGACCGCACCTTGAATATTGTGTGCAATTCTGGTCACCGTATCTTAAAAAGGACATAGAGTTATTAGAAAAAGTACAGAGAAGAGCCACCAAATTGGTGAAGGGGATGGAAGGCTACTCCTATGAAGAGAGGCTAAAAAGGTTAGGGCTCTTTAACCTAGAAAAGAGGCGGCTGAGGGGAGATATGATAGAGGTGTATAAATTAATGAATGGAGTGGAACGGATAAACGTGGATAAATTGTTTACGCTATCAGAATATAGAAGGACTAGGGGGCATGTAATGAAGCTACAGGGTAAACTATTTAAGACAAATAGGAGAAAATATTTCTTCTCTCAACGTGTAATCAAACTCTGGAATCTGTTACCGGAGGATGTAGTAAGGGCTGTTAGTATAGCTGGGTTTAAAAAAGGTTTGGACAAGTTCCTGGAGGAAAGGTCCATAAACCACTATTAAAAAGGGACCCAGGATATCAATGCTTGGCCTAGTACAAGCACTGCAGAACCTGTGTCTTTTGGGGAAACTGCTAGGTACGTATGACCTAGATTGGCCACTGTTGGAAACAGGATACTGGGCTTGATGGACCTCGGTCTGACCCAGTATGGCATTTCTTATGTTCTTATGTTCTTAAGCCCCCCAAACATCCCCCGGACCTCTGGGGGGGGGGTGTCCTCCTCATCAGTCTTCCTCTTTAAATAATTTCTCTCTTCTTTATTTGTATTGTTTGTTAGTCTATAAAACAAAAAAAGCCCTTTAACCTGACAAATTAAAACAAGAAAACCCGGCTAATCTAAGTTAAGCTTCTTATTTGCCCCTTCAGTGAGTCCAGCACCCTGGCTCACTACCTCCTCCAGCTGCTTGGAGACTGAGCATACTGGGGGGGGGCTGGTAGGTGATGCCAGTTACATTAGTACTAGTGTCATCAAAAGATGACATGCTCAATCTCCAAGCTTCTGGAAGAGGTACACTACCCAGAGGTGCGGGACTAGACTGGAGAAACGATAAGGAACTTTGTTTAAAGCTACGGTGCTGTGTGAAGTTTTTCCCACTCAGCGTTGCATACTGTATAGGGAGCAATGATGATGTAATATCAATGGTTGGCTCACATTAGGGGCCAGTTGAGCTCTCTCAAAGCTTTTGAAGTGGATGAGGTACCTATTTAATGGAAATATAGGAGGCTCTCATGTTTAAGGCCATTTTTTGTGGATCCACAAATACTGATTATTTTTCCTTTGGAATCCGATTCTGGTATTTTTGCATTATTGTTAAAGAAAATAAAACATAGGCTCATGAAACAACCATTAAATAAGAAATGGACATATAGTCTTACCTGTGTTATGGCAGAAATGAAGATTTCCTTCGGGTCCTCTCCTGTGGCATCCAGTACCTCAAATTCATCTCCTAAGTCACAGAACAGCCGTGACCATATTCCATATACATCTGAACTGATAAACTAGATTAACGAACAAATGGTGATGAGAGTTAACATTTCATACTAGCAAATGAGAAAGTCAACTATATGACTCAACAAAAGATACTGTATGCAACCAGTTATCTATAAGAAAGGCTTATACCAAGAGACATTAATACATGAGGCAACAATAATATGCAAGTGCTTTACCAGACGTTCAACAGCATGTCAAAGTTCAAACATTAGTTTATGACTGGCTATGCACCTTACCTTAATAGGTGGGTGTTGTGACCGGCAAAAGTTATTGACCATCTTCTGCAGTGAAAGCCTGGCTTCAGTCAATATTACGCACTGTTGAGAAAGATATACCATAGGTACTGGTCATTTCTCAAAATAAATATTTTAAGTAGTGAAAGATGATGGACAGAACACAGTCACTTGTTTGCCACCTAAAGTAGCAATTCATGTTGACCAAAAATGTTGTAAGTACACACACAAAACGGGACAATTTCAACAAGTAGCTTTTTCAGCTCAGCTTTAAATGAGGCCCTGTTCTATCTTGGTTCTCTTCTTATCCCAACCAATCTCTCTTTCAGTGTTTGTTCTGGAGGTTCCTCCTCTACTGCCATCCCTCTCTGTTGATGTACCTCAATAGTCTGTTCTGGGCCCTCTCTATCTCTCTCTATACCCAATCCCTTGGTGCCCTTATCTCTCCCCTCTTCAAATCCGTGCTAAAGGTTTACCTCTTTAAGGCCGCATTTGGATCCTAATCCCTTGTTCTCCTTGTCTACTTCCATTTGAACCCCCTTGTTTCTCTTGTATTTTTCTGTCTGTCTTGATTAGATTACGAGTTCTACAAGTAGGGTCTGTCTTCTTTATATGTTTGTACAGCGCTGCATACGCCTTGTAGCGCGCTATATAAAATGATTAATTGAAGTAGTAGTAGTAGTAAATGCATAGGCCAATGATTTGTTGGCATCTATAGAGAACTAGATCTTAATCTGCTAGTTTTCCTCAAGTCCCTACAGATGTGTGGGTTTATGCTCTCAAACCAGCAGATGGAGACTGAGAAACAGTGGTGGTTGATGTTGCTCTATATAGGGTACTGTACAACCACCAGCCAACTAGTTCTTCTCTAACAGGCAAAAAAAACAACATCCTCCCCTCGAGCAAGACAACGAGGGACAGAGAAACACACAAGCCCCACAGATAGCTACCTAATTTTCTAGGCCACCCAAAGAGACTAGAGAAATGCCTGGAAGAACAGAGAAAGCGTAGTTACTCACCTGTAACAGGTGTTCTCCAGGGACAGCAGGAATCAGTCCTCACATATGGGTGATATTGGCACCGACAAAGCCCTCGTGCGGAGCAATTCCCCAGCTTTCAGAGAAAGCCTTTGGGATTGCAATGCACATGCATGGTCCCCTTCCCTCCCAAGGTTGCCATCTTACTCAGTCCAATGACATAGCTAAAAAAGACGGCAAAATGAATAAAAATCAATAATAGGACTGCAACTCCAGGGGAGGAGGGAGGGTCGTGAGGACTGATTCCTGCTGTCCCTGGAGAACACCTGTTACAGGTGAGTAACTACGCTTTCTCCAGGAACAAGCAGGAAGTCAGTCCTCACATATGGGACTCCCTAGCTACAGGCTACCGAGAACCCACAGCTGAAAAATGGCTCCCTCTAGAAGAGCCGTGTCAGCATACATCTCATGCAGCTTTGGACTCTGGTCTCCAAAGGTAATAGGACAGTTATTAACTGCTGTACAAATATTTCTATGCATTATCGTAATTTTCCTGTGCTGTAAGATGAAGCAAATGTACATATCCTTGCAACGCATGTCATACACAACAACATTTTAAGTTAGTTACCCTGAACTTCTCCAGCATTCACCCCTACACATCCAGGCTAATTTGGCCAATTTGGCATTTCCTATTACACTGAATACCAGAGTCAGCTGCAGTCTAGTATTGCTTCCTATCCTCACTCATAGCATCCTGGTACCTTTTTGCTTTAGCCTCCTCAAAAATTCCTGCAGACCTTATGCACTGTTCGCTCTCTCTAAGATGGGCACGGAGGTAGCATATTGGGTTCCCCCCCCAGTAGTGGCTGCTCTACCTAAGACACGAGGTTTGGACTCATAAGGAGACTACTTGTTTATCTCTAGAACACTAGAGACAGTACTAGAGACAGTACTGTGCAGGACAGGGGACTTGCTGGACATAGCACGTATTTAATACAGGAGGTATTAGACAAGCTGCCTATCATCATGTAATGGCAGCTGGGACAGGTATCACAGGCTTGCTTCCACCATTTCCAGGCACAAATAATAAAGAAAAATAAAAAAAGGTGTGAGAGATGTCAGCATACATCTCATGCAGCTTTGGACTCTGGTCTCCAAAGGTAATAGGACAGTTTACAAGATGAGATTAACTCTGACCCCCTGGTGATTTCATTCTCCAAGGCCTGAAGCCCCTCCTTGCTAAATCAAGAATAGCAGACCTTAAAGGGAGTGGCTAGCAGACCTCAAGGGGAAGTGGTGGAAAGGATTCAGTTCACTATAAAAGACAGAAACACTTCCTGTCTCTCTCTCTCTCCCACAATCCCTTGGACATGAAGGACAGGAGGCTCTGATAATCAATTCCCTTCACCCCTCCCCCGCTCTCTCTCTCTCTCTCTCTCCTGCCATGAGGCTCTGAGCCACATGTTTGGGTCTCTCGCTCTATCTTACACTTCACACTTCACACATGCACATGCACATGCACACACAGATTCATTGATGCACACTGAAACAGCTCTGTAACAATCACTATATACCTCTGTTCAATACCTATGTATTAAGCTTATTTCTACATAAAAACCTTTCTTCAAGCCACACCTGTTTGGTTGTCTTATTACAAGCCCTCCTGCGTCTGTGAAGTGAAATGAACCCAGGACCAAGCTGAGACTAGACTAGAAGATTACATATTCAGAAGATTACATATTCAGAAGATTATGTGCCGCAGCAGCTGCAATAGAAATTCAGTCGAGAAAGCAATACCCCCATGAAGCCTGACATCAAAGGGTTGGAGTTGCCTAAACCTCAAATAGGTTACGGAGTACCGCCTGGCCGAAAGCACTGTCCCGTCGGGACTCCCTATCCAGGCAGTAATGGGCTGCAAAAGTCTGGCTTGAAGACCAAGTTGCGGCCCGGCAGATGTCTGCCAGCGGAACTGAGCGGAAGTGAGCCACTGATGCGGCCTTAGCCCAGACACGGTGCGCCGTGACTCGACCCTGCAACGGGAGGTTGGCCGCCCTGTATGCCCAGGCAATGCAGTCTGCCATCCGGGTGGACAGCATACGCTTGGAGACAGGTAACCCCAGCTTACTGGGGTCATACGAGACGAAGAGCTGAGTAGCCCTTCGATGTCCCTTCGTACGCTCCAGGTAGAAGGACAATGCCCTTTTACAATCCAGGGTATGCAGGACTGCCTATGCCCAGCTGGAATGCAGCCTGGGAAAGAAGGTTGGAAGAATCACCTCCTGGTTGAGGTGGAAAGAAGAAACCACCTTTGGAAGGAACTTCGGGTGAGTGCGGAGGACCATCCTATTCCTATAAAACCTTGTGTAAGGTTTATCAGTTATGAGAGCTTGCAGCTCACTCACACGTCTGGCTGATGTGAGTGCCACCAGGAAGAGCACCTTCCAGGAGAGGAAGCGCAGATGGCAAAAGGACATTGGCTCAAAAGGTGGGCGAGTAGGCGACAAAGAGTACAAGTAAATGGAGCTCACTCTGAGGAGAAGGATGTTACCAGTGGTGTGCCCCAGGGATCTGTCCTTGGTCCGATTCTTTTTAACATCTTTGTTAGTGATATAGCAGACAGGCTGCCGGGTAAGGTTTGCCTTTTTTGCAGATGATACCAAAATCTGCAATAGAGTAGACACCCATGAAGGTGTAGATAACATGAGAAGGGATCTAGCTAAGCTTGAAGAATGGTCTAGAATCTGGCAGCTGGGATTTAATGTTAAAAAATGTAAGGTCATGCATTTGGGCTGCAGCAATCCAAGGAAGCAATATAGTATAGGGGGTGAAGTACTTTTGTCCACTAAAGAAGAGCGGGACCTGGGCGTGGTTGTGTCTGATGATCTTAAAGTAGCTAAACAGGTAGAAAAGGCGACGGCAAAAGCTAGGAGGATGCTTGGGTGCATACGGAGAGGAATGGCTAGCAGAAAAAGGAGGTGATAGTGCCTCTGTATAAGTCTTTGGTGCAACTTCATTTGGAGTATAGTGTGCAATTCTGGAGACCACACCTTCAAAAGAAGTGAACAGAGCAGAGCAGTGCAGAGAGTGGCTACTAAAATGGTTAGTGGTCTTCATTATAAAGCATACGAAGACAGACTTAAGGATCTTAATATGTACACCTTAGAGGAAAGGCGGGATAGAGGAGATATGATTGAGATGTTTATATACCTCCATGGCAGAAATGTTCAGGGGAAGAGCCTCTTTCAATTGAAAGCAAATTCTGCTACGAGGGGACATGGGATGGGGGTGAAGGGGGATAGATTCAGGCGTGATTTGCAGAAACATTTCTTTACGGAAAGAGTGGTGGATCCATGGAATAGTCTCCCAGTGGAGGTGGTAGAGATGAGGACAGTAACTGAATTCAAAAAAGCATGGGACAAACACAGAGGATCTCTAAAGGAAAAAAGGGGACTGTTGAGGTTGTTGATATGGAAGGACAGACTAGATAGGCCATGTGGTCTTTTTCTGTCGTCATATTTCTATGTTTCTATGAGTAAGCTGCTGTAAGACCACATTCAAATCCCACTCAGTTGCCGGAGGACGAACTGGGGGTTTCAGCAGAAGCAGACCTCTGAGGAATCTGGACACCAGGGGGTGAGCCGAAAGAGGTTGCCCCTCCACTAGCAAGTGGTTTGCTGACAAAGCACTCAGGTGGACCCTGACAGAGTTAGACTTGAGACCTAATTCTGAGAGGTGAAGCAGGTAATGCAGCACCACTGTTACAAGGCAAGAGAAAGGGTTTTCATTGTGCTGGTTACACCACACCTCAAATCTACGCCACTTGAAAGCATAGGATTTCCTAGTGGACTGCCTCCTGGAGGCCAGTAACACTTCTACATTCCGAGGTAGGAGGAGAGGAGCCAGCACTACCCTTTCAGCAGCCATGCCATCGGGTTGAGGGCCCTGAGGTTGGGGTACAAGAGAGCCCTGCTCCTGTGAAAGGAGGTCGGGCTGCGTCCCCAGTGGAAGTGGGGTTTCCACTGCCAGCTGGAGGAGAAGCGGAAACCAAGGCGGTCTTGGCCATCTGGGGGCTACCAGAATGACAGAGGCCTTGTCCCGAAGTATTTTGAACAGAGTCCGGGCCACCAGAGGCGTGGGAGGAAACGCATACATGAGGCCCCCTGACCAGGAGATCAGGAAAGCATCTGCAGCCACCCTCAGCGGATGTGGCTATCTTTAGCAAAATCTGGGCAGCTGGTGATTTTGCGGACTGGCAAATAAATCTATGGACGGATGTCCCCAGCGGTGGAAAATCTGCTGTGCCACCACTGGATCCGGCTGCCATTCGTGAGGTTGGAGAATTCTGCTTAGTTTGTCCGCTAGGCAGTTCTCCTGACCAGGCAGGTACACTGCTTTGAGAGACATACCTTGCTTGATGGCAAAGGAGCAGAGGTCCAGTGTCTCATGACATAGGATACGAGACCCCGTACCTCCCTGCTTGTTCACGTAGAACATTGCTACCTGGTTGTCCGCCTGTATCAATACAGACTGATGTGAGAGGACATGACAAAAGGCTTGAAGAGCTAGGCGAATCGCCCACAGCTCTAAGAGGTTGATTTGGTGTGCAGACTCCTGAAGAGACCACAACCCCCGAGTGCATGAATCCTTAGCAATGGGCTCCCCAGCCCAGCAAGGAGGCATCTGTCGTTAGCACCCTTGTGTACGAGGGAGTCTGAAAAAGCACTCCCTCGAGCAGGTTGGGTGGCTGACACCACCACTGCAACAGTTTTACCAGTCGACTGGATACTGTTATCCTGTCTCTGAGGCTGCCGGAGGCCTGAGTCCACTGATCTGTTCTCATGTGGAGACGGGCATTTGGGGTCACATGCACCGTGGAGACCATGTGACCCAGGAGGCGCAAGAAGTGTCTTGCTGAGACCTGAGACCTGCGCCTGAACTGTTGTGCCAGTGTTAGCAGCCTCTGTGCTCTGTCCTCTGGCAGGAAAGCCTTCGCCTGAAGGGTGTCCAATCTTGCTCCTATGAACTCTAAGTTTTGAGTGGGGAGCAAAGTGGACTTTGCGTGGTTTGAGACAAAACCCAGACGTTGCAACATGTTGATAGTGCGAGAAGTGGCCTGTTGAGCCTCCTGAGGCAACTGGCCCCTGATGAGCCAGTCGTCCAGGTAAGGACAGACAAAAGTTCCTTGACTTCTGAGAAAGGCCACCACTACAGCCAGGCATTTTGTAAACACCCTGGGAGCAGAGGCCAGGCCAAAGGGTAGAACTCTGTATTGGAAATGTATTCCTCCCACTACAAATCTCAGATATTGTCTGTGGTCTGGGTGAATAAGGATGTGCATATAGGCATCCTTCAGGTCTAAGGAGCATAGCCAATCTCCCTGGTGGAGGTAAGGCAGCAACATTCCAAGGGAAAGCATCTTGAACTTTTCCCTCACCAGGAACTTGTTTAAGTTTCTTAGGTCGGGGATGAGTTTGAGGCCTCCTGTTCTCTTTGGTATGAGAAAATACCTGGAGTAGAAGCCCTTGCCCTGCAGGTGGTGGGGCACCGGTTCCACCACCTGATCCTCTAGAAGACCTGCCAACTTCTGCAAGAGGAGGTCCCTGTGAAGAGGGGGTCTGAGAGGCTCTCCTGGAAAGAAGGAGGGTGGTATCTGGCTGAAGTGAAGCAAATAGCCCCTTTGGACTATTTGCAGGACCCAGATATCCGCGGTGATGGCTGGCCACCTGTGGGCGTACAGGGTTAGCCTGCCTCCTGTGCAAGACCTTACCACTGGCGGAAGAGAAACTATGCTTTGGGAGTCAAAAATCCCCTCCCGGCTGGGTAGGAGCCGGGGCCTGGGGGTCTTCTGCTTACGTGGCCCATGCCCTGTCCCTTGGCCTGCTGCCCCTATTGGGGAGCTGGGGTGGCCTGGTAAGTGGGGTAGATGCGGTAAGCAGTACCCTTCTTTGGGAAAAAGGGCTTTTTACCCGAGCCCTTCTTCTTAGAAGGGGCAGAAGTCTTCTTTGAGAGTCTTGTCCGGGTCAGGTACTCTGACTTGCGCTCAGCAGCCTTCTCAGTCATGGGTTTGCCAAAGAGGTTGTCACCTCAGCAAGGGACATCGACCAACTTGTCCTGAACCCATAGCTCCAGATCTGATGACATTAGCCAGGCCTGGCGGCGTGCACAGATGCCGGCCGCGGCTACTTGGGCCGAAGCCTCGAAGCCATCATAGGCTGCTCGAGATATGAACTTCGAGCACTCCTGAATCCCGGTGGACAAGGCATTGAAGCGCTGCAAGGGTGCCTCGGAGAGGCCAGCTGAGAACCTGGCAATCTCCTTTGCCAGGTCCCTCAAGTACATGCCCATGTACAGCTGGTAGGTTTGGACACGGCATGACAGCATTGAGCCCTGGAAGCATTTTCTGCCGAGGGCGTCCAGGTTCCGGGCCTCCCAGCCAGGAGGCATCAAGGAGTGCGTTTTTTTTGGCTCTTCAGCCTGTGCATGGACGATACCACAACCATGGAGTTGTGCGGCAGCTGTGCCTTTTGGAACCCAGGGCTCTTGCGGACTCGATAGATGGAATCGAACCATTTGCTGAGCACCGGCATCGAGGCCGGTGACTCCCACATGCGGAGCATTAGCTGTTCCAGCATCGGAGGAACCAGCACAGTAAGGGCTTCCCTTGGGGGGAAGTCATAGTGGAGGGCCTCGAGCTCTTCAGCTCGAGGCTCCTCCTCGGTATCTGCTGGGAATGCAAAAGCCTTGGCCATATCCCTGACGAAGTCCGAGAACTGGGTATCCTCCGGAGGGGACCTTCTCTGAGGCTCTGAACCCGGTGAGTCCGATGGGACATACCGGATCCAATGGGTGTCTGGGGACTACTCATCTTCCGTCTCCCATGCCGATCCCTCAGAGGAGCGATAGAGGGGCTCCGGCCCCGACCGCCCCAACACCGAGAGCACTGGTGTCGACCACCTTGGTCCTGAGCGGGAGGTCGAGGGAGACCTTGGTCGAGGATCAACTCGAGTCTGAAGAGTCTTGAGGATCGGCTCGGCCTCCGGGGTCGACTTGGACATCGAGGTCCCGGTGGTCAGGGCAGGTGGACCGGTGAGACCGGCTATCAGCACCCGCTGCTGCTCCATGAAGGCAGACATGCTGCGCTCCAGGGCTGTCATCCTGAGACCGAGCTCAGAAGACTCCGCAGCCTCCGGCTCGGGCCCCACGACACCGGCTCCCCTGGAGGGGAATCCACGAGGACAACAGCACTTACCCGCCTCGGCGTCTCCAGCTCCGTGCGAGGTATCTTTGCAGGCCGCTCCAACTCCAAGGACCCGGGGCAGCGGTCAGGACTCCGCGACCTGGCCTTCAAGGGCCCAGGGTGATCGGAGGCATCAAACGACGATGCCTTCACGGGCTTCCTCTTCCTCCGGTGTTCCCGGGAGGGAGACCCCCATTCAGAAGACCCCTGACGGTGCTCGGGTTCAGACCGCTCCAGAGACATCAAGGCTTCTGATGAGGTCCGGATCTGGGGGGGATGCGGACTCCAAGAAAATCCTTTCATGCTGCTGCTGCCTACTTCGAAGTGCCTTAAAGGACATTTTCCCACACGGGCCACAGACCTTCGGGTCATGGTCGGGCCCAAGGCATCAGAGACAGCAGTCATGTGTGTCGGTGAGGGACATTAACTTCTTACACCGATCACACTTTTTAAACCCGCTGGCAGCCATCGGGGGAAAAAGGGCCCCTGCAAGGTCGAAGGACCAGGCTGCCAGTGAAAATAAAAAAAGAGCACGAACGCTAGTCTCTAAGGACAAAAACGCAAAAAATTGACTGGACCCGATACCGGTGTACCGAGCCGCAGGCAGGAAGGGGAACTGGCTTCGAACCAGTCGAAGAGAAGAAATTCTTCTAAAGTTTTGATGCACTTTTTCCGCGAGGAATTAGGGACAACGTCCGTTGGGCTCCACAGAAAAAGGGAGACTGAGCAAGACGGCACCCTTGGGCGGGAAGGGGACCACGCATGCGCAATGCAATCCCAAAGGCTTTCTCTAAAAGCTGGGGAATTGCTCCGTACGAGGGCTCCGTCAGCGCCAACGTCACCCATATGTGAGGACTGACTTCCTGCTTGTTCCTGGAGAAACCTTCTACCAAAAAACATGCCAATCAATACATATACACAGTCAGACTGAATTTTGGATGGGTTCTGGACTGGTCTGGAGGGACTCAAAGAAAAAGGAAAAATGTGGTTTTACCTGCTAATTTTCTTCCTCGAGTCTTCCAGACCAGTCCAGAACAAATGGGTTATGCCTCTCTATCAAGTACCAAAAGCATGTTGTTTTGTCCTATATAGGGCATTGCGCAGCCACATGCTCCTCAGTATTTGTTGTAATAAAGCAAAAGGAGGCTATATAGTAATTACACTTAACTGGTAATTGTGGTTCCTTGAGAGACGACAGCTTAGTCCTCCACGCATGGGTAGTGCACCTCCTCCTGCAGCATGAAGACTGGACCAATCAAATTTCAGCATCACTGGAAACAGCATACTGGCCATCCCTTCAACTCCAGTGAACTACTGTCAAAGCAAACTCAAAGAGATAGCTAACCTTTAAGAAGATAAGCAATTATTATAATTTTTTTTTTTGGTGTAAATATTAGTCAATTGAAAAACAACTCAGAGTGTCCCGCGCCTGCCGCAGCATAAGCAGTCAGCGAGAGAAAGGAGAAAAAACCGGAGAGAAAAGAAACAACAATTGACACACTCACCTGTGAATACTGACCTCCGAACCAAAGGCGTGCCGAGCCAAAACACCAGAGGGAGGGAAGGAGGACTAAGCTGTCGTCTTCTCAAGGAACCACAATTACCAGGTAAGTGTAATTACTATTTCCTTATCGTTCCTCCAGCTTAGTCCTCCACGCATGGGATGTAACAAAGCAGCCTTAACGGGAGGGATTTTTCCAGCCGGCACGCAAGACCGCGGAACCAAAACAGGCATCGCCCGCCGCCAAGACATCAAGTCGATAGTGCTTACTGAAAGTGTGCAGAGAAGACCACGTCGCCGCCTTACAAATTTCCACTGGCGAAACCAAGCTAAACTCAGCCCAGGACGCCGCATGTGCTCTGGTAGAATGAGCCCGCAGACCGACGGGCGGCACCCGACCCTGCAACAGATAGGCCGAGCCAATCGCCTCCTTAATCCACCGAGCAATGGATGCTTTCGCCGCCACCTCACCTTTCCGGGAACCCCCAAACAGGACAAACAAACGAGCAGACTTGCGGAAAGCGTTGGTGACCTTCAAATATCGACACAAAACTCTTTTAAGGTCCAAGCGACTAAGACCGCGATCGGAAGCCTGCTCCCCCGACGCGTGCAACACCGGGAGCGACACCACCTGATTCAAATGAAAAGGGGAAGACACCTTAGGCAAAAAGGAAGGCACTGGCCGCAGCACCACCTTCTGATCTGAGAAAGAGAGGAGGGGCTCCCTGCAAGAAAGAGCTTGAAGCTCGGAAATGCGTTGTGCCGAACAAATCGCCACTAAGAACACCGTCTTAAGGGTCAAATCCTTCACCGAACTCCGAGAGAGAGGCTCAAAGGGAGCCGCACTGAGCGCTCGCAAGACCAAGTTGAGATCCCACGAAGGAACAGAAATTCTGCAAGCCGGGCGCAGTCTAGAAACCGCCCTCAGGAAGCGTACCACATCTGCATGGGCACCCAGCGCTATGCCCTGAACTTTACCCCTGTAGCAGGAAAGCGCCAACTGCACCCGCAAGGAACTGGCGGCCAATCCTTTAGCAAAACAGTCTTGCAAAAAATCTAGCACCACAGGAAGAGAGGCCGTAGCCGCCCAAACCTGACGCCTGGAACACCAATCCTCAAAAATACGCCACACTCGGACATAAGCCAGCGAAGTGGACCTCTTACGTGCTTGAAGCAAAGTCGCCACGACGGATTTCGAATAACCCTTCATCCTTAGCCTCGCCCTTTCAATAGCCAGGCCGTAAGAGAGAATCTCCCCACTTGCGGCATGCGAAGAGGGCCCTGACATAACAGATCCGGATCCAGGGGAAGACGCCACGGGGAGCCGTCCACTAACCGCATCAGGTCGGCATACCAGGGACGACGGGGCCAATCCGGCGCTATCAACAGCACCCGACCCCGGTGATATTCGATACGCTGAATCACTCGCCCCCGAAGCGGCCACGGGGGAAAGACGTAAAGAAGGCCCCTCGAGGGCCAGACCTGCAATAGAGCATCTATGTCCTCTGACATCGGTTCCCGCCGACGACTGAAGAACCGAGCTGCCTTCACCGACCGAAAAGTGGCCATCAGGTCCATGACCGGCTGACCCCAACGCAGAACCACTTGCTCGAACACTTTGGGATTGAGCTCCCATTCGCCGGCATCCACCTGAACTCTGCTGAGAAAATCTGCTGTCACGTTGTCCTTCCCGGCAATGTGCGCTGCCGATATGGCCTGTAGCCGGGGCTCTATCCATTCGAACAGCGTCCGGGCTTCCGTTTCCATGCCCACGCTTCCGGTGCCGCCCTGTCGATTTATGTATGCCACGGTCGCGGCATTGTCGGAGAGAACCCGCACCGCTCGGTGCGTTAACTGGATCTCGAAGCTTTGCAACGCCAACCGCACGGCTCGGAGTTCTAAGCGGTTGATCGACCAACTGCTCCCTTCCAGAGACCAGAGACCCTGCGTCACTTGCACGCCGCAGTGCGCGCCCCAGCCCGTCAGACAGGCATCCGTCAACAGCGGAATCCAGTCCGGCTGCTCCAAGGGCATCCCTACACGGAGCGAGGACGGTCGAAGCCACCATTTCAGGTCCCAACGTACCACCGGCGGGCAGCGAAGACGTTTGTTTAGGGAATCGGACTGATTGAACCAGCGACGGAGCAAGGCCCTCTGAAGCGAACGCATGTGGAAGCGAGCCCAAGGCACTACCTCCAAGGAAGCCGCCATCGTTCCCAACAGCTGAAGGTAGTGCCAAGCCGACGGAGCTGGGATTTACCGAAAACGGTGTACGAGAGTCCGGAGACCCAACACCCTGCGTTCGGGGAGAAAGACGGAGCCCCTGCGAGTATCGAACAGGACACCCAAATATTCGAGAGACTGCGTCGGAACCAAGTGGCTCTTGCTCAGGTTGACTACCCAGTCGAGAGACTGCAGAAGCTCCACGACTCTCGCCATGGCCGTCATGCTCTCCGAGCGAGATTTTCCGCGAATCAACCAATCGTCCAGATATGGATGGACCAGCACCCCTTCCTTGCGCAACGCCGCTGCCACTACCACCATGATCTTGGTGAACACCCGAGGAGCGGTTGCCAGGCCGAAGGGCAATGCTTGGAACTGGAAGTGACCCCAAGGCAGAGCGAACCGGAGATACTTCTGATGAGCCTCCCGAATAGGGATATGGAGATAAGCCTCCGTGAGGTCGAGAGAGGTGAGAAACTCGCCCCTGCGGACGGCGACAAGTACGGATTGCAGGGTTTCCATCCGAAAGTGCGGAACCCGCAGACATCGATTCACCCCTTTGAAATCTAAAATGGGGCGAAGAGCACCATCCTTCTTTGGCACCACGAAATAAATGGAATACCTTCCGAGACCATATTCCGCCGGAGGAACGGGGACCACCGCTCCCAGCCAGAGCAGGCGATCGAGGGTTTGCCGGACCTGAGCAGTCTTCCGAGTTCCCCGGCAGGGAGACGCCACAAAGGAATCGAGCACGGGCCTGGCCAAGTCCAGGGCATACCCGTCCCGAACGATCTCCAAAACCCATCGATCGGATGTAATCTTGGCCCAAGCAGAGAGAAAGTGTCAAAGACGACCTCCGATCGCTGGTATCTCTGCCTGGACCCGCTGTCCTTCATTGGGACTTGCGAGCAGCTGCAGGGGTTGCAGCTGCGAATCCCCTACTGGCTCCTCGAAAGCCCCGAAAGTTCGGAGACCTCGAGAGATACCTTCCTCTCTGGAACCCCCCAAAGCGGGGCGATCGAAACCTACAAAAGTCCCAAAGCAGTCCCCGAGGGGAAGGAATGGACCTCCCTCTCTTTGGGCGATCCTCCGGCAAACGACCGCCCTTGGATTCACCCAAATCCTTGACTAACTTGTCAAGATCCTCACCGAACAATAGTTTACCTTTAAAAGGGCAACTTGCCCAGCCGCGACTTGGAAGAACCATCCGCCGCCCAATTCTTTAACCAAAGGGATCTGCGCATTGCCACCAAGGAAGCCATGCTATTGGATAGCGCCCTGATAAGGACATAATGGACATCCGCCAAATACACTGAACCAGATTCCAAGCGCTGGAGCTCACTCAACTCCTCGGCTTCCAAGGCTGGCGCCTGTCGGAGCCGCTGAACCCAGCGAAGACAGGCACGAGCAACCCAAGCCCCACAAACGGAGGCCTGCAACGCAATCGCGTCCGCCTCAAAGGACTGTTTCAAGAGACCGTCCATTTTCCTGTCCTGCGGCTCTTTCAACGCCGCACTCCCTTCCACAGGGATCGTGGTTTTCTTAGTCACAGCCGAAACCGCCGCATCAACTTTAGGGGAGCGGAACCGTTCAAGGTCTTTGTCTGCCATAGGATACAGCCTGCGCATGATCTTCACACCTTTGAGACCAGATTCAGGAGTATCCCACTCTGCTTGAATCATCTGATCAATGACTCTGTGAATGGGAAAAACCACCTGAGTTTGACGCACTGCTTGAATGATGGGGTCTGCACCATCTGCTTCTTCGACCGGCAGCGCAGGAGCCAAGCCAAGAGTTTGAAGCGCTTCAGAAATGAGCGCAGGCAACACCTCCCGGCGAAACACTCGAATAATCTTCGTCTGATCCTCCGGTTCAGGGAGTTCGCCTTCCTCTAAGGCCTCCCCATCGCCTCCAGGTCCAAATCCGGATCCTCAACCTCTGGCCAATCCGCTTCAGACTGGAAGGGCTCGTGCAGTCGCTGTCGTTTGGGCGCTTTGACGCCGGACAACGCACTCTCCGCAGCAGCAGGCTGCGCGGTCGCTACTGGAACAGGAAGGGAACCAATGCCCATGCCCTGGCGCCTACGACAGAACGCCTGATGCATCAGCAAAATGAAATCGGGGGAAAAATCCTCCAAGAGCAAAGCACTCCCGAGGTCTGACTGCTCCCCTGCGCTCAAAGAAACAGCGGAAGCCATCCCCGATGGTCCCTCCAGGGGCGATTCCAACTCCACAGCGGCGGGACCTGGCTGAGAAGAAGAAGCCAAGGAACTATCCAGTCGCATTCCCATACTGAGGGATACAGAGGCATAGCGCTGACAGATGCCTGTCTCCGTTGCAGCGCCCCTCCGAGATCCACAAATAACACAGAGGGACCCCGCTGGCATGGAACCTTACCCACTCAGATCCGCAAGCGCAACGAAGTGGCCCCTCGATCCTGAAGGGAAAATAACACACTTTCCCAGAAGAACCAGCACACAAGCTGGGCTCTGGGCGGCTGCCAGTAATCAGGGACTCAGCAACAGAATTTTTTGCCCGTGTGCTGCCTAATAGCAGAAATAGCAGAGTATTTGTAGACAGCCCCTCCAAAAAGGGAAGAAACAGGGATAAGTAACAGTGACCCCCCCCCCCCCAGCTGAGGGACCACCGAACTCCGAGAAAAAAACAAAGGAAATTAAATGAAAAGAAATGAAAGAAATAAAGAAAAGAAGTCGTGGACCCCGGTCTATTGAAAAAACAGCCGCGTGTGCAGCACGCTGAAGGAGCCGCAGCTCTCAAAATGGCCGCGGCAGTGAAAGAACTTTTGGCGCGCTGTTTGGCGCCGGGGAAGACAGCCCGGAGGAAAAACCAACGATGCGGACTGCCCCCCTCCCCCCCCCCCCCCCGCGGCTCAAGCAGCCCGGGAACACAGCGAAAATCAAAGAAAACTAAAATAACAAAGGCAAAGAACGAGCAGACACGAAGGAGCTCAGGACAGGAACAGCTTTCTCACTGGACTCTGCCCCGAGAACTCACCGGCACTTCCCAAGAGCACCAACTCCTCACCTCACCGGAGATGTGCCGCTGGACAGCTGCCGCAGGAGCTCTGCCCCAAATAGCCCTGGGAACAGAGATCCTAAGAAGTAATTAGTGAAAGGCAAGCAAAGGCAAGCGGCTTAGGCTGGGCAGGAGAGAGACCTCCCTCGGGTCGTCCCCCCCCCCTCCGGAGTGCCGATTTGAAAGTTAAATTTAAAGAAACAGGTACTCCTTAATATAGCAAAGCAAAATAAGCCCTAATAGGACTAAAAAGAAACAAAAGGTTAGCTACAGACGTAAGACCTAAACTGACGAACTAGTGAGCCCAGCCTGGCTCACTAACATCTTCCTGCTGCATGAAGACTGGACACACTGGAGTTGAAGGGATGGCCAGTATGCTGTTTCCAGTGATGCTGAAATTTGATTGGTCCAGTCTTCATGCTGCAGGAGAAGGTGCACTACCCATGCGTGGAGGACTAAGCTGGAGGAACGATAAGGAACCTCCAAATACCATCTTGATCTTTGGGTAAGAGGGAAAGGCCCTGGGAACATTCTACAATGCAAACAAGGATCCACCAATATTAACACATTAGGGTGGGCATCTGGACTGGTTTAGTAGACTAAAGGAAAGAAAATTAGCAGTTAAGAGCACATTTTTCCTTCCTTATCATCCACCAGGCCAGTCCAGAATGACTAGGATTTAACAAAGCACCTCTTACACTGGGCAGGACTTAGAAGTGCCTGTTTCAAACACTCCTCTTCTAAAGAAGCAACTCTCCTGGAACCCCCTCCAAAACCATAGCAGTGCCACAACACATGTAATGACTGCATTGTCGTCCCCCCACCCCCCACCACCACCCCAGAACTTCCAAAAGAAAGAACAAAAGCATTACACCTATATAGGAATGAGCTCCCCAACCTGCGAGGGCTACATCTCAATACATAAGAACATAAGATATGCCATACTGGGTCAGACCAAGGTCCATCAAGCCCAGTATCCTGTTTCCAACAGTGGCCAATCTAGGTCCTACGTACCTAGAAGTTTCCCCAAAAGACACAGGTTCCACAATGCTTGTACTGGGTCAAGCATTGATATCCTGGGTCCCTTCTTAATAATGGTTTATGGACCTTTCCTCCAGGAACTTGTCCAAACCTTTTTTAAACCCAGTAACAAATTCCAGAGTTTGATTACATGTTGAATGAAAAAATATTTTCTTTTATTAGTCAATGTCTTGCTGTCATATGTCCTCATAACATGACAGCAAGTTATCTTGTACATAGTTACCCTGTTAACCCTGTATATAATCTCCTCTTTATTCTAAGTCCAGTGTAGGCCTGCCTGCCTGCACTGCACAAATCTGTTACCTGTAAACCACACCGATTTTTAAAGAGCGCGGTATAGAAGAGACATTAAATAATAATAAATAATTAAATAGTTTACCCTGTAGCTTCATTGCATGTCCCCTAGTCTTTCTATATCTGATAACGTAAACAATCAATCTACGTTAACCCGTTCCACTCCGTTCATTAATTTATAGACTTCTAGAAACCAAACAGAGGAAAATGTTAAGAGTCATCCTGAAAAGAAAAAGCATTTCATATCATCTATGCCCTTCTTACAGCCCCAAATGAGACAAACAATTAAAACTCCCTGAACACTACCAGAAAGGAGTCTAATCCAGCACAAGCCCATGTCAGAGGGCCCCATGAGATCCTCACCAAACATGCTGCCAAGACTACAGGAAGAACTCCCATATGCCATAAAGACAGACACCTAGCCTAGGAGAACAAAACTGATTCAAAACACTGACTCGCATGATAACTAGGCAGATCTGTTGACACCACCAGGCATTCGAAATTCCCTAGCCAACCAAAGCACCAGAAGTGCCACCTCAGTCTAAGATGTTGCCTTCCAAAGTGGCACAATATAGAACCCCCTGGTGATCAGTGACTTTAAATTCCTGCGTAGAAATCCATCGGAAGGATGGACCATATTGCCTTCCACAGCAAGACCATCTCATGAAACTCAGGAGAGGTATCCCATGGAGTTACAGGTAAGTGGAGGCTACACCTCTCTATAGTCTCTCCCTGTGAATACTAAAATAGACAAGGACCCACCAAGGCATTATCCCTTATTCCATACATCAGGTCTTCATTTCCGCCAAATCCATGCATACATTATGAAGGCTCTCCACACGCCATACACTGTGCATGGCTCTTATTGACTGGTGAACAGATCTATCTGGAGGGTCCTGTGGCCTACAAGATGATTACAGCACCAAGTAGTGGAGGGACCAATCATATGGTAGGAGGACTCTGCTGAGTCTGTTGGCAAATTTATCTTTGAACACGGGGAAATAGTTTGGCATGATTAGCTATGACAAAACACACCCAAATACTTAACACTTCTCTATAGAGTGGAGAGATTTTATTCCCCACCCCCCAGCTTGATGATGTAAAAACATGGCTACTTGATTGTTCCTTTAAACTAAGACCAAGTAACTTTGAAAATATGGAAAAAAAACTCAAAGGGCATAACATAGCCCAAAGCTTTAAATGATTGATATGGAGGTGGCGTTTGAACTTCAATCATGTCCCTTGCCTCTGGTGAATTTAAGTGGGCTCCCCTCCCTGTGTTTGAAGCATCCATTGTCAGAAGCAAATAGTGTTCCAGCGCAGTAAAGAGGATACTTCATGAGATTCTGCTGCTGGATATCTGCCACTGCAGCATATGCAGCAAAACAAAAATGAAGGCTTCAGGATAGTGGATAGAGTGAGGAATGCCAATTCCAATGGAACTTGAGATCACATTAAAGATCTCTTTTTCTAGACAAGGAAGGAAACAATGTGTACTGCAGCTGCCATATGACTCATTTGCCAGTATGCCTTGGCAGTTACTTCTGTCAAAGTCCATAGATGGTGGACATGCAGCATCAAGGCATACTTGTCTAATGGCAGAAATGGTTTCTCTTATACTGGTGTTCAGAATGGTCCCTGTGAAGACCAATCTGTTTGTAAGATGCAAAATGAACTTTTGCTAGTCAATGAAAACCTATCTGGAGTAGACAACTTGTCTTGTCTATGGCATTACTGTAAGGCTCTCTGATGACTCTGCTAAAAGCCAGTCATTGGGGGAAGAGGGGGGAAGAGGAACAAAGAGAAAACTATATAGCCCTGTTTGTATAGATTCATCGCTGCAACTATGAGGCTTTTGGTAAGAACTTTGGTGGCTGATGCAAGGCTGAAAGGAGTTTGCACTGGTAACATACTATAATGATAGTGGAGTTGAAAAAATTGTTCATCACCTGCAACAGATATGGATCGGGAAGTGAATATAAGCATCTTTGCGATTTAAGGTGCACAGTCACATTGCCATCTTTAGGGAACAAGAGAATAGAGTGGTCATTTTGAATTTTTCTTTGCAGAGAGATTGAGATCTCTGAGATCTAAGATAAGGCACAGAGTTCCTGTTTAAGAATTATGAATCACCTGGAACAGAAGCCTTGGTTCCTTCTGAGGAAAGGAACTGGATGTATAGCATTGCACTGTAAGAGGTGAATGACTTGTTTTTGCAATAAAGTGGTTGAGGTTTTGGTGAGATGAATGGATGACATGAGAAATCTCAACCTGTAGCCTGTCTTTATTAAACTGGAGGATCTAAGAGTACATGGTAATCTCTTTCCAATGGCACAAGAAGTAAACACAACCCCCTATAAGCATAAGAAGGTGCAAAGTACTACAAAGCACTGGCTGTGACAATGTGTTTTCAAAGGAAGGTTGCTGTTTCAGTTGAGCAGGTGTAATCTGTTTTGATTGACAGTCTAGCAAAAACTGAATAAATACGTAAATACAAGCAAGGCATTGCAGCTGTCTGTGAAATGGGAAGCTAGGGATTTTTTTTAACTCTGTAATTTCAGAGATAGCAGTTACTTACCTGTAACAGGTGATCTCTGGGAACAGCAAGAATAAGTCTTCACATATGGGTACGTCGGTACCGACGGAGTCTGCGCGGGAACGCTTCCCAGCGTCCAATCAAGAGCTTTTGGAAGCATCCCAGCACGCCTGCGTGCTGCCTTCCCGCCTTTCCTAACTGCCTCTCCTCAGTTAAGTTTTAAAGCTGAGACAAAGAGAGAGAGAGAGGAAAGGAAAGATAGATAGAGATACAACTCCTGGGGAGGTGGGTGGGTTGTGAAGACTTATTCCTGCTGTTCCCAGAGATCACCTGTTACAGGTAAGTAACTGTGCTATCTCCAGGAAAAAGCAGGAATGAGTCTTCACATATGGGGACTCCCAAGCTGAGATGCCTGGAGTCCCAGCATGTCATAGGTTGGAACATGCTATCTCCCAGAACACCAGGCATCCTGAGAATAGAGGGTAGGAGTTGAAGAAAGAAAGATGCTGTGGAACAGCTAACCTAGCAAAGGACTGCAGAGAAGGAGTCCATGTGTGGATGATGATTGTCATCAATGATATTGCAAAGCATATTGCAATATGGATCTCCCCTGACAGGATTTCACAGAAGTATGGAGGTTCATGGATCTACTGGGAAACCCAGTAGAGGAACCTTGAAGAGGACCTCACTGTAAAGTGGAGGTAATAAACCTGTAGGAAAAACAGTGGAGGTCAGAATCCTGAAAGGTAACAGGTAACCCCAGTAGGAAAAACTGGGGTAGTACAAAAACGGCGGGCCTTCAGCGGAAGGCTTTATGACAAAAACCTAACTCCTTTGGCAGCAGAGTGGCTCACTCTTAGGAGCAAAAAGAGAAAGGCTAACCGATTTTGGACAAACATTTGGGGAGAAAGGGTATGGGAACCCCTTGTATCCCAAAAAGAGAGGACAAATGCCTGAGGCGTTAAAGTCTGTGATTAACTGAAGATCCACAATGTCTCTCCTAACTGGGGTAAGCTAGGAGAGATATTGGGCACGGAGAGCTTCAGAGGTACCTAAACCCTCAGGTTATGGTAAAAACATTGTTGACTACCACAGGAGTGGTTGTGTGCGTAGAACCCCAAACCTGCTGGATAGCATAGGTATGGGTAAAGCCCCTCTGTCAGAATCATATAGCTATATGAGCATAGACAGTCAGATAGATAAGTATGTGGATACATATCTATCTATAATAAAATATCTCGACAGATATATATATATATATATATATATATATATATATACACATATATATACATATAGATATATAGATAGACGTATAAGAATATATCTATAGTGAGATATGGAGGGGCATAAAATACACACAAAAGATAAATATGAATATGTAGGCCTAAATATGGGTGTCTGCAATTAAACAGAGATATGCCTACAGCACAGTATTCACATAGGATATGTGGAGAGGAAAGATTCATCTAACAAGGAGGTGGAACCTACTTGAGAAGATATATAGAGAATCTATTCCCCCTGGTTATGATCTGCAAGGATGCTAGCTAGTGAAATAACCAGGACGGTTACGTCAAAAACAGAGGATAATATCAATCTGCAGCCAGCAAGTCCCGAGTCTTCCAGGACTCTAGCATGGTAAGTAGACAGAAGACACAGAGATGAGATACCATGTTGACCTGCTTAAGGGCAAAAAGTATCATGCGTTCTTACCATGAGGACGAGCTGCAAGGAGAAAGAGCATATCCCCGATTGGGAATACTATGGACCAAAGCAGGGAATTGGCAACTCCTTAAGCTTTTACGGAAGAGAAGGCCTATGTCCTTTATATCAAAAAGGAGATAGTAAAAGAAGGGAGAACCTTCTAGTCATGGGAGACATGACTGAAAAGCCTTTTCCAACCATCCAGGATAGCTGTTGGAGAAAAAAAAACCCATGCTCTCTAGCAAGGGCCCATAGTGGAAAGCTTCTCTGTAGAATTGCAGAGAGCATGATGCAGGAGAATGAGGAGATAGAACTGGCTGCTAGAGAGCCAGTATCTCTGCCAACTATGCTGCCAAACCCAGGAGAATGGAGATGGCAGAAATAAAAGACAATGCAGAAAGCTTGTAGTGAGATAATCTCCAAGATAGATGAAAGCACTGACTTGGAGCCACTACTAAGACTAGACAGAATGTTAGTGGAGGACAAATCTTGTTGTTTGTGGACAAGAACCAATGGTCGAAACATTAAGGCTCCTGCATAGGCAGCTGCTAGCAAGATAGCAGAATAATCTTACTGTTCAAAAACAGAAAGGACAGAACAGGAGTAGAAAACTCTGGACATGTGTGATAAGCTGCCCCAAAGTAAGATTGAAACAGAGGAGGTAACTCAGAGAGGAAGACTCCGCACTGGAAAGTGAGAAAACTAGAGAGGCTGAAGAAAAAGCCCCCCAGCAAGTAATTCCGCTCTTACAGAGGAAAAAGCTTGGTAAGAGGGTGAAGAGAATGGAGCTGAAGAAGACTTACCAAGTAGTAAGTCTATAGAAAGGAAAAAATACATGCTGGCACAGGAACTATCATTTGACAATGGTTAGACCTCTTTCCCTAGCAGGAAAAAGAGGAGAAACCTGTGACCTATAGGCATGAACATCCTGACAGCTCATAGAAATATAGAAAAAAATGGATGTCTTTTGGAAAGAGATCCATGTGTAGGGGTTAGAATGAAGCAGTGGATTGCCTCTATTGAGAAGAAGCAACTGTAGATTCTAACCCCAAGAGTCACAAGCATCTGATGATGATTGATCAGAAACCCTGCAGATGCTGTGTTTGCTGAGCCTGGTGAGAGGTTGGATTCTTCAGACCAGGACGATGCCTCCCCTGTTGGGGAACATCTGTATGATGGGCAAGTGATGAATAAAACCTTCTTCTCCTATGGGAAGAAAGTTTGGTAGGACATTTCCTACCTACTGGGACAGAAGAAGGTGTAGAACAACCCTTAGGAACAGGTAAATCAGTGGACAACTGAGTAACCTGACGTAAAGACTCCTTGTTGAAAAGATTTTCTCCAGTGCAAGGAGTATGTCCCAGTTGTTGTTGTGCCCATTTGTCCAAGTCTGAAGCTTGGAGCCAGGCTTTACGTCGTGCCCCTATAGCTATAGCAGAAGTCCTGCTAACAGACTCAAAAGAGTCTAGGGAAGCACGAGAAAGAAACCAAGAGATATTCTGGATATGCTTAAGCAGTGAGGAATAGTCTGTACTCCTGGAATCTGGAAGGAAAGGAGTCAAAAGATGTAATTGCTTTGTGACCTCCTCAAGAGAAAGACTCATAAATAATATATGAGAGAATTCTTGCAGAAAGCATAGATGTCTGGAAGGTTTGACGTCCAAAGGCATCTAGTGTCTTAGACTCACGACCTGGCGGATAAGAAGAGTGCTTTTTCTTACTCTTTACCCGCCTCATTGGATTCCACTACTATGGAATGATGAGGAAGTTGAGTCTTTTGAAACCCTGGAGAGGGGGGCACCTGATATAAGAGATCAGTTGCCCTGGGAGGTGGGGGTACCCTTAAAGGTGTTTCCCACATTCCTAGAAGGAGATCCTGCAAGGAATGATGCAAAGGAAGCATTATGTTGTCCTTTGCTTTGGTAGAAACAGAGCCTTGTGCAGAATCATGTCCTGGAATAGGAATGGCAAGGGATCTTGCTATATCCAGGAGGAAACTCTGAAAAGAGGGATCCCAAACAGGAATCTCCCTTGGACAGGTTAGATCTAAAGAACTAGCCTGAGCACCCACAGAGTTATCCAAATATATAGGAATAAAAGATCCTGCAGAGTGCAGTGTGGAATGCTGAAGGGATGGTTGCTGGTACTGGCTGTCAGGAGCAGCAACCGTCTTTACCACATTGTCCATGCCAGGTATTGACTCCAAGCTTGGAGTAGAATGGAGCGATCCTGTTGAAAAAAGCATGGCAGGAGTTGGCCACGATGCTACTGTGGATACCGGTGCCGATGCCAATACCGGTACCGATGTCGGAGTCGAGCCCGACAAAGACATCGGAGCAGTCATCGGTGACAGTTCAATCGGTACCGAGGTAACCGAAAACCTCTGGCCGCTAAACTCGGTACCGAAGCACCGGTATCGATCGGTGTCTGTACCAAAACCTATTGGTACCCAGTCTTCCAGACTAGAGATCGATTCCAAACTCGGCATCGAGGGCAGAGAGCCTGATAAGTGAAGCATGCAAGGCACCGATCGTAAGGGTAATGAGGACATCAGTACCGACTTCGGTACCGTGTCTGATACCTGTGAAGGAAGGTCAACCAGTGGCAACTCAATCGGCCTCGGGGGAACCGAGAGTTGCGGATCCGAATCATCGGAACCGAGCCTTTGGTACCGCCGAGAGCCGGTACCAAAGCGAGTCGGTACCCAGTCCTCCAGACTGGAGATCGATTCCAGACTCGGCATCGAAGGAAGCGAGGCTATCGATGCACATCTGGAGGGTACCGATGTCGGTGGTAGTATCGGTGTTGGTACCGATAATGGAAAGTCAATCTGGAGAGTTATCCACCGGTCCCAAAGGCACCGAGGACACCAGACGACTATCCCTGGTGAGGAGTTTTTCATCCAACACCAGTGCCGATGCCGCTGTATCGGTACCGCTCGAAGCGGATGCCACCACTGTACACGGCTTAGGTATGTTCTGTGGGGGGTGAACCCCAGGAACAACCTGAAACCCCTTATAGGCTTTGGAGACCGAAGACTCCCGCCGGGGTTTTGAAGCCAGTGGGCCCTCGAGGGCAAGGCCAGAGCTGTCTACATGCTGTGCATGAGACCTACCACTCGAGGACTGGCTAGCCTTAACAGACTGTTTGTGGGTTACCTGATCCTGTGTGGAAGAAGAAGGGGACGGTGCCCCGAAGTTGGAGGGCAACCGTGTATCGAGGGAACCTCGATGTTGAAGACCTCTTCTCACCAAACTGTTGTCAGGACCCAAGCAGGTTAGACACCGACTTCGAGGGTCTAAAAATAAAGTTGCACCGCCACAGTCTGAACATTTCTTGAAGAAAGTGTCTGGCGGTTCCATGAAGGAAAAAGAGGAGGCCTAAAAGGCCTAAGAGACCGTGGGACACTATGAAGAAAAAATATCCCGTGGAAAAGTAAGATTTTACAAGAAAAGAAAAGAAAACACCGGCGGTACCGGTGGCGGCGGGAAGACAGCCGCGACCACAAGAAAACTAAAGAAATAAAAACAAGAATTTTCTGCGGTGACAGGAGGACGTCCTGCCGGCTCCGCGGAAAAACGAAAACTGAGGAGAGGCAGTTGGGAAAGGCGGGAAGGCAGGACGCAGGCGTGCTGGGATGCTTCCAAAAGCTCTTGATTGGACGCTGGGAAGCGTTCCCGCGCAGACTCCGTCGGTACCGACGTACCCATACGTGAAGACTCATTCCTGCTTGTTCCTGGAGATACTAGGAAACATTAGTATGCCAGTCATCGATAAATGGTGTAAAATTGCCCCTTGAAATAAGGAGTCAGCAGTGCATAAAACATCCAGCAGCTTAGCATAACCTTCCTCTTGTATGTCCAAGGTACATAACTATGCTAAACATCTGGCAACTACAACGAAAGGCTAGATGCAGGAAGAAATATTGCAAATATCGTATGCCATCAGCAGAGGATGGATTTCATACTCCTCCAGTGCCAGCCCTACCACTAAGCAGACTAGTTATCCTAAGATGAGAGCTCAGGGCAGCAGTAACAGGGCAGAAGAGGGCTTGCTCCCTCTCCTCCTCCACTGCCACCACCACCACCACTACCCTACCTCTGCCCAGGCCACCCTGAAGCACTGGACTTCCAAGTGCAGGTGCATGCTCAAGATATGCTGGTTCCGATCCTTCAGGCACAAACTTCCTGCCAGAAGGGGACAGGACCCAGAAAAGCTTGAGATGACCTTGCTCTCAGCAGCTCCACTGTGTACGCTGCCCTTTCTTTTTATTTTAAAGAAATAGTTTGCTCATGCCAAGAGGCATATTTAAAGAGGATGCAACTGGGAGACAATATAGCTGCAAGTTAGAATGTTTTGAAAAAGACTATTGTAAGAGAGGGCCTATCATGCTCTGTAAGAATGAAGGTTTGGAATGATTGCTTGAAAAGATGATCTTTCAGTTGTATTCATTTGAGAATTGCAGTGGAAATCACAGAGAACAGCAACTGCAGGGCAAAAAGCCATAGTAGGAGTGGTCTGCACAAAATATGTAGAAGGAACTTCTTGATGGATGAGACTACTCATGTGTGCTGGATCAGAAAGCAGAGCAATTCATTATGTGGCTGAAGTGCTGCTTGTATGTAAAGCACAGTTACTTACCTGTAACAGGTGATCTCTGGGAACAGCAGGAATGAGTCTTCACATATGGGTACGTCGGTACTGATGGAGTCTGCGCGGGAACGCTTCCCAGCGTCCAATCAGAAAGCTTCTGGAAGCATCCCAACACACCTGCATGCTGCCTTCCCGCCTTCCCAACTGCCTCTCCTCAGTTAAGTTTTAAAGCTGAGACAAAGAGAGAGAGAGAGAGCAAGGAAGGGAAAGATAAAGATAGAGAAAAAGCAACTCCTAGGGGAGGTGGGTGGGTTGTCGAGACTTATTCCTGCTGTTCCCAGAGATCACCTGTTACAGGTAAGTAACTGTGCTATCTTCAGGAACAAGCAGGAATGAGTCTTCACATATGGGGACTCCCAAGCTCAGATGCCCAGAGGGAGTCCTAGCATGTTGCAAGTCTAGAACGAGCCATGCTATTCCTCAGGACCTCAGGCATCCTGGGGATGGAGGGTAGGAGTTGAATATAGAAAAGGAGCAGTGGAACAGCTGGTTAGAACAGGGCTTCAAAAGGGGAAGACCCTGTATAGAGGGCATTTAGTAGTAAAATATTGCAATGTGGGCCTCCCTTGTTGGCATTGCACAAGTCCACTGAGCTGCATATGGATCTGTTGGAAAAGCCAGTGAATGTGCTCAAGGGATACCTCACTGAGAAGTAGAGGTAATAAAGTAGAACAAAAACAAGTGGAGGTCAGAACCCGTCAGGGTGAGAAATAGCCCCAGGAGAAAACTGGGGTAGTAAAAGAGGTAGAGCTTCAGCTGAGACGCAGAAGGTACTATTAAAGAAAGCTTAAGCTGTTGTGGTCCAAAAACAGTACAAACCTAGGACCAATTGAAAAAATGAGTCTGACCCAACTGGACTGGGGTTGGAATCAGTCCATGTAGGGGAGAAAGGGTATGGAGACCCTTATATCTGCTAAGAAAGTAAGGACAGACTCAGGAGCGCTAAGCTTTAGCGCAACTGAAGCTCCGCAATGTCTTTCCTAAATGGGGTCAATTAGGAAAGAAAAAGGTACATGGAGAGCTTCAGGAGTACCTAACCATAAAAGATTATGGTAAGGAAAAAGTGAATTAATTACCACATGAAGTGGTTATAAGTATAGCACCCTAAGTATGCGGGCACAGCATTGATAGGGGCAGTGCCCATCTGTCAGGATCATATAGGAATATAAGGATATCTGAACCTAACAGACAGATAAGTATGTGGATACATATCTATCTAAAAATATATCTCACTAGATCTATCTATCTATCTATAAATATACACACACACACATTTAAATATATACACATATGGGGTATATATGCATATATCTATAAAGAGATATGTATGGGCAGAAGACAGCTCAACAGAATTTGAGCTGTTGAATAACCAGGATGGCCTACGTGAAAAATGCAGAGGATAACTTCAGTCTGCAGGCAGGAAGTCCAGATCTCTCCAGAATTGCAGTATGGAGAATGGATAGAGGACGCCACTGGAGGAAGATACCATAGTGACCCGCCTATGAGGGCAAGATGGGTATTAGGCGTCCTTTAGCTGCCACTGAAAGAAAATTATCTCTGACGAGAAGACCAAAGGAGATATGGGCCAAGCCAGGGGAATTGGCCCTTCTTTAGGTTTTCACGTGATGAAAGGCCTAAGTCTTAGGTCTCAAAAGAGATTTAAGATGGTAAGGGTAGGGAATACCTACCAGTCATGAAACATGACTGGGGGAACCCCTCCTAACCATTTGGGGTTATCTGCTAGGCAAGATACTAATGCTCTCTAGCAAGGGCCCATAGTGCAAAGCTACTCTGTAGAGTTGCAGAGAGCATGCTGCAGGTTGGTTAGAAAAAAAACTGGCTGTGTAAAGCCAGCAGGTAACAAACTATTCTGCCAGGGACAAGGGGGCGAAGAATAGAAGTTAACCAACCAGAATGCGATAATAGGGCTTCCCAAACGAGGTTGATAACCTGTTTGGGACTTAGCACTGAGGCTAGGAGGATTGCTAGTGGAGGGGAACCCCTGGTTGTGTGGTGAACAGAACCAGTGGCTTAACCACTAGGAATTGCTGTATCTGCAGCAACTACCAGGGCAGCAGAGAAAATTTCTTTTCCCCCTCCCTTTTTAGATTGGGAAAAGAGAAACAGACCTAATAGGACCTCCTATTGTCTGATGAGCTGCCCCAGGGTAACAAAGGGGGAGACAACTCCAGGAGGGAGAATCCCCCTGTAGAACAGGTAGAGGACCATAGGGGCTTACCAGTGTAAAAGAGCCACTCTTACAAACCAAATGTTGTAGTAAGAGGGTAACAACTGTCTATTGATAGTTGTCAGTTCTCTTTTCTCCAAGAGGAAGAGAAAAACCTGTTAAGTATGGGCATGATCATCATAAAGACTCTTAGAGTTAAAGAAAAGATGTCTCATGAAGAGATATCTAGGAAGGTTAGGATAAATTTAGTGCAGATACTGCAAGTGAAAAGAAGCAGACTGCCACCCTAACCACCAACCAAGAGGGGCAATGAAGATCTATTTGAAACCCTACGACTGCTGGGTTTGTTGACCCTGTTGAGGTTGTGGATTCTTCAGACCAGGGCGATGTTTCCCCTGTTTGGGAACATCGGTATGATGGGCAGATGATGGATAAAACCTTCTCCCCCTAGGGGAAGAAAGTTTGGTAGGACATTTCCTACCTACTGGGAAAGAAGGTGGCGTAGAACAGCCCCTGGAAACAGAAACGTCAGAGGTTAACTGAGCAACCTGGAGTAAAGACTCCTTGTTGAAGAGATTTTCTCCAGTGCAAGGAGTATTTCCCAGTCTTTCTTGTGCCCATTTGTCCAAGTCTGAAGCTTGGAGCCAGGCTCTACGTCGTGCCCCTATAGCTATAGCAGAAGTCCTGCTAACAGACTCAAAGGAGTCTAGGGAAGCACGAGTAAGAAACCTAGAGATATTTTGAGCATGACTAACCAGTGAGGAATAGTCTGTACTCTTGGGCTCTTGAAGAAAAGGAGTCAAAAGATGTAACTTTTTTGTGATCCCCTCAAGAGATAAACCCATATAAAAAATATATGAAATAATTCTTGCTGAAAGCATGGATGCCTGGAAGGTTTGGCGTCCAAAGGCATCTAAAGTCAGACTCACGACCTGGCGGATAAAGCACAGTTACTTACCTGTAACAGGTGATCTCTGGGAACAGCAGGAATAAGTCTTCACATACGGGTACGTCGGTACCGAAGGAGTTCGCGTGGGAACGCTTCCCAGCGTCCGATCAGAAAGCTTTTGGAAGCATCCCAACACGCCTGCGTGCTGCCTTCCCGCCTTCCCAACTGCCTCTCCTCAGTTAAGTTTTAAAGCTGAGACAAAGAGAGAGAGAGAGAGCAAGGAAGGGAAAGATAGAGATAGAGAAATGCAACTCCTAGGGGAGGTGGGTGGGTTGTGAAGACTTATTCCTGCTGTTCCCAGAGATCACCTGTTACAGGTAAGTAACTGTGCTATTTCCAGGAACAAGCAGGAATGAGTCTTCACATATGGGGACTCCCAAGCTCATATGCCCGGAGGGAGTCCTAGCATGTTGCAAGTCTAGAACGAGCCATGCTATTCCTCAGGACCTCAGGCATCCTGGGGATGGAGGGTAGGAGTTGAATAAGAAAAGGAGCTGTGGAACAGCTGGCTAGAACAGGGCTTCAAAAGGGGAAGACCCTGTATCGAGGGCATTTAGTAGTAAAATATTGTAATCTGGGCCTCCCCTGTTGGCATTGCACAGGTGCACTGAGCTACATATGGATCTGAGAGAAGAGCCAGTGAATGTGCTCAAGGGGTACCTCACTGAGAAGTAGAGGTAATAAAATAGAACAAAAACAAGTGGAGGTCAGAACCCTTCAGGGTGAGAAATAGCCCCACGGGAAAAACTGGGGTAGTTTAAGAGGTAGAGCTTCAGCGGAGATGCAGAAGGTACTATTAAAGAAAGCTTAAGCTGTTTTGGTCCAAAAACAGTACAAATTTGGGACCAAGAGAAAAATTGAGTCTGACCCAACTGGACTGGGGTTGGAATCAGTCCATGTAGGGGAGAAAGGGTATGGAGACCCTTGTATCTGATAAGAAAGTAAGGACAGACTCAAGAGCGCTAAGCTTTAGAACAACGGAAGCTCCGCAATGTCTTTCCTAAATGGCGTCAATTAAGAAAGAAAGGTACATGGAGAGCTTCAGGAGTACCTAACCTGAAAAGGTTATGGTAAGGGAAAAAGGTGTTAATTACCACAGGAGTGGTAATAGGTGTATTCCCCTAGGTATGCTGGTACAGCATTGATAGGGTTAGTACCCATTTGTCAGGATCATATACGAATGTGAGGATATCTGAACCTAACAGACAGATAGATAAGTAGATGGATACAGATCTATCTAAAAATATTTCTAATTATATCTATTAATATATATATATATTACTTATTTATATCTATCTGTGTAGAACAGCCTCTGGAAACAGCCTTATTTATATCTATCTGCGTAGAACAGCCTCTGGAAACAGGAAAGTCAGTGGACAACTGAGTAACCTGGAGTAAAGACTCCTTGTTGAAGAGATTTTCTCCAGTGCAAGGAGTATTTCCCAGTCTTTCTTGTGCCCATTTGTCCAAGTCTGAAGCTTGGAGCTAGGCTCTACATCATGCCCCTATAGCTATAGCAGAAGTCCTGCTAACAGACTCAAAGGAGTCTAGGGAAGCACGAGTAAGAAACCTAGAGATATTATGAGCATGACTAACCAGTAAGGAATAGTCTGCTTGTTTGGGCTCTTGAAGAAAAGGAGTCAAAAAATGTAATTTCCTTGTGACCTCCTCAAGAGATAGGCCCATATAAAAAATATATGAGAGAATTCTTGCTGAAAGCATGGATGTCTGGAAGGCTTGGCATCCAAAGGCATCTAGTGTCTTAGACTCATGACCTGGCGGACAAGAAGAGTGCTTTTTATTACTCTTTACCCGCCTCATTGCTGATTCTACCACAATGGAATGATGAGGAAGTTGAGTCCTTTGAAACCCTGGAGAGAGGGGCACCTGATAGAGGAGATCAGTTGCTCTGGAAGGTGGGGGTACCCTTAAAGGAGCTTCCCACATTCGTAGAAGGAGATCCTACAAAGAATGATGCAAAGGAAGCATTATGTTCTCCTTTGCTTTGTTAGGAACAGAGAGGTATGCTGTATTCCCCTGTGTAGGATCTTGTCCAGGAATAGGAATGGCAAGTGATTTTGCCATATCCATGAGGAAAGTCTGGAAAGAAGGATCCCCAGAGGGAACTTCCCTTAGATAAGCTAGATCTGATGAAGAACTAGCGTTGGCACCGAGGGATCTATCTAAGTACCGTATTTTCCAGCATATAAGACGACTTTCTAAGCCCTGAAAATATGCTCAAAAGTCGGGGGTCGTCTTATACGCTGGTACACGTTCTGCGACGTGGCTCTGTTTCGCATTGGCAGGGCTGGATTTACCTATAGCCAGCTACGCTGTGGCGTAGGGCCCACAGCTGGCAAGGGCCCACAAAAACCTGCCGCCGCGGCAGCATGGACTGTCCCGCGGGGCCCCCTCTGCTGAATCCCTCCCTCCCTCCCTCCTCGACGGCTGAGCCCCTCCGTGCCGGCTTTGAGAGGCGCGAAGGGAGAGTGTCTCCCTCGCGTCTCTGTTAAGCCCGCAGGTTCCCATCAGCCCCTACGGGCTTAACAGAGACGCGAGGGAGACACTCTCCCTTCGCGCCTCTCAAAGCCGGCACGGAGGGGCTCAGCCGTCGCGGAGGGAGGGATTCAGTAGAGGGGGCCCCGCGGGACAGTCCATGCTGCGGCAGCGGCAGCGTTTTATTTTTTTTATTAAATGTTACTTGAGCCGATGGGGGGGGCTGGGACTGGAAATGGGCTGGGGGGGTTAAGACTGAAGGTGGGCTGATGAGGTTAGGACTGGTAATGGGCTGTGGGCTGATGGGGGGTTAGGACTGGTAATGGGCTATGGGGGGGTTAGGACTGGAAATGGGCTGTGGGCTGATGGGGGCTGTCTGGTAATGGGCTATGAGGGGGGGTTAGGACTGATAATGGGCTATGGGGGCTAGGACAAGAAAGGGGCTGATGGGGAGGGGTTAGGACGAGGTGGGCTGATGGGGTTAGGACTGGCAATGGGCTATGGGGTGCTGACTGGAAATGGGTTGATGGGGTTAGGACTGGTAATGGGTTATAGGGGGGGCTTAAACTGAAAATGGGGGATGGGGGTTAGGACTGGAAGTGGGTTGATGGGGGGGCTAGGACTGGTATTGGGTTGCTAGGACTGGAAGTGGGTTGATGGGGGGGCTAGGACTGGTATTGGGTTGCTAGGACTGGAAATGGGCTGATGGGTGGCTAGGACTAGAAATGGGCTGATGCAGGGACTAGAAGGGAATGGATGCTGGGTGAGGCTGGAACTAGAAGGGAGCTGATGTTGGGGGAGGATTAGAATGGGATGGGGCTGGAAGAGTAAAATGGAGAAGGGAAAAATATTTTGTGTGGGAGGGATAAAAAATCTACAATTGGCCGGGTACTGGGAGAGTAAGTGGGGATTGAGGATGGAGGGGTAAAATTTGAGTGGATGAAATAGGAATGAGGAAAGAGCAAAAGGAGAAAGGATTAGTATGTTAAAGCAGATGTAGAGATAGAATGGAAAAAAACTAGAAGAGAGAAGAAAGGACAAATGGACAGCAGACGATGGAGAGTTAGCAGAAGACACGAAGAAACCAGAAGAAAGTGGCTGGAGCAATTGCAGCTGAAAAAAAATGCACAAAAGGTAGAAAAATATCTCTTTATTTTGAATTTATTAATTGGAATATGTCAGCTCTGGTAAATGTGCATCATTAACGTCTGCGCTTTGTTTAGTACAAGAGCAAATTAATGTATAGTTTTATTTCTACAGTGTTGTACATTCCAAGTTTGGCTTTTGGGATTCCCAGTTTAATTATGACGTCAGGGCCAACAGCGCGCAGCTGATCCGGCGTGCTCGTTTTTATCTTTTCTGGGGGCCCACAATTTTTGTTGGCGTAGGGCCTCACTCAAGGTAAATCCGGCCCTGTGTGTACCGGTACTTCTTATCGATAGCAGCCGCCAGCCGCTTCACCAAGGATCATATGCTATCTCCTTTCACAAGAATTCTAGTTCTGGAGAACTTCAGATCTATATTAAATACCGCCTGCTTGTCACAGTTTGAATCAAATCTGATTTTTTTTATTTTTTTTGGTGTGCGCTGGAAGAGGGGTAGTCTTATACGGCGAGTATAGGCCAAACCCTATATTTTAACAGGAAAAGTAGGGGGTCGTCTTATACGCCCAGTCGTCTTATACGCCGGAAAATACGGTATATAGGAATAGAAGATCCTGAATGGTGCAGTATGGAATTCTTAAGTGGTGGTCGCTGGTACTGCAGGTCAGGACCAGCGACAGTCGGTAACAGGTCGTCCATGCTAGGGATCGATTCCAAACTCGGCATCGAGGGAAGCGAGCCTGACGAGAAAAGCATGGAAGGTACCGACAACAAAGGTAAAGTGGATATCGGTACCGACTTCAGTACCGTATCTGATACCGGTGGATGAAGGCCAGCCAGTGGCAACTCTAACGGTGTCGAAGGAACCGAGAGTTGCGGATCCGAAGTATCGAAACCGAGCCTTCGGTACCGACGGGAGTCTGTACCAAGGCGAGTCGGTACCCAGTCCTCCAGACTGGAGATCCATTCCAGACTCAGCATCGAAGGAAGCGAGTTGTGATAAGGAAGCTTATCATAGCTCAGGAAGGAGCTATAGAAAAGGTGAAGTGTCTCTGAACAAGCAACCTGTCAGTTCTGGTAGAAATAAGAAAACAGCATTTTCCCATAAAAGACTACCAGTCCCAGAATGCACCAGTTTCCTACAGCCATTAGAGGAGCTGAAGTGGGAAAACGTGTGTTCAATCAAAAGGGCTATGAGGTAATCCCCAAGCACTCATCTCAAAGGGAAGGGCCTGATTCAGCACAGCTGCGCTGTGTTAGGGAGGAGCACTCATCTAAGCAGAATAAAGGTAGAGTTTATTCTACAGAGAATCAGCTTGAGCTTGATCATCTTCATCATCAGCAGGATCATCAGAAGCAGAAGCCAAACCGGATGGACAGAGAGGGAAAGAAACCCTTTGGAAGAAAGAGGAGAAAAGCCTTTGAGAGGTCTAGAAGAGTCCAGAGCAGTACGTATACTGGGAGGCATTCCAAGGGCCAGCATACACCATTGGACTGGGGAAAGCCAGAGGAATGGTGCTGCAGAGCTAGGAATCTCCAGACGGTACCTGTGAGGGAGACGGCTACACGTGGAAGGGACCCTAAGACCCGTGCCAGGGATCTGGATTGGAAGGCTGGACATAAGAACTGGACTACATACTGGCCAGGCTATATAGAGAGGAACTCTAACAGCAATGGAAGCTCAGGTATGAACACTGATCTATGCCCTAGCTATAACCTTGAAAGACAGCAGGGAAACAAGTATTCTCCTGAAAGTGCTCCATTGGGACATTCATCTGTGCTAATCCATGATATTGAACCGATGCTTGTTGAAGGGGGAATGATAGCAGATGAAGAATCTGTTTACATGGACTGCTCTCTGTCTAAACTCCTTTGGTGATTTTCTGCTATAAAGTACAGCAACCATCACAAAGAAATACAAACTTGTTCTTTAATCTACTCAGAAAAGCTCATGAGTAAGATTTCTAGCCACGCAGTAGAAAGCAAGCCAGCTAAGGGGTTTCAGCTGGATAACTGCTAGCAATTGAGCCTTACCTAATTGCTTGTGAGCTAGGAGAGAATCACTTCTGAATCTATGTGGGAAGATATAAGAAGTTAACTTGAAAAGAACAGTTTTTTTCTTTCTTTGTGGCTTTTGGTTTGTTGTTTGATACATGCTAAGAAAATATTAGCTAAGCCTACAGAAAAGACCAGTTTCTTATCAACCAGGTCTTATTTCTTTTTGCTTTGATTGCCTGACAAGTTCAAATGTTGTGTCCTGATTTTGTTTTTTTCAAGTTTAACACTGAAAGCAAGTAACCTGATTTATGTGCTACCAAGCATATCTGTGTTGGGAGAAATAACCCCATAAATAAATATCTTATTGGCTTTACCCAAAAGCACAACTAATTATTGGGAGCAGCTGTGTCTGGTGTGAATGAACTGCATTGCCCACAATCCCTTGCAAATCATATAGATATATGCACTTGCCAAGACTGTGAAGATTCTCACCCAGGCAGCCGTCTGACAGAGTCTATCGATGCACGTCTGGAGGGTACCGACGTCGGTACTAGTATCGGTGTCGATACCGATACTGGAAAGTCGATCTGAAGCGTATCCACCGGCCCCACAGGTACCAAGGACACCAGACGACAATCGTTGGTGAGGAATGTTTCATCCAACACCAGTGCCGATGCTGGGGTATCGATACCGCTCGAAACGAATGCCACCACCAGGCATGGCTCAGGTATGTTGTGTGAGGGGTGAACCTCAGGAACAACCTGAAACCCCACATAGGCTTTGGAGGCCGAAGACTCCCACCGGGGTTTTGAAACCAGTGGATTCTCGAGGACAAGGCCATAGGCATCTCTATGCTGTGCATGAGAAGTGCCGCTCGAGGACTGGCTAGTCTTAGACTGTTTTTGCGTTACCTGATCCTGTGTAGAAGAAGATATGGTCGGTGCCCTGAAGTTGGAAGGGGACCGTGTGTCGAGGGGAACTCGATGTTGAAAACTTCTCACAATACTGGTGCCCGAGGGCTCCGGCGGGAAATGGTCAGGACCCAAGCAGGTTAGACACCAATTGTGAGTGTCTAAAAATAAAGTTGTACCGCCACAGTTTGTACATTTCTTGGGGAAAGTGGCTGGCGGTTCCATGAGGAAAAATGGAGAGGCCTAGAAGGCCTGAGAACCGTGAGACACTAAGAAAGAAAAAATATATTCCTTAAGGAAAAAAGTTTACAAGAAAAGAAGAAAGAAACACCGGTGGCGTCGGGGAAGGCAGCCGCGACCACAAGAAAACTAAAATAATATAAGAAGAATTTTCTGCGGTAACAGGACGACGTCCTGCCGGCTCCGCGGAACAACGAAAACTGAGGAGAGGCAGTTGGGAAGGCGGGAAGGCAGCACGCAGGCGTGTTGGGATGCTTCCAAAAGCTTTCTGATTGGACGCTGGGAAGCGTTCCCACGCGGACTCCGTCGGTACCGACGTACCCATATGTGAAGACTCATTCCTGCTTGTTCCTGGAGATGAAGAGTGCTTTTTAGTACTCTTCACCCGCCTCATTGCTGATTCTACAACAATGGAATGATGAGGAAGTTGAGTCTTTTGAAATCCTGGAGAGGGGGGCACCTGATATAGAAGATCAGTTGCTCTGGAAGGTGGGGGTAACCTTTAAAGGAGTTTCCCACATTCGTAGAAGGAGATCCTGCAAGGAATGATGCAAAGGAAGCATGATGTTCTCCTTTGCTGTGCCAGAATATAAAAGGATCCTGTATTCCCTTGTGTAGGATCCTATCCAGGAATAGAAATGTCAAGTGATTTTGCCATATCCAAGAGGAAAGCCTGAAACGTGCTCTAGTGTATGCATCCTAAACTATTTTTCGCGGATATCCCCGCTGAGAAAAATTATGTCGTAATTGAGCTGCTTGTTGTTGAAATTCACTCATAGTACTGCAATTTCGTCGATAGCGGATAAACTGAGAAAAAGGCAGACTGTTACGTAGCTGTCTCGGATGGGCACTTGAATAATGTAGAAGGGTGTTCTTATCCGTAGCCTTCCGATAAATAGAAGTTTGCCACCCTGTCTGTGTCTTTGTCACCAATATGTCCAAAAATGATATTTGAGTATCATGACATGTCATAGTAAAATTAAGATTCTGCTCACATGAATTTAACCACTCTAGAAACCCCTGTAGGGAAGACCTATCACCCTGCCAAATGACAAAAATATCATCTATATAGCGCTTCCATATTTTCAGGGACTCTGGATAAGGACAATTTTGAATCCACTGACGCTCAAAATGTTGCATATATAAGTTAGCCACTGAAGGGGCGCAAGTGGCACCCATGGCCACTCCGGAAATCTGATGATATAGTTGTTGCTCAAAAATGAAAAACTTATTGAACAGAGTTATTTCTGCTATTGTGGATATAAAAGCAAGTGAAGAGGCCGACAAATCCCCCCGATCTCGAAGTGCTTTCATCACTACCGAATGTGCCGTAACAGTCTGCCTTTTTCTCAGTTTATCCGCTATCGACGAAATTGCAGTACTATGAGTGAATTTCAACAAGCAGCTCAATTACGACATAATTTTTCTCAGCGGGGATATCCGCGAAAAATAGTTAAGGATGCATACACTAGAGCACGTTTCATCAACCGGGATTTACTTTTGTATCCCATACGTCAAGAGCCGTCTTCGATGGATTGTGTGAATTTAATAACTACATATTCTCCTTTAAGTAAGCAATTAGAGTCTAGTCTGAATAGACATAAGAATATTTTGACCACCATATCGGGCTTACAAAACTACCATACACGTTGTGTATGGCAACGTCAGAAGAATTTTAAAGACATACTTAGCCCGACAGTTTTAAGACCCTCGGTAACATCAAGTCTGGAGATTTATGGCCATAAGCCTTGTGGCGATTGCACAATCTGTTCTATTACTCAGGAGTGTGACAGCTTTTCTCATAACGGGCATGTTTACAGGTTACGAACCAACACTTCCTGTGGATCCACAAATGTGGTTTATTGTATAAGATGTCCCTGTGCCCTGCTGTACATCGGCAAAACTAATCGTTCATTTCGAATTCGTATGAACGAACATAAAAGTAAACTAAAATGCAAACGCCTTGAGGCTCCCATAGTAGAGCATTGTTTGTCCATGCATCATGTTTTTGAAGATCTACGATGCTTTTGTTTAACGCAAGTGCAACGACCACAGCAGGGCCATACTAAAAATGAAACAATGTTATATGTAGAACAGCGATGGATACATCTATTACAGACTGTTATCCCACTGGGTTTAAATGCTCGTATAGAGTGGGAATCTTGTATGTGATGTCATCATCGTGAGGCTCCATTCATGATTGGCTTTCCCTATTTAAGATGCGCATGTGAGACTTCCGGTTTGGTAATGTGCTGACCGGCAGCGTGCTGATCAGCTCCGGGACCTTTCCCCCACCATCCGCCTTAATCTTTTAATTTACCACATTTGAATGCCCTCTATCCCACCCAGGGGGACTAAGGAGAGCGGGCAGCGCACTCCAGTGCTTTCATCGAGCTTCGGGGTGCCTCCGATGGCTTCAAAATCCACCCGCAAGACACGTGCCCCAGACCCCAAGATGGAGGGAGCGCCACGGAGCCCTGGGTCGGAGGGGGACCAGGGCATGGTGGACGAAATGAGCGCGGCGGTAGCTCGGGTTCTGGATGGCCGGTTCCGGGAACTGGGGGCACAGATACAAGCAGTGGCTCAGAGTATCACCGACTTTACTGACCGCATGGAGCATGCTGAGACTCGGATATCTGGTTTGGAGGACGAACAGCACTCTCTCGTGGCCCGGGTGCAGGCCTTGGAAGCGGTGGTGAAGACACAGGGAGAGAAAATTGACGATTTGGAGAATCGGAGCCGAAGGAAGAATCTCCGCTTCATCGGCGTCCCCGAAAATATCGCAGATAGCGCTCTCCATGGATATTTGTCTGAGTGGATGTCTAAACTACTGCCTGAAGCTGGGGGTTCCTCTATAGCCCTGGAGAGAGTCCATCGCTTGGGTCCTCGGCGGGAGCAGGCCCGGGGGCCACGTGCAGTCATTGCTCGGTTCCTGGACTTCCGCCAAAAAGAGATGATTCTACAGGCGGCTCGCAAGCATCGGAGGGGGTCCGGAGATGCAGAGCCGATACTAGTCTTCCAAGACTACTCGGCGTTGGTAAGCCAACAACGCAAAGCTTTCTCGCATGTATGCTCCCAGTTGGCGGGCAGGGGCCTCCGCTTCTCCCTCCTTTACCCAGCCAAGCTGCGAATCGAGCACAATGGGCAGGCACATCTCTGGAGCACCCCTGAAGAGGCAGGAGCTTTCCTTGATCGCCTTGAGACAACGGTGGTAGCCGTGTGAAAGATAGCTGCTTTCTCCGTGATGAGCAACAGTTGTTGGAACCGGACTCTCCTTTTGGCCATCCTGTAACGACGGTATGGAGTAGCCAGCACTATACAGAACACCCCATGCGGGACTGAGCTTCCGGAGCCGGCCGTCTGAGTCCTGCCCTGTTGTCCTGGTAGTGTGCTCCCCGACGGGATCGGCTGCTGGGGGCCTGGGACTGTGGTGGGGGTTTCCCCCTTCTTTTCTTAATTTCTCTCTCGCCCCTCTCTTTCTCCCTCTTCTTCTCCTTTGTTTTCCTCTCCCTCTATCAATTTCCCTTTTTTCTTTCTTCCTTTTCTCCTTCTCATTTCCTGTTCTCCTTTTTTTTCTTTCCATTTATGTTTATTCCCTGGTTTTTTAGTTTTAATTAACCTTATTTCCTCCATGCATATTTTTAATTTAAAGCTCTCAATCTCTAGACTCAGTAATAATTTTGTTACTATGCTTGCGCCTGCTGAAGCCTGTAAATATGAGTTTATGTTTCCTGATACTGGACTGGTGCTCCATTAAATCTTGCATAATGGGGCCCCGGCCTGTTACACTTAGGCATAGGATATCTCTGCCATTCTGTTCCTATGCTGTTCTAAGTACTTCCATGCTGCACATATCGGGTGTCTCCTGTAGAATGGTTGATGGGTATGCCTCTGGGGGGAGAACGCGGGGGAGTTGGCCATGTGTATCTTTGCAATATTGGTGGTTCCCCCGAATACTCTGGAATACTCTGTTAAACAACTGTTTGGGGTAGGGAGGGGGGGGGGCGCCTATCTCCATATATACATAGCCATGTCTTTAATTGTTAATCTTAGCCCTGTCTCATTTGGGCTGAGTACTGGCCTCGGGGTGGTTGTGACCCTTTCGGCCCCTACATGGCATACTGCGCAGCAGATGGGGGGAGGGGGCCTCCGGGGTCTCCTTCCTTCTCTTTGGGGTTGGGGTGACGTCCTTCCTCAACGGAGGTGCACTAGGAGGGTTCCTTTGATTATCTAATGTTTTCTTCTGCTGTTCTGTTTGATGTTTCTGACGTTGTCCACTTGCGGGTCACGGGTGGGGCGGTATGGAGGGGTGAAGTGGGTAGTGGGGAGGATTGCACAACCACCTGTCCTGCCCCCCCCCCCACCTTGGACATGGCTTTACGAGGGAGGAGTACAAAAGGGCGTTATGGGTGTATAATTCAATAATGTAGGACGCGCCAGATCGACGAGGGTATATAGGGGATGGGGGGGGGGGTGGTCCCGTTACCAACAGGGGGTGTCCGACCAGGTTACACTGGACGGACAAGGTAGGGTTGGAGGGTTAGGAGGGATGCAGGGGGGTAGAGGTTGGGTAAGGGGTTGCATGGGGGGGAGGGGCCTGGAGGGGTGGCTGGTAGGGAGTAGAACAGAGGGAAGGGGGGGATGGGTGGGTGAGGGGTGGGGAGTGCTCTCCCGGGGACTTAGGGGTAGCTTGCACCGGCGAGAAGGGGAGTGGACTGAGTCTGGATGCGTGCTTGCAAATGTGGACCTGTGTGAGGCGTGCAATAGTGGTGACTGTGTTTGTATAGGCCCGAATGCGCGGGACGCGGGACTGGAGGGGAGGACCCTGAGCTGGGGGGGCCCTCACCACCTTCTTAGGATGAATTACTGTGCTGAGAGCAGCATCTTGGAGTGGCACCATGGCTAATGGCTTGAAGATCGCCTCCTGGAATGTCTGTGGTATAGGTTCCCCAATTAAGAGATATAAACTAGTGCAACAGCTTAGGAGAAGAAAGGTTGGGCTTGCCATGCTACAAGAGACCCACCAGACCGCGGATGAACACCTGAAGTTGGGTACACGATATAGGGCCCGGGTGTATGGCGCTCCCGCGGTAGGGAAGAAACGAGGGGTGGTCATCTTAATAACGCATCAGGTGGGCTGGGTCGAGGAATCGGTTGATATTGACCCGGACGGCCGGTATGTCCTGATCCGGGGTCTGCTCGAGGGGACAAAGGTTGTTTTGGGGTCAGTGTACGCTCCGAATGTATACGAGACTGGATTTTACCAGACCTTGGAACGCTTCATAGCGGAGGCTGCTGGCTACCAAGTGCTCTTGGGTGGGGACTTCAACACAGTTATGACTGACAGTGTGAATAGGTCGCGGCAGGCTGGAGGCAGGGACCGCAGGAGCTCGCGGCGGCTGCTGGGGATTTGCGAAGCTCACCACCTTTTAGATATTTGGAGAGTGTTACATCCGGGAGAACGGGAGTACACTCACCTGTCTCGTGCCCACAGCACGTGGTCACGCATTGACTATTTTTTGATTTCGGAGTCCCTGTTCCCGAGAGTGGCAGCCGCGGAAATTGGTCCCTCTGTCATTTCTGATCATGCGATGGTTCTGATGGAACTCCGCAGTAGTACTCCTAGTGGCTATCGATTTTGGCGCTACCCCTTGGAGCTTAGTGGGGATGCCGCCTTTGTGAGCTACCTTAAGGATCGTTGGAAGGGGTATGAAGAATTTAATGATACCCCGGATATCTCCCCGACTCTTTTCTGGGAGGCAGGCAAGGCAGTTATGCGAGGGGAGATTATTAGTTACTATGGCTCCATGCGGAAGCGTCGTAATCAACGAATTCTTTTGTTGGAGCGGGAATTGGGCAGAGCTTGGCGCAGGGCAGGGGCGGACGGAAAAGCTACGCTTGGTCGCTCCTTCAAAGAGACCCAACGTGAGTTGGAGATGCTCCTCCATCAGAGGGCCCAGAAGTCCATGATGTACTATAGATATCAATTATATCAACATGGGAACCGCGCCGGGAAGTTACTATCAGCTTTGGTGCGACCGGCGGGAGGGGCTCGACACATAGGGGCGATTCGCCACCCGGATGGGTCCATTCGCAAAGACACCGCGGAAATCCAACGGATTTTTTCTGATTATTATCAGGGGCTTTATGCCCGGGACAGTGGTAGCACAGAGGCTGGCCGGGATTTCCTAATAGGTTGTACCTTACCGAAGCTGTCTGAGGATCAAGTCCAAGCCTTGAACACTCCCATATCTTTGCAGGAAGTTTCTGACGGGATCCGGAACCTGAAAAATGGGAGGGCCCCCGGGCTCGATGGTTTGAGGGGGGAGTTTTACAAATCCTTGGGGGAGGTGGTGGCGGTTCCTCTTGTGGGTTATTTTGACGACCTCGTCATGAGGGGAAGTTTCCCATACGAGGCGAACAAGGCGTTGGTGACAGTACTACCGAAACCGGGGAGGGATCCGTTACTACCGAGTTCTTATAGACCCATTTCCCTCCTCAATGTCGATATTAAGATCTTAGCCAAGATCATGGCAGACCGATTGGCGGTCATTTTGCCAGAGCTGATCCACAGGGACCAGGTGGGTTTTGTGCGTGGTCGACATGCGGCTTACAGTTTGCAACGACTCCTCCTATCCATGTGTATGGGCTGGACGGCTCATCTGCGGTCCATGCTCATTAGTTTCGATGCTGAAAAAGCATTCGATCGGGTCCGCTGGGACTTCATGTACCAAGTACTGGCCATGATGGGCTTCACGGGTTTTTATGTCAAGGTGGTGCAACTTCTGTACGCAAATCCGCTTGGAGCCATCTCGATCAATGGAACTATGTCTAGGGAATTTCCTATCCAGAAGGGGACTCGGCAGGGGTGCCCCTTGTCCCCCCTTTTATTCATTTTAACTTTGGAGCCGCTATTACAGCGAATCCGAGCACACCCGCAAATCCAAGGGGTTCCGGTGGGAGGCTCTGAATTCCGAGTCGCGGCTTTCGCGGACGATCTCCTAGTCCATTTGGCGGAGCCTCGGACGGGACTCCCTCACCTCCTACAGCTTTTCAGGGAGTACGGGGTGCCTTCTGGATTTCGGTTAAATTTGGATAAATCGATGGCAATGCTTTTGGGCACGGCGGACCCGAGGGGCTGGCAGGGCACTTTCCCGTTGAAGTGGGTGACTGGCCACTTTAAATACCTGGGGGTGCACATCCCGGCCGCCCTGGATGACTTATATCGGCTCAACGTGGACAAAGTGTTGGCAGCAGTGTCCACTAGTGTTGCCAAGTGGCAGGATTTACCGCTATCTCTGGGCGGCCGCATGGCTCTCTATAAGATGACCCTGTTCCCAAAGGTCTTGTATATGCTGCAGACCCTACCGTTATTACTGAAACAGTCGGACCGAAAGAAACTGGACGGCTTAGTGAACCGGTTGCTGTGGCGGGGGCGGCGGCCTCGGGTGCGTGCGGCCGTTCTATGTCAACCTTGGCCCCTGGGAGGAATGGGGCTACCAGATATACGTAAGTATAATGTGGCTTGCTTACTGCGGCATGCGCGGGACTGGCTGTGGGACTTAGAGGAGTATACCCCCTTGCAGATGTTACAGGCGGCGGTAAGGCCCTTCCATTTACGTTATCTTTTGCATATGCGGAGGACCTCAGGGCTGACCCGTGAGCTTCGGGCCTTTCTTGTAGACCCGGTTAGAGCGGGCTGGCGCTCCTTTTGTAGCAATCGGATGCTCTCGGCTTCTCACTCGCCCTATCTCCCCATTAGGGGTAATGGTGACTTCTTGCCGGGCATGGAAGGTGGTTCTTTCACGCGCTGGGCGCGGCTAGGGATTATAAATCTGGAACATGTGCTTTCTCCCGAGGGGACTATGCTGACGTTCCCTGAGTTATGCCGGCACTATCCCCTCGAGGGGCGTGACATCTTCCCATATGCGCAGCTTCAGAGCTATATTCGCGGGATCCCTTCCGAGATGTTGAAGGGGGAGGTTAGCTCTCAGATTGAGGTGTCTTTATTGGGTGGAGAGCAGGGAGCGCGGGTTGCCTGGCTGCAGAAGGTGTTTTGGGAATCAGCAGCACCCTTAGCGTTGGAGGACTTGGCGGCGGCCTGGTCTCGGGATTTAGGGGGCCCGGTAACGAAGGATATGTTGTTAGAAGCTCTGTCCGGTATTCCTAGGCTCTATGGGCTGGTGGCCTTTCGGGATATGCAATACAAGGTGCTGCGACGTCTATACTACGCTCCCTCCCGAGCCTGGAAGGCTGGGATCGCAGGATCTCATAGCTGCCCTCGTTGTGGTGAAGAGCGCGCATCTTTGGGCCATATGCTGTGGAGGTGCACCCGAGTCACCGCCTTTTGGCAACAAGTGCAGGCTTACCTCTCTAGATGTGTGGGCAACCCGGTACTTCTTTCGGCTGTGAATGCAGTTCTGGACGTGTGGGAGAGCGACTGGGAGGCACAGCTGGGACGCGTGGTTGGGTCTTGGGTAAGACTGGTGCTGGGAGTAGCGCGAATGACTATTCTGTTTAGGTGGATGGATCCAAGGGGCCCGACCTATGGGTTGTGGAGGGGGCGATTACATGAAGTGCTGCTAATGGAGAGGCTCAAAGCGCGGGGCCACCATACGCGATGGCAGAGGTTTCTGCAGGCCTGGGGTCCTCACTTGGATTCTTTGTCCCGTGCTACCCGATGTCGGATCCTGGGTGGCCACTAACAGATTCACCACTAGACCTATACTGAGTGGGCACGTGGGCCATTGACTGGCTGCGCCCTTTTTTGCAAATTCCTTAGTCCCAAGGGGGGGGAGGGGGTAACCTGGAGGGGCTGGGGAGGGGGGATAACGGTCTTGTGGGGGTAGGGTGGGGTGGGGGGGAGGTCAGTCCTCCTTCTTGCTCTCTCCTCTGTAATTTTGGAGTACAGGACGAGGCTCGGGTGAAGAACACACCCCGAGCTCGTTCAAGTGAGGCGCCTAGATTTTGTGTTACTGTGGAGGGGGGGGGGGGTACTCAGTCTTTGTTTGATTTTTCTATCCACAAGGCCTACCAGGGATTGGGGGTCTGGTAAGGGGGGGGGAGGGGGGAAGTATGTATATTATTGCTTATATGAATATTACTGTTTATTTGAATATTACCGTTTATTTGAATGCCACTACGTTGGTTTCAATTACTGCAAAGGTTTTTTTAAACAAAATTGTATAGAGGATACTGGTTATGGTCTACTGTCTATACCATGTATTTATGACTTTTCTCTGATATGTACTGCTAATGGTGTTGTTTCTTTAATAAACAAATTTAACATAAGATGCGCATGCGCGGCGTTTTTTTACAATGGCTTAGCAGTTCAGCATGTTCATGTGGATAGAATGCCAGCGTATACATTGAAAAAGCTTAGCAAGTTCCCCTGAAGAACCCTTGATAGGCGAAACGCTTAGCGCTCGATAGCGTTGGGAAAAGATTCATACAGCTCAACATTGAAAGCTTTTTAAAGCTGAAGCCAGATTAAACAAAGCTAAGCAATTTTTGTTATTTTTTGCTACTGAATGAGATATTTCTAAAAACATTATTTTAAAAATACCTAAAAAATAAGGTCGCTAAAATTTAGTGGCCATTGATGTGAAAGTGAGGGTAATGAATCAGAGTTTCTGATTTCAGCCCGGAGATACTGAGACCACGTAGCTACCGACAAAAAAACTTTATTCTGTAAGTGTCACAGTTATAATTGTAGTCTCAATTTTGAACATATATACTTTCTGGGTGTAATACAGAGCTTATTCGATGTGCAGTCTTAGAAGTTGCCTGCATGGTTAGGGCTAGTCTAGGACACTCCAGCCTCAGGCTTGAGCAAGCATCATGAAGACCAAAGCATTTCAAGCCTAGGAACCCCAGCCAATATTGAGCTGGCACGGAACTTCACATTCCTGTGCAGGTGAACCTCGCAGGCCACTGTGCAGGGAGGTAGAATGTTCAAGAAAGAGGGAGGTCAGTAAAGGAGCAGAGTTAGCCACCCTCTACAGCGAGGTCCTCTGTCACCATCCATTAGCAAGGAAATCACCAAATTTGCCCCTATATCTTCTGAATTAAAAGAGACAGTCCCTATAGAAGCAAAACAGGCACAGTGGTGCAGATCATGTCTAACACCTAAACAGCAGAGACAGACTGAATGATGCATTCTGGAAAGATCTTGAGCACTGAGGACAGGAGGAACCAAAGAGTTCATCAGTATGATTTGTACTTCTTCTCAACTCCTCTATTTTTCAAGAAATAACAATTATAAAAGCATCTAAAGAAAGAAGATAATTTACAGAAAAGGTAAAATTATCAAGAGAGCTTTACACCAAGTACTGAGCTCTGGAGTGGCGTTCTCTCCCACTGACATGCCTCAATTTAAAAATGTGTGCAGACTCAAATCTTACTTGTGGACAGAAGACCCATTTTGTTTTGTTTTTTTAAAGTCTAGCAAGCTTTCCAACAAAAAATAAAGAATAAAGGGGTAATTACCATCAGCATAGCAAAGGTTGTTGATGAGTCTTCCACCAATCTTCACACCTCGGTTGTCAAAAAACATAACAGATTAGTAAGAGAAGATCTTCCTTGTCTAAAGCCATGTTGGCTGTCTCCCATTAGGCCATGACTATCTACATGCTGAGTAATTTTATTCTTTAAGATGGTTTCTACCATTTTTCCCGGTACTGACGTCAGGCTCACGGTCTGTAGTTTCCCGGATCACTCCTGGAACCCTTTTTAAAAATTGGTGTTACATTGGCGATCCTCCAATCTTCAGGTATTAGAGATGATTTTAATGATAGTTCACAGATTACTAAGCAGGTCTGAAACTCATATTTCAGTTCTTTCAACACCCTTAGATGTATACCATCCGGCCCAGGTGATTTGCTACTCTTCAGTTTATCTAATAGTTGTAATACACCTTCCCGATGTATCGATATTTCCTTCAATTCTTCCGCACCTTTAAATACCACTTCAGTCATGGGTAACATCCCTACATCTTCCTCAGTAAAGACCGAAGCAAAGAATTCATTCAGTCTCTCCACTATCGCCTTGTCGCCTCTTAGTGCCCCTTTAACCCCTCTATCATCTAATGGACCAACTGACACACTCACAGGTTTTTTGCTACGAATGTACTTGAAAAAGTCTTTATTTCGCATTTTTGCATCCGCAGCAAGCTTCTTCTCAAATTCTCCCTTTGCCTGCTTTATCAATGCCTTGCATTTGACCTGCCAGTGCTTGTGCCGTTTCCAGGTTTCGTCATTTGGCTCTTTTTTCCATTTCCTGAAAGATGTTTTTTTGGCAACAGCCTCTCTGACCTCCCCTTTAAACCATGCTGGCAGTTTTTTGGACTTCCTTCCACTTTTCTTAAAGCGTGGAATACAGCTGGTCTGGGATTCCAAGATAGTATTTTTCAACACCCCCCAAGCTTGAAGTCTTTAACCTTTGCAACTGCTCCTTTTAGTTTTTTCTTAACTCTTTTCCTCATTTTATCATAGTCTTCCTTTCGAAAGTTAAAAGGTAGTACTGTGGATTTCCTTACTATCCCTCCTCCACTAATTAAAACAAAGGCATCATGCTATGATCACTATTGCCAAGTGGCCCCAACACCCTTATCTCTTGCACTAGATCTGGTGTTCCACTAAGGGCTAGGTCTAATATGGCTTCCCCTCTGGTCGGTTCATGAACCAGCTGCTCCAAGCAGTCGTCATTTATTTCATCTAGGAACTTTATCTCCCTCGCATGTCCTGCCATGACACTGACCCAGTCGATACCGGGGTAATTGAAATCATCCATCTTTATTACTGAGCTGTAACTTTTGTTAGCTTCCTTGATTTCTTTGAGCATTTCATCATCCATTTGTTCATTCTGGCCAGGCAGTCGATAGTACACCCCCACTGTCATCGCCTTCCACTTTTTACATGGAATTTCAATCCATAGAGATTCTACAGCAAATTTTGTTTCCTGCAAAACTTTAATCCTTTCTGACTCAATGCCCTCTCTAACATAGAGCGCAACCCCTCCACCAATTTGATCAGCTCTATCATTATGATACAGTTTATAGCCAGGTATCACAGTGTCCCACTGGTTGTCCTCCTTCCACCATGTCTCTGATATTCCAATCATATCTAACCTCTCATTTAGTGCTATATGTTCTAACTCCCCCATCTTATTTTTTTAGACTTCTAGAATTTGCATACAAGCATTTTAGAGACTGTATTTTATTCATATTAATTTGGCTATTGGTAGACATGGGTAATTTGGGATCTTTAAACTCTATCTCCTCCATACTCGAGGGCATTTGGGCTACTTTACTCTTTTTTGGAGCCTCTCTGCTTTTGGTAGTATCCTGCAAGGATACATTCTTCCGAACCATCCGCTCTTGGGCGACTGTCGGCTTTCCCCTATTATCTAGTTTAAAAGCTGCTCTATCTCCTTTTTAAAGGTTAATGCCAGCAGCCTGGTTCCATCCCGGTTAAGGTGAAGCCCATCCCTTTGGAAGAGCCCCTCCTTTCCCCAGAATGTTCCCCAGTTCCTAACAAATCCAAAACCCTCATCTCTGCACCACTGTCTCATCCACGCATTGAGACTCCGGAGCTCTGCCTGCCTTTTGGGTCCTGCGCGTGGAACGGGAAGCATTTCGGAGAAGGCTACCCTGGAAGTTCTGGATTTCAACTTCCTACCTAAAAGCCTAAATTTAGCCTCCAGAACCTCCCTACCACATTTTCCTATGTCACTGGTACCGACATGTACCAAGACAGCAGACTTCTCCCCAGCACTATCCAAGACCTTATCTAGATGGCGCGTGAGGTCCGCTACCTTCGCACCAGGCAGGCATGTTACCAGGTGATCCTCATGTCCACCAGCTATCTACATGCCTAATGATCGAACCACCAACTATAACGGCTGTCCTAACCCTTCCCTCATGGGCACATGGCCCTGGAGAAACGTCCTCGGTGCGAGAGGGTTTTACATCACCTGGAGGACAGGTCCTAGTTACAGGATCACTTCCTGCCACATCAGGGTGATGCTCTGTCACGTGACCTCTCTCCTCCATGGCAACAGGGATGCTGCCAGACTGGAGGTGGGACTTCAGGACTATATCCCTGTAGGTCTCGTCTATGTACCTCTCTGTCTTTCTTATGTTTTCCAAGTCTGCTGCTCTAGCCTCTAGAGAACGGAGTCGTTCCCTGAGAGCAAAGAGCTCCTTGCACCTAGTGCACACGTAAGACCTCTCACCAACTGGGAGAAAATCATACATGTGACACTCAATGCAAAAGACTGGAAAGCCCCCATCTCGCTGCTAGACTGCTGTCTGCATCTTAGTTTTAAGTTTGTGTTTAGATCTTTAAGTTCTTTACTTACTAAGGTTGCTATGGATATTTATACTAATAAAACTGTACCTAATACGTTTAATATACCTTGTTTACCTGAAGCTTAATTAATCTCAGGTCCTTAGTGTATGACTGATTTGGGTAACGAGCTTCACCTGAGAGCACCTCCTGTCTTTTAAGATGTGTAAGTACCTATAAAGCTACGATTATCCTAGGGGTGGGTGGGTGTTGGGGAGGGAGGGAGGGAAATAACACTTATTAAAAGAGGGCTGCTACACAGTATCCTGTCTTGTGCTGCTGAGGTAAGTTATATTCTGATTTGATTTAAATTATAGCTCTTTGCTGCTGCTAGGTTCTAACTTATTATGAAATTTAAACTACAAGCTCTCTGCTGGGTTCCAAATTTAACCAGAAAGCTCTCTTCTGTGTTTTAAATTTAAATTTAAACTGCTATTAGGCCCTGACTGATTTAACACAAAAATAGTGGGTTCACAGATTAATTAGCTTTAATACAAAGAATTCCTTTCAGAAAATTCCCAGAAGTATATACTCACAATTGCAGATCTCTCTCCAGAAGTAACAGTCCCCTTTTCTAGTCCTTCAAGACTGAGGATCACAGAGCTCTAATTGAGCTATTTATGCCTGTGCTGCTGAGGTAAGCTGTGACCAACTTCCTGGGTGATTAACAGTCCTTGCTTAGATAGGAGTCTTTCAAAATGGCCTTTTGACCTGCCACCTGGTGTTAACACCTATTGAAAATGTTTCACAGGTCTCTTGCCCCCTAGGTAGAAGGCCTCTTTGTGTGATAATCCGAGCTGCTGTATTCTGTATAAGCTGAAGTCGATGAAGCCGAGTGTGAGTGATACCAGCAAGAACGAAGTTCCAAAAATCAAGACGAGATATGACTAAGGACAGTGTAAGAGTAGTTAAGGCTGAGGATGAAAGAAAAGGGCGGATTGACCTGATCTGACGAAGAAAGTAATAGGACTTCTTAGTAAGCTGGGAAATGTGATCCTTGAGGGTTAGGTTTGAATCCAAGATAACCCCTAGATACTGGAAAGAAGATACTACAGGACTAGAAGAATTACCAAGAATTGGAGCTATATAGAAGGACAAGGGCTACCAAAAGTGAACCAGATGGATAATGTTTTAGCCAGATTGAGATGGAGACAGTTGGTAGTTAGCCAGTCTGCTACTAGGGAAAGACAGGAACTTGAGAGAAGAGGTCAGGCTAACAGAAATTAAGCGTTCACTGACTGCATTGTATTTCATTACAGTTCTTGCAAGTTTCTTATTAATTATAAATGCAACACCATTTCTTCTTTGTCTTTCATTTCCAGTATAGTAGACCATGTGATCATCAGATGCAAGATGCCAGGTCCATTTTAGTTCTCTGACATTCAACAGATCCAGGTGTTCACGTTTCATTTCATTCTTGACCACCTCCAGCTCCTTTGGTTCATGCTTTGTACATTCCATGTCCCAACATGTAAGACATCTTTGCAGCTTTCAACTCATTTCATGCACAGCTACATCAGCAGTCAGACTTCCCGAGGGCTTTGATCCAACCACATCATAATTGCTAGCTTTACTCTGAAAAGTCTTCAGCTCCTCCCCAGTAGCCTGTTGAGTGCCTTTCGATCTGGGGTCTCATCTTCCAGCACTACAGTGTAATTTGTTTTGTTTTGACTATCCACTGGGTTTTTGTGGCAAGATACAGAAGTAGATTGTCAAGCCTTTTTTCCATGGATTAATTCTAGTGTTGTTGCCGTTGTCATAGAAATGTGATATTCCGCTGCCAACACTATCCCATTCTGCTGCTGCCCAGATGGGTGGTTTGTCTTTGTCTGGCACCTCAGCTAAGACCTGTCCATCTTGGAAGACCCTGCCAGTAGTTAAGCTACCGATAGCTTAGCCCTCAGTATCCATGATGTACCCAAGCCATCACAGAACAAGCTGCAAACCATGTGAGATAATTTGAAATATTTGCTTCTCAAGATCAAGGAACAGTCTTAAAATGGGCCTGCACCTTAATGTAAAGAAGGCAACGATCCTGACAACTGGCAAAACCAATAAGTTCATGTTGATGGGAGAAGAAATTGAAATAGTGGACAATTTTAACCTACTTGGATCAACTATCAATAAAGAAGCAACAAGCAGTCAAGAAATCTGACAATGCATTGCTCTTGGCAGAATGGCTATGAAGGAACCAGACAAGATTCATAAGAGCAGAAATGTCTCTCTTCATACAAAGATTTGACTTGATCAAGCCATGGTATTTTTGATCCGTTTCACCGATCAACACATTGGGTGATGCCCTTTAAGTTAAGTCAAAGCACCATACAAAGTTAAATCTTAAAAAAAAACACACTGGGGTCATTGATGTTAATCACGGCACAAGACTATCGGACGTCAGTCCAGAGACAAGTGCCACGTGAATCTGAGACTTGTTAACAGTGTAATGAAAGTAACGAAAGAGAGTTATTCATTTATCCTAATTTGCTTTTGTGTTGTAATTGAACGTAATTTTAGTGGAAGAAACTTCAGTACGCGTTCATAAAAAAAGACCATATAGTTTATGGTATTTTTAATAACATCACATGGATGCAAAAGTTGGCCAGTGAAAAAAAGATGAAGAAAATCAATGCCTTTCAATTATGGTGCTGGTGACAAATACTGTGGATACCATGGGCTGCACGAAGAACAAACCAGTCAGTACTAGTGGAGATTAAACCTAAGCTTTCTTTAGAAGCTCATATGACTGACTTTCATTCTTTTGACACATCATGTGAAGATAGAGATCATTAGAGAAAGACATCATGTTTGGCGAGGTAGAAGGTCAATGCAAAAGAGGAAGACCAGCAATGAGATGGCTCGATACTATAGCAGCAGCTGCCTGACTGAAGACCGAACACAGTTTAGGGCAACTATCTAGAGGGTCGCTACGAGTCGATACCGACTTAACGGCACTTAATAACAAGGGGTAATTTGTCCAATTGCGTGTACAATGTATCACAGTCACCAAAAATCAGAGGAAGTTATATATCTATGAACAGGTAAAATAAAACTTACAAGTCATTAAAAAAAGTGTTTATATGAAAAGGCTGGTGTCATAATTGTGCAAATTGTCATTACAACAAACATCCTTATACAGCTCAAGCAAAGCAGGCTGAAAAAAAAAATATGACCACCTGTGGGAAGTTTGTTTTTACCTGTTTATAGCTAATTCCCTCCATTTTTTGGCAACAGATTTCAAGCCAACATTTTCTGCATTTATGGTAGTTAAGAAACCTTGACTTGCTTTCGTCTCCATCTGCTGGCTGGTGGGCACAACCCATGCATCCTGGACTGGTCTGGCGGACGATAAGGTAAGATTAAACGTGCGTGTTCGTTTTGAATGGGCTGCTTGTTAACTGAGAAATTAAACGTTTCATGGAAACATTTTATTTTTTAAAAGACTACTGACTACCTTAACATACAATTAGGACAGCATAATTTCCAGCCAATAAAACAAACATCTCTTTTTATCAATGACAAAAAAGTAGCTAGCTACAATTAAGGACTGATTTACTAAGACTTTTTTCTCCATTCTCATCTAAAGGTGAAAAGAAGGCCGAGTAAATCAGGCACTTAGTGTAACATTACATAGAAATGAAGACCAATATAATCCATCTAGTCTATTCAGCCTGAATTTGTCTATGTAGGATAGATCCAACCTATCAAAGTATTACTACTGCCATTTTTAGGCCTAACTGCCATTCAGAATAGGTTATATCCATACTCCATTCCCATCCTCTTACCACTAGGAATCCTATGCATTTACCTCACACTTTTCTAAAATCCATTATATTTAAAAAAAAAAAAAAATATCACCACTACCTACTCCAGGAAGGTAAGAAAATTCAGCTATTGAGACTACCCCCTTGCAGATTGACATTATGAGCCCTCATTTTATTACTACTTTACATTAAACAAGAACATAAGATTTTCCATAATGGGTCAGACCAATTGGTCCATCAAGCCCAGTATCTTGTTTCCAAGTGGCTAATCTAGGACACAGGTACCTGGCAGGATCCCAAAAGATAGACAGATTTCATGCAGCTTATCCCGAGGATAAGTAGTTGATATCCTCTAGTCCACTTTAATGGTTTATGGCCAGACAGCTTGTGGAAACCTTTTTTAAACCCAGCTCCACTAACTTTTATTACATTCTCCAGCAACAAATTTTAGAGCTTAAATTACACCTGATAATTTTTCACACATTGCCAATTAATCTTAAAATGTACTACTATGTAGCTTCATTGCATGCCCCCTAGTCTTTGTACTTTCTGAAGGCGTAAACCACCAATTCACATTTACTCGTTCCATTCATTATTTTATAGACTATTATGTCTCCCCTCACACATTACATTGCATGTCTCCCCTCAACCATCTCCCTACAGTTAAAGGCTCATGTTTTATCTTTGGGAATGACCTTAAAAAAAATATATATATATATCCTCGTTGATATTGTATAAAGTTTATGTGCTTATGGATCCCTCTCAACCTTTAGCGCTTATAGTATCGTAGGAAGGGGCTAATAATAATATTAATGTTATTATTTATTTATTTATTTATTACAGTTGCTTATATACCTCACTATTCGGCATCAGCGCGGTTTACAGAATAACAAAATGACCAAAACACACAGTCTGTTTGGTTTTACATCGAACAGGGGTACAAACTTGGATAACAGGGTTGAACTATATACATGAAGTAATAATTCCTATAACATGGTTGGACTATACAATAAATAATGAGTCCGTTGAGCTATATGTAGTATCATGAATACTTAAGATATTGTGAGCATGAGCTGAAGGAATGCGGTGTTTCTTAGGTGGTGCTATCTAGATTCATCGCTGGCAGGGTAGTATTTTATTTATTATTTATTACATTCTCTTATATATTGGAGGAAGAGGTGAAATTTAATTGCTTTCCTGAATTGGGTCAGGTCTGAAATAGCTCGAATGTCTGGTGGGAGCACATTCCAGCATTTGGGGACGTAAAGACTAAAAGCCCTATTTGCCGTTGTGCTATTGCATTTAGTCAAGGTCTTCGGGGTTATTAGTAGATTTATGGCTGTTGACCTCCTGGCTCTGTTGGGGGGCACTGTATGGATGAGCTCAGTAAGTGCCGTGGAGGATAGGCGCCTGATGGCCTTGAATGAGAGGAGTAACGTTTTGAAGATAATCCTTCCGTGTATTGGTAGCCAATGAAGCTGTTTTAAAATAGGAGTCACATGGTCATTTCTGGAGGCTCCATGGAGTACCCTTGCAGCAGCATTCATGGCCAGTTGTAACGGGTTTAGCGTGGATTGCGGGAGACCTTGCAAGATGGAATTGGCAAAGTCAAAATGCGGTAGGATCAGTGCTTGGTATATGGTCCGGAAGTCATCTGGCTCCAGTAGGGAGCACAGATGCCTGAGTGAACGGATTTTGAAATAGACAGCTTTGACAATGCTGCCTATATGACATTTCATGTCCAGATGTTGGTCTAAGGCAGGGGTCTCAAACACGCGGCCCACGAGAGCATTTTCTGCGGCCCGCGACGCACGTCCTGCTTTGCGTTGCATTTTTTTGTCCTCCTGATGTTTCTATATTTATTTTACCTCGCGTGATTCCGGGGCTGCATGGTGTTTCTTACGTCCGCGTCACACGCCTGCCCTCCACCAATGAGCGACAGGCAGGAGGAGGAGAAAAAGGAGGAGGGGGGGGGGCCCGGGCCCAGAAGCAGTGTGAATAGCCACGAGGTACCAGCGCCGTGAAGAATCGCCTGCTTGGATCGTTGGACTCGGAGGATCGCCAGGGTGCACAGCTCTCCACGGCAGGTAAGGAAGCAGTCTGCCCAGCCCTGCCTCCCTCAGTCCCTCTCCTCTTCGGCTTTCAGAGCCGCGAAGGGAGAGCTTCTCCCTCGCGACTCTGTTAAGCTCGAGGGGGCAGAGGGGAAATTTCCCATAAGCCTCAGCCAGCTTAACAGAGTCGCGAGGGAGGACTCTCCCTTCGCGGTTCTAAGCCGAAGAGGAGAGGGAGGGAGGGAGGGGGCCTGCCTGCCTGCCTGCCTGCCTGCGATTTTTGCGAGGGAGGGAGGGAGGCCTGTGATTTTTGCCAAGGAAGGAGGGAGGGAGGGAGAGAGGGGGGCCTGTGATTTTTGCCAGGGAGGGAGGGAGGGGGGCGGGCCTGTGATTTTTGCCAGGGAGGGGGGCCTGTGATTTTTGCCAGGGAGGGAGGGAGGGAGGGGGGCCTGTGATTTTTGCCAAGGAGGGAGGGAGGGGGGCCTGTGATTTTTGCCAAGGAGGGAGGGAGGGAGGGAGGGAGGGGGGGGCCTGTGATTTTTGCCAGGGAGGGGAGGGGAGGGGAGGGGGCCGGAAAGTGCAACCGAAAAAAAAATGCACAAAAGGTAGGAAAATATCTCTTTATTTTGAGTTTATTAACTGAATATGTCAGCTCTGGGAAATGTGCATCATTAATGTCTGTGCTTTAGCACAAGAAATTAATTTATAGTTTTATTTCTACAGTGCTGAGGTATTCTGTGTAATTCCTATTTGACATTGCTACTTGTTCTCTTTTCCCAGTAGGTCATGTATTCTCTGAAATGTATTGATTTAATATTTGCAGTGTTGCCTTTTGATAGGTAGGGTCTGGTGCTTTGTGAGTCCTGGTAGTGCTGTTATGATACGGGGGGTTTGCTATGGGTTCTAAATGGGCAGTGTTAGTAGTAGTTCCTAATGTGCCTGGCGGTTGGCACTGGATTATAGTAATATAGAAATTTTCTAGTCTTTCTTTATCCATGCACTCATTATGCAACATTATGCAAATATTTATGCAAATGAGGCCCCTTATGCAAATGAGCCCCCGTGTCTTATGCGGCCCCCGGGTTACTTTAGAAGTCCTCATTCGGCCCTCAAAGCAATTTGAGTTTGAGACCCCTGGTCTAAGGTGACTCCCAGGTATTTTATTGTTTCTTTGGTTTGTAATTCCGCTTCCTTGACCCTTATATGGGATGGTGGGGTAAAGTCTGGGTCTCTAGAGATGAACAGTACTTCCGTTTTCTTGTGCTGGATGCGGAGGTTTTGTGATTGTAGCCAATCTGATATGGTATTGAAACACTCTATAAGTGGTGTAAGGTCCATTTGAACGGTCGAGAACGGCATATATAAGAGGATGTCATCCGCATATATTAGACAGCTCACATTAAATGATCTAATGATGTTGCAGATGGGCTGCATATATATGTTGAACAGTAGAGATGACAATGAGGATCCTTGCGGCACACCTTGTGTTTGATGGAATTGTTTCAATTCTTCTACTCCAGATTTAACATATTGCCATCGGCCACTTAGATAGGAACTGCACCATTCGAGCGCGATATTGCAAATTCCCTTTTCTTTCAGTCGCCCGAGGAGAATCTCATGATGTACCGAGTCAAAGGCTGCAGCAATGTCTAAAAATATAAGCACAAATCCTTGTCGGATGTTGTCGATGCCTGTGAATATGTTATTGAATAAGAATGTGAGAAGTGTCTCTACTCCATGGTACTCTCTGAACCCGTGTTGGCAGTAATCTAAGGGAGCTGTGGCGTCTATATGATCCTGAATTTGCCTTTGGACCTCTTTCTCCAATATCTTTGCTAGTAGGGGAATACTAGCTATTGGTCTGTAAGAATCGGCCTTTTGTGGATCAAGTTTAGGGTTCTTCAATAAAGGCCTGATTGAGGTTTGTTTGAGGGTTGTGGGGAAGGAACCAGTAGTGAAGGAATAGTTTGTCAGTTTTGCGATGAATGGACTGAATTCCTTGCGTAGCTCCTTGATCCAGAACGCCGGGCAAGGGTCAGTTTGTGCTGTGGAGGTATTGAGGGAAGCTATTGTATCTTCAATGCTTTTTCTAGATGGTGTGGAGAACTTGCATAAGGGAGTTAAGCCGGTAAAGTCTTGGCATGAGTCAGTTGAGACTTTGTCGGTCTGTATGATCTTTGACTGGAGGTAGTCAGCGAATTTTTGTGGTTGGATATCCACGTGTTGTTCAGGAGATGGTTCCTTTGAGAGGGCTTGCACCAAGTTGAAGAGATCCCGTGGTTTGTTCAGAGATCTTTTCAGAGTGTCAGTGTGGTGTTGTTTCATTTTCATTGAGATTGCTTCTCTGTGCCTTGTTAGGTGGAGTTGGTAGGCTGTCAGATCTTCTGTGGAGAGCGATCGGCGCCATTTTTCTCTAGTCTGCGTAGTTGTGTTAGAGAGGCTCTCAATTCTTGGGAGAACCAAGGGGCCGTATTTCTTATTCTCCTGGATGCGTTATTGCTTTGTGGACGTTGTGAGATAGCCTTGAGGTTGAGATTCCATGCGGAGACTAGTTCTTCCGGGTCGGATGAGGTTATGGTAAAGAGGGAGTGAGTTTGAGAGAGGATTAACTCTCTGTCAAATGAGCGGAAGTTTCTTGTTGAGGTTCGAGCTGTGCTGTTATATTTTCGGGTACTATGCCGCTGGCTGTCCCCGGTGGGAATTTGAAAAGTGATAAGTTTATGGTCAGTCCAGGGGACGTCAATGATAGACAACATCGCGTTGTGGTTTTGCTCGAGGGCTGCATGTGGTGCAAACACCATGTCCAGAATATTGCCCTTTATGTGTGTGGGTTTGTCGATGATTTGTGTAAAGCCCAGGTTCTCAATGGCTTCGAGGAATGCAGTTGCATGGCTTTGATGAAGTGAAGGGAGGTTAAAGTCTCCCATTATCCAAGTAGGTGAATTGAGGTTGTGAGCATTAGCAGCAAGGTCAATAATTGTGGGGAGGTCCTCAGGTGATGAAGAAGGCGATCTGTATATTAGATTGATGGTGCATTGCTGGTTTTTGATGGAAAGAGAGTCCAGGTTACTTGTACTGGAGGCTTCAGTAATATGGAAATGAAGATCTGATTTAGTAAGGATTAGAATTGACAATATTGTGTAGATATTGTTTTCATGACTTAGTTTACAGCTTGTTGGATGGTTAAATAAGGGAATACCAAAATGGGTTATCAGTATGTGGCCAGGTAACTGTTTCTTATTGTCTCCTGACTAATTATATGTTATCTGTTTCTTTTTTGGGTTAGGTTCCTCCCAGTTTTATTTTTCCTAGTATTGGAGAAGTTTTTTGGTCTATAATACTACTGTTCTTTTTCTCCTTATTTGTGGTAGCTTCTGAGATGGAAGTGCTATAATTTGATTTAATGTTTGTAATTTGAAGCAAAATCCAATAAACATATAAATTTTTTAAAAGGGCCCTTTATACATCTTTCCTGATAGGGATATCCTTCTATCCCCTTTATTATTTTGGTCATCTTTCTCTGTACCTTTTCCAATTCACGTTTATCTTTTTTTTTTTTTTATAAGAAGCAACGGGACCTGCATGCAATACTAGTGCAGTAGCACTATGGCGTGATACAGAGGCATTATAATCATCCTTTGTTTTATTCTCCATTCCTTTCTTTATAATTCCTAGTATTCTATTAACTTAGCTGCCACTGCACACTGAGCAGAGTATTTAAATGACGACACCTGGATCCATTTCCTGGGTTGAGACTGCTAACGTGGAACCTTGCATCGTGTAACTGTAGTTTGAGTTGTTCTTCCCGAAGTGCAAATTCTATACTTATCCACAATAAATTTCATCTGCCATGTGGATGCCCAGTTTCCCTATTTCTCAAGGTTCTCTCTTTTTTCATAATCCTCTTGTGATTTAACTATGGTGTGCCATCTGCAAATCTGATCACCTCACTTGCTGTTCCCATTTCCAGGTCATTTATAAATATGTTTAGAAGCAGAGGGCTCAGTACAGACCCCTGGGAAACTCCATTATTCACTTTTCTCAACTAAGAAACTTCAACATTTAGCCCTACTCCGTTTACTATCTTTTAACGGGTTCCCAATCCACAATAGTCCATTGCCTCCTATCCCATGACTCTCTACTTTCTTCATAAGAACATAAGATATGCCATACTGGGTCCATCAAGCCCATTATCCTGTTTCCAACAGTGGCCAATCTAGGTTACAAGTACCTAGCAGTTTCCCCAAAAGATAGGTTCCACAATGCTTGTATTGGGGCAGGAGTCTCTCATAAGCAACGCTGTCAAAGTTCTTTCTGAAAATCCAGATAAATGAACCATAAACAGGTAGATAAATGTAAGCCAGTGGCTATTCACACCTTAAAAAAAAAATGTAGCTGGAGGTTCCAGTGACGTCCCCACTAAGATGGCAGCTTGAATCACTGCTTCCGCTAGTAAAAGCTACATCCACCTCCCCCTTTCAATCGCCCGGGTAGATGTGTGTCAACGCATCTAACTTCGCGGATCGAGGGGATGGCCAAGAAGTCAAACCCCCCCCCCCCCCCAGTGGGTTAAAATCTTTTGGCTTTACGGGCAGCGAGGTGGAGAGTAGACGTGCTTCCAAAATGGCAAGCCCGTAGAAAGAAGCCCCAGCACTATTAAACCTAGCCTCTCTACGCACAGAAAATAGTCTTTGATTTGCAGATTTGAAAATGGACATTACTTCTCTGCAGCATGATGTCCAAAGGTAGATGCAGGATGTGCGGGCAGACATCCACGAGCTAGGCTAGAGGATTGAGGATTCAGAGGCTCGGATTGAAGAACATGAAGAAAATCTCTGGCCTGTCAAAAAAGGTTGCAGTGCTGGTGGAATTGCAGGAGGACTTGCTACTTAAGATTGAGGACCTTGAGAATAGGTCAAGACTGTAATTTGCATATACGGGCCCTTCCCGAGACAGCGGAACCAACTAATTATGTTGAGCTAGTGGAGAAAATTTGTGGTGCAGTGGTGCCAACAGACCAACTTGACCTCATCTCACTATGCTTAAAAGTTGAATGGACAAATACTTTGACTCAGTTGAAGAGTGGGAAGTCACGAGATGTTCTTGCATGCTTACACAAATTCACTTCTAAGGAGGCTATATTGCAAGCAGCTAGAAAACTCGGCCAGATAAAATGGAAGACTACTAACATCGTGCTGTTTGGGGACCTATCCACTATTACGGTGCACAAACATCTGGACGTCCGCCCTGTTACTTAGCGCCTCCAGGAAGAAAACATGCGCTACCATTGGACATTTCCATTCCAATTTACACCCTATGGCTGACAGATTCATGTCTGTACTCCTGAAGAAGGCCTTAACACCCTGAAAGATGTGGTGGAATTTTCCTTTGGCATCGTTGCAGTCACCGGAGAGTAAGAAACTGACCCGGCATATGCTGCAATGGGAGAGAGCCCAGCAGGGCAGGAAACAACTTTGCCACCAATCCGAACAAGCTGCGCGACCATCAGATCCCCTGACTTGAAGAGCACCACGCATTTGTAGAATTGGTAGTTTGATGCAATGCCGGACATTTCAATGGCATATTTCTAGATGGACTGGTGATAATGTACAATTGTGTATCCAGGCCATATTGAGTGATCACTGATGAGCTACGGGGAGTTACGTTAGTGTGTTCCTACTTGGAGGAGGAGTGGATGGACATATGTGTGTGATCAATGGAGGGTGGTGGGGTGCCTGGTTGCTGGGGGAACCCTATTGTTATGGTTGAATATGGTGAAGGGGGTGTTGGGGAGGGAGGGAAAGAGGTGAGCAGTAATGGGCTTTATGTGTTTTCCAAGAGGGTTGTTTTGGTGTGGAGATAATGAGGGACTATACTGCTAGTAGCTTAAATGTTCGGGGGCTCAACTCCCTACACAAGCGCCAACTAATATTTCGCAAACTTTTGCATTTGAGAGCTCAAATTGCCTTTATTCAAGAGACTCATCTCCTCCACCAAGATGAATTTTGAGTTTCACATAAAAAATTCCTATCTTGTTGGTTTACGTCCGTTTGATCAAAAGAGTGGGGTAGAGATTTTAGTGAGCTCAATGGTCCACCTTTGGGTAGCTGACATTATTTGTGACAAAGAGGGTCGCTTTTTATTGGTCAAAGAGGAGCTGGGAAGACAAAAGCTCACTATGGGTAGCATCTATGCCCCTAATATCAATCAAGCTGCTATTTTTGACAAATTGACTCTTGTGATGGGGGTGTTTGTAGAGGGTTTAACTCCTGGTCGGCAGCGACTTTAATGTGGCTGCAAACCCACTGTTGGATACATTGAAGGGGTGGGTTCCGCGACCTCCCTGACACATCGGGCTTTTAGGGTTTGGATAACTTTTCATGACCTTATAGATGCATGGAGGATTCGGAACTCCGACACCAGGAATTACTTCTATTACCCAGAGGCCCATGAAACTTACACCCGGATTGACTGTTTGGATTAGTATGGGGCTCGCGAGTGCTACTCGGGACTGTAGGATCTCGGATAGGACATGGTCTAACCATGCGTTGGTGTGGTTGTGGTTGGAATTGGGTCACGATCTAAGATCCTAAGGAATGTGGCAATTAAATGACACTTTAGGTTACATAGTAACATAGTATATGACAGCAGATAAAGACTAATATGGTCCATCTAGTCTGTCCAGCAAGGCGGCAAGAGTAGGTGTACTTGCCACTCCATGCAGGTCACCTCTCCCCGTGCCTTTGTTTAGGGGTGTACCCGCGGTTAGAAGACCCAGAAATCTGCTCTAAAAACTTAAGTCTGATCACAGAATATATGCAATTTAATGATGTAGGGGACTGCTCCCTGGGGACGGTCTGGGATTGTTTAAAAGCTGTGTATGGGGGCACCTGATTAGTGTGGGGGGCATATCAAAAGCAGGAAAGAGCCTGAGAGCTGGATGGACTATACAGTCTAACCTCGGTTTTCATTATTAATCCGTTCTAAGAAGTCTGACTAAAACCGAAACGTACGAAAACCGAAGCAATATTTCCCATAGGAAATAATGTAAATTCAATTAATCCGTTCCAGACACCCAGCTCCTGTCACTTCTCTCACCTGCCCGATCGTCCACAGGACAGCAAACACACAGATATTGTACTGTACGGCACTGCAACATCTCCTGCTTACATTGACAGCTACCCTGCTACCTCCGAGCCTGTGGGGGCGCTCCAGAGAACAGGCAGGCGGTGGAGAGATCGGGGCCTTCCTCTCTGTGCAATCCTTGGCTCTTGACTCTGACTCTTGCTCAGCTGACTTTCGCTTCAACACGCGATCGGTGAGTCCGGGGGGTAGTGCTGCCGGGACTGGGGAGGCACATGGAGGCTGGCAATTTGTCCACATTCCTGCCCTTGCCCATAGGAGGAGCAGCACCAGCCACTATTGGGACCATCAGCTGTTCAGTAACACAACGAAAACCGAGGCGATATCCGATAACCGAGACAACATCTCAGTCAGAAAAGACGTCGAAAACCGAAACGTACGAAAACCGGGGCCAACGAAAACCGAGGTTTGACTGTATACTGATATAGCAAGGCTAGGGGGCCTCTTGAAGAAAGGAAGTCAGGACTCAGGAGTGAAGGAGGAGCTGATAACTAAGAAACATTTACAAGACCTTCAGTTCTAACAATCCAGGAGGGTGTTTGACCACGTCGGCCAGACGCTATTTGAATATGGTAATAAGGGAGGCAGACTATTGGCTTGCAGTTTGTGTAAGGTTAGGGCTCATTCTACTATATGAAAAATTAAGAATAATGTGGGTTAAGTAGTATTTGACCAGGCGAATATACAGAAGTGCTTTGTTGAGTTTTACAAGGCACTCTATATTCCACACTGGGAAAAATCCAACTCACAGATCTTTCACTATTTGAGCGGTTGTACCTTCTGAGTGTTTCTGAGGAACACCAGCATCTTCTATGCCGCCCAATCACAACTGTGGAGATTATTCAAGTCATTAAAGGCCTTCCTTGATCTAAAACTCCTAGATTAGATGGATTCTCAAAATCTTTTCTGTAAGACCTTCCAAGAACAGATTGTGGATGTCCTGGCCCAGGTATACAATGGGTTTCTATCAGAGGGAGTTATGCCTTGCGACGCTCCTGCCTGGGCCCTAGAGCTTACAGGCAGGAGTGGCCTTATATAATGTCCCTTATGAATAAAGGTGGTACTGATCCCTCTGAATGCTGGGATTCGTAGTACACTTTTTTTTTCTTTAGGGATGAAAGTTGTAGTTGTGACTCGAGTGATAAGGCTTTCAAGAAATTTATTTGTTGTGGGGATATTTTCAACGCATTACAATTCAAAAGTGCATAACGTAAAGGTGCAACTTTCAACATAAAGGTGAAACCAGGAGGTCAGGAAAACAACAGAAATCAAATAGCTTTAACTCAGCTTTATACAGTCACGGTAGCTTCTACTCAGCTTTGCCTCGTGTGGTTGCTTGAGATTATTGCAGCCTCACAGTAACAGCTGTTCTCCTCACAGCATGGCTTTACAGAAACAGGTAAAAACAATTTGTGAACTTTCACGGCTAGGCAACAGGTATAGCAAACGTTTTGTATTCTTCTCATACAAACTCCAGATGCTTCTTTACACTGTTACTCTCTAAAACATAAAGAGCAATCCATTGCACAAGGATCATAACTCAAGGTAGGCACATCATTATCTATCTGCATACATTCATCTGGGCTAAGGCAATTGTTCTCTTCATCAGGTTTTTTATGTTTCCCTGACTTTAGCTCCAGAAATTGCTGAAACTCTTTTAGAAGCAATTCAGCCTGTAGCTGCTCTTTAGCTGCTTGATAGTCTCCTGTAAGGGTCACACCCTTCCCTCACTCACTATCTGCTCCTGTTGCAGAGTTTGGCTTAGGGAGGTCAGCACAATAAAAGGGTTTCTCCAGCAAGGCATTAAAATTAGGAAATTCAGCTTTACCTTTATCAGAGACGTTGGCATAAGAATTAGGCACCTTTCTTCCAAGACTCTCTCCTCTCTAGAAACTCAGGAGCCTTATGGCTAGTTCTTCTGCTAGGGGAATTTCTCTCAGAAAAACTTCTTTCCTGTTTTGGTTCCTGGCTTTTATAGCACTGCTCGCCACCAGAAAAAATACCTTTTCTCCAAGAGCTGGGTTTGCTAGCCTTCCCACGTTTAGGCTCTACCGTGTAGTAAGGATCTCCTTGAGAGTATATTGGGCTCCAAGGCTTACTGTTCCAGGGTTCTGCCTTCTCCCAGGGTTCTAGCGTTTTTCCCCTTTGATTCCAAGTTCCTCCTGAAGACCAACGTGCACTGGAAGCTGCTTCTAGTCTGCTTCGTTTCTTGCTGCTCTCCTTGTCAGCCTTGCTGCCTGCCTTGCCAGCCTTGCTGCCTCCTCTGTCAATCCTGTCTGAGGATTTAAAAAGGGCTTCATTTCCCGGCATTCCCTGTCGTTCCCCTGGGCATGCCCAATCAGTGCTGAAGCCTAACTCCTCCCCTGGGCTGGGGCTTGTCTTCAGCTCAGCCGATAACTGTGTTTTTTCCAAGTCAGTTTTGGAAATCCTGTGTGTGTCATCCCTTCTATCAGGATTTTCCCCTATCTCCATTTCCTCTGGAGGGGAGTCTTCACCACAGCCTCCATCCATGAGTGGCGGGAATTACTGTATTGCATAAAAAGAGAAAGGACCCTACTCAATGCGGCTCCTACAGTCCTATTTCCCTATTGAGAATTGACCAAAAAATATTTGCCAAAATACTTGCCAACAGATTGCAGCCACTAATGCCTCACAGTGCATAGCAACGAGTCCAATTTTAGACCCGGGCAGCAATGCTCCAATAATGTTAGGAAAATTTTGAATCAAACACACTTGGCCAAAAAGGGAGAACCCTCTGCTCTCCTTCTTACAATAGACGAGGAAAAGGCATTTGATAGGGTCTATTGGCCCTATCTATTTTTAGTGCTCGAGAGTGGTTTTGGGTGGCCCCTTTCTACAGTGGATCCAGGTTCTTTATAGGAACCCCTTGGCCTGAATAAAAATTAATGGTGCTTACTCTAACCTATTCAAATTAAAGAGTGGAATGAGACAGGGCTGCCCATTGTTACTACTCTTACTTGCTCTCGTTACGGAACCAGTGGCTCATCATATCAGAGCATGGGATGATATTGTGGGAATAGGGGAGGGTGCCCAATTGCATACAATCTCCTTATTTGCAGACGACATACTTTTCACCTTCTTGAACCCAGTTGAAGCGAGTCAGTTAGGCACTTGAGGCCTATGGCAGGGTGTCTGGCTTTTGTATGAATGCTTCCAAATCAGAAATATTGGACATTCTCACCTCTTCCAACGAGAAGTTAATCAGGGAAACATACCCTTATAAATGGGCAAAGTCACATATTCGGTATCTGGCAGGTAACTTCTCAATAGACCCCCTCAAAGTTTATTTCCTTAATTATGACCCTTTTTGGAGTTCTATTAAATCTGACCTCCAGACCTGGCGGAAATTAGTCTCTCCTGGTTTGGTCAGATAAATAGCTTTAAGATGGTGAAACCGAGATTATTATATCTGTTTAATGCGCTACCGTGGAAATACCTTTAACGCATCTTAAAAATTGGCAGAGGGGGATTCTGGAGTTTATCTGTGGATCTCGTCCCCTTCGAGTAGCCCACCGTGTACTACACCGACCTCATGAGGAGGGCGGTTTAGCAATCCCGGACCTCCTGCAATATTATTTGGCCACTCAGCTAAAGGGAGCAATAGAATGGACAACCTTTGAGTGGAAAGAGTGGGTATCACTTGGACAGGGGGTGGTGGGGTGCTGTCCCTTAAAGCATCTTCTTTGACAAGGACCCTTCCAAGTTCACATATGGGCGCAAAAAATTCCATGGGTGTGATATACTCTACGAGTCTGGGGAGAACAGCATACATGGCTAGTTGACTGGGAGTGTCTTTCGGCTGTCCTCTATTTGTTTCCACCCACACTTTTCTCCTGGGGCTAGTAATCTGGCTTTTCAGCGCTGGGAAGCGGGAAGGTTATGGGCGATGGGACAACTCTGGAGGGGTTGGGAGGGGGTCGAGACTCATGTCTTTTATGGAGGCCCAACAGGAGTTTAAACTTCAGGGTAGCGACAATTTCCACTCCTTCAGCTGACTCACTTTCTAAGGTCTACTGCCTGGGAGCATTTGAGAACTGAGCCCACTGTTCTTGAAGCAATTTTTTTACCACAGGAGTCCATAAAAAGTTGTGTTTCTCATTTGTATAAAGCCCTGGGGGAAGTAGATATTGGCAAGGGTTCTCATCAAATACAGTGGGAGAATGACCCAGGACCAGAATGGTCAGAACAGGTGTGGCTACCAACGATTCAATATTTGTTTAAATGCTTCAGGTGATATATTTAATTGAAAATTATTACAAATTTTTCTATCATTGGTATTATACGCCTCACCGACTTTTAAAAATGGGTATCGGGAATGGGCGATGTTGGTGCTTATGTGGAGAGGAGGGGACATTTCGTCACATCTGGGGGGACTGCCTGAACATAGTAAGGTTTGGGGGGGAGGTCTTTGGGTTCAGCGCTCTAATATTAAAACAGATACAACCCTCAATGGCTATGGCATTATTACTAGTGGGATTGAGGGCAGGGATGAGAGTATTAAAGACTGGCTGTGCCACCTCTTTATCTTGGCAACGTTGGCGGTAGCACAATGTTGGAGTCAGCTGAAAACTCCCTCTTTGAGGATGTTTCTCACTAAACTTAAATACATAAAGGGGGATGGCTAAATTAACTGCCATGCGCCAAGGGTTCCAGCGTGTCTGTGGATGCTTTGAGATTTGGTGTGCGGAGGTAGACCAAGATAGTTCAGTATGAAGGTCTTGATGGAGGGGAGTGAGCACTCGGAGGGGGGGGCGGAATATCGAGCATCTGTTTGCGGTTCTGGGCTGCTCATAGGTGCGCAGTTTCTGGGAAAACTGTTTGTATGTGCCTTATGATAATATATACATATTTGATTACCTATCCCTCCTGTATTTCAAGGTTATTCCACTGGGGGAAAGGATATAAAATAATGAGAACCATCCTCCACTAGCTTATATTTGGTATTTGTGTCATGAAGTTTTGTTTACTGCTGACGTTTTACAAATGTGTTATTCAATCTTTCATAGTCATTAAAAAATCTGAATGGTAAAAATAAAAAATATGTTGCTATTAGTGATGCAGGACTTCCCTTGGCTAAATCCATGTTGGCTTTGTCCCATTAAACCATGACTATTGTAGATGCTCAGTAATTGGCTTCACGTGCATTAATATCTTTCAGATACCTAAATGTCACAAGCAGAAAATCTCTCAATTTAAAAGAATTTCTAGAACCAAGGGTCACCACAGGCAACTGCAAAGGGATACCTAAAGCATAATGTAAAGCCCAGCCTCAAGTACCTGATACTGTCTGAGGAATGAGAGGTCAGTTGATTCCTCAAGTGGGGCAGTTGATGATGTGACATGTACATAGGGATTTAGCTCTGCAATGCGATGAACTGCAGCCTCAGCTCTGAAATATAAGATTCTTGATAAAGCTTTTTTTTTTTTTAATTAACCAACCTGTATTAAATAATCAGAAAATGACAGACATAGCAATGATACTGACTACAGTTATTGTCTTGATTATACTTATTAACTATGTACCTCCAATAAATGGACCACTCTAACACATATCATCAAGGATAATAAAATATGAACATTTAAGGATGCTGACAACTACCTACAAGAGCTCAGGATGAAACTTTCGTGCACTGGAATATAATATGAAAATGAACTTTGCTTATTCAGAAATAAATTTCTAGTGTACCAAAACTGCAACATCTTATTCACTATGACCGACTCTTACCAAGGTGCACAAATACTGGTACAGATAACCTTCTCCACACAAATGGAGAGAAATACAAATACATGATTTCTCCACCTTAAACTATATGAGCATTTGTGTAAAATACCAACTTTTTCACAATTGCATTGCCCTGCTTTAATGGATTAGCACTATAAACAGTGCAAATGAACAAAAACAATTTAACCTATGAACAGTAAAACAAAAAACACACCTCACGAGGCCTCTGAAGAGAGGTTGGGGAAGGTTGCTATTTAACTGCTTAATGTCACTGTTGAAACCCAACATTTAACTTCTTTGTTGTGCATATCAACCTAGCAAATTTTACTGCATACTATTTGCTCTGATCTAGTCCAATACTTGTAAAGTTCAGAAACTCAGCTTCAACATTTCTTCAGGCATTTTACAGCCATGGGAGCAAGGAGCCTTATTCCTTCCCACCTCACCTATACTGTCAAACCCTCCCAAACCTAGATAAAAAGGAAGGAACAGAAAAGTTCAACCAAAATCCTCCCACAATCTCTTCTGAAATAAAGAAAGAATAAAAAAAAGTCCTCCTTTTTCGAAGGCTCAAAAATGCTCTACACACAACAAACGTCATACCTTTTTTCAAAGGTTCTAATTTAGCTCATGTCAAAGATGTAATTGGGGTGATGTGGGGAGCTGGAGAAAGAACACAATTATGCTGACAGGGCATAAGCACAGCAGACTGGTAACCAACTTTTCTTTCTGAAGCAAACATACCAACTCTCATGTGTGACTAAAAAGAATGGCATGCTATTGACCAACTTAAATTCCTTCTCAAAGGGCAAATGGCTTAGATAATATGATTAAAGTAATAAGGGGCACACATATCTAGCATAGCACCCAACAATCCCATCCCTCTTCAACTTCTGACTACCCAGTTTAAGACCAGAGTAAAAAAAAGCATGACCTTGCTAAACAAACCTGTTTCTTTGATGCTGAACATCATCCTCACAGATGAAGAAGTTGGTTCCCAAATCCCATGTCTGGCACCGCTTTGTGTCATGAACTGTGAGTGCCTGTGAAGCAAAGTCCACAATCAATAAGAAAACTGAATGAAGACACAGATTAACTCAGATCAATCAATGCACAGATGCAGTAGGCAGAAGACCTAAACCCTTTGCTGCAGTAGGCCTAAGCCTTCTCTTCCAACTTTACTGACAGCAGGCATGTTAGTAGCTGATGAACAGTAATATGGTCCATTCCATGGGATGAGTGAAAGTATAAAGGAAGATGGGCAAGTAGTTAAATATGGAAAAAAACACAAACGTTAAATGCAAATACTGTAGAAAGCTATCTTAGTTTAGTTTATTGAGATTTGATATATGGCCTATGGAAAGCACCCTATAAATTCTGTGGGGCAGATGATAACCTGAAAGTCATCCTCTTGCAGAACTGCTTACAGAAGAGGAGCCTCTTGGTTTTCCACTTTGTAAATGACACTGACAAAGTAAACTGAAATGTGACGTTATTTGCATTCATTTTATTAAAAAAAGCAACATTTGCAACCAAAAAGACCACAGAAACAAGTGGAGAAAGCTAGAGCATGGTTTATGAAATTCTTTCCAAACCCTATGTGTTTCTGTGTGTGTGTGAGCATGTGTGTACGTGTGGCTGTTGTCTGTGTGTGTCTGAATAGTCAAACATTCTGTTGGTTTAATTTTATTATTATTTTCAAACCAAGTGTGATATATATGAAACCATTAGATGTCACTGACTTGATTTTTAAGGATGAATTTTACTGTAGGCCCCCAGCATCGCTGCTGCCCCCCCCCCCCCCATTTACTTCTTTTCTGAACCCTCCCCAATAGGAGTCTTCCATTCTTTCTATGCCCACTGCCAGGATCTTTGTTCATGGCTCTGCACATACACACACCTCCCCCACACACTTTACCTTTCCAGTAGCAGCATAGGGAAAACGGCCATCCATCATATTAGCCAATCATATCTCAAACAAACCATAAGATTTGCCATACTGGGTCAGACCAAAGATCCATCAAGCCTGGTACCCTGTTTCCAGCAGTAGTCAACTGTAGGACTGGTACCCTGTGACCTGCTCTGAACCAAACAAAATGGATTCCTCTACAAACCTCTGCTGTGTTCCAAATCTCAGACCTAGTGCCTGCCAAGTGTTTGTATAGGTGCATACAGAAGACTATTGTTCCTGGACATGTCTGCGTGCAAGAGAACCTGCTTCTCATGCCTCTCTCATTCACAGACTATTCTACTGGCCTTGAACACTTGCAGCAGTGTATGAGCCTGCATTTCATCTCTTACCATGGACCCTTTTGTCTGCAAGATGACCTGAATCAATGCTGTGGTTGGGGCGAGAAACAGAAGATCGTTTTGTTCAGTACTACCGGGAGCTCTATACGCCGGAAACTGAGGTATCAGAGGCCGCGATCAGTGATTTTTTGGATACTGTTCGCTTGCCCAGACTGTCTGAGGTGGAATCAGGGGGTCTATCAACTCCCATTGGGGAAAATGAGGTCCTGACTGTGATTAAAGGCCTGAGAGCCCACAAGGCCCCCGGCATGGATGGGTTCCCCAACCATTTTTACAAAGTCTTTGCGGGGTGTTTAGTTGGGCCTTTGGTGCGAATGTATAATTCCTTTAAGGGGGATAGTATATTACCACCCTCCCTGAGGTTGGCGGGGGTCAGTATTTTATATAAAGAGGGGAAAGGTCCTTTAGAATGCGGCTCCTATCGGCCCATATCTCTTTTGGGCAGCGACTTTAAGATCTTTACCCGAGTCCTGGCAAATAGACTGCTCCCGCTCATGGGACAATTGGTTCACCCAAACCAATCTGGTTTTGTGCCCGGGCGATACACCTCTGACAACATTCGAAGAGTGTTGAACTTAGTGTGGCAGGGGGGTAGAGAGGGGGCAAAGATGGCATTGTTAGCGGTGGATGCTGAAAAAGCATTTGACAGGGTGAGTTGGCCTTTTCTCTTTGCGACGCTATAGCGGGTGGGGATCGTGGGGCCTTTTTTGGATTGGGTGCGTGCTTTGTATCGGCATCCACTAGCTTGTTTAAAAATTAATGGATCCACCACCCAGGCTTTCGAATTGCATCGAGGGACGAGACAGGGGTGCCCACTCTCACCCCTGCTGTTTATACTTGCCATGGAACCGCTGGCCCAGAGAATCCGGGACAGTATGGAAGTGCGCGGTTGTAGCGGTGGGCGGGCAGCAACACAAGATATTCCTTTTTGCCGATGATGTTCTGTTTTTTGTTTCTGATCCTATGAGATCCTTTCCGGCAATATTGGAGGAACTGTCCAGGTATGGCGCCTTGTCAGGGTTTCGTATGAACCCTACGAAGTTAGAAGTCCTGAATCTCACCGTGGGTGGGGAGACCGTGGAGGTTCTTAGGAAGTCTTTCCCTTTTCGTTGGGCCAAATCTAGCATTCGGTACCTTGGGGTGCAGCTCACCGGCCAGAGCCGAGACTTGTTTCAGGAGAATTTCTTGCCTACCCAGGGTAAAGTAATGCGGGAGCTTGAGAGGTGGGGGGCCTATGAGGTCTCCTGGCTAGGTCGAATAGATTTGATCAAGATGATTTTAGTGCCACGTCTCCTATATCTATCTGTTTATGAATTTGCCAGTCGAGGTCCCAAGGTCATACCTGCGAAAGCTACAGGATAAGATGATGTTTTTTGTGTGGCAGGGTCGGCGGCCGCGGGTGGCCCGGCACGTCCTATATGCATCTCGACGTTTGGGTGGTATGGGGATGCCCCAGTTGAGTAGGTATTATGAGGCGGCCCGAGTGCGGGCGGTTTTTGAATGGATATTGCGGGATGCAGCAGAGTGGGTGGAGTTGAAACAATCGGATTTAGGGGGGGGAGACGCTTATCACATATTGTGTGGGTGAGGGACGCTGGCGCCGTGATAAAAGGAGGGGGAAACCCTTATGTAGCGCTTACCATGCGCTATTGGTTGAAATGGCGATCCAAGTGGTATGGCAATCGGGGGTGTTCAAGGTTTATGCCCCTGCTGGACAATCCCGACTTTCCGCCAGGGAGGTGTGATCCTGCCTTCCAGCGGTGGGCACGTCAGGGGTTGAGCCATGTGGGGCAGTTTAAGGACGGGGCAGATTGGGTGACCTTTGAGGACTTATGCATTGAATTCCCGGAGTTGGAGGGGGATAGGTATCAATACCTGCAAGCGCGTCATTTCTGCAACAGTTTAGGAGGTTGGGGGGGAGAGGGGCAAGGGGCTGTTGTGGATGGGTTAGTGGAGGGCGGGACGGTCAAGGGCTTGATTTCCCGGTTGTATGGACTAATGGACACCAGGGATAGGGGGGGTTGGGCCCATAAGAAAGCTTGGGAGCGAGACTTACTTAAAAGCTGGGATGAGGACCAATGGGAAGCAGTTTACAAAGGGTTATTCAAGGGAATCCTATCTAGCTCCCTCTTGGAGCAAAATTATAAGGTGCTCTATAGATGGCACTTGACGCCCCAACGAATCCAGAAATGGAGTGGGGGACTGGGGCTATGTTGGAGGGAATGTGGGGAGTTGGGATCAGTTATGCACATCTGGTGGGAATGCCCTAAGCTTCAGCCCACGTGGCATATGGTTGCGGAGTGGATGGGAGAGGTTCTGGGCGAATGTATCGCTCTCGGTCCATGTATGGCCTTGTTGAATGTGGGAGGGGGGTCAAAGTGGTGTAGGGTGGTGTGTGGGGCAGTGCGACTCTTGATTGTGAGGAGGTGGAGGGCTGCCTCTCCGCCTACCTTAGAGGAAGTACAAAGGAGAGTCACGCACCTTTCATTAATGTACCGCCTTACCGCCCTCCGCCAGCAGCGGTTGGCTCGGTTTCAGGAAACCTGGGGCCCCTATCTTAGATGGGTTAATGATCCACCCCATAGAGTGCTCTCTGAGGTGTCCTAAGGGCAGGGGGGTTCTCAGCCTGTGCCTTACTGCTTAGGAAGTGTTTGCAGGTCTGGTTACTGCTGTCTTGACAAGATAATCTGGTCTGGCCCTTTGCCCCTGGCATTGATTGCTTAGGAAGCTGATGATAAGTATTGTTCCTGGCCGGATCTCTACCCCTTGACTATATACGTGTTATACTATGGGGTAGCCTGCCTCGGGGAGGGGGGTTCTGGGGGGGGTGAGTGGGATGCAAAGGATTGTAGTTTTATTCTGTTAGTTCTGTATAAGGAATTCTGTGTTACCGTTTTGCTGTTCTTGCATTGTGGAATTCTTAATAAAAAATTTAATGGAAAAAAAAAAAAGAAAAAAAAGAAGATGACCTGATTCACTAGACACCTTGTATCTCATGCCAACCAATCACCAAAATGTGATAAGGACTCATGTTTATGTTTATGTTTATTAAAACTTTATATACCGCCCAATACAATTAGCATCTGGGCGGTTCACAATACATAAAATCAAATAAAAAATGTTAAAAGAGAGAGAGCTGCGAAAAAGAGCCAGAAAAGGACCACCATAAAATTAAAGAAAAGGGACAGATACAGAGAAACAGATTGAGGGTAAAGATGGGTAACAAAAGGGAGAGAGAAGGGGATGACAACAACAAAGAAGTAATATAAGACAGGGGTAAGGGGTATGCTGTCAGAGGCCGAAAGGGGGGGGGGGAGATGGGACCGGGAGAGGAAGGTTAAAGGCAGAACAGAAAAGGTGGGTTTTAAGATTAGTTTTAAAGGACGGGTAAGAGGTTTCCAGGCGTAGAGAGGGGGGAAGGGAGTTCCAAAGCTTTGGACCAAGAAAAAAGAAAGCAGAAGACCGAGTAGATTCGAGGTGCGCTTGGGAGGGAGGGGGTAGAAACATACGGTTAGCGTGAATAGAGCGGAGAGAACGATGAGGGGTATGAAGGTGAACCAGGCTAGAAAGATATAGGGGGATACCTGAATGGATCACCCTGTGAACGAAAATAAGAATTTTGAATTGGACACGGAAGACAACAGGAAGCCAATGAAAATGTATTAATAGAGGGGTGACGTGATCGAACCGTGAAGCATGGGAAAGAACACGAACAGCAGCATTTTGAACACGTTGAAGACGACAGAGTTGGGATTGGGGAAGACCAGCAAGACAAACATTACAGTAGTCGAGATGAGACATAACAAGGGATATAATGAGAGTAGTCATGGAGGAGATAGTAAGAAAAGGTCGTACGGCACAAAGTTGTTTTAGGGAAAGGAAGGAACGTTGGACAACTGAAGAGATATGGTCTTTAAAGGAGAGGGAGGAATCAAGAATCACACCCAAGTACCGCAAGGAGGAGACAGTGGGGATGGGTGAAGAAGAAAATAGGGGAGTGAGGGTAGGAGTGGGATTACCAAAGGTGAACCATATGGCCGAAGTTTTCGAGAGATTAATATGAAGAAAGTTAGTGGAGAGCCAGGAAGCTACAGAAGAAAGCACAGTTACTTACCTGTAATGGGTGATCTCTGGGAACAGCAGGAATTAGTCCTCACATATGGGTACGTCGGTACCGACGGAGCCTGAGCGGGAAAGCTCCCCAGCTTCCCAGAAGAAAAGCTTTTGGGCCCTCCCACTGCGCATGCGCGCTGCCTTCCCGCCTTCCTGACCAACTCTCCTCAGTTCGAGTTTATAGCTGAGACAATATAGAGAGAGCAAAGGAAGAGAGAGAGAGATACAACTCCTAGGGGAGGTGGGCGGGTTGTGAGGACTAATTCCTGCTGTTCCCAGAGATCACCCGTTACAGGTAAGTAACTGTGCTATCTCCAGGAACAAGCAGGAATAAGTCCTCACATATGGGGACTCCCTAGCAAAGATGCCCGGGAGATCCCCTGAAGGGTATGAGACCCTGAAAGGTTCTTCATCCTCCTATGGATCTCAGGCATCCATTCAGGGAAGGTGGGCTGGAGTTGTTCAAGAATGGAACAGGTGTCTGAGGACAGCCTGACCAAACAAGGCATCCCGGCGGGAGTCCTTGTCCAAACAGTAATGGGCTGTAAAGGTATGAACCGAGGCCCAGGTGGCTGCTCGACAGATCTGGTCAATGGACACAGAGTTTAGATGAGCCATAGAGGTGGCCATGGCCCTCACGTTGTGAGCGGTGACATGGCCCTCCAGAGAAAGGTTCTTACTCTGGTAAGCAAAAGAGATACACTGAGCAATCCAATTGGAGAGTGTTCTTTTGGAGACTGGAAGTCCTAAATGAGAAGGATCGAAAGCAACAAAAAGTTGAGAAGACTTTCGATGTTGCTGTGTCCTGTGGAGGTAAAAGGCAAGAGCTCTTTTACAGTCTAGAGTATGAAGGTTCCTCTCTGCATTGGATGCATGAGGAGCTGGAAAAAAGACAGGTAAATATAACTCTTGATTAAGATGAAAAGGTGAGACCACTTTAGGCATAAAGTGAGGATTTGTCCTAAGGACTACCTTATCATGATGGAACCTTGTATAAGGCGGATTGGCCACTAAGGCCTGCAGTTCACTGATGCGACGAGCTGAAGTGACTGCAATGAGGAAAATAACCTTCCAGGAAAGAAATTTCAAGGAGGTAGTGGCTAAGGGTTCAAAAGGTGGCTTCATAAGCTGACCAAGAACCAAGTTTAAGTCCCATGCCACCGGAGGAGGTCGAATGGGAGGTTTAGTTAAAGTTAAGCCTCTCATGAATCTTGCAATAAGAGGATGAGAGGAAACAGGTTGTCCATTGATGGGCTTAAGTGATGCCGCAATAGCACTCAAATGGTCTCTTACTGAATTCGTTTTGAGTCCTGCATTGGAGAGATGCAGGAGATATTCCAAAAGAGAATTCAATGGGAGTGCCAGAGGGTTAAGACCCTTTTGAGCACACCAAATGGAAAATCTTTTCCATTTAAAAGTGTAAGAACGCCTAGTGGAAGGTTTCCTACAGGCATGTAGGATATCCTTAACTTGCTGCGAAAGGTTGAAGTGTTGAAGGTCTAGGCCTTCAGTAACCAAGCTCTGAGGTGAAGGGACTTGGGGTTTGGGTGCCACAAAGTCCCCTCCTCTTGAGACAGAAGGTCTGGAGCCGCTCCCAAGTCCAGGGAGGGGGCTTGGGAGAGATGCAGAAGTAGAGGGTACCACACTTGGCGTGGCCAGCATGGAGCTATGAGGATCATGGACCCTTGATCCCTTTGAAGTTTGAACAGAGTCTTTGGAATCAAAGGAATGGGTGGAAAGGCATACAGGAAACCCTGACCCCAATGCAGGAGGAAGGCATCCTTGGTCTGAACTCCCTGACACGGAATTCTGGAACAGAACCGGGGAAGTTTGGCATTCCACGGACTTGCAAAGAGGTCTATGTCCAGGGTTCCCCATTTCTGGAAGATTCTGAGTACCTGATCCATGTGCAGGGACCATTCGTGTGGAAGCAGAACTCGACTGAGTCTGTCTGCCCAAGAGTTTTGGATTCCTGGAAGATATACTGCCAGGAGATGGATTTGATGCTCTCTGGCGAAGGCCCATAATCTTAGAGCTTCGTTGCAAAGCGACAGAGAGCCAGTCCCTCCTTGTTTGCTTATGTAAAACATGGCTACTTGATTGTCCGTGTGAATAAGGACTGTCATGTTGCTGAGGAGGGTATGAAAAACTTTGAGAGCTAGAAAGATTGCTCGAAGTTCCAAGTGGTTGATATGAAGGGTGGTCTCCTGTGGAGACCAAGTGCCCTGAGTGGAGAGATCTTGGAGATGAGCTCCCCAACCTGTTTGGGAGGCATCTGTTGTGAGGGTTGCTTGGGGCAACAATGGTTGAAAGGGGGCCCCCAACAACAGATTTTGAGTGGATATCCACCATTGGAGAGACCAAAAGAGACGATTGGAGTTTGCTATTTGGTCTGAGAGAGCTCCTGATGCTTGAGTCCACTTGGTGGATAAAGTCCATTGAGCTGCTCTCATATGCAGGCGAGCATAAGGCACCACATGCACTGTGGAGGCCATGTGGCCTAATAGTTGTAGCATCTCTCTGGCAGTCAAGTGGCTTCTGGACTGAGTCTGAGAGGCTAAGTGCACTAGACGTTGGCAACGGGCCTGAGGTAGATAGGCCCTTGCGGTGGTGATATCCAACCAGGCCCCTATGAATTCTAGGGATTGAGTAGGGGTGAGTTGGGACTTTGGCAGATTGATCACAAGTCCCAGATACTGTAGAATTCGCCTGGTGCGATCCAGGGAAGTCTGAGCCTCGGACTGAGACGGAGCTCGGATGAGCCAGTCGTCCAGGTATGGGAAGACAAAAATTCCCAGGGCGCGTAGGAATGCAGCTACTATTGCCATGCATTTGGTAAATACCCTTGGAGCCGAGGCTAGACCGAAGGGAAGTACTCTGTATTGGAAATGTTTTCCCTGGAACAGAAACCGTAGGAATTTTCTGTGGGATGGATGGATGAGTATATGTGTGTACGCATCCTTGAGATCTAGAGAACAAAGCCAGTCCTGACTCTGTAGGTATGGAAGAAGAGTGCCTAGAGAAAGCATCTTGAATTTCTCCCTGTATAGAAATTTGTTCAATTCTCTGAGATCCAGAATGGGTCTGTACCCCCCTGTTTTCTTGGGAATGAGAAAATAAGGGGAGTAAAAACCTGACCCTTGTTGAGGAAGAGGAACCTCTTCTATTGCCTTTTGGGCGAGAAGAGTGGTCACCTCCTGACCCAACAGATCTAGGAGAGATGGGGGAGAATTGAAACTTCTCACCATGGTATGGGGAGGAAGGTTGGAGAAATGTAGTTTGTAGCCCTCTCTGATGATAGAGAGGGTCCATTGCTCTGATGTGATTTGCTCCCATCTGGGAGCAAAATGAGTTAACCTTCCTGGAATGGTGAGAGGTTCTGGATGTTTTAGAGCCAGAAAGGTTAAGTTCTCTAGTTTTAAGTCAAAAACCCTGAGGGGGTTGGGACTGTTCGGCTGTAGCAGCCCCTGCAGGTTTTGCCCTGGCCTGTTTAGGCTGCTGACGCTTAGGAGCAAAGCGAGCTGCAGAAGATTGTTGGCCAGTATTTGTGGCAAATCTGGCCTTCTTGTAGAAAGGCTTTTTGAAAGATTTCTTCTTGACAGGGGTAGAGGTAGACTTAGAAAGTCTATCTAAAGCAGCATTTTCTGCATCCATTTGAGTGGCTTTGATTTGCCACTCCTTACCAAACAAATTCTCACCTGTACAGGGCAAATTTCCCAACCCATCCTGGACCCAGGGTTCAAGGTTAGAGGCTTGGAGCCAAGCAATTCTGTGAGCCGCTATGGCAATACCTGAAGCTCTGCTAGCACCCTCAAAGGAGTCAAAGGCTGCTCTGTTGGAGAACTTTGAAATATCTTGGGTATGCTTCAGCAGAAGAAGGAACTCCTCCTTTCTATCCTCTGGGATAAAGGGGAGGAAATGGCGTATTTTTAATGCAATTTCCTTCAGAAACATGCCCATATAGAGGCTGTACAAGTTGATTCTGGCAATAAGCATACTTGCTTGGAAGATTTTTCTTCCAAAAGCATCCAGAGTCCTACATTCTCTTCCTGGGGGAGTAGAAGAGTGTCTTTTAGTACTCTTGATCCTTTTCATAGCTGACTGCACCACGATGGAGTGGTGCGGGAGCTGAGTTTTTTGAAACCTAGGAGAAGGGGGGACACGATACATGGTGTCCAGACGACGAGAATGTGGAGCTAGGGTGAGAGGAGTCTCCCATAAGTCCATCATGTGTTCTTGAAGAATTTCATGGATGGGCAAGGTGACTGCCTTTTTGGGAACCTTAGAGTATCCTAAAATGTCTAACTTTTTCGCTCTAGGTTCTTTTTCAGAGGATACAGAAATAGAAAGACCTTTAGCTACTTCAATGATGAAGTCTTGAAAGGATAAATCCTCTGGAGGAGACATTCTCCTCTTTGGAGAAGAGGGCTCCTCAAGGATACTTCAGCAGAGTCATCTGATGAATCAGAATCATCAGAAGATTCAAAGTATCGTCTGTTTGCTTCCAGGGATCGATAAGCGTATCGACCGGTATCGACATCGGGGGGTACCCGGAACCGGATCGGTATCGGGAAAAACCCCGGAACCGGGAACCGGAATCGGTATCCTGGTCGATGTGGAAGGCATGGGTACCGGTATCGGTTGGGGTACCGGAACCGGAGTCGGTACCGCAGGGTACGGTACCGAGGGCGTCGCAGCCTTAATAAAAGCCAAAATGGCCTGCTGCATGGATTGAACTGTATGATCCATGGACGCCACGACTGTCTGGATGTCGGTACCGGATGATTGAGCCGGTACCCCAGAACAGTCTAACAGGTGATCGGTCGAGGCCGTGCCATCGATGTCAACCTGTAACCCCATAGGAGGAGCTTTGGAAGCCGGAGCTTCCCACCGGGGTTGTTTGTGGGGGCAGGGTCCTCACGGTCAAGCCCAGGGGTATCTCGATACTTAGAGGGAGATTTGCCCTTTGAGGACCTGCCAGAGGAATGTTTGGTTACCTGAGATCCATCAGGAGAGGAAGACCTGGAAGATGTCGATGCTGGAGTATCTGTAGAAAACAGCATGTGAAACTTGGCTGCCCGGTTCTGTAAGCCACGTTTAAACATCAAAGAACAGGATGGGCAATCCGGAATGGAATGGTCAGGCCCCAAACATTTAAGACACCATTCATGGGTGTCTGTGACTGAAATAGTACCGCTGCACTTGGTGCATTTTTTAAACCCAGAGACTTGTTTCTCCATGGGGGAGAATTAGTGAAGGCCTAAAGGCCTCACAGAACTAACACACCAAGTGAGGGAAAAAAAGATGATTTTTTTTTTTTTTTTTAAATAAAGGAAAAAAGACCGGCGGTACCGGTCTGGAATCGGGGAAGGCAGACACGCGGCCAAAGAAATAAATTAAAATAACAACTTCTTCAGCGGTGACAGGAACACGACCTGCTGGCTCCGCGGAAAAAGAAGAACTGAGGAGAGTTGGTCAGGAAGGCGGGAAGGCAGCGCGCATGCGCAGTGGGAGGCCCCAAAAGCTTTCCTTCTGGGAAGCTGGGGAGCTTTCCCGCTCAGGCTCCATCGGTACCGACGTACCCATATGTGAGGACTTATTCCTGCTTGTTCCTGGAGATAGACAAGTATTAAAAGCAGTGATATCGGGTGCAACAGGATCAGTGTGATAGAGAAGAAAGATATCATCCGCGTAGTAATAGGCAGAAACCCCGTGTTGCTGGACAAGGAGGGCAAGAGGGGCCAAGAATACATTAAAGAATAATACAGTATGCAAAGAAGAACTTGTGCGTCATTATGGCCTTTTGCCTTCCTTGCTGCTTCTATAAGCACAAAGACACATTGTGTATTCCAAGGCTGTTCCACTAGCCCTGGGACAGAAAAAGACTCCTACAGACACCTGTAAGTTTCTGTGCCCTCACGCAGCTCGCCTCTGAAAGGCTAGAGCCAGCATTATCTAGACTAGCTACCTCCTTTGGATTTTGTGCCGTTTCGGAGACTATCTCAGACTCCAGCTGCATTCATCCATCTGGCAGAGCTAAGGTACCAGTCTTATGTTTTCACCTGGGAGGGTGGTAACTAGGCAGGTAGCATTTTTCTGTACTTTTCCTAAGTGCAGAGCAAGCATGTGACCTCTGGTAATCAGTGATTTACTACTATTGCATAATCATAATCCTAGAGCTACTACAACTCATTACCTTATATCTCTAGTATAGTTTGTATATCTCTTATTTTTCTATCCAAATAAAACATAACATATATACAGACTTGTCTCTTTTGTGGCTCATTTGCCAAAAAGTCTCACTAAAACCACAGGCAGGGAAGCAGCAGACTCCCATAGATAAAACAGAGCATTCCTTATTTTGTTTGGCTGCTGATGCTCCCTACAGAATTCAGTTCACAAGCACCTGGCAGAATCCTGCAAGGTAGACAAATTCTATACTGCTTATCAGGAGGAGGGAGGAGTGGCCTAGTGGTTGGGGCAAGTTGCCTCGGGCCAGAGGGCCAGGGGTTTGAATTCTGCTGGAGGACAGCAACCTCAGGCTGAAGGGACTGGGGTTTCTAGTCCCACAGGTGCCCTTGTGGCCTTGGGCAAGCCACTTAAGCCTCCGTTGCCTCAGATACATAGTGTAGATTGTGAACCCTTCGGGGACAAGGGAAAATGTATACCATACCTGAATGGACACCACTTTGACCCAGTGAAAAGCGGTATATAAGCATTGCTAAATAAAGATAAGCAGTGGAATTCCCTCAGTCTACTATAACAACGGTTTAGATAATTTTCCTTCAGGAATTAGTTCTATTTTCTTGAGATTCAAACACAGTCTTCCAGAAATTGATCACTTTAAACACACATAGCAACATATTCCATGAAAGCAGACAGACTGTTTCACTCACACAAAAAACTCACACAAATAATGAAGAACAATTTAATAATCAGGTAGAATACATAAATATAGAATTAAAAAATATTTGTAAGGCATTTTAACACCAATCCACACATCTTAACCTTTCACATAAATTCCACCCAATATGCACCAACAGCCTACTCCCCACCTCCAACACTGTCATCAGAGCATACACAATCTTCAATTTAAGTAAAGCACAGTTACTTACCTGTAACAGGTGATCCCTGGGAACAGCAGGAATCAGTCTTCACATATGGGTATCGTCGGTACCGACGGAGCCTGCGCGGGAACGCTCCCCAGCGTCCAGTAAGAAAGCTTTTGGGAGCATCCCACAGCGCCTGCGCGCTGCCTCCCCGCCTTTCCCAACCGCCTCTCTCCAGTTTGAGTTTTAAAGCTGAGACAAAGAGAGAGAGAGGAAAGGAAAGATAGATAGAGAGATACAACTCCTAGGGGAGGTGGGTGGGTTGTGAAGACTGATTCCTGCTGTTCCCAGAGATCACCTGTTACATGTAAGTTACTGTGCTATCTCCAGGAACAAGCAGGAATGAGTCTTCACATATGGGGACTCCCTAGCTGTAGATGCCAGGGAGAAACCCCAGTTTGTGTGTCCTTGAAAAGGACTCTACCTCCTCCGATGGATCTCTGGCATCCGACCAGGGTAGGTGGGTAGGAGTTGATTAGGAATGGAACAGGTGTTTGAGAACAGCCTGACCAAACGAGGCATCCCGGCGGGAGTCCTTGTCCAAATAGTAATGGGCTGTGAAGGTATGAACCGAGGCCCAGGTGGCCGCTTGACAGATTTGGTCGATGGTCACAGAGTTTAGATGAGCCATTGAGGCTGCCATGGCTCTCACATTGTGAGCTGTGACATGGCCCTCCAGAGAAATGTTCCTACTCTGGTAGGCGAAAGAAATACACTGAGCAATCCAGTTGGACAGTGTTCTCTTAGAGACTGGAAGTCCTAAATGAGAAGGATCAAAAGCAACAAAGAGTTGAGAAGACTTTCTATGTTGCTGTGTTCTTTGTAAGTAAAAAGCGAGAGCTCTTACAATCCAAGGTATGAAGATTCCTCTCTGCACTTGATGCATGAGGTCCTGGAAAAAAGACAGGTAAATATACCTCTTGGTTCAGATGAAAAGGCGAGACCACTTTAGGCATAAAGTGTGGATTAGTCCTGAGGACTACCTTATCATGATGGAACCTTGTATAAGGTGGATTAGCCCCGAAAGCTTACAACTCACTGGATGCGGCGTGCTGAGGTGCCTGCAATGAGAAAAACAACTTTCCAAGAAAGAAATTTCAAGGAGGTGGTGGCTAAAGGTTCAAAGGGTGGCTTCATAAGCTGGCCAAGAACCAGGTTTAAGTCCCATGCCACTGGAGGTGGTCTAATGGGAGGTTTAGTTAAAAGAAGGACTCTCATGAATCTTGCTATAAGAGGATGAGAGGAAATAGGTTGTCCATTGAGAGGCTTGAGGAACGCTGCAATAGCACTCAAATGGACTCTTACTGAATTTGTTTTCAGACCTGCATGGGATAGATGCAGGAGGTACTCTAGTAGAGAATTCAGAGGTATTGCAAGAGGGTTTAGACCCTTCTCTGAACACCAAATGCTAAATCTTTTCCTTTGAAAGCATAGGAACGTCTAGTAGAAGGCTTTCTAGAGGCATGAATAACATCTCTGACTTGCTGAGAAAGATGAAAATCTTGAAGGTCTAGGCCCTCAGCAACCAAGCCCTGAGATGGAGCGACTGGGGGTTTGGGTGCCACAAGGTTCCCTCTTCCTGGGACAGAAGGTCTGGTGCAGAGCCCAAGTCCAGGGAAGGAGCTTGAGAGAGATGCAGAAGTAGAGGGTACCACACTTGGCGTGGCCAATGTGGTGCTATGAGGATCATGGTCCCTCGATCTCTCTGAAGCTTGAATAGTGTTTTGGGAATTAGGGGAATTGGTGGAAAGGCATAAAGGAAGTCTTGACCCCAGTGAAGGAGGAAGGCATCCTTGGCCTGAACTCCCTGACACGGAATTCTGGAACAGAACCGGGGAAGTTTGGCATTCCACAGACTTGCAAAGAGGTCTATGTCCGGAGTTCCCCAAATTTGAAAAATCCTGGCTACCTGGTCCATGTGGAGGGACCACTCGTGTGGAAGCAGAACTCGACTGAGTCTGTCCGCCCAAGAGTTTTGAACACCTGGAAGATATACTGCCAGAAGATGGATGTGATGCTCTCTGGCAAAGGCCCACAGTCGCAAAGCTTCGTTGCAAAGCGACAGATAGCCAGTCCCGCCCTGCTTGTTTACATAGAACATGGTTACTTGGTTGTCTGTATGGATGAGGACTGTCCTGTAGCTGAGCAGGGAATGGAACACTCTGAGAGCTAAGAATATTGCTCTGAGTTCCAAGAGAATGATATGCAGAGAAGTCTCCTGTGGAGACCAGATGCCCTGGGTGGAGGGATCCTGCAGATGAGCTCCCCAACCCATTGGAGAAGCATCTGTTGTCAGAGCTGCTTGGGGTAGCGACTGCTGAAAAGGGGAACCCAGCAACAGATTTGGAGGGGACTTCCACCACTGGAGAGACCAAAATAGGCGACTGGAGTTTGCTATTTTGTCTGACAGGCAACCTGATGCCTGACTCCATTGGGTGGACAAAGTCCATTGAGCTGCCCTCATGTGAAGGCGAGCATATCGAACCACATGCACGGTGGATGCCATGTGGCCTAATAGTTGTAACATTTCTCGAGCAGTTAAATGGGACTTTAACTGTATCTGGGAGGCTAACTGCACCAAGCGCAGGCAACGGGCCTGAGGAAGATAGGCTCTTCAGTTGTGGTATCCAGCAAGGCCCCTATAAACTCCAGAGACTGAGTAGGGGTAAGATGGTATTTTGGGATATTTATTACCAGTCCCAAATACTGAAGGACAAGCACTGTGCAGGTTAGACAAATCTGGGCCTCTGACTGGGATGGAGCTCGAATGAGCCAGTCGTCCAGATATGGGAAAACGAATATTCCTAGAGTGCGCAGAAATGCAGCTACTACTGCCATGCATTTCGTGAACACCCTTGGTGCAGAGGCCAGACCGAAAGGAAGCACCCTGTATTGGTAGTGCTTTCCTTGAAAAAGGAACCGAAGGAACCTTCTGTGTGTTGGATGGATGAGGACATGGGTGTACGCATCCTTGAGATCTAGAGAACAAAGCCAGTCCTGACTCTGAAGGTATGGCAGCAGAGTACCGAGAGAAATCATCTTGAATTTCTCCTTGAATGGAAACTTGTTCAATTCTCTGAGATCTAATATGGGTCTGTAGCCCCCCGTTTTCTTTGGAATAAGAAAATAAGGGGAGTAGAACCCTGAGCCCTGTTGAAGAAGAGGTACTTCTTCTATTGCCCCTTGGGCAAGAAGGGTAGCAATCTCCTGACCCAGAAGGTTGAGGAGAAATGTTGGAGAATTGAACTGTTTCACCATGGTGTGGGGAGGAAGGTTTAAGAAATGAAGCTTGTACCCTTCCCTTATAACAGAGAGGGTCCATTGCTCTGCTGTGATTTGCTCCCATCTGGGAGCAAAGTAAGCTAACCTTCCTGGAATGGTGAGGGGCTCTGGTTCTTCCAGAGCTAGAAAGGCTAAGTTCTCTAGTTGCAAGTCAAAGGCCCTAAGGAGGCTGAGGCTGCTGGGCCGTGGGAGGCCTGGCAGCCTTTGACTTGGCCTGTTTAGGTGGTTGCTGACCCTTTGCAGCAAAACGACCTGCCTGCTGACCATAAGCAGGAAAATATCTTCCCTTTTTTGAAAAAGGTGTCTTTTTGAACAATCTTTTCTTGACAGGAGCAGAGGTAGACTTTGAATGTCGATCCAAAGCAGAGTTCTCAGCATCCATCTGAGTAGCCTTTGCTTGCCAATCCCTGCCAAAAAGTTTTTCACCTGTACAAAGAAGATTTCCCAGTTCATCTTGGACCCAGAGTTCCATATCAGAGGCTTCTAACCAAGTAATTCTGCGTGCACCTATGGCAATAGCCGAGGCTCTGCTTACACACTCAAAAGACATCTTGGGCATGTTTAAGCCAAGTGAGATATTCCTGCCTTTTATCTTCTGAAATAAAAGGGGCTAAAGTCTGCAGATTATCTGTGACTTTTTAGAAACATCCCCATATAGAGACTATAGGAGTTGATTCTGGCAGCAAACATATTAGCTTGGAAGACCCTTCGGCCAAAAGCATCAAGGGTCCTGCATTCACGTCTTGGAGGATTAGATGAGTGTCTCTTTGCACTCTTTATTTTCCTCATGGCAGACTCTACCACAATAGAGTGGTGAGGAAGCTGAGACTTATGAAAGCCAGGACAAGGAGGGACACGGTACATGGTGTCTAACCTACGAGAATGAGGAGAGGTGGTAAGAGGAGTCTCCCACATGCTCAACATGAGATCATAAAGAATCTCATGAATAATTAAGGTAGCTGCTTCTTTAGGAGCCTTTGGATATTGCAAAATATCTAATTGCTTGGCTCTAGGCTCTGACTCAGGGGCCACTGTAATGGAGAGGCCCCTAGCCACTTCCCTAATGAAGTCTGTCAGACGGGTGCCTGGGTGAGAATGTTAACAGTCTTGGCAAAGGCATATATCAATATGATTTGCAAGGGATTGTGGGAAATGTAGTCCATTCACACCAGACACAGCCGTTCACAATAATTAGTTGTGCTTGAGTGTAAAGCCAATAAGATATTTATTTATGGGGTTATTTCTCCCAACACAGATATGCTTGGTAGCACATAAAACAGGATACTTGCTTTCAGTGTTAAACTTAGAAAAACAAAATCAGGAAAACAACAGCTGAACTTGTCAGGCAATGAAAGCAAAAGAATAAAGACCTGGTTGGTAACAAACTGGTCTTTTCTGTAGGCTCTAGCTAATATTTTCTTAGCAGTGCATCAAACAACAAGCAAAACCCACAAAGTAGGGAAAAACTGTTCTTTTCAGGTTAACTTCTTATATCTTCACACATAGACTCAGAAGTGATTTCCTCAGAGCTCACAAGCAATTAGGTAAGGCTCAATTGCTAGCAGTTACCCAGCTGAAACCCTTTAGCTGGCTTCTTTCTGCTGCGTGGCTCAAATCCTACTCAGGAGCTTTTCTGAGTAGATTAAAGAACAAGTTTGTATTTCTTTGTGATGGTTGTTGTACTTTTTAACAGTAAATTACCAAAGGAGTTTAGACAGAGAGCAATCCATATATTCACAGCCTGAATCTATAACCTCTCCCCCTTCTTCAACAATCATGGGTTCAATATCATGGATTGGCACAGAGGAATTTCTCAATGGAGCACTCTCAGGAGAATACTTGTTTCCCTGCTGTCTTTCAAGGGTATGGCTAGGGCATAGATCAGTGTTCATACCTGAGCTTCCATTGCTGTTAGAGTTCCTCTCTAAATAGCCTGGCCAGTATGTAGTCCAGTTCTTATGTCCAGCCTTCCAATCCAGATCCCTGGACACTGGATCTCTCTTCACATACCTTCTGGCACGGGTCCTAGGGTCCCTTCCAAGTGCAGCCGTCTCCCTCACAGGTACTGTCTGGGGATTCCTAGCTCTGCAGCACCATTCCTCTGGCTTTCCCCAGTCCAATGGTGTAAGCTTGCCTTTGGAATGCCTTCCAGTATACATACTGCTCTGGACTCCTTTAGACCTCCCAAAAGCTTTTCGCTTCTTTCTTCCAAAGGGTTTCTTGCCCTCTCTGTTCGTCCGCTCTGGCTTCTGCTTCTGATGATCCTCCAGATGATGAAACTGTCCAAGATGAGAATCTCCAAGAAACTGAGGATGAGGATGAGGATGACTCTCTGTAGAATAAACTCTACCTTTATTCTGCTTAGATAAGTGCTCCACCCTAGCACAGCACAGCTGTGCTGAATCAGGCCCTGCCCTTTGAGATGAGTGCTTGGGGATTACCTCATAGCCCTCCTGATTGAACACGTTTCCTCACTTCAGCTCCTCTAATGGCTGCTGGAAACCTGGTGCATTCTGGGACTGGTAGTCTTTTATGGAAAAATTCTGTTTTCTTATTTCTACCAGAACTGACAGGTTGCTTGTTCAGAGTCACTTCACCTTTACTATAGCTCCTTCCTGAGCTATGATAAGCTTCCTTATCACAAGTCTTGAAAAGTCAAGTCTTCTGGAGGAGACATTCTTCATTTTGGAGAAGCAGACTCCTGAGGAAGAAGTACCGGTGCCTCGACAGAAGCCTCCGACTCAGAGTCTTCGGAGGAATCGAAGTATCACCTGTCCGGATGCTCCTGTAAAGCCTGATACGCGTACCGAGAGGGATCGACATCGGGAGTAAGCGGTACCGGTTCGGTATCGATGGGCATCATAGGACAGGGTACCGTTGCAGTTGACTCCGAAGCCGATGTCGATGCAATCGGTATCGGCACCGGGAACGATGCCGGTGCCGGAGTCGGTACCGGCAACGGAGATTGTTGCGGTAGCGGAGGCGTCGAAGCCTGCATGAATGCCGTTAGGGTGAGCTGTATGGACAGAATCTTCTGATCCATCGACGCCACCAGAGTCTGGATGTCGGTACCAGTGGAGACCACCGGTACCCCAGAACACGGCAACAGCTGATGTGTCGAGGCTGAGCCATCGATGTCAACCTGTGACCCCATAGATAATGCTTTGGAAGCCGGAACTTCCCGCTGGGGTAATTTTGCAGGTGCAGATTCCTTGAGAACAAGCCCGGAGGCATCTCGATGCTTAGAGGGAGACTTGCCCTTTGAGGACCGGCTGGATTTATGTTTGGTTACCTGAGATCCATGGGAGGAAGAAGCAGCCCTGGAAGACGTTGATGCCACCGAGGCTGCATCAGAGGGAAACAGGGTACTGAGCTTGGCTGCTCGGTTCTGCCGACCTCTTTTAGACATCATGGTACAGGACACACAATCCGTGATGGAATGGTCAGGAACCAAACATTTTAGACACCAATCATGGGTGTCAGTGACAGAAATAGTACCGCCACATTTCGTGCGCTTTTTGAACCCGGAAGCGGGCTTCTCCATGAGGAGAAAAATGTTCAGGCCTAAGACCCAAACTGAAAATGCACAGTTGAAGAAAGAAAAGGGTTTTTTTGTTTGTTTGTTTTTTAAGAAAGAAAAGACCGGCGGTACCGGTCTGACGTCGAAGAACGCAGACGCGACACAGAAAAATAAAGAAAAAAATAAAGAACTTCTTCTGCGTTGACAGGAACACGACCTGCTGGCTCCGCGGAAAAGAAGAACTGGAGAGAGGCGGTTGGGAAAGGTGGGAAGGCGCTGTGGGATGCTCCCGAAAGCTTTCTTACTGGACGCTGGGGAGCGTTCCCGCGCAGGCTCCGTCGGTACCGCCGATACCCATATGTGAAGACTCATTCCTGCTTGTTCCTGGAGATTCATTTCTATGCATACTCTAGCCCATACATGGAGTAAGGACCAAAAAGACCTTCATATCTATTACCATTTGACCCATAAACAAAGACCGCCACATACTAAACAAAATCAGACAGCCAATCTCCCTAATCATCTCATCCCATCTACCTTAATCACTCTACAATTGTAAAGACCAGGCCTCAAACGGGGCTCATACATCATTAAACTGATCCAACCTCTCATTCCTTATAGCTGATAGCCTGCCCAAACAAACATAGCACAACTTCTCCATATAAATCTGCCATCTGGGGACATTAACTTGTTTCCAATAATGAGAGATTGATAAGCGAGCTGCTATTATGACCAGGCTAATCCATTTGTCCCCCTCCCATCTTTACCTGTTGGGCCTCCCCATTTAGTAAAACCACCTCCACACATACTGTAATCTGCTTTTTTAATACCTTATTCATAAAATCAAACACAGCATGCTTCAAAACTTCTGGAGTTTTGAAAAGTCTACTAAATATTTATTTAATTTGACATTATTTATATACTGCCTTTCAAGTTTATCAAGACGGTCAATTTGGGCAAATGACCCTCCCTGGCCACACTCCCTCCAGTATAAAATGGATCCTTGATTCAATCTATCTGATGTGTAGTACCACCAATTGAAAATGGGTTAAAAATGCTCTATCATCTTTCTGGCTGGTAGACCAGCCCTTTTCCATTACACATATGTTTTATCAACAAGACCCAGTAGGAATGGTAGTGCAGAAATGTTTCTCTCGTTATAGTGCACTATCAATTTTCTTTTCTATTTCCACCAAATATTTAAGGTAAAAGGGATTTAATGATACAAATAAATAATAAACACTGGAAACGCAGGCCTCTGTGGTACTCTGGCAATTAAAGTCCAATTTGGGCAATCACCACCAACCTTAACATGAAACTGTCACCTAGACAAAATGATCAAAATGTTATAAAAACAGTATGAGAAGTAATGCAGGCAGATAATCACGGATGGAAGCGAAATAACCTGGTTGATATGAGAGGATGACAGGACCCTTAAGCAGGAAGGAAGGAACCAGTCACAGAGTAATCCACTCGGAAGAAAAGGATAAGAAAGAGCCCAGGCAGGACAAAGCCTGCAACTTTGAAATGAGGCGCAGAGGTGACGGCCACCAAAAAGAAAGTCTTCAATAATGTGTCCTCGAGTGTGGCCCTCTTCAAGGGCTCAAAAAGGAGGTTGCATAAGCACCCGCAGCATAAGGAAAAAGTCCCACAGTGGGACCACCAGCCAGACCAGAAGGCTATAAGATTGTAAATAGTTTCTATTTTTAATTGTTTATTATAGCACAGTTACTTACCTGTAACAGGTGACCTCTGGGAACAGCAGGAATAAGTCTTCACATATGGGTACGTCGGTACCGACGGAGTCTGCGCGGGAACGCTTCCCAGCGTCCAATCAAAAAGCTTTTGGAAGCATCCCACCACGCCTGCATGCTGCCTTCCCGCCTTTACCAACTGCCTCTCCTAAGTTAAGTTTCAAGCTAAGACAAAAAGAGAGAGAGAGAAGGGAAAGAAAGAGATAGAGAGATACAACTCCTAGGGGAGGTGGGTGGGTTGTGAAGACTTATTCCTGCTGTTCCCAGAGATCACCTGTTACAGGTAAGTAAGAGTAAATTAGACTTACCTGCTAATTGTTGTTCCTTAAGGAACTCTAGTCCAGTCCCGGAAAGATAGAGTTGTCAACCTCCACCAGCAGCTTTGGAGACTGAAAGATGTCATCGTCGTGATGTCACTGGTACAAATAGGCTAGATCCGCCCCCTTACACCAGCACCTATTGACAAAGCAGACTCAGCAGAGCAACAAATAAGTAGCTCTCTTAAAAAACCTATATTGAACAGTATATATCTATATATATCTATATATATATAGATATAGATATATATAGATATAGATATATATAGATATAGATAGATATATCTATCTATATATCTATATATCTATATATCTATAGATATAGATATAGATATAGATATAGATATAGATATAGATATAGATATATATATAGATATAGATATAGATATAGATATATCTAAGGAACAAGACAGGGCAGCAGTGAAAAAACCAACACTGCCCCATATAGCCCTGGGAACTTAAGCACCGTAGCACGGCGCCGACGAGGACACGCTGCATGCTGCAAAAGGCCACAGAGACACCCCTCTGAGCTCGCCTCTCATCCCGGCGCCTCTCCGAGCGCCCTCATACTGAAAAAATTTACGGGAAGGTTCAACACCTGTCCAACCTCGCTTCCCCGCTCCTGAGAACTTCAGGCTGCTTGACAAAACATAACGGGAGGGATCCGGGACTGGACTAGAGTTCCTTAAGGAACAACAATTAGCAGGTAAGTCTAATTTACTCTTCCTTTGCGTCCCTCTAGTCCAGTCCCGGAAAGATAGAGGATGTAACAGAGCAGTAAATCTCAACGGGAGGGCCCTGAAAACCCAGCCTGAAGGACCGCTGAACCAAAACGACCATCCCCGCGCGCCTGCACATCCAAGCGATAGTGCCGAGCAAAGGAATGCAACGAGGACCAGGTCGCCGCCCCCGCAAACCGACCGGCACTTCTTTGCCTCTCAAAATGTAGGCTGAAGCAATTGCCTCCTTCAGCCATCTAGAAATTGAACATTTCGCCGCTGCCTCGCCCTTCCGCGGGCCACCGAAGGCGACAAAAAGCCTGTCCGACTTCCGGAACGCCGCTGTACGACGGAAATACTTCTTGAGCACTCGCCGCACATCCAACCGATGCAAGCGGCCACCCGCTTGAGCCCTCTGCTCTGCGGAAAACACCGGCAGCGACACCACCTGATTAACATGGAAAGCAAACACTACCTGGGGCAAAAAGGCGGGAACCGTATGCAAAACCACCTTGTCCGCAGAAAAAGACAAAAATGGTTCCTGGCAAGACAGCGCCTGCAGCTCCGAAATTCTCCTGGCGGAACAAATCGCCACAAGGAAAACAGTCTTGAGCGTCAAATCCTTAAGTGAAGCCCTAGCCAAGGGCTCGAACGGTACCCCGATCAGGGCGTCCAAGACCACATTGAGATCCCACGGAGGAACAACTGAACACCTAGGCGGTCTCAGTAGCAACACCGCTCGCAAGAAACGCCGGATATCTACATGCGCTGCTATCACCTGACCGTGAATCTTGCCCCGAAAACAGGAGAGAGCCGCCAATTGCACCCGTAAGGAACTGGCCGAGAGCCCCTTCTCCATTCCAGCCTGCAAAAAGGAAAGGATGTGGGGAACGGAAGTCCGCAAAGGGTTGAGAGACCGTTCCGAACACCAAGCCTCAAAAACACGCCAAACGCGTATATACGCCAGGGAAGTCGACGTTCTGCGCGACCGCAGAAGTGTAGCAATGACCTACGCCGAGTATCCCCGGGCCGTCAACCGCGCCCGCTCAAGAGCCAAGCCGTAAGCGAGAATCGACCCACCTGAGGCATTCGCAAGGGTCCTTGAAGCAACAGGTCCTCCCGAAGCGGGAGCCTCCACGGTACGTCTACTAACAGCCGAATTAAATCCGCATACCACGGACGCCTTGGCCAATCCGGCGCCACCAGCACCACGCGGCCCTTGTGCCGCTCGATGCGTTGGATCACCTTGCCGATGAGCGCCCAGGGAGGGAACACATACAGAAGCCCCTCCTCGGGCCACCGCTGCGCCAAGGCATCCAGGCCTTCCGCCATCCACTCTTTCTGCCTGCTGAAGAAACGCTCCACCTGCGCCGACTTCAAGGTCGCCATGAGATCCATAACAGGAATCCCCCAACGGCACACAATCATCGCGAAGACGTCCGGGTGTAGAGCCCACTCCCCCGGATCCACTCGGCAGCGGCTCAGAAAATCCGCTTCAACATTGTTGACTCCCGCGACGTGCTGAGCTGACAAGGCCTGCAAGTTCTGTTCCGCGCAGGCCAACAGTACACTCGCCTCCGCCTCCAGGGACGCACAACCCGTGCCGCCTTGCCGATTTATATACGCCACCGTGGTCGCGTTGTCTGACAGCACGCGCACCGCCGCTTGTCCTAACACTGTCTGAAACGCTAGCAGAGCTCGAAACACCGCTCGCATTTCCAATCGGTTGATGGACCATTGCCGCTCCTCCAGCGACCAAGTCCCTTGAGCAAACGATCCTTCGTGATGAGCCCCCCAACCTGCGAGACTCGCATCGGTCGTGAGCAACCGCCAGCACGGAGGCTCCAGAGGCACGCCCTGCTCCAGACTGTCGGGATGCAACCACCATTGAAGGCTGCCCTTCACCTCCGTTGGACAGGGCAGACACTGCGATAACGCCTCCCTCTGATGAGACCACCGCCGTAGAAGAGCACTCTGCAACGGTCGCATATGAGCCCTGGCCCACACCACCAAGTCTATCGTGGCTGCCATGGTGCCCAGCAACTGCAAATACTGCCAGCCAAGCAGTCGGCGCCCGAAGCCCCCGAAGCCCCAGAAACCGGCGCACCAGATCTCTCAAGGCCTGCGCCCTCGTGCAGGGAAGAAACACCCGGCCCTGCTGAGTCTCGAAGCGCGCCCCCAGGTACTCCAGAGTCTGAGAGGGAGTCAGCCGGCTCTTCGCCACGTTGACCACCCAACCGAGGCTTTCCAACAAGTCTACCACCCGAGCGGTGGCTACCACGCTCTCCTCTCTTGACTTCGCCCGAATCAACCAATCATCCAGGTAAGGGTGCACCAGTATCCCCTCTTTGCGAAGAGAGGCCGCCACCACAACCATAATCTTCGTGAACGTCCGAGGAGCGGTCGCCAGACCGAAAGGCAACGCACGGAACTGAAAATGCCCCATCGTCACCGCAAAACGTAGAAAACGTTGATGCTCCTGCCGCACGGGGATATGCAGATAAGCTTCCGTCAGATCTAACGACGTCAGAAATTCTCCCGAGCGAACCGCCGCAATGACGGAACGCAAGGTTTCCATGCGGCAGTGGGTCACACGAAGGCAACGATTTACCCTCTTGAGATCCAGAATCGGCCGAAACGTCCCCTCCTTTTTGGGGACCACGAAATAAATGGAGTATCGACCGGAGCCGCACTGGTCGACCGGAACGGGTACTATCGCTCCGAGCTGCTGAAAACGCCTCAAGGTGTCCCCAACCGCTCGCAGCTTCCGAGGAGCCCTGCAGGGGGAAAGAACAAAGGAATCTACTACGGGACGCTGGAACTCTAGGGCATAGCCTTCCCGAATAACCTCCAACACCCACCGGTCTGAGGTAATTTGGACCCAGGCAGGGTAGAATTCCCGCAACCTGCCTCCCACGGGCACCTCCACCACCTGGGCCCGCCTCATCTCATTGGGACTTCTTGGCACCCGAAAACTGGAAGGGACCGAAACCCCTGCCCGCTCCTCTAAACCCTCGAAAGGACTGACCACGCGCCGGAAACCTGCCCCTCTGCGATTGCTGAAAACGAGAGGTGCGAAAATCTACGAAAATCTCTCGAGAAGCCCCTAGACCCAGAAGCCCCTTCAGTCTGCTTCGGCCTATCCTCCGGGAGACGCCCCCCTTTGGATTCTCCGAGGTCCTTAACCAACTTCTCCAGATCCTCTCCAAAGAGAAGCTTACCCCGGAAGGGAAGCTTACTGAGCCGCGCCTTGGAAGAACCATCCGCCGACCAGTTACGGAGCCACAAATAACGGCGAGCCACTACCACCGAAGCCATACACTTAGCCAGACCACAAATAAGATCATAGTGAACATCGGACAGGTAAGCAGTGCCGGACTCCAGCCGGGTCACATCCGCCGCCTGGTCAACCGAGAGGGAACCCTGAAGACGTTGAGACCAGCGCAAACAGCCTCTCGCCACCCACGCCCCCGCTATGGAGGCTTGCAAAGAAAGGGCACTCATATCAAACACCTGCTTCAGCAAGGTATCCAACTTCCTATCTTGCCCATCCTTCAACGCTGCGGCTCCCTCAACCGGAATGGTGGTCTTTTTCGGGACCGCCGCCACTGCGGCATCCACCTTCGGAGAACGAAAAATCACCTTATCCTGCTCGGAGAGCGGGTATAACCGGTCCAATGCCCTGGTCCCTCGCAACGCCGGCTCCGGAGAGTCCCACTCTTCCTGAATCATATTCCGAAAGACGCGGTGTATAGGGAACACCCTCTGTGATGTTCGCACGGCCTGCAACAGCGGATCCTCCAACGCCTCCTCGGAGGACGCGGGCCCCGCGGGCATGTTCAAAACCTTTAGCGTCTCGGAAATCAAAGCAGGCAGTTCCTCCCGCCGAAAAACGCGGACCACCCTGCTCTGCTGCTCCCCCTCCAACAATTCACCGTCTTCCAAGTCATCATCCGAGACCTCATCCATCTCTAGATCATGCACCCCCAGGTCCTCTTCTAAAAGAGCATCCGACGTCGGGTCCAAATCTTCCCGTCGCCTTTTAGGCAGGGCCACGTCCCCATCGGGGAGACTGGCCGATCGTGCTCTTTTCCTGCTATGGGGACTCGGAGCCCGAGCCCCCCGCTCCGGCTGCAGCAAGGCGAAAGCCTTCTGCATCAAAGTGAAAAATTCTGAAGGGATCCCTGCCCTGGCACCCTGGGACCCCTCCCCCAACAAAGGGACGCTGCAAGCGGAGGACGGGCCCGCCACCGGCTCCGATGCAGTCAAGGAAGGAGGATCGGACCCCCTGCCGTCCAGAGAAGCCTCTACTTGATCTTTAGAGCCTTCCTCCAAGGACTGTTCCATGCCCACGGCCTCTAAGGAGCATGCCTTGCAAACGCCAGTGTCCAAAAGCTCCCCGCGCCTCACCCCACAGACGAGGCAGCGTGGCTTGGCAGGCATGGTAGATAAACAGCGCTTTAATGCTTATGAAGGAGCCCGGTATCTCACAAGGTGGACTTCTACTGTAAAATTTTTTTTATTTTTTTTGCTGCAGTCCACTAAGGAAGCTCTAACTAGCTGCCCCCTGACAATCGTTTTCCAAAACGAAGCTTCTAACCCCGAAAAACAAAACCTGCAAAAATAAAAACCGGCATTCAAAATGGCCGCCGCAACGTTCGCGGCACCAAAAATCACGCGGCTAGGCCCCCCGCACTAATGTGGAGCCGCCGGAACCCTGCTCCGATCAAGGTACGCTCCCCCAAAGATCCTCACAGGTCTGTGCTACTCACCGCCAAACAGGAAGGAGAGGGAGGAAGGGCAGCGCTGAACCCCTCAGGAGCACAGCCTTACATGCGGCATCAGCTCCTGGAGAGACTGAAACTTACTGCTCTATATACTGCCTGCTGCTGTCAGTCTCTACCGTCCTCCACCTGCTCCTCACCCCTTCAAGCGGGTTCGGGAGCAGGGAGGCAATTGCAGGCACACTTCTGTGCTTAAGCAATGCTCGTTTACAGGCTGGGGCACCCTTAAAGCCAGAGAAGAGGGGGGGGGGGGGGAGAGGGAGCAGAGAAGAGAGAAGAGAGAAAAACGGCCCCAGCAGTACAGGATCTCTGTCAGCAGCAGCAGGCACCTAAAGACACAAACAAAGGAAAAAAAACAAAACTCCTAAATCAAGTCAAAAAAGAACCAAATCAAAGAATTAACCTCTGCTTATTTGTTCCTCTGAGCCCAGTCCTGGGCTCAGAACCTCCAAGCTGCTTGGAGACTGAAAGTACTGGTGTAAGGGGGCGGATCTAGCCTATTTGTACCAGTGACATCACGACGATGACATCTTTCAGTCTCCAAAGCTGCTGGTGGAGGTTGACAACTCTATCTTTCCGGGACTGGACTAAAGGGACGCAAAGGAACTGTGCTATCTCCAGGAACAAGCAGGAATGAGTCTTCACATATGGGGACTCCCAAGCTGAGATGCCTGGAGTCCCAGCATGTCATAGATTGGAACATGCTATCCCCCACAACACCAGGCATCCTGAGGATGGAGGGTAGGAGTTGAAAAAGAAAGGTGCTGTGGAACAGCTAACCTAGCATAGGACTGCAGACAAGGAGTCCATGTGTGGATGATAATTATCATCAATGATATTGAAAGAAATATTGCAATATGGACCTCCCCTAACAGGACTACACAGCAGTAAGGAGGTTCATGGGATCTACTGGGGAACCCAGTAGAAGAACCTCAAGGAGGACCTCACTGTGAAGTGGAGGTAATAATCCTGTAGGAAAAAACAGTGTAGGTCAGATTCCTGAAAGGTAAGAGGGAACCCCAGTAATAACTGGGGTAGTACAAAAACAGTGGGCCTTTAGCGGAAGGCTTTAGACAAAAGCTCAACTCTTTCGGCAACAGAGTGGCTCACCCTTAGGGGCAAAAGAGAAGGCTGACCGATTTGGACAAACAAGCACAGTCCTTGTGGAAGGAAAAGGCATGGAAACCCCTTGTATCCCAAAAGAAAGGACAAATGCCTGAGGCGTTAGAGCCTATGATTAACTGAAGATCCGCAATGTCTCTCCTAACTGGAGTCAGCTAGGAGAGATACTGGAACATGGAGAGCTTCAGAGGTACCTAAACCTTAAGGTTATGCTAGAAGTTGTTAACTACCACAGAGAGTGGTTGTGCGTGTAGAACCCCAAACATGCTGGATAGCATAGGTATGGGTAAAGCCCATCTGTCAGAATCATATAGCTATATGAGCCTAGACAGTCAGGTAGATAAATATGCAGATACATATCTACCAATAATAAAATATCTACACACACATATATATATATACACATATACACACACACAGATACATACACATATATAGACATATAAGAAAATATCTATAGTGAGATATGAAAGGGCATAAAAAACACACAAATGATAGACAGACATCTGTAAGATGTATGCTATATATATATATATATATATATATATATATATATATACACCTCTATATGGGTGTCTGCAATGAAGCAGACAGAGATATGCCTACAGAAAGGTATTCACATAGGAAATGTGGAGAGGAAAGATTCATCTAACAAGAAGGTGGAACCTACTTGAGAAGATATATAGAGAATCTATTCAGACTGGTTATGAGCTACAGGGATGCTAGCTAGCAAAAATAACCAGGACGGTTACGTGAAGCAGAAGATGATATCAGTCTGCAGCCAGCAAGTCCCGAGTATTCCAGAACTCTAGCATGGTAAGTGAACAGAAGACGCATAAAATGAGATACCATGCTGACCTGCTTAAGGGCAAAAAGGTATCATGCGTTCTTACCATGAGGACGAGCTGCAAGGAGAAAAGCATATTCCTGATTGGAAATACTATGGACCAAAGCAGGGAATTGGCAACTCCTTAAGCTTTCACGTAAGAGAAGGCCTATTTCCTTTATATAAAAAAGGAGATAGTGAAAAAAGGGAGAACCTTTCTAGTCATGGGAGACATGACTGAAAAAGCCTTTTCCAATCATCTAGGATAGCTGTTGGAGAAAAAAACCCATGCTCTCTAGCAAGGGCCCATAGTGGAGAGCTTATCTGTAGAATTGCAGAGAGCATGATGCAGGAGAATGAGGAGATAGAACTGGCTGCTGGAGAGCCAGTAGCTATGTCAACTATGCTGCCAAACCCAGGGGAATGGAGATGGCAGAAAAGGAGACAATCCAACAAGCCTGTAGTGAAAAGATTTCCAAGACAGTTGACAGCACTGACTTGGGGCCACTACTAAGACCAGACAGAATGTTAGTGGAGGACAGATCTGGTTGCTGGTGGCAGGGGCGGCCCAAGGGGGGTGTGGGGCCATGTGCCGAGATTAATTGCGGGGCCTCATTTGCATAGGGAGCCTCATTTGCATAAATACTTGCATAATGTTAACATGCATTTTTAGTAAACATGCTTCTTAATGAGTGTCTGGATAAAGAAAGACTAACAGATTTCTACATTACTATATTCCAGTGGCAACCGCCAGGAACGTTAGGAAGTACTATAAACACTGACCTTTTAGAACGCATAGCAAATCCACCATATCATAACAGCTCTGCCAGGACTCACAAAGCACCAAACCCTACCTATCAAAAGGCAACACTGCAAATATTAAACCAATACATCTCAGAGAATACCAATGCATCTCCTACTGGGGAAAGAGAACAAGTGACATGGTCAAATAGAAACTACATGAACAGAATACCTCAGCTTGGTTAAAATGCAGAATATAGACCGTCACCAAAGAACAAGGGATCACAATTTAGAAATAGGAAGACAATAATTAAACTGGGAACCCCAAAAGCCAAACTTGGCATGTACAACAACACTGGAGAAATAAAACTATAAATTAATTTCCTCTTGTACTAAACAAAACACAAAAGATGTTAAAATGCACATTTCCCAGAGCTGATATATTCCAGTTAATAAATTCAAAATAAAAAAGTATTTTTCTACCTTTTGTTGCTTGTGCATTTTCTTTTCAGTTGCAATTGCTCCAGTCACTTTCTTCTGGTTTCTTTGTGTCTTCTGCGAGCTATCCATTTTCTTTTCTTCTCTTTTAGATTTTTCTCCAAATATTTTCTCTATATCTGCTTTAACATACTGATCTTTCCCCTTTTGCTCTTTCCTCCATTTCTTTCCTTATTGCTTTATTATCATCCACTCAAATTTCACCCTTCCATTCTCAATCTACACTTACTCTTCCAATACCCGGCCCTTCGTAGACTTTTCTTCCCTCCCACACAAAATATCTTTTCCCCTCTCCATTCTCATTTCCCATCCCTTTCTAGTCCTCCCCCAAAATCAGCTCCTTTATAGTAACATAGTAAATGACGGCAGATAAAGACCAGCATAGTCCATCTAGTCTGCCCAGCAAGGCAGCAAGAGTAGGTGCACCTGCCGCTCCGTGCAGGCCACCCCTCCCTATGTCTTTGTTTTAGGGGTGAACCCACCGCTCCGTGTAGGACACCCCTGTATGTTGAGAAATTAGTTAGTTAAGTTTATTTTGATTTTATCCTGTTGCTATAAAGGGATCCACTGTGTCTGTCCCATGCCATTTTGAATTCTGTCACTGTATTTGTCCCCAACACTTCCACCGGGAGGGCATTCCAAGCATCCACCACCCTTTCAGTGAAAAAGTATTTCCTGACATTGCATTTCAATTTACCCCCTTGCAGCTTCATGTTATGCCCTCTAGTTTTATAGTTCTAGACCCACCCAGCATCTGCCCCCTTCTAGTCCCAGTCTCCCAAGCTTCCACATCAGCCCATTTCCAGTCCTAGCCTCCCATATGCTGTTTTCCAGTTCCTTTCCAGCCCCCCCATCAGCCCATTTCCACTCCAAGCTCCCCATCAGCCCATTTCCAGCCCTTTTCCAACTCCCATCAGCTCACTTCCAGTCCTATTCCAGCCCCCATCAGCCCATTTCCAGTGTCCTATTCCAGCCCATCACCCATTTGCAGTCTACGTTTCCCCCATCAGCCCATTTCTAGTCCTATCCTAGCTCCTCATCAGCCCATTTCCAGTCCTAGCCCCCATATGCTCTTTTCCAGTTCCATTTCAGTCCCTCATCAGCCCATTTCCTCCACGCTCCCCCATCAGCTAATTTCCAGTCCTAGCCCCCTCGTCAGCCCACTTCGCCCTATTCCAGCCCCCATAAGCCCATTTCCAGTCCTAATCCAGCTCTTCATCAGCCCATTTCCAGTCCAAGTTCCCCCCCCATCACAGCCCATTTCGTCCATTCCCCCCACCATCACAGCCCATTTGCAGTCCTATCCCCCCCACCATCACAGCCCATTTGCAGTCCTCCCCCCATCACAGCCCAATTGTAGTTCCGTTCCCCCCATCACAGCCCAGTTCCAGTCTGTTCGCCCCCCCACCACAGCCCATTTCCAGTCTGTTTCCCCCCATCCCAGCCCAATTTGTCCGTTTCCCCCCATCACAGCCCATTTCCAGTCTGTTCCCCCCCTCCACATCACAGCCCATTTCCAGTGTTTCCCCCATCCCAGCCCATTTTCAGTCCGTCCGTCCCCACCATCACAGCCCATTTCCAGTACTATCCCCCCCACCATCACAGACCATTTGCAGTCCTAATCCAGCTCATCAGCCCATTTCCAGTCCAAGTTACCCCCCATCACAGCCCATTTCGTCCAGTCCCCCCACCATCACAGCCCAATTGTAGTCCGTTCCCCCCATCACAGCCCATTTCCAGTCTGTTCTCCCCCCCACCACAGCCCAATTTGTCCGTTCCCCCCCATCACAGCCCATTTCCAGTCCGTTCTCCCCCCCCCCCCCACACATCACAGCCCATTTCCAGTCTGTTTCCCCCATCCCAGCCCATTTTCAGTCCGTTTCCCCCCCCCACCACAGCCCATTTCCCGTCTGTTTCCCCCCCCATCCCAGCCCATCCCGTCCTAGCCGCCCCCCCCCCCCCGAAGAGCCCCGCGCCGTCTAAGGGGCTGCAGAGGGAGCCGGGGAAGCCCGCGCGAGGCCCCGGCTCCCTCTGCACAGCCCGCCAGCGTGAAGAACCTTTACCTTCCCACTGGTGGCTGTTTCAATGAAGCCGCGAATGCCAGGAAAGGTTAAAGGCAATGCCCTTTAACCTCTCCCGGCATTCACGGCTTCATTGAAACAGCCGCCAGCATGAAGGTAAAGGCTCTTCACGCTGGCGGGCTGTGCAGAGGGAGCCGGGGCTTCGCCGGCTCCCTCTGCAGCAGTCCATTGAGCGAGAATGTGGTTCGCGCGGGGCCCTGTGCGAACAACATTCTCGCTCAATGGATGGGCCGGCCCTGGCTGGTGGACAAGAACCAGTGGTCCAAACATTAAGGCTCCTGCATAGGCAGCTGCTTGCCAGACAGCAGAAAGAATCTCACTGTTTAAAAACAGAAAGAACAGACAAAAAAGGAGTAGAAAACTCTGGACATGTCTGATGAACTGCCTCAAAGCAAGATTGAAAAAGAGGAGTCAACTCAGAGAGGAAAACTCTGCACTGGAAAAGTAACAAAACTAGAGAGGCTGAAAAAACAGTCCTCCAGTGAAGCAATACCACTCTTACAGAGGAAAGCTTGGTAAGAGGGTAAAGAGAATGGAGCTGAAGAAGACTTACAAGTAGTAAGTCTATAGAAAGGAAAAAAGACATGCTGGCACAGGAAACTATCGTTTGATAGTGGTTAGACCTCTTTCCCTAGCAGGAAGAAGAGGAGAACCCTGTGACCTATAGGCATGAACATCCTGACAGCTTATGGAACATAGAAAAAATGGATGTCTTTTGGGAAGAGATCCATGTCTAGGGTTTAGAATGAAGCAGTGGATTGCCTCTATTGAGAAGAAGCAACTGCAGATTCTAAGTCCAAGAGTCACAAGCATCTAATGAAGATTGATCAGAAACCCTGCGGTTGCTGGGTTTGCTGAGCCTGATGAGAGGTTGAATTCTGCAGACCAGGACGATGCTTCCCTTGTTTGGGAACATCTGTATGATGGGCAGATGATGCATAAAACCTTCTTCTCCTATGGGAAGAAAGGTTGGCAGGACATTTCCTACCTACTGGGACAGAAAAAGGTGCAGAACAGCCCCTAGGAACAGGTAAGTCAGTGGACAACTGAGTAACCTGACGTAAAGACTCCTTGTTGAAAAGATTGTCTCCAGTGCAAGGAGTATGTCCCAGTGTTTGCTGTGCCCATTTGTCCAAGTCTGAAGCTTGGAGCCAGGCTCTACGTCGTGCCCCAATAGTTATAGCAGAGGTCCTGCTAACAGACTCAAAAGAGTCTAGGGAAGCACGAGTAAGAAACCAAGAGGTATTCTGAAGATGCTTAAGCAGTGAAGAATAGGCTGCACTCTTGGACTCTGGAAGGGAAGGAGTCAAAAGATGTAATTGCTTTCTGACCTCCTCAAGAGATAGACTCATATAAAAAATATATGAGAGAATTCTTGCAGAAAGCATAGATGTCTGGAAGGTTTGACGTCCAAAGGCATCTAGTGTCTTAGACTCACGACCTGGCGGATAAGAAGAGTGCTTTTTCTTACTCTTAACCCACCTCACTGCTGATTCCACTACTATGGAATGAGGAAGTTGAATCTTTTGAAACCCTGGAGAGGGGGGCACCTGATATAAGAGATCAGTTGCTCTGGAAGGTGGGGGTACCTTTAAAGGTGCTTCCCACATTCCTAGAAGGAGATCCTGCAGGGAATGATGCAAAGGAAGCATTATGTTCTCCTTTGCTTTGGTAGAAACAGAGCCTTGTGCAGGATCATGTCCAGGGATAGGAATGGCAAGAGATCTTGCTATATCCAGGAGGAAATTCTGAAAAGAGGGATCTCCAACGGGAATCTCCTTTGGACAGGTTAGATCTGAAGAACTAGCCTGAGCACCGAAAGAGCTATCCAAATATATAGGAATAGAAGATGGTGCACGGTGCAGTGTGGAATTCTTAAGGAATGGTCACCGGTACTGGCTGTCAGGAGCAGCAACCGTCAGCACCACATCGTCCATGCCAGGTATCGACTCCAAGCTTGGAACAGAAAGGAGCGATCCTGTTGAAAGAAGCATGGCAGGAGTTGGCCACGATGCTACTGTGGATACCGGTACCGATGCCAATACCGGTACCGATGTTGGAGCTGAGCCCGACACGGACATCTGAGCAGCCATCGGTGACAGTTCAATCGGTACCGAGGTAACCGAAAACCTGCGGACGCTATCCTCGGTACCGAGCCTCTGGTATTGATCGATGTCGGTACCAAAGCGTGTTGGTACCCAGTCTTCCAGACTAGAGATTGATTCCAAACTCGGCATCGAGGGCAAAGAGCCTGATGAGCGAAGCATGGAAGGCACCGACTGCAAGGGTAATGTGGACATCGGTACCGTGTCTGATACCGGTGGATGGAGGCCAACCATTGGCAACTCAAACGGCCTCGGAGGAACCGAGAGTTGCGGATCCGAATCATCGGAACCGAGCCTTCGGTACCGCCCGGAGCCGGTACCAAGGCGAGTCGGTACCCAGTCCTCCAGACTGGAGATCGATTCCAGACTCGGCATCGAAGGAAGCGAGGCTATCGATGCACGTCTGGAGGGTACCGACGTCGGTGGTGGTATCGGTGCTGGTACCGATAACGGAAAGTCAGTCTGTGGAGTATCCACCAGTCCCGAAGGCACCGAGGACGCCAGATGACCATCCCTGGTGAGGAGTGTTTCATCCAACACCAGTGCCGATGCCAGGGTATCGGTACCGCTCGAAGCGGATGCCACCACCGGACACGGCTCAGGTATGTTCTGTGAGGGGTGAACCCCAGGAACAACCTGAAACCCCTCATACGCTTTGGAGACCGAAGACTCCCGTCGGAGTTTTGAAGCCAGAGGGCCCTCGAGGGCAAGGCCGGAGCCGTCTACATGCTGTGCATGAGACCTACCACCCGAGGGCTGGCTAGTCTTAACAGACTGTTTGTGGGTTACCTGATCCTGTGTAGAAGAAAGAGATGGTGCCCTGAAGTTGGAGGGAAACCGTGTCTCGAGGGAACCTCGATGTTGAAAACCTCTTCTCACCAAACTGTTGCCTGAAGGCTCCGGAGGAAAAGGGTCAGGACCCAAGCAGGTTAGACACCGAGTTTGAGGGTCTAAAAATAAAGTTGTACCGCCACAGTCTGGACATTTCTTGGAGAAAGTGGCTGGCGGTTCCATGAAGGAAAAAGAAGAGGCCTAAAAGGCCTGAGAAACCGTGAGACACTATGAAGAAAAAATATCCCTTGACAAAGGAAGATTTTACAAGAAAAGAAAAGAAAACACCGGCGGTACCAGTGGCATCGGGGAAAACAGCCGCGACCACAAGAAAGCTAAAGAAATAAAACAAGAATTTTCTGCGGTGACAGGACGACGTCCTGCCGGCTCCGCGGAAAACGAAAACTGAGGAGAGGCAGTTGGGAAAGGCGGGAAGGCAGCACGCAGGCATGGTGGGATGCTTCCAAAAGCTTTTTGATTGGACGCTGGGAAGCGTTCCCGCGCAGACTCCGTCGGTACCGACGTACCCATATGTGAAGACTCATTCCTGCTTGTTCCTGGAGCTATATAGTTCCTGTGTTACAATATGTTCAATGTAATGGTTTTTGATGTGCTGTTCTCTGTAAACCGCCCCTGATCTCTGCAAGGGGTGGTATACAAAAGTTTCCAAATAAATAAATAGAATGCAACCCCCCCTCCCCCCCCCAAGAGAAAAACAAAACACATCCGGGTGGGCAGCCAGTGAGCACCCTGAAACGGGATCAAGAAAACATGACAGCCTGGCCACTTGCGCCCTCAGGGAAAACGTCAAACCCTTATCAAGCTGATCTTGTAGGAAGGCAAGAAGAGAAGGCACTCTGGCTCATCAAAACAAAAGAGACTCATAGGCCAAAGAGGTGGAAGTACGCCAGGCCCTCAACAGTGTGGAGACTACCAATATGGAATAGTCCTTAGACGCTAAACAGTGCTTTTCAAGAGCCAAGTCATAAGCGAGAAGGGAGCTGGGTCGCCAATCAGGCTGGCCCCCTGTCTCCGCAGGCCTCAGAGATCAGAGAACCAGTGGCTGGACACCAGGAGGCAAACCAAGTTGGCATACCAAGGGCAACACAGCCAGTCTGGTGCTACTAAAACAACCATCATGGGATGAGTTTCTATGAGGTGGAGGAGCTGACTGATCATGACCCATGGGGGAAAGACATACAGGAGATGAGAAAGGGGTCATGGCTGAACAAGAGCATCCACCCCAGTGGATCAGCTCTGCCTCAGATGACTGAAGAATTCTGGAACTTTGACAATGACCCTCGTAGCCATCAGATGCATTCCTGGAACTCCCCAACAGCCCACTATTCAATGGAAGGCCCAGAAGGCAAACTCCCATTCTCTGGTGAACTTCCAGCATATGATGACTGAGGAAAATCAGCTTTGATATTCTCCTCCCAGGCAATATGCTGTGCAGAAGGGCTGAGTGACTTTTGTAGGCTCTAAGGAAACGGGTTCATCTCCCTAGCAACCCCTGTGCACTTTGCCCTCCTTTTCAGTTGAGGTACGCTACCGCTGTGGCATTGTCAGACAGTACTCACACCAGTTTGTGGATGATCGGCAGAAAGCTGAGCAGAACCAGTCAAACTCACTTCAAGGTGTTTGACTGGCCACTTTGCTTCCATCCAGGACCATCTCCCTTAAGCATCCGGCCTAGAGCATGAGCACCCCACCCCCCTAGACTGGCATTACTGATTATGACAAGTCCAGGACCTCAAGAGGCATTCCCCTGAATAACTTGTCAGGGCAAGCCCACCAACAAACTGATCCACACCCTGGGAGGAAGGCAGTGACAAATGCTATAATCCTGGGAGCAAGGGGACCAGTATTTCAGCAGAGCACACTACAGAGGATGCATATGTGCCCAGGCCCAGGGAACTAACTCTACTGTCACTACCATGAACCCTAGCAGCTGAAGATAATCCCAAGCCCCTTGAAGCAGACATCTTCCAAAATGTCTGGAGATGATTGCTGAATTTCTCCCATGTTTCCTGAGTAAGGAAGACCTTTCCTACCAGAGTATCGAATTGAGCTCCAAGAAACTCCAACGACTGAGAGGGGCCGAGACAGCTCCTGCTGCAACTGACTCTCCATTTGAGGCTGTCGAGAAACTGCACCACCCAGGCAACAGACCAGTGCGCCTCAGCTTGAGTCTTGGCACAAATTAGCCAGTCGTCCAGACAGGGATGGAAGCAGATGTACTCCTGGCTGGTGTTGCTGCCACCGCAGCCACCATGACCTTCAAAAAGGTCCAGGGCACAGTTGCAAACCCAAAAGGCATGGCACAGAATTGAAAATGATTGCAATTCTAGGCAAAGCACAGAAACTGGAAGTAAGCCTCCACCAGATCCACATAAGATAGGAACTCGCCCTTGTGGACCACCTGGATGACTGAGATCGTGAAAAGGGAAGAAGGAGCCATCCACCGTTGGCACCACAAAATAGATAGAATAGCGCCCCCTTTTCCTTTCATGAGTCGGCACAGAGTGAATCGCTCACTTGCAAGAGATGCTGAAGCATAACATGAACTCTTGCCTTCTTGGAGGTGGAACCACATGGAGAGATCACCAAGGCCACCCGGATAAGATTTACAGACTCCAAAACATAATCTTGACATATGATGTTGAGAACCCAACAAAGCAACATTATACAGACTCATTCATAGTAACAAAGATAAAGACAGCTGCCTATCTGTGGCACCCCTGAATGAGCAGAGCGAGAGGTGACAGAGGGCTTTATTGGCTGAGGAGGTGGTGTCTAGTGGGCAACGGGCTTTTGGCATCACTCTAGCAAAAAGGAGGCCACTTGTTTCCCCATTCTTAAAGTCCCTGGAATCCCAAAACAGTGACCATGATAAGGCCGACCCCAAGGCAAAGGAGTACTTGGGGGCAGCCCTGGGCTTACCCTCCATCAAGCACTGAGGTTTGACCTCCACCAAATCATTAACAAGCTTCTCAAGATCCTTCCCTTGAAGGAAAGCCTAGCTTCATGCCTTAGAGGCCGCATCCATGATCAGTGCCAGAACAACAGCCACAGCCACCTACAGGCTACTGTAACCACCACTACAATCCTAGTAGTCAAGCATAGGTGGTCATAAAAGGCATCTGTCAGAAAGGCTGCCATGGACTTCAGCTGGGCAGAGGCTGAATCCTCTGGCAAGAGCTGAATCCAATGCAAAAGAGCACGAGTCGCTAAGCTTCCACAGGCCAACAACTGCAGGGCCAAAGAAGAGGAGGAGAATGCAGCCTTTAACAGCCCCTCTTCCTTCCTGTCCTGCTGACGCCCGGGAGCAGCACCTCCTTTCACAGGTATCATGGTACGCTTCATCACTGTCACCACCAAGGCATCTCACTTTCGGAAAGCTCAACCACTTGTCCAAGTCCACCTGAGACCAGGAGTAGATCCTACCTAGCCATTTGGTGTTCCTCAGAACCGCATCTGGGGAATGCCATTGCACCAAAACCATTTGCTGCAGCTCCTAGGCCTTAGGCGGCTTCCTAATATCCATGAGCTTAGTGTCAGTTTGCAACTTGCCCTTCTTCTCCTTGGGAGGATCAGCAATATGGAAAGTATCTGTAATTTGCAAAATTAAAGTGGAAAGCTCATCTCTACAGAACAAACTGATATCCAGGGAATTCCTCTCAGCCTCAGGAGAAGACAACTCTCCTTCCTCACAACAAAATACTTCACTGTCATCATAGGAATCCTGATGCTCAAGGTCCCTAGGCTCCAAAGCAAATGCCTTGGGAAAAGACTGCTGTCCCGAGCACAGTTCCCCGACTGGGTCCGCTTCCCAGCAGCTCCTGCAGCTATAGTGGCCCCCAGAAGCCTTCAGCCATCCCAGGAATGAACCTGAGGAAAAGAGTAATTAGGCCTTACCTGCTAATTAGCGTTCCTGAAGGAACTCCAGTCCAGTCCCTTTCCTCTGGGTTGTGCTCCCCTTCCAGCAGCCTTGGAGATAATTCTGATGACCCTCAGGTATAAATACCACTGGCAACACCCACCAGCTCCAGTATTCTATTGACAAAGCAGACTTAACGAAGAGACAATTATCAAATAACTCTTACAAACCTTATAACTGTTGAACACCATCTTCCACCTCCCCAGGGAGACTCTTCCCACCCCCCGAAAAGGAGGATAACCTGAATAATACTTACCAATATTGTTAAGACAGGACCCGAGAGCTGTCCCACTGTCACCAGAATCCCTCAGAGAGAGAGACCACCAGCAGCTTCTCCATTCTTGACTTATCTGAAGCTTCGGGCCGCTGACTGCACCTGAACCTGGAAGGGATCAGGGACTGGACTGGAGTTCCTTCAGGAACGCTAATTAGCAGGTAAGGCCTAATTACTCTTTCCTAAGAGTCCCTCCAGTCCAATCCCTTTCCTCTGGGATGTAACAGAGCAATTCAAACCTGGGAGGGACCTGACAGACCAGACCGAAGCACCGCTCCCCGAAATCCAGCATCTCCCGCTGCCTGCACATCCAACTAGTAAAACTTTGCAAAGGTATGCAGAGAGGACCAAGTCGCCGCTCTACAAATCTCCAGGAGCGGTACCAAACTAAACTCTGCCCACGAAGTTGCTAGGCTTCGCGTAGAATGGTCCCGGAATCCCATTGGAACCGGCCTACCCTTCTGTATGTATGCTGCAGCAATGGCCTCTCTGATCCATCTGGAAATAGAAGCTTTAGGAGTGGCCTCTCCTTTCTGCGGCCCCCCGAACAGCCAGCTCCGACTTGCAGAATGCTGCTGTGTGTTTAAGGTAATGCTTTAATACCCTGCGCACGTTCAGACAGTGAAGCTGCGCATCCTCTGACCCACACCCCGCTATGGGGAAGGAAGGAAGGAAGGGAGACAGACTGATTCACATGAAACGGCAAGACTACCTTGGGTAAAAAAAGAAGGTACTGTCTGCAGAACCACCCTTTCCTTGAAGAAATTGAGAAACGGTGGTCGACAAGACAGAGCGTGAAGCTCCGAAATACGTCTGGCCGAACAGATCGCCACCAAACACACATTCTTAAGCATTACGTCCTTCAGAGAGGCCCGCTCCACTGGTTCGTAAGGTTCCCCCGCTAGAGAATTCAGCACCAGACTGAGATTCCAGGGAGGGACCGACGACCTCTGCTGAGGGTGGAGGCATCTTACTGCCCTCAGGAACTGACCTACATCGGCATGTTCACCCAAGGGCTTACCCTGAATCCTGCCCCTGTAACAGGAAATAGCAGCCAACTGCACTCACAAGGAGCTGGCCACCAGGCCTTTCTCAAATCCTGCTTGTAAGAACTCCAATACTTCCGGAACCGAAACTGCCAAGGGCATTTTCCACCGGGCTGCACACCAGCCATCAAAAACGCACCAAACCCTGACATAGGAAAGACAGGTCGACCTCTTGCGGGTATTCAGTAAGGTCGAGATTACTGCTCCGGAATATCCTCGCTTCCTCAGCCTCGCCTTTTCAGGAGACAGGCCATAAGCGAGAACCGATTCACCTGCGGCATCCGTAAGGGCCCCTGGACCATCAGGCCGTCCCTCACCGGAAGACACCACGGCCGGTCCACCAGCAGCCGAATGAGATCGGCATACCACAGACGCCGTGGCCAGTCTGGGGCTATAAGAACCACCCACCCTCGATGGGCCTCTATTCTCTGGAGGACCTTGCTTATCAACACTCACGGAGGGAACACAAAGCAGTCCCTCCGTGGGCCACCTCTGAACCAGAGCATCTAGGCCCTCCGACATCCTTTCTTTTCTTCTACTGAAGAAACGGTTCGCTTTGGCCGACTCCCACCTTGCCATAAGATCCATGATGGGCATCCCCCACTGGCTACCACCTGCTCGTACATCTGCTGACAAAGCTCCCATTCGCCACGATCGACCCAGCACTTGCTCAGGAAGTCTGCCGTGACATTTTCCACCCCGGCTACATGCTGCACCGACAGGCCAACAGACTCTCTGCCTCCTCCTCCAAGGGAGGACTGCTCGTGCCGCCCTGCCGGTTGATGTAGGCCACCGTGGTCACATTGTCTGAAAGCACTCAGACCACCCTCTGGTGAACCCACCGGTCTAACGCCCCTAGAGCCAGAGACACTGCCCGCAACTCTAACCTGTTGATGGACCACTGGGCTTCCACAGCACTCCATCTCCCTTGGGCAAAGCGACCCTCGCAGTGAGCCCCCCAACCGGTCAGGCTGGTGTCCGTTGTCAACTGTAGCCACAATGGGGATTCGGGGGCATACCTCTCTCCAGGTTTCCTGGGTGAAGCTACCAACGCAAGGCTACCTTGGTTGCCGGACGACAAGACAGAGGAACTGACAAAGGCTGACACTGATGGGACCAACAACGGAGAAAAGCCCACTGAAGCGGTCTCATGTGTGCCCTGGCCCAGGGCTCCAACTCGATCGTCGCCGCCATAGTCCTTAGCACCTGAAAATAATGCCAAGCCGATGGTGCCTTCATTGCCAGAAAACGGCGTGCCAAAAGCCGCAGCTCGTTCGCCCTCTGAACTGGTAGGAACACCCTGCCCTTGTCCATGTCGAACCTCGCCCCCAGATATTCTAATTCTTGGGAAGGATCCAATCTGCTCTTGGCCAGATTGATCACCCATCCTAGGCTCCGTAGGAGACTCACGACTCTGTCCGTTGCCTGCTGACTCTCCTCCTTGGACTTGGCTCGGATCAGCCAGTCGTCGAGATACGGGTGGACCAGGATCCCTTCTTTGCGTAGCACCGCTGCCACTACCACCATTATCTTGGTAAAGGTGAGAGGAGCTGTCGTCAGGCCGAATGGCAATGCCTGAAACTGAAAATGCCCCTTTGGAACCGCAAACCGCAGAAATTGCTGATGGGACTCTCGAATAGGAATATGTAAATACGCTTCTGTGAGATCGAGAGATGTTAGAAACTCTCCCTGCCGCACCGCCACTATCACCGACCTCAGAGTCTCCATGCGGAAATGAGTTGACCCGGAGGCAACGATTGACCCGCTTCAGGTCGAGGATTGGGCGAAAGGAGCCCTCCTTTTTTGGTACTACAAAACAGATGGAGTATCGACCGCAGCCGCACTGGTCTCTGGGTACCGGAATGACTGCTCCCAACAGCAGCAGCCGGTCCAGAGTCTCTTCCACTGCTTCGAGTTTGGCCAGAGATCTGCAAGGAGACTGCATGAATGCTGGGAAAAGTGGTCTTGCCAATTCGAGAGCATGACCGTCTCGAATTACCTCCAGAACCCACTGATCGGAGGTGACCCGGGCCCAGGCGGACAGGAACTGCCATAGATATCCCCCCACTGGCAGAACCCCCGCCCGGCCCCCCCCCCCTCACTTCACTGTGGCTTCCTAGGACCCGAGGCAGAGGAGGCGGCTCCAAAACCTCTTCCTGCCCCTCGAAACCCCCGGAAAGACTTCCCCCTAGAGGTGAAATGACCCCTCTGGAAGGGTGCTGACCGAGCCGACCTGAACTTCCGTGCTTCTCGTGGCTGGGACCACACCGGAGTGGAGAAGCGAGACTGTTTTGGCCTATCTTCAGGGAGTCTTCCTCCCTTAGACTCGCCTAGTTCCTTCACCAATTTGTCCAGATCCTCCCCGAACAAAAGCTTTCCCTTAAAGGGGAGTTTGCCTAGGCGAGCCTTGGACGAACCATCTGCCGCCCAGTTACGAAGCCAGAGGTAACGTCGAGCCGCTACCACCAAAGCCATGTTATTTGCCGGGCTTCTGAAAAGATCAAAATGGCTATCCGCCAAATAGGCCGCTTCTGACTCAATCCTTGCCACCTCCCCCAGAAATCCGCTCGGAGGGTCAATAGCCAGCTGCAGCTGCTGACACCATCGCAGACAAGCTAGAACTACCCAAGCCCAACACACCGATGCCTGGAGAGCCAAAGAACCGATGTCAAAGGCTTGCTTCAATAACGTGTCGAGCTTCCCGTCCAGAGTATCCTTCAGGGCCGCACTGCCCTCCACAGGAATAGTCGTCTTCTTAGTGACTGCCGAAACCACTGCGTCCACTCTAGGCGACCGTAAGGGCTCTCTCTCGAGCTCTGGCAAGGGGTAGAGGTGAGACATAGACCTGACCCCCCTTAGGCCGGACTCCAGCTGATCCTATTCTTCCTGAATCATCTGCCGCACCACCCGGTGGACCGGGAAAACTTTGAGACTTCCTAACCACCTGAATCAGCGGGTCCTCTAACGACTCGTCCTCCGCTGGAACGCCCGGGACAATACTGAGGACCTTCAAGGATTCTCCATCAACGCCGGCAACTCCTCTCAGCAGAAGACCCGAACAATCCTGGCTTGCAGCTCCTCTGGGATCTTGCCCTCCTCTAGCTCCTCCTCAATTTTCCTCAACTCCCGGTCCGAGGTCTCCTCTTCCAGATCCTCCGACAAGGGGGTGCAGAGCGTATCCTCATTCGCCAGTCTCGGCCAATTAAGCGGTATGCCTGCATCCTCCTCCTTAGACTCCACAGCTCGCGGTCGTGTGTCGTCACCTGCACCTGTGCACTCTGCTGGCGCACACAGAACGCCTTACACAGAAGCAGTACAAATTCGGGGAAGAAGCCTCCCAGAGGCCCCCCCTCTTGTTCCTTCGTAGACGTGGAGGGCCCGGGCTGAGGCTGAACCAATTGTTCGAATGCTAAGGGTAGAGGAAACCCAGAACAGAGCATTGCTCCCAGAGACTCCCCTGAATCCTGTGAGGCGCAAGCTGGTGGCTCCAGAGATGAGCTGCCCTGGATTTCCTGCTCCATGGAGGCTGCCTCTACTGCGCAACCCCTGCAGATGCCAGATTCCGACACCGCTCCCTGCCAGGTCCCGCATACTAAGCGCTGCAGTCTAGCCGGCATGGCGGTAACGCTCTCGAGTCCTCACTCCTTGGCCACCTCAGAAATAGGATGAACAAATCAAAACTGTAAATCTAGCTATCCACAAGAATTTACATCTATAGATACATACACACATACATATATACAGATATATAATTATATGCACATATCTCTATATCTATCTATATCTATATCTCTATATATCTATACACACACCCCGCTCTATGCTTTCTCTTTTTTATTTTTATCGCTTTTTACAGTTTGAATGGAAAAATTTTAAACCTCCCCAGCAGCTCCGATACTTAAAAACTGCTCCCAGGTACAGCCTTGCCTCAGGCGCGCTAGAAAAAGGCGCAAAAAGAACACTGTGCCACCTACCTCCACCTCTCTGAACACTCCCGGCGGTGAGGGGCCTTGAATTAACGCGGAACGCTGATGACCACATGGCGAATCGCGCCACGTAGAACGCAGACGAGTCCTGCACCGTCTAAAAGAAGGTCTTGCTCTCTTACCTTCCACGTGACTGTTGTCCTCCTCCCCGAACCCGGACTGCTTGCTCTGAGGACTGCGGATTCCCACCCTTGTGCTCAGCCGTCCCAAGGGCTTCGGCTATGAGGCGGGACCGGCGCTGACAAGAGGCTCAACAGTAAAGCAATTGACCGGCAGTTCCTCATCCCTGAAGGCTTGGGAACCGCTCTGCTTAGCCCTCTCAAATTCCTTTAGGCAACAGAAGCCTCCTCCTGGGCCCCGAAATTGCCAACTAGAGGGGGGGGGGAACTCTCTCCCACCGCGGACAGCCTAACTAAGCACAGAAAGAAAATTAAAATAAAAATTGATCTCAAACAAATAAAAAAAACAAAAAAGAAGCTAACAAAGTAAACTACACACATACACTAATCACTGCATGTACACACTATACACTGTATCTTATTGATTGTTTGCTGTTCAGACCGCCTTGATTGCAGGATAAGACGGTATAGAAATACGTTTAAATAAATAAACTGAACCCCACTATTTTCCTTAGTGTCTCTCCAGTAAGCCTAACCCTGGTTTAGTGCTTCCTTCAGCTGCTTGGAGACTGAGCTTACTGGAGCTGGTGGGTGGTGTCAGTGGTATTTATACCGAAATGCTTCCCGTTCCACGTGCAGGACCCAAAAGGCAGGCAGAGCTCCGGAGTCTCAATGCGTGGATGAAACAATGGTGCAGAGATGAGGGTTTTGTATTTGTTAGGAACTGGGGAAGATTCTGGGGAAAGGAGAGGCTCTTCCAAAGGGATGGGCTTCACCTTAACCGGGATGGAACCAGGCTGTTGGCATTAACCTTTAAAAAGGAGATAGAGCAGCTTTTAAACTAGATAATAGGGGAAAGCCGACAGTCGCCCAAGAGCGGATGGTTCGGAAGAATGTATCCTTGAAGGATACTACCAAAAGCAGAGAGGTTCCAAAAAAGAGTAAAGTAGCCCAAATGCCCTCGAGTATGGAGCAGACAGAGCTTAAAGATCCCAAATTACCCATGTCTACCAACAGCCAAACTAATAGGAATAAAATAGTCTCTAAAATGCTTGTATGCAAATGCTAGAAGTCTAAAAAATAAGATGGGAGAGTTAGAATATATAGCACTAAATGAGAGGTTAGATATGATTGGGATATCAGAAACATGGTGGAAGGAGGACAACCAGTGGGACACTGTGATACCTGGATACAAACTATATCGTAATGATAGAGCTGATCAAATTGGTGGAGGGGTTGCGCTCTATGTTAGAGAAGGCATTGAGTCAGAAAAAGATTAAAGTTTGGCAGGAAACAAAATTTGGTGTAGAATCTCTATGGATTGAAATTCCATGTAAAAAGGGGAAGGCGATGGCAGTGGGGGTATACTATCGACCGCCTGCCCAGAATGAACAAATGGATGATGAAATGCTCCAAGAAATCAAGGAAGCTAACAAACGTTATAGCGCAGTAATAATAATGGGTGATTTCAATTACCCCGGTATCGACTGGGTCAGTGTCACGGCAGGACATGCTAGGGAGATAAAGTTCCTAGATGACAAATGACTGCTTCTTGGAGCAGCTGGTTCATGAACCGACCAGAGGGGGAGCCATATTAGACCTAGTCCTTAGTGGAATACCAGATCTAGTGCAAGAGATAAGGGTGCTGGGGCCATTTGGCAATAGTGATCATAGCATGATCGCCTTTGATTTAAATTAGTGGAGGAGGGATAAGTAAGGAAATCCACAGTACTACCTTTTAACTTTCGAAAGGGAGACTATGATAAAATGAGGAAAATAGTTAAGAAAAAACTAAAAGGAGCAGTTGCAAAGGTTAAAGACTTACATCAAGCTTGGGTGTTGTTGAAAAAAAACTATCTTGGAAGCCCAGACCAGCTGTATTCCATGCTTTAAGAAGAGTGGAAGGAAGTCCAAAAAACTGCCAGCATGGTTTAAAGGGAAGGTCAGAGAGGCTGTTGCCAAAAAAGCATCTTTCAGGAAATGGAAAAAAGAGCCAAACGACGAAACCTGGAAACAGCACAAGCACTGGCAGGTCAAATGCAAGGCATTGATAAAGCAGGCAAAGGGAGAATTTGAGAAGAAGCTTGCTGCGGAAGCAAAAACGTGAAATAAAGATTTTTTCAAGTACATTCGTAACAAAAAACCTGTGAGAGAGTCAGTTGGTCCATTAGATGATAGAGGAGTTAAAGGGGCACTAAGAGGCGACAAGGCGATAGCGGAGAGACTGAATGAATTCTTTGCTTCGGTCTTTACTGAGGAAGATGTAGGGATGTTACCCATGACTGAAGTGGTATTTAAAGGTGTGGAAGAATTGAAGGAAATATCGATACATCGGGAAGATGTATTACAACTATTAGATAAACTGAAGAGTAGCAAATCACCTGGGCGGATGGTATACATCCAAGGGTGTTGAAAGAACGGAAATATGATATTGCAGACCTGCTATTAGTAATCTGTGAATTTTCATTAAAATCAACTGTAATACCTGAAGATTGGAGGATCGCCAATGTAACGCCAATTTTTAAAAAGGGTTTCCAGGGGTGATCCGGGAAACTACAGACCGGTGAGCCTCACGTCAGTACCGGGAAAAATGGTAGAAACCATCATAAAGAATAAAATTACTCAGCATGTAGATAGTCATGGCCTAATGGGAGACAGCCAACATGGTTTTAGACAAGGAAGATCTTGTCTTACTAATCTATTATGTTTTTTTGAAAGTGTGAACAAACAGGTGGACAAAGGTGAGTCGGTTGATATAGTATATCTAGACTTTCAGAAAGCCTTTGACAAGGTCCCTCATCAGAGACTTTTGGCAAAACTAAAGAGTCATGGGATAGGAGGCAGTGTACTACTGTGGATCAAGAACTGGTTAAAAGATATAAAGCAGAGGGTTGGGCTAAATGGCCAATTTTCCCAATGGAGAAAAGTGATTAGTGGTGTACCCCAGGGATCTGCTGGGTCTGCTGCTTTTTGACATATTCATAAATGACCTGGAAAGTGGAATAACGAGTGAGGTTATCAAATTTGCAGATGACACAAAACTATTTAAAGTTGTTAAAACCCAAGAGGATTGTCGAAAATTGCAAGAGGATCTTGATAAATTGGAAGACTGGACATCAAAATGGCAGATGAAATTTAATGTGGACAAGTGCAAAGTTATGCACCTAGGGAAGAACAACCCAAACTATGGTTACACGATGCAAGGTTCCACATTAGGAACCACCACCCAGGAAAAAGATTTAGGCGTCATTGTGGATAACATGTTAAAACCCTCGGCCCAGTGTGCAGCAGCAGCCAAGAGAGCAAATAGAATGCTAGGTATCATAAGGAAAGGAATGGAAAATAAAACAAAAGATATTATAATGCCTCTGTATCGTTACATGGTGAGACCGCACCTTGAATATTGTGTGCAATTCTGGTCGCCGTATCTTAAAAAGGATATTGCATTATTAGAAAAGGTTCAGAGAAGAGCCACCAAAATGGTAAAGGAGCTGGAAGGATACTCCTATGAAGAAAGGCTAAAAAGGTTAAGGCTCTTTAACCTGGAAAAGAGACGGCTGAGGGGGAGATATGATAGAAGTCTATAAATTAATGAACGGAGTGGAACGGGTAAACGTAGATCGATTGTTTACGTTATCAGAATATAGAAAGACTAGGGGACATGCAATGAAGCTACAGGGTAAACTATTTAAAATTAATAAAAGAAAATATTTCTTCACTTAACGTGTAATCAAACTCTGGAATTTGTTACCGGAGGATGTAGTAAAGGCTGTTAGTGTAGCCGGGTTTAAAAAAGGTTTGGACAAGTTCCTGGAGGAAAGGTCCATAAACCATTATTAAGAAGGGACCCTGGATATCAATGCTTGACCCAGTACAAGCATTGCGGAACCTGTGTCTTTTGGGAAAACTGCTAGGTACGTATGACCTAGATTGGCCACTCTTGGAAACAGGATACTGGGCTTGATGGACCTTGGTCTGACCCAGTATGGCATATCTCATGATCTTATGATACCTGAGGGTCATCAGAATGATGATGAGCTCAGTCTCCAAGGCTGCTGGAAGGGGAGCACAACCCAGAGGAAAGGGACTGGACTGGAGGGACGCTTAGGAATGACTGTCCCTCACCAATCCCCCCTCACCGTAAAGTGCAGGCTTGTTGAAATAAAGCCACAAATTCAGCACCCGAAGGGTTGAAGGTTACCGGCACAAGAAGATCCACCACCGGAGAAAACTCAGAAAGCGGGACTGGAAGACTACCAATATCTGGGGGCTGCAGCTAAATGGCTACCACAGGAACGGTTCCCATCATAGGGAGAGGCACTGAAGAACATGGGAAATAAGAATTCTTCGCCCACTCCCTCCATAACCGGTAGTGGACCCAGCACAGAACCCAAAGACTCCCAGGAATGGCAGTACAAGCTGCATACAAGCGACTCATGAGAAACTGGTGCTTTTCACCCCCACAGCAGATACAGTGCAACAGAGCAGCTGGCATTGATTCACAGCTGACCACAGCATGCTGTGAAATAGCTCCTAGCCATAATGGGCTGACCACTGCCTGCTGGCAAGAATGCAGAGAACACAGCATCAAAAGAAAGTCCTCGCAGCACAGAGTTCCCCCAATGGCCAGGTTCTTGCAGTGCACAGGCCGTGCCATGGCAAGAGCAGACTGTAGGCCCGAACTGTACTGCAGAGTGAAAGCTCAGCCACGTGGCTGCAATGGATAGGAGAGAAATTAAACACAGGTGAAGAGGCTGCCAGCTGAAGTCCTCCTACTGCTAAGGCTGGCTCCTTCCCACCCTCACGCCCCCCCATGCCAAGGTACAAATCGCAGAGAGAGCAAGTAAATGCTGGTGCTGCAGTAGAGGGAGGGCTCCACTCACTCACTCACCCACCCAACCACCCTAGAAGGCGGCCTGAATTTTTTAAAACAATCTAATGAAGAAATTACAAAACTAGCAAGGGAAGTAGTCCCCCTGACAGGATTCGCCCCAAGCATCCCTAGAGAAAGCCCTAGGTTGCTCTCCCTGGGCTACACTAATCCTTTTGACCAGGAGCTCACCCTCTCAAGACATGTGAAAACTCCAGTATCTCAAAAACAACCTGGAAATGACCGCTGACTGAGCTCCACTGGCAGGCGTACCTCAGAACAGCTGCCAGGCGCCTCAAACCTGGATTCACAGGAGATCAGGAGCCACCATCTGCTGGAGAAAGTGAAAATACTGGAGGGTGCCCCTAACTGCACCTGTCTAAGTACCAGTGATGCCATCACTCAAAGCTTCTGGTGTTTTCTCTGTCTGCATTTGCTAACATGGGAAGATAACCCACCAGTCTGAACTGGTCTAGCAGGATGCTCTGGAAAAAGGGATTGCTAAAACTTTAACATCTGGCCCTATGAACAAGCATGTCATGTTAAAGGAAGATCTACCATTACAATTATGTCTCAGCTGCCTTCCTCAAATGAGGGGGCTTTAAGCTACCTCGAGCGAAATCCACCTCGATTGGCTTTGCAAACAAGCTCTGCTGATTTTCCTGGTTTAGTTTCATCTGTGAATCTCTTTGGTTGGAACTGCTTGCCCTATGCATGTTGTCCGTTGTATTGAAAAAGTTGATCCTTTAGCTCCTGGTTCCCAGGTTTTCTTAATGGATGTGTGGCAGGCAGTTACACGCACTGATAGAGTTGCAGTTGAAAAAAATCTTCAATTATGTGATTTTCCCCAATAGACAGTTTCAAAGTTTAAAGAGACTGAAGGCCAGAGATGGAGATCCTGGAGAGGAAGCTCTCTACACTGGATTCTTGGATGACCTCTTCTCAGTCAATGAGCGCACTAGGTATTAAAGACAGTTTAATTCTGCATCATAAGAGAAACCTTACAAAATGTTGTTCGAATTAAGAACTTAAGATTTGTGAACATTCCCATTTATCTGTTGTCGCCCGAGATCCTTTAAATAAAATATTTCAAAGAGGTGTTTTACCATTATCTAACTTGGAAAGTATTTTGTTTTCTATGTCCTTGACGTTAAGTTATTTTAAATATAAGGATTCAGTCTTTCATGGTTCAAAATTACAGGTTTTTCCTGATGTCTTAAAGGCTATCCAAATAGAGAGGAAAGCTTTTCTTTCTTTTATATCACATGAATTAGTGCTTGGTGGAAATTTCTACTTGAGATTTCCTTGTAAATATTTAAATTACACTCTTAGGTACCAAATATGTGTTTCTAGATCCATCCCATTTGGAAAAGTTGTTGATTGATAAGCAGGCCACCGCTCCTTCTGCTGAAGTGGGTCTATTAGCATAGTTTAGATGGTATTATGGAGTAAAAATGTATTTGCAGCAATTAGTCGAGTGAGATTTTTTTTTGCTCTTTTTCTTGGGGGTTTGTTTTCCCCTTTTGCTCTTAGTTGTTCCCTGTAATATGGACTTATTTTCCCATTGCTTGTCTTGTAAGTAAAACAGTTTTGTTTTGGGGAGGGGTTTTTTTTGAGGGGGGTGTCTATGTTCTTATTTAACTGTTAAGTGAATAAATACTCAATTAAAAAAAAAAGACAGAGAAAAAACATGCTGATATTTAGTATTTTTTTAAGCTCTGGGAGCAATTTTCGATTATGCCTTTTCCATGCCACCATGCTACCTTTTAACACAATAATTTTTATGCTGATTTTCCAAGAAAAAGAAATCTTGCTACATCAAGAGTAAAATGAGCATAGGTAAAATCAGGCATAAACTTCCATGCTAAAGCAGGGTTCGACAAATCCTGGGCTTTAGATCGCTTTGATACCTAGAAAATGCTATCTGAGGATCAAGATTTCATACCCCCCAAATCTTTTGTAGAACTGTCGAAAAAAGTATGCTTGCTACTTTTCCACTGCAATCCAACCTTCTGCAAGCTCGAGCCACAAGGCTGATTAAGTTTGGACTGGTTACGGTTTCAACTCATGAGAGTGTGGCTCAAGCTTGCAGAAAGCCAGATCACTGTAGAGAAGTGGCAAGCATGCTTCCTTTGGCAGCCGCAAATGCAACAAGTGGAATAGGTAGCAGCCTCCAAAACTTGTGAGAGACTGAGGGAGGGGTATGACAGACTGAGATAAAAGGTAATAGCTGGAAAGAGTTGGGGGTATGAAAAAAAAAGATACACATACACACAAACTAAGTGAAGGCTGGAGGGGACCTAGACCACAGTGATATGTGAAGCAAAGAGGCAATTACTTCTTTGCTTCCCCTACCAATGGATGCCATCACACAGCTGCTAATTTCTGGAAATGATGTGCAGGGGCACCTTAAAAAACTGATTTACTAAATTTTTTGCCAAAGACACAGAATAGGGAAAGTGTCAAATCAGTTTCTAAAAAAGCTGTGGCTGATCTTGGAGGGGATTCCCTCCTCCAACTAAAATTTCACTGGGGACAGAGTCAAGAGGAGGTTCAGCCGCTGGCCCCTAAATTCAACAAGAAAGTACTGGCCCCGAAGCGTATGACAGTGCCATCGTTTGGTGGTCCTTCAACTACTTCTGTTTTCTTTATCTCCTTTTCATAGATATGATCTCAAAAACTGCTATCCCATTTATTAAATGCATAAAATGGCTGAAGTGCTATGGAAAAGGAAAACAAGAAAACCTATGGGAGAGAAAAAGTAGTTACTCACCTGTGACAGGTGTTCTCCAGGAGCAGCAGGAATCAGTCCTCACATATGGGTGACATCGACACCGATGGAGCCCTTGCAGAGCATTTCCCCAGCTTTCCATGAAAGTCTTTGGGAATGCAGGCACGCATGCGTGGTTCCCTTCCCGCCTAAAGGTGCCATCTTGCGCAGGCAAATGACATAGCTAAAAACAGCACACAAAAATGTAAAAATAAACTATGTACAACTGCAACTTCCCAGGGGAGGAGGGAGGGTTGTGAGGACTGATTCCTGCTGCTCCTGGAGAACACCTGTTACAGGTGAGTAACTACTCTTTCTCCAAGACCAAGCAGGAAGTCAGTCCTCACATATGGGTGACTCCCTAGCTCTGGGCTACCAGGGAACCCAGGCTGAACAAGAGAACTCCCTCTAGTCCCAGCATCAAAGAAAGGCTTTTCACTGACAGAACCTCCACCGGTAGCCCAACGGAGGGCTGGAGGGCAGGAGTTGCCTAAACCTCAAAGAGATTCCGGAGTACTGCCTGGCCAAAAGCACTGTCCCTACGGGACTCCCTCTCCAGACAGTAATGGGCTGCAAAGGTCTGGCTTGAAGACCAAGTTGCAGCCCTGCAGATGTCCACCAACGGTACAGAACGGAGGTGAGCCACTGAGGCAGCCATTGCCCTGACAGGATGGGCTGTGACCTGACCCTGCAAAGGAAGGTCAGCCGCCCTGTAAGCCCAGGTGATAGTCAGCTACCCAGGTGGACAAGGTACGCTTGGACACAGCTAACCCCAAATTATTAGGGTCAAAAGATATGAAGAGCTGAGTAACTCTTCTATGTCCCTGCGTACGGTCAAGGTAGAAGGATAAGGCCCTCCTACAGTCCAGGGTATGCAGAACTGCTTCAGCCTGGCTTGCATGAGGCCTAGGGAAGAATGTTGGAAGAACCACCTCTTGGTTAAGGTGGAAGGAGGAGACAACCTTTGGGAGGAACTTTGGATGAGTCCTAAGGACTACCCTGTTCCTATAGGAGCGGGTGTAAGGCCTGTCACAGACCAGGGCCTGAAGTTCACTCACTCGCCTGGCCGAGGTTAGGGCTACTAAGAAGAGTGTCTTCCAGGACAGGAAGCGGAGAGGACAAGTAGCCATCAGCTCAAAAGGTGGGCGAGTCAGTTGCTGCAAGACCACATTCAACTCCCACTCAGGAGCAGGAGGACGGATTGGAGGCTTGAGCAAGAGCAAGCCTCTGAGAAACCGGGACACCAAGGGGTGAACCGACAGAGAATGTCCTTCCACCAGTGAGTGGTGAGCTGCTAGAGCTGAGAGGTGGACCCGAACAGAATTGGACTTAAGTCCCTGATTTGATAAGTGCAGTAAGTACTGAAGCACTACTGGTAATGCACATGAGAAAGGATCTTCTGTACGTAGCTGACACCACACAGAAAACCTTTTCCATTTCAGGGCATAGGTTTTCCTAGTGGACTGCTTCCTAGAGGCTAGGACATCCTCAACTTCCTGAGGGAGGCCCCAGGGAGCCAAAACTACCCTTGCAGCCTCCAGGCCATCAAATTGAGAGCTTTGAGTTTGGGTTGCAGAAGGGAACCCTGATCCTGAGAGAGAAGGTCGGGTTGCAGACCTAGAGGCAGTGGGGGGATCCACTGCCAGCTGAAGCAGAAGTGGAAACCAAGGCTGTCTCGGCCATCTGGGAGCCACCAGCAGGACCGAGGCCTTGTCCTAAAGAATTTTGAACAGGGTTCGGGCCACCAAGGGCATGGGAGGAAACGCATACAGGAGGCCCGGGGACCAGGGGACCAGGAAATCAGAAAAGCATCTGCTGCCAGCCGCAGAGGATGCGGTTGCCTGGAGCAGAACTTTGTCAGTTGTTTGTTCGATGGACTGGCAAACAGATCTATGGATGGAAGTCCCCATTTCAAGAAAATCTTCTGAACCACTAAGGGATGGAGCTGCCATTCGTGGGGCTGCAGGATCCTGCTCAACCTGTCTGCCAGGTAGTTGTCCTGGCCAGGTAGATACACTGCCTTGAGGAGCATGTTGTGCCTGAGAGCAAACAAGCAAAGGTCCTGTGCCTCCTGACAAAGAAGCCTGGACCCAGTTCCGCCCTGCTTGTTCACATAAAACATGGCTACTTGGTTGTCCGTTTGAACCAGGACAGACTGATGAGCCAGTGTTTGAGAGAAAGTCTTGAGGGCTAACCGAATAGCCCTGAGTTTCAGTAGATTGATCTGCTGTGCGGTCTCCCAGGGAGACCACAGGCCCTGGGTGCACTTGCTTAGACAATGAGCCCCCCAGCCCTGCAGGGAGGCATCCGTGGTCAACACCACTGTGAACCCAGGAATCTGAAAAGGCACCCCTTGCAGTAGATTGGGTGGGTGCAGCCACCAGTGGAGGGAGTTCAGAAATTGTCTGGACACCCTTATTCTGTCTCTGAGGCTGCCTGTGGCCTGTGACCACCGAGTTCGAAGGCACCATTGTGCAGGCCTCATATGGAGCCTGGCATTGGGGGTCACATGTACTGTCGAAGCCATGTGGCCAAGAAACCTCAGGCAGAGTCTGGCGGAGACCAGTGACCTGCTGAGAAACTGGTCTGCCAAGTTTATCAGTCTTTGGGCTCTGTCTTCTGGCAAGAACGCCTTTGCTAGCAGAGTGTCTAACCTTGCCCCTATGAACTCCAAGTTCTGGGAGGGGAGCAAAGTGGACTTTGCGAAGTTTATGACAAACCCCAGGTTTTGAAGAAGAGCAATAGTTCGAAGGGTGGCTTGTCTGGCCTCCTGACACGTCTGACCCCTGATGAGCCAGTCGTCCAGATAGGGGAAGACAAAGATTCCCTGATTTCTCAGGTAGGCCACAACCACTGCCAGGCATTTGGTAAAGACCCTGAGAGCGGAAGTGAGGCCAAAAGGTAGTACCCTGTACTGATAATGGTTTCCTCCCACAATGAACCTGAGGTACTTTCTGTGGTCTGGATGAATGAGGATGTGAGTGTACGCATCCTTTAGATCTAAGGAGCATAGCCAATCTCCCTGCTGGAGGTAGGGCAGAAGTGTTCCAAGAGTAAGCATCTTGAACTTTTCCTTCTCTAGGAACTTGTTGAGATTCCTGAGGTCTAGAATAGGCCGGAGGCCACCGGTTCTTTTGGGTACAAGAAAGTACCTGGAGTAGAACCCTTGACCCTGGAGGTGGGGAGGCACAGGCTCCACTGCCTTGTCCCACAACAGACCTTGGAGCTCTTGAAGAAGATCTGTGTGCAGGGGAGGCCTTAGAGGCTCCCCTGGAAAGTATGGAGGGGGCAGCTGTTGGAAGTGTAGCATATAGCCCTTGTGGACGATGCTTAGCACCCAACTGTCTCCAGTGATGAGTGGCCACTTGTGGGCAAACAGGGCAAGTCGAGCTCCTGTGCAGGGTTGGGAGAGCAGGGACGGAGAGGCTATGCCTAAGGAGTCAAAACCCCCCACCATGCTGAGTGGGAGCAGGGGCCAGAGGCTTGGGAGTCCTCTGCCTATGGGGCCCATTACCCTGCCCCTTGGCCTGCTGACCCTGAGGGGGAGCTTGGGAGGTCTGGTACTGTGGGTACTGTTTGTAGGCAGTGCCCTTCCTCGGGTAAAAGGGCTTTTTGCCCGAGCCCTTCTTTTTGTGAGAAGGGGCAGAAGTCTTTCTAGACAGCCTTGTCCTCGTGAGGTGCTCGGTTTCGAGCTGTGCGGCCTTCTCTGTCATGGGCTTGCCAAAAAGGTTCTCACCTCGGCAAGGGACATCGACCAACTTGTCCTGAACCCATGGCTCGAGGTCCGATGACTGCAGCCATGCCTGGCGTCGAGCCACGATGCCAGCTGCCGCAACACGGGCCGAAGCCTCAAAGCCATCGTAGGCAGCGCGGGACATAAACTTGGAGCATTCCCGTATCCCCGAGGCCAAGGACTTGAACCTCTGCAAGGGTTCCCCGGCGAGACCAGCAGAGAACTCGGCCAGCTCCTTGGCCAGGTCCCGCAAGTACATGCCCATGTACAGCTGGTAAGACTGGACACGGCAAGCAAGCATCGAGCCCTGGAAGCACTTTCTACCAAAACCATCCAGGTTCCGGGCCTCCCTGCCAGGGGGCACCGCGGAGTGCATCTTCTGACTTTTCAGGAGATGCATGGTTGATTCCACCACCATGGAATGGTGTGGTAGCTGTGCCTTCTGAAAGCCAGGACTCTTCCAGAGTCGATAGATAGAATCGACCCGCTTGCTTAGAACCGGTGCCGAGGCCGGTGCCTCCCACATCCGGAAGAGGAGCCATTCCAGCATCGGAGGAACCGGAACAGTAAAGGCCTCCTTCGGAGGAGAGTCATAATGTAGGGCCTCGAGCTCCTCGGCTCAAGGCTCCTCCTCGGGGTCCGCAGGGATAGCCAACGCAGTGGCCATATCCCAGACGAACTCCGAGAACCGGGTATCCTCCGGAGGGGATCTACTCCGGGGTTCAGACTGCGGTGAGTCCGACGGGACGCACTGAGTCCTGAAGGTGTCGGGAGACTCCTTGTCCTCCGTCTCCCAGGTGGACTCGTCCGATGAGGAATCCGGGGTCCGACCGCGCGGGGCCTGTGAGCACCCGCCCCGACGTCGAAGGCACCAACATCAACGCCCTTGGTCCCGAACGGGAGGTCGAGGGAGACTGCGACCGAGGATGACCTTGAGCCTTCATGGTCTCGAGTCTCGGCTCGGTCTCCGGGGTCGACTTCGATGTCCCGGTGGTCGGGGCAGATGCGCCAGACAGGCTGGCCATCAGTGCCCGCTGCTGTTCCATGAAGGCAGACAATCTGCTCTCCAAGGCTGTCAGCCTGAGACCCAGCTCAGAAGACTCAGCGGCCACCGACTCGGGCCCCGGGCCCGACGTTGGCTCTCTGGGAGGAGAGTCCACGAGGACTACAGGACTTACGTGTCCAGCAGACTCCGGCTCCACACGAGGTACCTTTGGAGGCTTCTCCTGTTCCACGGGCCCGGGGCGACGGTCAGGGGTCTGAGACCTAGCTCTCGAGGAGCCATGGACCTCCTCCGACGATGCCCTCGCGAGCCGCTTCTTCCTCTTTCGTTCCCGGTCAGGGGACCCCCCTGTCCGAGGAGCCCCGACGGTGCTCGGGATCCGATTCCCGAGATGTCGAGGCCTCAGACGAGGTCCGGGCCTGGCCGGAGGCTGAGTCAGAGAAAAGCCTTTCCTTTTGGTGCTGACGACTTCGAAGCGCCTTGGAAGACATCTTTCCACATGGTCCACAGATCTTAGGATCGTGGTCAGGACCCAGGCACCGAAGGCAGCAGTCGTGTGTGTCGGTGAGAGACATTAGTTTCTTACACCGATCACACTTTTTGAAACCACTGGAGGCCATCGGGGAAAAAAAAAGAGTCACCGCGAGGTCAAAGGACCGGCCTTCCAGGGAAAAAGAAAAAAAAGGGCCCGAACGCCAGCCACGAAGGGCAAAAACCGAAAAAATAAGATAGGGCTCGTTACCAGTGTACCGAACCCGGCGGGAGGGGAACCGGCGTCGAACCGGAGAAAAAAATAGCGAAGGAATCGCAAAAAAATCCAACTATTTCCCGGGAGGACTAGGACACACGTCCGACAGGCTTCACGGAAAAAGAGAGACTGAGCAAGATGGCACCTTTAGGCGGGAAGGGAACCGCGCATGTGTGCCTGCATTCCCTAAGGCTTTCATGGAAAGCTGGGGAAATGCTCCGCAAGGGCTCCATCGGCGTCTATGTCACCCATATGTGAGGACTGACTTCCTACTTGGTCCTGGAGAAAGTAAAGATGAATTGAAGAGATGCTGGTGCTGCTGCTTCTGCTTCCAACCAATGACTAGAAAAAGACGGAAGGGCTGACCACAAACTAGGAAAGCTTAAAGGATAATCAAGACAGTTATTACTCTGAACTGGTAGTAAGCCCCCTTTGCTGCAATGGGTGGAGAATGTTGATGCCCATTATGTGGTATTGTGGTGGGAGAAATGTCTACATCCATTTCCTCTCCCCTCTAAATACTAGTCACCAAGGCTATTCCTGCTCTGTGCATCCTCCATGGCCTACCTATCCCATCCTATCAGGAAATTTCTTGCACCTTGTGTCTTAGGACTTTTTTTCCCTAAACCTACCTCCTGTCCATTTCCTTTCTCCTCTCTGTTTTATGGATAACACTGTCATCCTCCCTGTCTACTCAGCTCATTACCTTGGGATCTTCTATAACGCCTCTCTTTCCCCTGCACATATCCAGTAGATTAGCTAAAAACCTCACATCCTTCTCCATAACATCAGCAAAATGTGTCCCTTCCTTTCTAAGCACACTATCAAAACCCCTATCTACTCTCTCATCACCTCCTGGCTTAGAGTACTGAAAACTACTCAAAATTCAGTAGCCTAACTAATCTTTGCCAGTGTCGCTATGCTCATATAACCCCTCTTCTCAACTCACTACACTGAAATATATACAGAAGCAGATAGGGAGCCAAACTTCTCATTCATTTATATGGCTCTTCATTACCTCTCCTCCTCTCTCAAAACCCTCCTCAGGAACACTGCTCAGCAGCTATATCACTTTTATCTGAACTCTTCTCCTTCAATGCTAATTTCAAGTTCTGTTTTTTTTCACCTTGCTGCATCATACACATGGAATGGACTCCTTGAGTCACTACGCCTGGCTATTCTTGTTCAAATATAGGCTAAAAACCCACCTTGCAAGGCTGCGTTTGGATTGTAACCCTTTTCTCTCCTAATTAAAACACCCTTGTATTTTTTGATCATTCCCTTATAATAAAATTCCCTGATCACTTGTTTGTTCTGTTTGACTGTCTTAAATAGTTTGTAAGCTCTCTTGAGCAAGGGACAGTCTCTTCTACATGCCCATGTACAGTGATGCGTATGACAAATAGTAGCAGCACTGTAGTAGTAATACTAGAAGTATTATGCATCCCCTGAAGGAGTGAAAGGTAGGTAGATAATGAAGGGAGGTAGGTGAGTGAGTGAGCGAGTGTGTGTTTGTTGGAGGGGAGGGGGGAAGCACCATTCAAACCCTCCAATATATTTTCCTCTTCTCACTCCCTTTTTTACCCCTTGCCTCCCTTTCTCTCATGTCACTCTTTATTCCATCACTTCTTGTCTCCTCTTACTCCTCCCCTCTCCTCTCCTGCAGTTCTGAAGTAGGGGAGCATGCCTGCAACTCTGACAGCAGAAATCTAACATACACAGCCTGGGCATGTAGTCCTGAAACAGGACACACACAGACTGGTCTTGCAGCCCAAGGAATCAAAAGCACTTGCACCCTCCCCCACTGTTTCTGCCTTCAAGCAGGAAGACAAAGATGAAATTAGACTTACCTGCTAATTGTTGTTCCTTAAGGAACTCTAGTCCAGTCCCGGAACCATAGAGTTTAGAATCTCCTCCAGCAGCCTTGGAGACTGAAAGACATCATCGCTTTGCTGGCACCAGTATAAGTAGGCAATGACCGCCACCTTCACCCAGTACCTATTGACAAAGCAAACTGAGCAGAGCAACAAATAAGTAGAGCAAAAGTAATAAAACCAGCAACTAAACCGAAACCCCCCTGGGAAGTGTCCGCTTTCAGCAAAGTTGCAAAAAGTTGTTTTTTTTAAATGTTATGACAGAGTCTATTAAACAGTGCTACGGAAAGGATCCCCACAATGGCTCCACCTTCTGCCTGCGAGGAACCCCTAGAGAACCAAGCTGCACCTCATATCATGTACTTCAGGCTGACAAACCCCAATACTCAGGGTGGGCTCCGGGACTGGACTAGAGTTCCTTAAGGAACAACAATTAGCAGGTAAATCTAATTTCATCTTCCTTTGCGTCCCTCTAGTCCAGTCCCGGAACCATAGAGGACGTAACAGAGCAGTGAATATTAACGGGAGGGACCTGCAAGTCCAGCCTGAAGCACCGCTGAACCGAAACGCACATCCCCTGCCGCCTGCACATCTAGCCGATAGTGCTTTACTAAGGAATGCAACGACGACCACATTGCTGCCCTACAAATGTCAGCGACCGGAACCAAACTGAACTCCGCCCAAGACGCCGCCTGCGCCCTAGTCGAGTGAGCTCGCAACCCTTCCGGCACCACCTTCCCTTTCAAAAGATACGCTGAAGCAATCGCTTCCTTCACCCAACGGAAAAGTGAGGACTTCGCTGCAGCCTCCCCCTTACGCGGGCCCCCGAAAGCTACAAACAACCTATCCGACTTGCGGAATGGTGCCATCCTTACTAGTTACTTCTTAAGTACCCGCCGAACATCCAACCTATGCAACTTGCCCTCTGACTGCTCCTTTTGCCGGTCCGAAAACACCGGAAGCGACACCACCTGATTAACATGAAACGTGGATACCACCTTTGGTAAAAACCCCGGAACCGTACGGAGAACCACCTTATGATCGAAAAAAGATAAATACGGCTCCTGACATGATAACGCTTGTAGTTCAGAAGTCCTCCTTGCGGAACAAATAGCCACTAGGAAGACCGTCTTCAAAGTCAGATCTTTTAGCGAAGCCCTGGCCAAAACCAAGTTCAAATCCCACGCCGGTACAATACAACGCTTTGGCGGTCACAAGAGTAACACTCCCCGCAAAAAACGTTTCATATCGGCCTGAGCCCCCAACTGTTGTCCCTGCACCTTACCTCGGTAACAGGAGAGGGCCGCTAACTGCACTCGCAAAGAACTTGCCGCAAGAACCTTGTCCACCCCATCCTGCAAAAAGGAAAGTATTTGCAAAACCGAGGCTCCCAAGGGTCGCAGACCCCGCTCCGCACACCAGGCCTCAAAAATACGCCAAATCCGAATGTACGCCAACGAAATAGATCTTCTATGTGCCTGCAGCAAGGTAGAAATGACCGCTGCCGAATATCCTCTGGCCGTCAGCCTAGCCCTTTCAAGAGCCATGCCGTAAGCGAGAATCGATTCACCTGGGGCATTCGCAACGGACCCTGTTGCAATAAATCCGCTCGCTGCAGCAGCCTCCATGGCTTGTCCGCCAGCAGCCGCACCAAATCTGCATACCAAGTTCTTCTGGGCCAGTCGGGCGCCACCAGTACCACCAAACCGCGATGACGCTCTATCCGCTGTATTACCCAGCCTATGAGCGCACAAGGTGGGAACACATAGAGAAGACCCCTTTCCGGCCACCGCTGGGCCAGCGCGTCGAGCCCTTCCGACATTCGTTCCCGCCACCTGCTGAAAAAACGCTCTACCTTCGCTGACTCGAACGTCGCCATCAGATCCATTAGCGGGAGACCCCAGCAGCGCACTAAAAGCGAAAACACCTCCGGGTGCAGAACCAACTCTCCGGGATCCACCCTGCGCTGACTGAGAAAATCTGCCTCAACATTGTCCACGCCGGCCACATGCTGCGCCAACAGACCCTTCAGATTTCGCTCGGCCCAATCTAAGAGCCGGCTGGCCTCTGCTTCCAGCATCGTGCTGCCGGTGCCGCCCTGGCAATTGATGTAGGCCATGGTCGTCGCATTGTCCGACAACACATGCACCGCCTCCTGCCTGAAGCTCTCCTGAAACTCCCGCAGGGCTAAAAACACTGCTCTCATTTCTAACCTGTTGATGGAGTAAGCCTTCTCTTCCTGAGACCACCGACCCTGAGCAAAGCGGCCTTCGCAATGCGCTCCCCAGCCCAGAAGACTGGCGTCAGTCGTCAGCAGTCTCCAGGATGCCCTGCCGACAAACTCTCCAGTCGCAACCACCAAAGAAGATCCTGACGCACCTCCTGCGGACAAACCAGCTGATGCGACAACGCATCCCGTTGATGAGACCAACACCGAAGAAGCGCGCTCTGTAACGGTCGCATATGCGCCCTGGCCCACGGCACCACCTCGATCGTAGCTGCCATCGTCTTGAGCAATTGAAGATAATGCCATGCCGAAGGCGCTGGCCTCGCTAGAAAACGCCTCACGAGCTCCCACAACCCCTGAGCTTGGTGGGCTGGAAGAAACACCACTGTCTGCTGCGTCTTGAAACGCGCCCCCAAGTACTCTAGAGACTGCGAGGGAACCAGGCTGCTCTTTGCCAAGTTGACCACCCAGCCCAGGCTCTCCAACATCTGTATCACCCGAGAGGTGGCCACCGCATTCTCTTCCCGTGACTTTGCTCGAATCAACCAATCATCTAAGTATGGATGCACCAGCACCCCCTCCTTGAGGAGCGCCGCCGCTACTACCACCATGATCTTGGTGAAAGTTCGAGGCGCTGTCGCCAGCCCGAACAGCAATGCTTGAAACTGAAAATGCCCCATTGGAACCGCAAAGCGTAGGAACCATTGGTGCTCCTGCCGCACCGGGATATAGAGATACGCTTCTGTCAGATCCAGTGAGGTCAGGTATTCCCCTGCCCTGACCGCCACTATGACAGAACGCAGCATCTCCATACGGAAATGTGTGACCTGGAGACACCGATTCACCCTCTTTAAGTCCAGAATCGGCCGAAAGGTGCCCTCCCTCTTTGGTACTACAAAATAGATGGAGTATTGACCATACCCGCACTGATCTACAGGCACGGACACCACTGCCTTGAGCTGCAACAGACACTGCAGGGTCTCCGAGACCGCCCAGAACTTCAGCAGGGCTTTGCAAGAAGACCGAACAAAGGAATCTAACACGGGTCGATGGAGCTCTAACGCATAACCCTCTTGAATGACTTCTAGGACCCACTGGTCTGAGGTAATTTGGACCCAGGCAGGGTAAAACTCCCGCAAACGACCGCCGACCAGGATCACTCCCACCTGAGTCCCCCTGATCTCATTGCGACTTCTTAGCAGCTGAGGATTGGTAAGGGGCAAAACCTCTACCGGCCCCCGAAACCCGCAAAACCCCTGGCTCCTCATTGGAAATCGCCCTCGCTGAGATTGGACAAATCGGATCGAAACCTACGAAAATCCCTGGAAACCCCCCGGGACCCCACAGAAGTCCATCCCTGCTTAGGCTTATCCTCCGGAAGCCGACCCCCTCCTTTAGACTCACCCACATCCTTCACCAACTTTTCTAAATCCTCACCAAACAAAAGCTTACCCCTAAACGGCAGCTTGCTAAGGCGAGTCTTAGAGGAAGTGTCCGCCGCCCAATTACACAGCCAGAAGTACCGCCGAGCCGCTACCACCGAGGCCATACCCTTAGCTAAGCCGCGGATGAGATCATAATGAATGTCCGACAAATAAGCGATGCCCGATTCCAGGCGCGCTACATCGTCCACCTGCCCTTCCAGGTGAGGACCCTGCAATCTCTGAGACCACCGCAAACAGCCTCTCGCCACCCACACCTCCGCTATCGAGGCCTGCATCGAGAGGGCGCAAACATCGAACACCTGCTTCAACAGAGTATCCAACTTTCTGTCTTGAACATCTTTTAGCGCCGCGGCCCCCTCAACAGGAATCGTAGTCTTCTTAGTAACCGCCGATACCACCGCATCTACCTTGGGAGAGCGAAAAAGGTCTCTATCTTGAATGGACAACGGGTAAGGATGAGCCAAGGCCCTGGACCCCTTCAGAGCCTACTCCGGCGAGTCCCACTCTTCCTGAATCATACTCCGAAAAACTCTGCAGCGGAGAAACTCTTTGGGACGTCCGGACCGCCTGCAGCAACGGATCCTCCAAGGAATCCTCTGCCACCTCCCCCTCCAAGGGCATATTCAGTGTCTTAAGAGTCTCGGCAATCAAGGCCGACAGTTCTTCGCGCTTCCTACAGAAGCTCTCCAGATCAACCAACAGTAAGGATTTAATGGTTTGTTTTATTATATTAAGTTGTTAGCTCTCTGACTGGGAGCTCTTAAAAGGGTTTTTTGTACATTTTTAAAGCAAGGCTAATTTTTTGGGTGCTTTAGTGGGACTTTCCTTGAGCACAGTAGGTGATTGAACTCCAGTAACCTCCTCAGCTTTGGGAACTGCTAACACCTAATCAGGGAGTCGCTAGTTGGATGGGAACAGCTGAGGGATGTAGAAAATAAGTGGGAAAAACTGAAAGGGGATATTTTAAGGGCAACCAACCTTTTTGTTAAAATGGTAAATAAAGGTAAAAGGAAAAGGAGACCACTATGGTTTTCGAAAGAAGTAGCTGAAAAAGTGAAGAAAAAGAGGGAGGCCTTCATGAAATACAAGAGATCACAGAGAGAGGAAGACAGGCATCTGTATTTGGAAAAACTTAGAGAAGCTAGCAAAGTAGTCAAGAAGGCAAAGATTCAAAAGGAGGAGGAAATAGCCAATGCAATAAAATGGGGGGATAAGACATTTTTCAGATATATTGGTGAGAAGAGGAAGGGCAAGAGTGGTACTGTCAGACTCAAGGGTGCAGGGGAGGAATATGTAGAAGCTGATAAGGATAAAGCGGAATTGCTTAACAAATATTTTTGTTCTGTGTTCACAGATGAAGAACCAGGAGCAGGACCTCAGAAAACACCCACAAATAGGAATAGAAGCAAAGGACATCTTGAACAATTTTCAAAAGACTGTGTTCGTGAGAAACTAACTCAACTTAAAGTAGACAAAGTGATGGGACCGGATGGGATACACCCGAGAATACTGAGGGAACTTGGGGACATTCTAGCAGCTCCACTGACTGACCTTTTCAATGCCTCGTTGGAGTCGGGAGTGGTGCCAAAGGACTGGAGAGAGGTTCATGTGGTGCCTTTACACAAAAGTGGAAGTAAGGATGTGGTTGAAAACTACAGGCCGGTTAGTTTAACTTCAGTGGTGAGTAAATCATTGGAAACGCCGCTGAAAGAGAAAATAGTGAGGTTTCTGGAGTCCAGCGGATTACAGGTTCCGAGGCAGCATGGATTCACCAGAGGCAGGTCTTGTCGGACAAATCTGATTGATTTCTTTGACTGGGTGACCAGAGAGCTGGACCGAGGGAGAGCCCTAGATGTGGTGTATTTGGATTTCAGTAAAGCCTTTGACACTGTTCCTCACAGGTGACTTATAAACAAACTGAGCACCCTAGGGATGGACCCTAAAGGTACTGCTTGGGTTAGGAATTGGTTGGGTGGGAGGCGACAAAGAGTACAAGTAAATGGAACTCACTCTGAGGAGAAGGATGTTATCAGTGGTGTGCCCCAGGGATCTGTCCTAGGTCCGATTCTTTTTAACATCTTTGTTAGTGATACAGCGGAAGGGCTTTCAGGTAAGGTTTGCCTCTTTGCAGATGATACCAAAATCTGCAATAGAGTAGACACCCAGGAAGGGGTAGATAACATGAGGAGGGATCTAGCTAAGCTTGAAGAATGGTCTAGAATTTGGCAGCTGGGATTTAATGTTAAAAAATGTAAGGTCATGCATTTGGGCCGCAGCAATCCAAGGGAGCAATATAGTATAGGGGGTGAAGTACTTTTGTCCACTAAAGAAGAGCGGGACCTAGGCGTGGTTGTGTCTGATGATCTTAAAGTAGCTAAACAGGTAGAAAAGGCGACGGCAAAAGCTAGAAGGATGCTTGGGTGCATACGGAGAGGAATGGCTAGCAGAAAAAGAGGTGATAATGCCTCTGTATAAGTCTTTGGTGCGACCTCATTTGGAGTATAGTGTGCAATTCTGGAGACCGCACCTTCAAAAGGATGTGAACAGGATGGAGTCGGTGCAGAGGGTGGCTACTAAAATGATTAGTGGGCTTCATTTTAAAGCATATGAGGACAGACTTAAGGATCTTAATATGTACACCTTAGAGGAAAGGCGGGATAGAGGTGATATGATTGAGATGTTTAAATACCTCCGTGGCATAAATGTTCAGGGAGAGAGCCTCTTTCAATTGAAAGCAAGTTCTGCTACAAGGGTGAAGAGGGATAGATTCAGGAGTGATATGCGGAAATATTTCTTTATGGAAAGAGTAGTGGATCCGTGGAATAGTCTCCCAGTGGAGGTGGTAGAGATGAGGAGAGTAACTGAATTCAAAAAAGCATGGGACAAACACAGAGGATCTCTAAAAGGTAAAAAGGGGACTGTTGTAGTTGTTATGGAAGGACAGACTAGAAATATACCCTGACTACTCCGCTCTGCTGCTCAGAGTCAGGAAGCTCTCCCTCCTCCAGCTCTTCCCCCGAGAACTCTTCCATCTCCGTGTCTAAGCCTCCCAGATCGTCCCCGAGGCGAGACACCGGGCTGTCCCCACCAGCCACCCTGCTTCTCTTGGCTGGGGGAAGACCCTCTGCAGCCGGATCCCAAGATCCCCGCCACTTCTGCTCATGCGAGCCCTGAGTCGTCGTCGTCATCGCGGGTTGCAGCAGCGCAAACGCCTGCTGCATGAGGGAAAAGAAAGCCGGGGGACCGCCGGAGCAGGCCCGCCTAGATTCTGCTGCTGAGACACGGAAGCCGTCTCCCTGGAAGACAACCCCAGCAGAGGCTCCGCAGGGTCAAGGAGCGGGGGCAAGCCGTCTGCCCCTTTAGGCGTAACCGCCTCCCGGTCCACCGATGACCCCTCCGTCGACCCCTCCATAACCTGCGCTTCACGGGTTCAAGCCCCACACACACCTGAGTCCTGCACCGTGCTCCGCTTCGCGCCACAAACCAAACACCTACGCTTCGCCGGCATACCACAGGTCTGCAGCGTCTCTCTCACCTCACCCCCCAGAGCAAGCGCACTGGAGTAAATAAGGATAAGCTGCTCAGCCCAGCAGAGCCCAGACCACAGGCAACTGTCAGCCTCGGGACTCCCTTCCCTCCCCCCCCCCCCCGCTTCACCTAAAGCCCCCTGGCTTGGCTAAACTAGTCCCAAGCAAAAACGAAGCTTCTAACCCGACGAAAATCGAAAAAGAAATAGACAAACCCAACACGCTGTTTGCCTTTAAAATGGCCGCCGCCGGCTCAATTTCCCGCGCGGAGACACGTGGCGTGCCGTCCTGCCCCAAAAAACTATCCGACATTCCTAAGAATGCTCCTTCAACAGAAAACCAAAGTGACGCTTACTGGGCAACTCACTCACCGAAACTGTTCCCCCGGTGAGGAGAGACTATGCAGCCACGTTGGAGATCAGCCGGACAGCGGCTTCAGCTCCGGCGCCTTCAGCCCCCTGAGGGCAAGTCTGCTCTCGCTCTCGGCCCCTGCCGCTGCGATGAAGCTTTCTACCTGTTCCTCACCCTTGTGGGTTCGGGAGCAGGGAGGCAGTACACATACAGGGCGAACAATGCCCTCTGCTAATGCTCGTTTTTACCACGGGGAAGAAGGGGGTGGGGGGGGAGGAGAGAGAAGAGCCCCAAGGGGAGAGATGGAGCCAAAGGATGGATTCTCCAGCTACCGCACTGCCCCTGCAAAATAAAGAAAATTAACTGAGACACCCAAATCAAAGCAAAACACCCCTTAAATTTAAAGGGACCTAGCAATTTTAGCTCTGCTAATTCGTTTGAACTGAGCCCAGTCCCAGGCTCAGAATCTCCTTCAGCTGCTTGGAGACTGAAAGTACTGGGTGAAGCAGGCGGTCCTTGCCTACTTATACTGGTGCCAGCAAAGCAATGATGTCTTTCAGTCTCCAAGGCTGCTGGAGGAGATTCTAAACTCTATGGTTCCGAGACTGGACTAGAGGGACGCAAAGGAACACATATTTTCAGTAGCAACCATGCTCCTGTCATGAGCTGGTTAAGTCAGGGCTGAACTGCAATTGTAGGGAAGAAAATTGGTAAGGTGACATTTTACTTACCAGTTAATGTCTTTTCCTCAAGTCTTGCTAGACCAGTTCAGACAAGTGTGAGGGGGGGGGGGGGTTGTGTTCCCCTACCAGCAGATTGGTGGAGATAAAGAACCAATGAAAAGCCAGGTTTCATTGACATCACTCCTATGCATCTATTCACCTCAGCCACCAGAGGTCTCCTCAGTATTCGTCCTAAAGCATATGGGAAAAACATGGCAAGCCTCACACAAACTCATCATGGGCAACAAGGAATAATCAACAGTAGAGAATTATGTACAGGAAAGCATAAACAGAAGGCTGCCAGTAGAAGATGAACTTACAGAGATAAGGATACAATGCATAGCGGACCCAAGAGCACTACAGGGGCGGGTCTGGACTGGTCTAGCAGTACGATTTGGAAGGTGACATTTTACTTACAAGGTACTGTCCTTCCCTTGAGTCCTGCTAGACCATCTGGTAAGTAAAATGTCACCTTCCATATCATCCTGCTAGACCAGCCCAGACAAGCGGGATATACCAAAGCTACAACTCCACTGGACAGGAAGAAGACACAGCAGCTAACAAAACCCTTGAGCCAAAGGCCGTGCACGCCTGTGCGAGGACATCCAAGTGGTAATGATTGACAAAAGTGGAAAGTGATGCCCACGCTGCTGCCTGACAAATGTCTGCAGGGGCTACCAAACTCCACCCTGCCCATGAGGACATCTGTGCTCGGGTAGAATAGGCATGCAGACCCTCTGGAACCAGCCAGATCCTTAACAGATATGCCGAGACAATAGCCCCTTAATCCTGTGCCCCAAAGTTGACTCATCCATCATGTTACCCTTGCACGAACCAGCAAACAGCACAAAAAGATGGTAGGAATTACAAAAGGAATTTGTAACCTTGAAATACCGGAGTAGCACCCTTCAAATATCCACAAGGCAATGACTCTTATCCTTCCCCCCAACACTGCTCCTTCGAGGAGGGCAGGCAAATCACCTGGCTCACGTAAAAGGGAGAAAGCACCTTAGGCGAGAAGGAAGGCACGGGCTGAATAGAAACAGCCTCCTTTGAAAAAGACAGATAAGGATCTCAGCGAGACGAAGTCTGCAGCTTGAAAATCCATCTCACAGAACAAATCGCAACCAAGAAAACAGTCTAACTTCAAATCCTTCAAAGTAGCATGCTTCAACAGATCAAAGGGTGCTTCAATCAAGACCCTCGGCACCAGACATAGATCCTAAGAAGGGATCACAGACCGGAGGGAAGGATGCAGATGCCAAACCCTGTGGAGAAAGCACGAGACGTCCAGATGCACAGTTGGAGGCTTACCAGCCCCCAGACCTTGGAAACAGGCCAAAGCTGCCATCTGAACCTTCAGGGAGCTAAGGTAAAGATCCTTCTCCAGGCCATCCTGTAGAAAGGCCAACAGAGGGCACCTTGGCCGCCTTAGGTTTCAACTGCTTAGTGCCATACCATCACTCAAAAAGGCACCAGATCCGCATGTATGCTAGGATGGTAGACCTCCTCCAGGCTCCAAGCAGAGTGGAGACCACCGCTGGAGAATAGCCTTTACATGCTAGCTATGTCCTATCAGGAGCAAAGCCGTAAGCAAGAAGGGAACCAGGACCTCCAGGATGATCGGCCCCTGCTGCAATAGGCCCTGAGACTGAGACAATCGAAGAAGCGGCACCTGTGGAAGTCGCATCAAGTCGCCAAACCATGCTCTCCTTAGTCAATTCGGCACTCCAGAACAATCCTGCCTGAGTTGCACTTTACACACACCAAATCACATGGCCCACCAGGGACGTACAGCAGGTGCCGACTTGGCCAAGGCTGGGACAGGGCAATGACACCCTCAGGACTCGTCTCTGTGTGGCAACTGAAGAAGCGGCACACTTGGCACTGGAGCAGGTTGCTGGCAGTGGCATAAAGACAACTGAAACACCTCATGATTCAACCTCCACTCTCCTGGAAATGCCGAGTGCCAGCTGAGAAAATCAGTTTCCATAGAATCCACCTCAGCAATGTGCAGAGTTGGCAAACTTGGAGGTTGTTCTCCAGGACTACACCACTCATGGCGTGCACTGATTGACTTAATCCACCACAGTGGCATTGCCTGAGAACACTCAAAACACCTGTCCCTTGACAGGGGGGTCAAAAATGCAGAAAAGCCAACCTGATAAACCTCGCCTCAAGGCAGTTGATGGATCACACCACCTACCTGCAGTTACAATGGCCCTGAGCCACTCTGCCTTGGCAATGGGCTCCCCAGCCTGAGAGACTGGCATCCATCATCAGAAACATCCATGAGCAGTCTTCCAGCAGCAGGCCCTTTCTCAGAAGACTCAGCTGCTGCCACCACCACAGGCTGACCATCACTATCATTGGGAGCGAGAACCTCAATTCCAACAATAAGGATAGTTGGAGCAGCCGCCTATAAGCACATGTTCACGGCACCATCTTGAAGGTCACTGCGATCAATCTAAGGAGCTGAAGAGCAACTCAAGACTCTGGGAGCCTGCTGTGAACTGAACAGTGCCAGGCAATCCAACTACCTTTGACTTTCTCCTCTGGCAGGACGACTCTGCACATTAGAATCGAAAGGTGCTCCCAAGAACTCCAGGGACTGGGAAGGCAATGGCTGGCTGTTGCCCTGATTGATCACTCAGCTGAAGCTCATCAGAAAGGACACCACTCGGGGAGCTAGCCAAGACACTCTGAAAAAGAATGGGCTCGGAGGAGCCAGTAGTTCAGATATGGGCGCACACAAATCCCTGGTTGCGGAGTGCCACAGTCGCTACCACCATGCTCTTCGAGAAGGTCCTTGGGGCAGTGGAGAGCCCGAATGGGAGGATGGCGAACTGAAGGGGAGAGTCAAGCATGGCAAAATACAAATACTTAGCTAATCCTCCAAATTGGGGATATGAGAAAACACCTCAGCCAAATCCAGAGAAGCCAGGAACTCCCCTCAGCACACCACTTGAATCATGGATCACAAAGTTTCCATCTAGAAGCGCATGACATACAAGCACTCATTGACAGAGTGTAGGTCCAGAATGGGCCACAATGCTCCCTCCGTATTGGCACCACGAAACAGATGGAATACCTGCATCTGCCCCGATTGTTCGATGAAACGGGCACCACTGCCTTTAGGGGAGGCAATTTCTCCAAGGTGAGTTGTCAACATCTAGAAAACCTCTCAAAACTCACCTATTCAACCAACACTTTTCTTCCATCACATAACCCACCCTCCCCCCCACCTAACTCTCCTCTATACCCTCTCTCTGTATAAAGTAGATAGCAATTGATCATGTATATAACTTATACTACCTTACATTTCTATATCTTCTTTTACTCAAGTGACTCATGATGTATAAAAGTTCCACTTTTCTCTATAACAATCTGTTGAAATGTACACCGCTTTGTCCCGGTGAAAAGCGGTATTAAAAGAGAAACACCACACACCACCAGTCAAATAAAGATAAATAAATAAATATAGGAAACTAAGCGATCCAAAAAAGGCCTCAAAGAAGCAAGTTCTCAGCCTGGATTTCAAAAGGGCCAGAAATGAAGCCTGCTGTACAGACTTAGGTAGTTTGTTCCAAGCATAAGGAGCAGCAAGATGAAAGGATCAGAGTCTGGAGTTGGCAGTAGAAGGGCAGAGATAGAAGCGATTTGCCAGAACAGCGGAGTTGCCGAGGAGGGGTATAGGGAAAGATAAGAGAGGAGCAGCAAAGTGAGTGCTTTTATACACCCTTAGCCCCTTAGGCGAGGAATTGGGGGAATCCCACTCCAACCCAACAGGCCCTTGAGCACCTCCTGGAACAGGAAGACAGTAGTGGATTTCTGCACCCCTTGCAGGAATGGGTGCCTCTTTGGTTCCTGCTTCGTGCCTGGGGCATCCGCCAAGCGCAAGATGGATAAGACCCTGGGATCAACGCTTCCAGTTCCTATCTCCCAGAACAGGCGGACATCAGCCTCCTCACAATCCTCTGAAGGCAAGAGTACTACTCTTTCCACAAACGATTTTCCCTCCTCCTATGGCTACCAAGACCACAGTCTAGTGGAGCCTCCCGACATTGCGTTCAAGTGAGAAAGTCACCCTCAAAGTGATTTGTCATGAGTATTTTTAGCCACCTTTTTCCTCTCAATTTTTCAGATTCTCTTCAGAGAAAGAAGAAAAAGCATCCACCATCTGCTGGAGTCAAAGAAATACTAAGGAGACTTCTGGTGGCTAAGGTGACTAGAAACATAGGAGTGATGTCATTGAAACCTGGGCTTTTCATTGGTTCTTTGTCTCCACCAATCTGCTGGTAGAATACAACCCCCCGCTTGTCTGGACTGGTCTAGCAGGACAATATAGAAGTTGGATTTCTTTTTTGACAAGTCTGGCAGTCCTGGGCTCCAGAGGTGGAAGCTATTCCTAGGGCTGTTGCCATCTTCCTGACAAAGGAGAAGAGAGGAAAGGAGGAGAATCTGAGCAGTGGGAAGGCACAGTTGGGAGGGAAGGACCACTCCGACTAGAGTGGTCGCTCACAATCTGCCAATTGAAAACCCTTAGCTGCAGGAGGGAAGCAGGATGGAATGCATGGACAAGAAAAGGGGGAAACACAAACCCTTGCTTTAGGAGCCAAACCCGATTTAAGCGCAGAAAAAGCATGGAAAGCCAGAAAAATCTGTTCCTAGGGCTGCATCCTACCACTGTGCCTTAGAGTCCCCTGTGTTCCACATTGCAATTACTGTACGTGATGAATCTTACATATCAACCCAATGAACACATTACATCATTTGTTATACTGCTCCACTCGAGGATTTTAATACATAAAGGAAAACAGATTCCAGGAATGAATTATGGACAAACAATGAAGTCAACACATGATGTACTAGAAAGACAATCTTGTTATTTATGCCTCAGACTATACTGGACTGTCTGGCTCTAAAGTGATGTTTAATAGGTTTCAGATTATGGTTTAATCAGTCACAAGCAATATGTCATTATCAGAGAAGAAAAATGTACTCACCTTAACTCCAGCAAGAACAACATTCTTAGCTATAAAAGGAAATGGAAAAATTACTGCTGACAGAGTAATGTCATATTGTAATCGATCTGTAATAAAGTGAAAATATTATGTATGTTTAGGATACTAATGCTGGTTCAATGTATCCTGTACTTTTATTACCTATCCTTATGGGTACTTGCAGGCTTCCTCCACCCAAGGTCTTTCCTCTGTGCAGCCCATCATATTACAGGCAACTTAACAGCTCTGAACCAATAGACCATACTAAAAGTTGTCCCTCAAGACCTCAATATGGTCTGGTGGCTCTGAACTAATATTTTGCTTATATACAAAATCAATACATAAAGTTGTCTGTAACTGCAGGAGGGTAACAGATCACTGCCTAAGTGCATTAGAAGAGCCATGAGCACATTTTGCACACCATAATCCTATATGGCTTTTGACTTTCCCTTCATACTAGAACCTACCAAAAACGCTCCTAACAATGCAGCCCGACTACCCCAGTGACTAAGTGGCAGTACTGCACACTACCATGGAGGAAGACTTGAGTTAAAGTCCCAGCTCAAGTCTTCTGCTCCTCAAGTTGATCATATGGTTAAGACAGCTTATGGGAAGAAGGGTTGCCAATTCCCAATCATTATACAATGGGCACATCTAATGGCTGGATTTAGGTTCAAAATCATGGATTTCAAGGATCAGCTCTGGTGCATGGCTGCCAACCCTGGAGAGTCACTGGAATGACTAATGAATTGGGAGGTGATATAAAATAAGGGAAAAAAAGTCCCTGGATAATCGCAAAAGACAACTCATAACACTAGATTCCTGTTTCAGTTCTGACTGAGCTGGATGCCCAAGAAACAAGAAACCACCACTGGGCAAGAACAAAAAGAAAAGATTAGGTTGCACTCTAATACTCAGGTAACGTCCCCATCTGTGTACCTTTTTCTGTTACTTGTAAGATTAAGCAAGGTAAATTGCTTTATTAAAGAAACTATTAAATGTGCTTCTCACATTCTTCATATCAGTTTTTTTGAGTAGGCTTTTCACCTTTAAAATGGAGAAATTTTTCTTACTAATATCTACCTTTCCTGGAATCCTGCTAGACCAGTCCAGACTAGCGATTTGTGTCCCCCTGCCAGCAAATGACAGACAGAAAAATTCCCAAAGCTTTGTGGCATCACCTTGGTATAAAAACCCATCCCCCAAGGGGAGCTTCAGTTTAAGCATAACAAGCAGCAAGAGTTCAAACAACCAAGGAAGCAGAAAACCAGATCAAAAACGTATTTATTTATTTATTTTATTGTTCTTATATACCGCACTCTTAAAAATCAGCACGGTTTACATAAAACGAATATTGTGCCGGTCGACACTTACAATGAAACAGGGGAATGAAACTTGGACTTGAACAGGGGAGCTATATACAATATTAAGAGAAATAACTACAATATATATCTACAGTATGTACATTCTTAGGCAGGTTTTGAGCTGGTTGCTGTTGTCTACATAATAGAAGGTGTTGGGTTGGTGTATTGAGAGTAGTGTAGGAGAAATAGGTGATGTTTTAACGCCTTTCTGAATTATGTCAGGTTCGTTATGGCTCTGATGGATGCTGGGAGAGCATTCCAGCAGCTGGGTGCATATAGTTTGAAGGCTCTGTTTTTTGTTGATTTATTGCATTTCGTTATCTCTTTGGGGATCTGTAGGGTATTGGCAGTGCAGGATCTCCTACCCCTGTTTGCTGAAATGGGGTGAACAAGGTCCATTAAGGCTACAGGGGCTAATTTGTTGATTACCTTGAATGTTATGATGTTTACTTTATAGACTAACCTACAGTATATTGGGAGCCAATGTAGGCTCTTGAGAACGGAGGTAATGTGATCCTCTCTAGAAGCTCCACTTAGGACACGGACGGGCGGCCGCATTCATGGCTAGCTGTAGGGGGTTTAATGTGCTCTTGGGTAGGCCATGTAAGATCACGTTGGCATAGTCGAGGTGAGGCAGAATCAGGGCCTGAAACACTGATCTGAAGTCCTCGGGTTGCAACAATGGTCGAAGGTGTCGTAGAGTTCGTATCTTGTGGTATATTTGTTTGATGGTATTGTTGATGTGTGCTTTGAAATTGAGCTGTTGGCCCAAGGTAACGCCTAGGTAACGGATGCTGGGTCTACTTGAGAGTTCTGCATCTCTTGTCTTCAGGGTTGGCGGAGGAGTGAATGATTGGTCTCTAGAAACAAATAGTATGTCGGTTTTGCTAAAGTTGATCTTGAGGCCTTGTGAATGAATGAAGCCAGTCGGTTATGGCATCAAAGCATCTAGTCAGTTGAGTGAGGTCGGAGTTTTCAGTCATGAACAGCGTTATAGAGCAGAACGTCGTCAGCGTAAAGTAGGCATGAAATGTTGAATGAACGGATTATGTCACATATAGGTTGCATGTAGATATTAAATAGGAGAGCGGAGAGAGACGAGCCTTGGGGGACACCGTGCTGTTGTAGGAATGGCTGCGAGGTTGCAGTACCAATTCTAACTTGCTGCCACCTGTTGGTAAGATAAGATTTGCACCATAGCCATGCTGATTCAGATATCCCTTTATCTTTGAGTCAAATTAGGAGTTGCTCATGGTTCACAGAATCAAATGCAGCAGTGATATCTAAGAAGATTAGAGCATACCCCTGTTTGATGTTGTCAATCCCGGTAATTAGTGTGTTGATGAGGGTGGTAAGGAGCATCTCCACGCCATGGTATTCCCTGAAGCTGTGTTGGCTCTTATCAAGGGGGGCATAGGAGTCTATATGGTCTTGTAAATGTCGTTGAGCAACTCTCTCAATTATTTTAGATAGCAGCGGAATGCTCGAGATGGGTCAATATGACTCGACCTTCTTGGCGTCCAGTTTGGTGTTCTTCAGGAGGGGTCTGATGGATGTATGCTTGAGGCTTGATGGGAATTGGCCCGAGGAGAAGGAGTGGTCGATGATTTTAGCTATTCTTGGGCTGATCTCCTGACGCAGTGACCTTAATCCAGGAAGCTGGGCAGGGATCGCTGGGGGCAGTGGTGGCATTGATGTTGGCTAAGGTGTTCGCAATGCTTGTATGTGAAGGTGTTGAGAAGGAAGTTAGTTGCATGGGTGGATTCTTGATAGGGCAAGATGGGTTAGCTTTGCATACGCTATTGCTTTTAGCTATCATGAAATCAGCATAAATGAATAACTCTTATAACATGCTAAATTGAACAATGTGAAACAGGACCCGCAGGCCAAGGAAGTATGTACATGGCAAGGTACAGCAATGTCACCAATACGTAAAGAGTCTTAGCTAGATGACAGACTAAACAGTTTAGAGGGGCAGGTCCTGGACTGATCTAGCAGGATTCCAGGAAAGGAAATTATCAGCAAGTAAAATTTCTCCTTCCAAATACATCCTGCTAGACCAGTCCAGACTAGTGGGGAGTACCATAGCTAAACCACTGCAGGGAGGGAAGAAACAGCTGCAGCCAAGACAGGCTCTGAAGCCAGCTGTTTCTCGAGCTTGGACATCTAAGTGATAGTGACGTGCAAAAGTAGAGAGGGAGGACCAGATGACCGATCTGCAAATATCTAGCAGAGCTACCTGTGAGCATTCTGCCCAGGAGGTAGCCTGGGCCCATGCAGAATGTGCCCAAAGACCTATGGGCACAGATTTGTTCAATAAAATAAGCCGACTCAATGGACTGCTTGATCCAGCACGCTATGGTCGCTTTGGAAGCGACTGCTCTTTTTCGTGGACTAGAAGCCAGGACAAAAAGGTGATCGGAGAGAAGAAACACATTAGTGAGTTTGAAGTAACAGCTAACGCCCTACCAAGATCCAATAGGTGGAGGACTCCGTTGTCATCCGAAGGCTGCTCTTTAAAAAAAGGAAGGAAGCACAACCGATTGACATGAAAATATGATAGGACCTTAGGCAGAAAAAGAGCACTGTTTGAATGGTAACCCTATCGGGGAAAAAAAAAAGACAGAAAAGAATCCGGCAAGAAAGTGCCTGGAGCTACGAAAGCCGCCGAGACACAGCAACTGTTATAACAAAAACTGTTTTGAGAGTCAAATCTTTGAGAGATGCCCTACAGCAGGGGTCTCAAACTCCAATCCTGGAGGGCCACAAACCAGTCAGGTTTTCAGGGCATCTCTAATGAATATGCATGAGATATATTTACATACAACAGGGCAGTGCATGCAAATATATCTCATGCATATTCATTAGGGATACCCTGAAAACCTGATTGGTTTGCGGCCCTCCAGGACTGGAGTTTGAGACCCCTGCCCTACAGAGAGGCTCAAACAGGGCAAGGGTGAGAGCACGAAGGACATAAGAACATAAGGTATGCCATACTGGGTCAGACCAAGGTCCATCAAGCCCAGTATCCTGTTTCCAACAGTGGCCAATCTAGGTCATAAGTACCTAGCAGTCTCCCCAAAAGAGACAGACAGGTTCCACAATGTTTATATTTGGTCAAGCAGTGATATCCTGGGTCCCTTTTAATAATGGTTTATGGATCTTTCCTCCAGGAACTTGTCCAAACCTTTTTTAAACCCAGCTACACTAACAGCTTTTACTACATTCTCCGGTAACAAATTCCAGAGTTTGATTACACGTTGAGTGAAAAAATATTTTCTTTTATTAGTCTTAAATAGTTTACCCTGTAGATTCATTGAATGCCCCCTAGTCTTTCTATATTCTGATGACGTAAACAATCTACGTTTACCCGTTCCACTCCATTCATTAATTTATAGACCTTTATCATATTCCCTCAGCCGTCTCTTTTCCAAGTTGAAGAGCCTAACCTTTTCAGCCTCTCTTCATAGGGGTATCCTTCCATCCCCTTTACCATTTTGGTGGCTCTTCTCTGTTCCTTTTCTAATAACGCTATATCCTTTTTAAGATAAAGCGACCAGAATTGCACACAATATTTGAGGTGCGGTCACACCGTGGAACGATACAGAGGCATTATAATATCCTTTGTTTTATTTTTCATTCCTTTCCTTATGATACCTAGCATTCTATTTGCTCACTTGGCCGTCGCTGCACACTGGGCGGAGGGTTTTAACATGTTGTCCACGATGAAGAAGGGGCGATTGGACAAATGAGGGGCCTCAGGGAGTGAACGCCCTGCAGAAAATGGAAAACATCTATATGAGAAGCAAGAGACTGCCCATGGAGGGGCCCCCAAAAGCATGTCAAGGCAGCAATATGCACCCTTAAAGTATTAAGGGTGAGACCCTTATCAAATCTGTCCTGAAGGAAAGAAAGAATGTCTGGAATATTAACTCACCAAAGGGGAGAAAGATCTCTTAGAACACCAAGAAAAAAAAAAAAGACACCAGATCCAGAGCATAGGCATGTGAGGTAGAAGACCGTCGAGCCCGTAGTAGAGTGGTCATTACTTGCAGCAAGTAATCTTGGTGATACAAGAGACGCCATTCAATCAAGCCATAAGCAAATAAGGTGCGGAGTCATCCATGAGAACCGGCCCCTGAAAAAGGAGACCTCTCCTGACATCGAGGGGTAGGGACACCTCCTGCAGGAGGCGGAGGAAATTGGCATATCATGGATGCAGAGGCCAATCCGGAGTATGACTCTATCCGGCAGAGTATACAGCCAATTAGCAGCCAAGGAGGAAAGTTGTAGAAAAGCTGCTGGTTTAAGGGCCAGGTATGAACCAGAGCATCTAGGTCTTGAGAGTTCAGTTCCTTTTGATGACTGAAAAAGATTGACGTCTTGGCATTGGAAGAGGTGGCCATTAAGTCTACAGTCGAATGACCCTACCGATGCAGAATGTTTGCAAATGCCCAAAGAGCTAGCTCCCACTTACCGGGGTCCAGAATATGACAACTGAGGAAATCTCTTGTTTTCCATTCCCGCAATGTGCTGCGCAGAAAGAGCCAGGAGGTTGGATTCTGCCCAGAGAAATAGAAGACTCATTTCCAAGGCACTCCAGGACATTCGGTCACACCCTGTCTGTTGAGATAAGTCACAATGGTAGAATTGTCAGAAAGTACTCTGATTATTCGACCCTGGAGGTGGGATTGAAAAGAAGAGTAGAGCCAGACAAACAGCCCAGGCTTCGAGGCAATTAATGGTCCAAGAGGCTTCATGAATGGACCAAGAACCTTGCACTACCTGTCCCTAGCAGTGTGCTCCCCAACCTGCAAGGCTGGTGTCTGTAGTGACCACCACCCAATGTGAATTTCCAAGGGAACACTCTTCAACACGGATGAGGACAAAGCCATCAGCTTAGACTGCAGTGAACCACTGAAGAAAGGGGAAGACTGATATGATAGTCCTGGGTGGATGGGGACCAGCCTGACAAGACTGAGTACTGAAGCGGATGCATGTGAGCACAGGCCCAGGGGACTACGTTGAGAGCAGACGCCATGGTGCAGAGCAGTTGTAGGTAATCCCAGGCAGTGGGAGCTGCCAGGCACCAGAAGGCATGGAACCGAACGCAGAACTTCCTGCATCTGTCGTAAGAGAGGAAGACGTGACCCACTCTCGTGTCGAAGCAGGCGCTGAGGAACTCCAGAGACTGAACGGGCAGACTGCTTTAGGCATAATTGACCACCCACGTTCCAGAAAGGAGAAGACCTGAGAGACTGCAGAAGTAGCCTCCTCGAAGACTGTTGCTCTGATCAGCCAATCATCTAGATAAGGATGAACCCAAATACCCTGGCGCCACAGAGAAGCTGCCCACTACTGCCATCACCTTGGAGAAAGCACAAGGAGCTATAGCAAGACCAAAGGACAGTGAAACCTAAATACTGCTGATGATCTCGGCAAATTGGAATGTGAAAATATGCTTCTGCCAGGTCCAGGGATGTGAGAAATTCGCCTGGCCGATCAACTTGAATGACTATCCTGAGAGATTCTACCCGGAACCGTGGCACCTAAAAAACAGCAATAGACTCCCTTGAGGTTCAGGACAGGTCGGAAGAAGCCATCCTTCTTGTGAATGACAAAGTAAATGGAATAGTGATCAGAACCTCTTTCTGGAAGGAGATACTGGGCATACCGCTTTGAGCTGAAGGTGGTGGTGGGAGAGTCAGACGTACAGCCGCTGCCTTGGCCGTGGAACCACATGGAGAGATGAAGAAGACATTCGGCACAAGTTCGGTGAAGCCGAGAGCATAACCCTGTGTTACTAACTCGAGTACCCACTGGTCCGATGTTATCTAGATCCATTCGTGGGAAAAATACCATAAGCATCCGCCCACAGGAGGCCCCCAGAATCAACCTAGCAATCAACAGGAAGATTTGGCAGAACTGGAAAACTTGTTGGACTAGGAGAAATTGTCCCGGTTGTGACAGATACCCCCAAAAAAATGAGACTTAGAACCAGCCCTATTCAAAGAACCAGATTGCCAGGCTGGTAGCGACAAATGTCTCTGAAGCACTCTATAAGATGAGGATGCAGACGACGACATGGCAGGACAATGAAAATTGGATTTGGGTTTATCCTCCAGTAAACGTTGAGACTTGATGTCCCCCAAATCCTTCACAAGTTTTCCCAAATCCTCACCAAAAAGGCGGCGGCCCTTGAAAGAAAGCTTGGCGAGATGGGACGTGGAAGCAGCATCCACATTCCAATGATGGTGCCACAGCCAACACTGAGCCACTTTAGCAGCAGCCACAAACCGAGCAGATAAGCGCAGCAGATCATAAAAGGCATCTGCAAGAAAAGCCGTTACTGACTCTAAAGGAGGCAAAGCCGGAACATCCACAAGTCACTGAAGCCACTGGAGCAAAGCATGTGCAGCAAGACCTCTGCAAACAGAGGCCTGAAATGCCAAGGTCAATGACGATAAAGTGGTTTTTAAGAGGCCCTCCACCTTGTGATCCGTCTGATCATGGAAGGCAGTGCTGCCCTCCACAGGAATGGTTATGCATTTAGTGACTGCAGTGACCAGGGCATCTACTTTAGGGAAACACAACCACTTGTCAAGATCATCCAAAGACCAAACGTAAACATGCCCCAAGCGACAAGCAGAGTGTAGAGACACATCAGGAGAATCCAAATCTAAGGAGACCATCTGTTGTAGTTCTAGGGGAAAGGGAAAAGCCTTAGAAGGTTTCTCAATGTCCATGATGGGGTCTGCCTGAGGTTTAAAAGAATCCGAAGGCTTTTGCACTTGAGAGTCTGAGAGGTGCAGAGCCTCTGTAATTTGAGCAATAAAGCATGAGGCTCTTCCTTAAGGAATAACCGGATATCTTGACCATTTGAGGCTCCTGGTCATCTTCCAATGGCAAGAGCTCTCCTTCTTGGCCAGACTCAGAAGTGATACAAAGTTCATCTGAAGGACTGTCACCATCTTCCCCTGCAGGGCGCCAGTCCCCTGGAGGAGAGGAGGTATCCTTAGCCAGATCTAAAGCAGCTCTAGCCAAACTTCAGTAGACATGCTTTCTAGATGGAGTATCAGCAGTAGTTGGAGTAGCCGAAGTCCCCAAGCACCCAGCCCTGACCGAATAGCTGCATAAAATGGAGATCAAAACAGTCAGCTGAAGTCTGCATAGGCTGAATAGAGAGTTATAGAGGGTGAGCAGGCTATTCAGGCAACAAAACCGGAGGAAGGGCATCTTGAGATCTAGCATCACCCTGAGGTAACCCAGGGGGAGCTAAAACAGGAGACCTGGAAGGGCTACCGGAACCAGGACTTGTAATCGCAGAAGGACATCCTTGATCAGAACCACAGGAGGAAAACAAACTACCTGTCAAAGTCTTACATTTCTTCCCACAACCCAAGCAGTGCTGTACAGAAGGCGGCATTTTGAAAACAGAATAAAGGAAAACAAAATCACAGGAGAGGCAAAAATCAATAGATTCTGAAGAAAGAATGGCAGCCGCAGCACAAAACTTATGGCAGGAAATAGCAAAACAGAGAAGGGAAGAAGCCACCAACTGATCACATGAAGAGAAGCAGAAAAAAAAAGACACCTGCAGAAAACAAACAGAGCACACCCAAAAAAAAGAAGGGAGGCGCACATGGTCAGAAGAAGATACTGCTGAAAAACAGATCAGGATGCTGTTTTAAAGAGAACCATGAAAGAAATAAAACACTCACTGCTCTCGAAGGAGGAAAAAAAAAAAACAGATGAAGGAGGAAGGGTCCAGAGAAGAAACAAACTGCCTGACAACTTCCTCAGCAACCAGGTCCTTGAATAAGGCTTGTTTGTTTTTTTAAACAAACTTTAAAGAGTAAGAAAAATAACAAAAGGTGACTGCCAACTTAGCCGATAGAAGTCTTGCTTGCAGAACAGTCAGAACGGAAGGCTGCAACTGCTCCTCATGAGCAGGAGCACTTCCCTTCAGAGATGCTCTACTGGTCCTCTTGACCATGAGCAGCTCTGGAAAGTGAAGAAAGGAAAACTGAAGGCAAAGAAGGGGCACCAGAGTGTGCACAACTGCCAAAGATAGCTACACTGACACCAAATCTCTTCTCAGAGAACGCCAGGAGCTAGGAGAAGTCCACCATCTGCTGAGACAGAGAAAATACTGAAGCTTCCTTTGGGGGATGGGCTTTTATACCAAGGGTGATGTCACAAAGCTTCGGAATTTTTCTCTGTCTCACCATCTGTTGGCAGGAGGACACAACCCATTAGTCTGGACTGGTGTAGCAGGATGTATTTGGAAATTACTGTTCCTGTATTAATATTTTATTTGAATACACAAAACTAGATTTCCCATTTAGCGTATCAGTCATTCCAAATGCAAGTCTCTGATTCTAACAATGACTTCCATATTTAGTACACCACCTTACTCTGGTTACAGTCTACAGATGCTGAAATATTAAATTAGCTGTATCAGAGCAATACTAGCAAAAGATTTTACCAATTATCGATATACTTAAATTTATAATGTAGTTAAGTAAGACTTTTCAAAATCTTTCCACACACATTTTTCAGTAGAGCAAAAATAAGAAATAGTAAGTTAGAAAAAACTATGCTTGTCCTAACCGCCAGAAATAAACCCCCTTCCCCATTCGACTTTTCTTTTGTTACTATTACTGCTTAATGGTAGTTGAACTTGAGCCACTGCACGGGCAACATGTGAAAAAGCTTATCTGTATCAACAGGTTTACAAATTTTGTTGGGCAGAAAAGAAAAAGCATAAACAAAAATAAAGAGCAGCAAGAAAAAATGGCAACTGGTTATACACAACATAAATTAAACAGATATTTTGATACCTGTATTTTTTTTTTAAAAAGTGTCTAGAACTTACCGATTTCTACACCAAGTCCTCCCATTCCACTAAGGAAAACATGGGACTGGGCCATCTTCTGCATGGCTATGTCTCCAAGGACATATCTTTGTCGACTATATTAGCCAAAAAAAGAATTATTAAAAGAAAGTATCCATAGCATTTCACAGGCATGAAAACAAACATTCCCCTCCTTCTTCCCTCACCCTACCCCAATCCCAATTTCCATAAAGCCAACAAATGAAATCTGGGAGTTTACCAACTGATGACATTAGAAACTCCAGGGGGCATGTTTACTAAAGGTTAAACCCAGGAGCTTCTGGGTCGCCAGGAGTCAGGACTGACTCGAAGGCACACATTGCATTTGCAACACACATTAAGTAAAGTTAACAAGAGTTAAGTGTTGCAGTGGCCCATAGAATGAATGGGCAGTGACAGCTCTTAACGCGCCTTAATCTTTAGTAAACATGCCCCCAAGTCTCCAGCCTGCCTTCCTCACACCAAAAATTTACTACCTGCATGCACTGTACAAAGGGCTTTGCTGGAGATGTGCACAGGCAAAAACTTTCAAGAGAATTTCAAAGAACTTGGCTTCTTCCCCAAGTATTCTTTATCAATCTGTTTCACGTGTTCATAAACATTTTTTTAACATATACTATTAAAAAAAATTAATGCGGATCTGAACACACTAATTCTTAGATTAACATGCATTAGGATGATTTTGCACACTTTAAAATTAAGGCACTTTAAACAGACTATATGCAAAAAAAACATACAGCCCTAGCTTGTACTGTGCAATTATATGTTTAATGGTTTCAGTGCGTAAGGTTAGGTACAGTGCCTTGTGAAAGTATTCATCCCCTCGATTTTTGTCATGTTTTGTCACATTACAGTACAATCTGGAATGAAAATGGAGGTTCATTTGGATGTTAAGAAATAAAATAAAATACCTTGTACAGTCAAACCTCGGTTTTCATGATTAATCCGTTCAAAAAAGTCTGACTAAAACCGAAACGTATGAAAACCGAAGCAAGATTTCCCATAAGAAATAATGTAAATTCAATTAATCCGTTCCAGACACCCAAAAATATTGACAAAAAATACATTTTATAGAGAATAACTATATTTTTACATACAGAAAACAATGAGAAATACATATAAATGACTAATGAAATGGATAAATGAACATTTAACATCACATTTACCTTTATTGAAGACTCTTGTTGGCATATGGAAGACGGCGAGGAGGGGAGAGGGAGGAGGAGAGGTTATTGTTTGGAAGGGGAATCCCCCTCCATAAGGACCTCAGGTATCAAGGCCCTATCCGGGGTTACTTCCCTTCTTTGTCTTTTACTGGCACTAGGACCAGCTTGAGAGTCACTGGACCCCTGTCGCACAAAAAATCTGTCCAGAGAGGTCTGTTTCTGGCGTCTCTTTAAGATTTGCCTAAAATGGAACAAGGCATTGTCATTGAACATGTTGCAGACACGGCTTGCAACAGCTTTGTTAGGGTGAAATTTCTCCACAAAACTTTGCAATTCACTCCACTTTGCACACATGTCCTTAATCACTGAAGAAGGCACCTTCTCTTCTCTCTCTTCTTCCTCCTCCTCTGAAGCAATTTCCTCAGCTACCATCTGTTGCTGTTCCACTTGAAGGTCTTGCAGCTCTTCAGTGGTTAGCTCTTCCCTGTGGTCCTCCACCAACTCTTCCACATCCTGGCCACTCACATCCAACCCCATAGACTGCGCCAAAGACACAATAGATTGCACAACAGGCGTAGGGTCATCAGGGTGAGCGCCTCAAACCCTTCTTCAAAATTCTTCTCGAGGACACATTCTGGCCACAATTTTCTCCAAGCAGAGTTCAACGTCCTGGAAGTTACCCCCTGCCAAGCCTTATCTATAAGGCTTATGCAATTGAGGATATTGAAGTGATCCCTCCAGAACTCTCTTAGGGTCAATTCAGTGTCCGAGGTCACTTCAAAGCACCTTTGAAACAGTGCTTTGGTGTAGAGTTTTTTGAAGTTTGAAATGACCTGCTGATCCATGGGCTGGATGAGAGGAGTGGTATTAGGGGGCAGGAACTTCACTGTGATGAAACTAAACTCCTCCAACAATTGGTCTTCCAAGCCTGGAGGATGAGCAGGAGCATTGTCCATTAGCAGGAGGCACTTGAGTGGCAATTGATTTTCCAGGAGGTATTTCTTCACACTCGGGCCAAACACTTCATTGACCCACTCAATGAAAATTAGCCTCGTGACCCATGCCTTACTGTTAGCCCTCCACATCACACACAATTTACTCTTGATAACATTGTTTTTCTTGAACACTCGGGGATTTTCAGAGTGATACACCAGTAAAGGCTTCACTTTGAAATCCCCACTAGCATTACCACACAACAAAAGTTAGCCTATCCTTCATAGGCTTGTGTCCTGGCAGTGCCTTTTCCTCCTGCATGATGTAGGTCCTCTTTGGCATTTTCTTCCAAAAGAGGCCTGTTTCATCACAATTGAAGACTTGTTGGGGGAGGAATCCTTCAGCCTCTACGTACTCCTTGAATTCATCAACAAATTCTGCGGCCCCAAGTTTGTCCGAACTTGCAGCCTCGCCATGCCTTACCACACTGTGTATGCCAGTTCGCTTCTTAAATTTCTCAAACCAGCCTCTGCTGGCCATAAATTCAGTAACATCAGCACTCGTTCCAGGCATTTTCTTTGCAAGATCTGCATGCAACAGCCTTGCCTTTTCACAAATTATCGCCTCTGAAACACTATCTCCCGCTAACTGTTTTTCGTTGATCCACACCAACAACAACTTCTCAACATCTTCGATTGTTTGCGATCTCTGTTTCGTTAGCGCATTCACTCCTTTCGCAACATCAGCTTCCTTAATTTTGTTTTTCTTCAGCAGGATGGAACTGATCGTTGATGCAGACTTCCTGTACATCCTGGCGAGATCGGCCACGCGTACGCCACTTTCATACTTTGCTATGACTTCTTTCTTGAATTCTATCGTGTTTCTCACCTTCTTTATCATCAAAGGGTTGGCATTCGGAACTTTCTTTGGCCCCATGGTGGCTTATTTAGCAGTCACACTCAATGAATGCGGGGTGATGCTCACTCAACGAGAAACAAAGGCAGACTGAATCACAAACGCACTTTGTATGGGCGCTCGATTCCGGGAAATGAGTGGCCGAGTCACGCGAGCAGGCGGACGAGTTTGATACAGACCATTTTCAGATCGCTGCTCCCCTCAAAGTCTGTGTCAAGGCACAATGAGAACTTTTAGCAATCAGGAAGAGAGTCAATCCCACTTCTGGCCACAAGATGGTGCTCCAGAGGTATTTTTGGCAGACAAATTGTTTAAACTGCTGAGAAGGGAGAAAGATTAACAGCACGGTCAAGATGCAAATCTTCAGCAAAAAACATCCAGAAATTTTTAAAGAAAACAGAAAAAAAAAAAGAAGGATCCACAAAAAAAAAAGGCACCAGCCACAGCCACCGGAAACACCACTCTCCCGCTCAGCATGCGTTCCAGAGCCATGTGGCAATGGCTGCAGCAGCACGAGCTCCCGAAGTCTCAGCCAGCAGTAGAACAGCTCCTGTCACTTCTCTCAGCTGCCCGATCGTCCACAGCACAGCAAACACACAGATACTGTAGGACACTAATCTGATCGCTGACTCCGTCTCAACAGCGTACCCCGCAAGAGAAAGAACTGCCTCCCACATTCATTCAACATCTCCTGCTTACCCATTCAACATCTCCTGCTACCCTGCTACCTCCGAGCCTGAGGGGGCGCTCCAGAGAACAGGCAGGCGGTGGAGAGATCGGGGCCTTCCTCTCTGTGCAATCCTTGCATCTCTGGCTTGAGGATGTTGCTCACCTGACTTTCGCATCTCAACAGGCGATCGGTGAGTCTGGGGGGGTAGTGCTGCCGGGACTGGGCAGGCAGTGTATGCAGACCAGCGCGAAGGTGTATGTATTGCAGTACTGTACAGTACAGTATTTTGGTTTTCAGATCTGGCACACGCGATCGGTGAGTCCGGGGGGGGGTAGTGCTGCCGGGACTGGGCAGGCAGTGTATGCAGACCAGCGCGAGTACGAAAACCGAGGCGATAGACGAAAAACGAGACAAGATCTCAGTCAGAAAAGACGTCGAAAACCGAAACCGACGAAAACCGGGGCAAACGAAAACCGAGGTTTGACTGTATATATATAAAAAAAACACAAGTAAAAACTGAAAAGTTATGAGTGTATATGTATTCATCACTTTTGCTATGAAAACCCTAAATAAGATCGGGTCCAACCAATTAACCTCAGAAGTCACATAATTAGTTGATTAAGGTCCACCTGTGTGCAATCAGTGTCATACGATGCCTGAAAAAATATAACTGTTCTGGAAAGGCCCCTGACTCCAACACCACTAAGCAAGCAACATGAAGACCAATGAGCACTCCAAACAGGTCAAAGACAAAGATGTGGAGACGAATAGATCAGGGTTGGGTTATTAAAAAAATAAATAAATAAATAGATATCCCAAATCCTGATTATCCCATGGAGCAGCATTAAATCTATTATAACAAAATGGAAAGAATATGGCACCACTACAAACCTGATAAGAGAAGGCCGCCCACCAAAACTCACAGACCGGGCAAGGAAGGCATTATTCAGAGATGCCACAAAGACACCAAGGATAACATTGAAAGAGCTGCAAAGATCCATAGCGGAGATGGGAGTATCTGTCTATAGCAGGCATGTCCAACTTCGAACAGATCGTGATCTACTTTTTCTGGCCAAAGGTGCTGGTGATCTACCACCATGAAAATTAAGTTTCAAATTAAATTTTAACCCAATAAAGTTGGAGGATTCCACCCCCCCCCCCCCGCTCCATTTTTAATGAACCTTCTGTCATTTACTTGGATTCGATCAGCTGTTAAGCAAATTAAGCAAAAACAAAACAGACGAAGATCCAGTAAGAACTGCCAGGGGAAATGGAAAGTACATTTTTTCTTAATGCTTTATTGAGTAATAAAGAAAGTTATTAAGACAGTTAAAGAAAATTAACTTTTATTGAATAATGTGTGTTAAATTTAGGTCAAGTATTGGTCCAGACTGATCTTGCACAATCTTTAATATTTCGCTCTTGCTCATTAGTGAGACATCTGAGCCTGCATTTCATCCACCAGCTTTTTGAAGTTGGGTGAATATTGCATGAGGGCCAGTTTCAGGGAATCCTGGAGATGTTCATCTGTCATGTTGGAACGTTGTGTACTCTGTCATTTTCAGATGGGAAAACACAGATTCACACAAATAAGTTGAACCGAAACAGGAGTGTACAGCTTGTCAGACGGGTGCCTGGGTGAGAATGTTCACAGTCTTGGCAAAGGCATATATAAATATGATTTGCAAGGGATTGTGGGAAATGTAGTCCATTCACACCAGACACAGCCGTTCACAATAATTAGTTGTGCTTGAGTGTAAAGTCAATAAGATATTTATTTATGGGGTTATTTCTCCCAACACAGATATGCTTGGTAGCACATAAAACAGGATACTTGCTTTCAGTGTTAAACTTAGAAAAACAAAATCAGGAAAACAACAGCTGAACTTGTCAGGCAATCAAATCAAAAGAATAAAGACCATGATGGTAACAGAATGGTCTTTTCTGTAGGCTCTAGCTAATATTTTCTTAGCAGTGTTTCAAACAAGCAAAACCCACAAAGAAGGGAAAAACTGTTCTTTTCAGGTTAACTTCTCATATCTTCACACATAGACTCAGAAGTGATTCCCTCAGAGCTCACAAGCAATTAGGTAAGGCTCAATTGCTAGCAGTTACCCAGCTGAAACCCTTTAGCTGGCTTACTTTCTGCTGCGTGGCTCAAATCCTACTCAGGAGCTTTTCTGAGTAGATTAAAGAACAAGTTTGCATTTCTTTGTGATGGTTGTTGTACTTTGTAACAGTAAATTACCAAAGGAGTTTAGACAGAGAGCAATCCATGTATTCACAGCCTGTATCTACCTCCTCTCCCCCTTCTTCAAAAATCATGGGTTCAAAATCATGGATTGGCACAGAGGAATTTCTCAATGGAGCACTTTCAGGAGAATACTTGTTTCCCTGCTGTCTTTCAAGGGTATAGCTAGGGCATAGATCAGTGTTCATACCTGAGCTTCCATTGCTGTTAGAGTTCCTCTCTAAATAGCCTGGCCAGTATGTAGTCCAGTTCTTATGTCCAGCCTTCCAATTCAGATCCCTGGACACTGGATCTCTCTTCACATACCTTCTGGCACGGGTCTTAGGGTCCCTTCCAAGTGCAGCCGTCTCCCTCACAGGTACCGTCTGGAGATTCCTAGCTCTGCAGCACCATTCCTCTGGCTTTCCCCAGTCCAATGGTGTAAGCTTGCCTTTGGAATGCCTTCCAGTATACGTACTGCTCTGGACTCCTTTAGACATCCCAAAAGCTTTTCTCTTCTTTCTTCCAAAGGGTTTCTTGCCCTCTCTGTCCGTCCGCTCTGGCTTCTGCTTCTGATGATCCTCCAGATGATGAAGCTGTCCAAGATGATCAAGATGAGGATCTCCCAGATAAAACTGAGGATGATTCTCTGTAGAATAAACTCTACCTTTATTCTGCTTAGATGAGTGCTCCACCATAGCACAGCGCAGCTGTGCTGAATCAGGCCCTGCCTTTTGAGATGAGTGCTTAGGGATTACCTCATAGCCCTCCTGATTGAACACACGTTTCCCCACTTCAGCTCCTCTAATGGCTGTTGGAAACCTGGTGCATTCTGGGACTGGTAGTCTTATGGAAAAATTCTGTTTTCTTATTTCTACCAGAACTGACAGGTTGCTTGTTCAGAGTCAATTCACCTTTACTATAGCTCCTTCCTGAGCTATGATAAGCTTCCTTATCACAAGCTTCACTGCATCTTCTCAAGTTGGGAAATTTGTCTCTAGGCACTAGCTTCCAAAACGATTCTTGCTCAGCACGGGTCCTGAGAAAAATGTCATTTTTAAGGGTTAATATTTCGTTTTCAAGAGATGGCTTTTCAATGAGTAATTTTTACTGATAGCAGCTGCAGTTTCTTTAATGTCCACATCTACTTTGAATGGGTATGACAAGTACTCCACAACTGTTCCAATTTTTTGGAAGTCACAGAATCTATTTTCGAATTCCTGGATAGCAGAACAGACTTCTGTCACATACTTCTCGTTCTGAAAAACAAAATTTGGATATTGTCCCAGATGGTCCTGCGTATTAGGAAAATGATCAAAAGTGTTGTTTGCAAGGTCAGTCATCATTAGCTCAAATTTGCTCTTGTAGGATGAAACTGTATTCATCTCGCCAATGCATTTGTTTTTACCTTGTAGTTCAAGGTTCATATCACTTAGTTCGCCTGTAAAGTCAGTGAGAAATGCCAGATCACATAACCACTCATCTTCCAACTCTGCTTGGTCATCTCCCCTCTCCTTCAAAAAACGTATTTCATTCAGCAAATCACGAAATCTTTGCAGAAATGTGTGCCTACTTAGCCACCTTACATCTGTGTGCAAAATGATTTCTGCTGCTCCTTCCTCAAGAGTAAGATTGAAAAGCAGTCTTTGAAGTGATCTTCCACGAGCTTAATTTACAATTTTGAAAGTGATGTCCATGACAGTCTTTGTATTGAGTCTCTTGCTTGCCAAATCTTGCTGGTGAATGTTGCAGTGGTAAGAAAGGAAATCTGGGAAGATGTCATGCTGTCTACAGAGGGCTATGAAACTGTTAACCTCACCAATCATTGCTCTTGCTCCATCAGTAGCGATGGAAACAAGTCTATGCAATGGAAGATTACACTTTGTCACAAAAGAATGGAAAGAACTGAATATTTCCTGACCGGTAGTTCTCCCTTTTAAAGAAACCATTCCAAGTAGTTCTTCTTTAACAATGAAGTCTTCAAAACCATCCGGATAAAGACTAGTAACTGGGCTATGTCTCTTATGTCTGTAGATTCATCCAGATGGAGTGAGAAAGCAACACAATTTGAAACATCCTCCAACAATTGTTCAGTTGTGTCTCCACACAACTTTTCTATTCGCCGCACGACAGTGTTTCTTGACAATTGTACATCTTGAATAGCAGCTATGATCTCTTTCTTATTTTTAAATCCTTCAAAAAGATTGTCAGCTGCTCCAAGAAAACAATCTCTTACAAATACCCCTTCAGTGAAAGGTTTGCATTTCTTTGCGATCAGGTTGCTGACCTTGAAGGATGCTATTGTTGCATTGACCAAATGTGACCTTGGCTTCGCCATCAACTGTTGCTGAGTAGCCAATTTCGATTTAAGTTCTTTCAGCTTCAGTTTACGAATTTCACTTTTGGGTGGAAAATCAGCATCAAACTTATTGCTAGGCAGAGCCTTATAATGACGTTCCAGATTACCCTTTTTGGGCAAGGATACTGGGGCATTACAAATTGGACACCACCACCTGTCTTTCCCCATGATGAAGAAGTAGTCCATTTCCCATTCATCGTGAAAGTGGTAGGTTTTGCTCTTCTTTGGAACACTTGTCTTCGTTATACTGGGGTGGCTGGATGTAAGAAGGCCAAATCTGCTAAGTTAGTATAAACACTGGCTGAAACTGGTCCAAAACTGTCACTGTCCCAAAGTATTAAAGATCAACAGGAACTGTTTTGGTTTTTTTCTTGTCTTAATTATTGTTTGTGCCACAATAAAGCACAGTTACTTACCTGTAACAGGTGATCTCTGGGAACAGCAGGAATAAGTCTTCACATATGGTACGTCGGTACCGACGGAGCCTGCGCGGGAACGCTCCCCAGCTTCCCAAAAAGGAAATCTTTTGGGAGCATCCCACAGTGCCTGCACACTGCCTTCCTGCCTTTCCTAACCGCCTCTCTCCAGTTCAAGTTTTAAAACTGAGACAAAGAGAGAGAGGAAAGGAAAGATAGATAGAGAGATACAACTCCTAGGGGAGGTGGGTGGGTTGTAAAGACTTATTCCTGCTGTTCCCAGAGATCACCTGTTACAGGTAAGTAACTGTGCTATCTCCAGGAACAAGCAGGAACGAGTCTTCACATATGGGGATTCCCCAGCTAGAGATGCCAGGGAAATCCCCAAGGTTGTGAGACCCTGAGAAGGGCTCTACCTCCTCCCATGGATCTCAGGCATCCAACCAGGGATGGAGGGTAGGAGTTGATTAAGCATGGAACAGGTGTTTGAGAACAGACTGACCAAACAAGGCATCCCGGCGGGAGTCCTTGTCCAAACAGTAATGGGCTGTGAAGGTATGAACCGAGGCCCAAGTGGCTGCTCGACAGATCTGGTCGATAGACACAGAATTTAGATGAGCCATAGAGGTGGCCATGGCCCTCACATTATGAGCTGTGACATGGCCCTCCAGAGAAAGGTTCTTACTCTGGTAGGCGAAAGAAATATACTGAGCAATACAATTGGACAGTGTCTTCTTAGAGACTGGAAGTCCCAAATGAGAGGGATCAAAAGCAACAAAGAGTTGAGAAGACTTTCTATGTTGCTATGTCCTTTGTAAGTAAAAAGCAAGAGCTCTCTTACAATCCAGAGTATGAAGATTCCTCTCTGCACTCGATGCATGAGGACCTGGAAAAAAGACAGGTAAATACACCTCTTGATTAAGATGAAAAGGTGAGACCACTTTAGGCATAAAGTGTGGATTGGTCCTAAGGACTACCTTATGATGGAACCTTGTATACGGTGGATTAGCCACTAAGGCCTGCAGTTCACTGATGCGGCGAGCTGAGGTGACTGCAATAAGAAAGCTAACCTTCCAGGAAAGAAATTTCAAGGAGGTAGTGGCTAAGGGTTCAAAGGGTGGCTTCATGAGCTGACCAAGAACCAGATTCAAGTCCCATGCCACTGGAGGTGGTCTAATGGGAGGTTTAGTTAAAAGAAGGCCTCTCATGAATCTTGCAATAAGCGGATGAGAGGAGACAGGTTGTCCATTGAGAGGCTTGAGGGATGCTGCAATATCACTCAAATGGACCCTTACTGAATTCGTCTTGAGGCCTGCATTGGAAAGATGCAGGAGATACTCTAGTAAAGAATTCAAAGGTATTGCTAGAGGGTTAATACCCTTCTCAGCACACCAAATGGTAAACCTTTTCCATTTAAAAGCATAGGAACGTCTAGTAGAAGGCTTTCTGGAAGCATGAAGGATATCCCTTACTTGCTGAGAAAGATGCCAATCTTGAAGGTCTAAGCCTTCAGCAACCAAGCCCTGAGATGGAGAGATTGGGGATTTGGGTGCCACAACTTTCCCCCCCTCCTGAGACAGGAGATCTGGAGCAGACCCCAAGTCCAGGGAGGGAGCTTGAGAGAGATGCAGAAGTAGAGGGTACCACACTTGGCGTGGCCAACGTGGAGCTATGAGAATCATAGTCCCTCGATCTCTCTGAAGCTTGAACAGGGTCTTGGGAATTAGGGGAATGGGTGGAAAGGCGTACAGGAAGTCTTGACCCCAATGAAGGAGGAAGGCATCCCTGGCCTGAACTCCCTGACACGGAATTCTGGAACAGAATCGGGGAAGTTTGGCATTCCACAGACTTGCAAAGAGGTCTATGTCCGGGGTTCCCCAAATTCGAAAGATTCTGACTATCTGGTCCATATGAAGGGACCATTCGTGTGGAAGCAGAACTCAACTGAGTCTGTCTGCCCAAGAGTTTTGAACTCCTGGAAGGTATACTGCCAGAAGATGAATTTGATGCTCTCTGGCGAAGGCCCACAATCTCAGAGCTTCGTTGCAAAGCGACAGAGCCAGTTCCCCCCTGCTTGTTCACATAGAACATGGCTACTCGGTTGTCCGTGTGAATGAGGACTGTCTTGTAGCTGAGCAGGGTATGGAAGACTCTGAGAGCCAATAAGATTGCTCTGAGCTCTAAGAAGTTGATATGTAGGGAGGTCTCCTGTGGAGACCAAATGCCCTGGGTGGAGAGGTCTTGAAGCTGAGCTCCCCAACCCTTTGGAGAGGCATCTGTTGTAAGGATTGCTTGGGGTAACAATTGTTGGAAGGGGGACCCCAGCAACAGATTTTGAGTGGACTTCCACCACTGGAGAGACCAAAAGAGGCACCTGGAGGTTGCTATTTTGTCTGACAGACTTCCAGATGCCTGGGTCCACTGGGTGGACAAAGTCCATTGAGCTGCCCTCATGTGAAGGCGAGCATAAGGGACCACATGCACCGTGGATGCCATGTGGCCTAGCAGTTGTAACATCTCTCGAGCAGTTAGGTGGGTTTTTAACTGAATCTGAGAGGCTAACTTCACTAAGCGTAGGCAACGGGCCTGGGGAAGATAGGCTCTTGCAGTTGTGGTATCTAGCAAGGCCCCTATGAACTCTAGAGACTGAGTAGAGGCGAGTTGGGACTTTGGAATGTTTATAACCAGTCCCAGATACTGCAGGACACGCATTGTGCAGGCTAGGGAAGTCTGGGCCTCTGACCGGGATGGAGCTCGGAAGAGCCAGTCGTCCAGATATGGGAATACGAATATTCCCAGAGTGCATAGAAATGCAGCTATTACTGCCATGCATTTTGTGAACACTCTTGGAGCAGAGGCCAGACCAAAGGGAAGCACCCTGTATTGATAGTGCTTTCCCTGATAAAGGAACCGAAGGAACCTTCTGTGTGCTGGATGGATGAGTATATGGGTATACGCATCCTTGAGATCTAGAAAACAAAGCCAATCCTGACTCTGAAGCAATGGAAGGAGAGTACCCAGAGAAATCATCTTGAATTTCTCCTTGCATAAGAGTTTGTTCAATTCTTTGAGATCTAATATGGGTCTGTAACCCCCTGTTTTCTTTGGAATTAGAAAGTAGGGGGAGTAGAACCCTGAGCCCTGTTGAAGAAGAGGTACTTCTTCTATTACCCCTTGGGCAAGAAGGGTGGAAATCTCTTGACCCAGAAGGTCGAGGAGAGATGTTGGAGAATTGAACTGTCTCACCATGGTGTGGGGAGGAAGGTTTAAGAAATGAAGTTTGTACCCTTCCCTTATGATGGAAAGGGTCCATTGCTCTGTTGTGATTTGCTCCCATCTGGGAGCAAAGTGAGCTAACCTTCCTGGAACGGTGAGAGGCTCTGGTTCTTTTAGAGCCAGAAAGGCTAAGTTCTCTAGGTGCAAGTCAAAGGCCCTGAGGAGGCTGAGGCTGTTGGGCTACAGTAGGCCTTGCAGCCTTAGACTTGGCCTGTTTAGGTTGTTGACGCTTTGCAGCAAAACGACCTGCAGAAGATGTCTGCTGACCATAAGCAGGATAATATCTTCCCTTCTTGGGAAAATATGTCTTTTTGAACAACCTCTTCTGGACAGGATTAGAGGTAGACTTTGAAAGCCTATCCAAAGCAGAATTTTCTGCATCCAACTGAGTGGCCTTTGCTTGCCAATCTTTGCCAAACAGGTTTTCACCTGTACAAGGAAGATTTCCTAAACCATCTTGGACCCAGGGTTCCAAATCAGAAGCTTGTAACCAAGCAATTCTCCGTGTACCTATGGCAATGGCCGAGGCTCTGCTGGCCCCCTCAAAAGAGTCAAAGGCTGCACGGTTAGAAAATTTGGAAACATCCTGGGCATGCTTAAGCCAGGTAAGAAAGTCTTCCCTTTTATCTTCTGGAAGAAAAGGGAGGAAAGTTTGCAGATGATCTGTAACTTCCTTCAGAAACATCCCCATATAGAGACTATAGGAGTTGATTCTGGCAACAAGCATACTGGCTTGAAAAATTTTCCTGCCAAAAGCATCTAAGGTTCTACATTCTCTTCCTGGAGGAGCAGATGAGTGCCTCTTTGCACTCTAACTTTTTCATAGCAGACTCCACCACAATAGAATGGTGAGGAAACTAAGTTTTATGAAATCCAGGACAAGGAGGGACACGATACATGGTATCCAACCTACGAGAATGAGAAGAGATGATGAGAGGAGTCTCCCATATGCCTATCATGTGGTCATAAAGGATCTCATGAACTGGCAAAGTGGCTGCTTCTTTAGGAGCCTTGGGATATTGCAAAATATCCAATTTTTTGGCTCTAGGCTCTGTCTCAGGGGCTACTGAAATAGAAAGCCCCTTGGCCACTTCCCTTATGAAGTCTTGAAAAGACAAGTCTTCTGGAGGGGACATTCATCTTTTTGGAGAAGAAGGCTCCTGAGGAAGAAGTACCGATGCTTCGACAGAGGCCTCCGATGCATCAGAGTCTTCGGAGGAATCGAAGTATCGCCTGTCTGGATGCTCTTGTAAAGCCCGATACGCATACCGGGTGGTATCGACATCGGGAGTCATCGGTACCGGATCTGTACCGATAGGCATCATCGGACAAGGTACCACTGCAGTCGACACCGAAGCCAATGTTGATGCAACCGGTACCGGCACCAGAACCGATATCGGAGCCGGTGTCGCAGCCGGTACCGACAACGAAGCTTGTTGCGGTACCAGCAGCATCGCAGCTTGTATGAATGCCGTAATGGCACGCTGCATGGTCAGAACATTCTGATCCATCGACGCCATGAATGTCTGGAGGTCGGTACCGGCGGATTCCACCGGTACCCCAGAACATTGCAACAGGTGATCGGTCGAGGCCATGCCATCGATGTCAACCTGTGACCCCATAGGAGGAGCTTTGGAAGCCGGAGCTTTGGAAGCCGGAGCTTCCCGCCGGGCTACTTTTGCCTGTGCAGGATCCTCGAGGGCAAGGCCGGAGGCATCTCGATGCTTAGAGGGAGATCTACCCTTCGAGGACCGGCTGGACTTATGTTTGGTTACCTGAGATCCATAGGAGGAAGAAGCAGCCCTGGAAGACGTCAATGCCACTGAAGCTGCATCAGAGGGAAACAGTGTACTGAGCTTGGCTGCTCGGTTCTGTAAACCTTTTTTAGACATCATGGAGCAGGACGGACAATCCGTGATGGAATGGTCAGGACCCAAACACTTAAGACACCAGTCATGGGTGTCGGTAACAGAGATGGTACCGCTGCACTTAGTGCATTTTTTAAACCCGGAGGCGGGCTTTTCCATGACGAATTTTCTGTTAGGCCTAAGGCCCAACGAAGAAAAATACACTGAAGTGGAACGGAAAGTATTCTTTTTTTTTTTTTTTGAAGAAAAAGAAAGAAAAGACCGGCGGTACCGGTCCAACGTCGAAGAAGGCAGACGCGCGACAAAAGAAATAAAATAAAATAAAGAACTTCTTCAGCGGTGACAGGAACACAACCTGCTGGCTCCGCGGAAAAGAAGAACTGGAGAGAGGCGGTTAGGAAAGGCGGGAAGGCAGCGCGCAGGCGCTGTGGGATGCTCCCAAAAGCTTACCTTTTTGGGAAGCTGGGGAGCGTTCCCACGCAGGCTCCGTCGGTACCGACGTACCATATGTGAAGACTCATTCCTGCTTGTTCCTGGAGATAGGATATTTTGCACCTTCAAAATGGTAGGTATGTTGTGTATATCACATGGTGCTAACTACCAAAACTCCATTTTAATACCAGGTTGTAATGCTACAAACAGAATAAACACCGAGAGAATGAATTACTTTCATAAGGCACTGTAGCTGGCTAAAATTTAGTTTACAAAATACTTCTATACCACCTTTCAGGAATCATTAGCATGTCTATGTAAAACAAAATATAATCACAACAAAAAGTTAAAAACATTTTTTCCCCTCCCCATCTGCCCTACATTCCCACCCCATTTACTAGTTCTAATCATAATAACGTAAGATGTGCCATAATTGGGTCAGGCCAAAGGTTCATCAAGCCCAGTATTCTGTTTCCAAAGGTGGCCAATCCAGCTCACAAGTACTTGTCAGGTGCCCAAAAGGTACACAGATTCCATGCTGCTTATCACAGGGGTAAGCAGTGGATTTCCCCAGACCACTTTAATAATTGTTTATGTACTTTTCCCCCAGGAACTTATCCAAACTTTAACAAGCTACATTAACAGCTTTTACTGTATTACATCCTCTGGTAACAAATTCCAAAGTTTGATTAAACTTTGAGTGGGAGACGCTTGCCTGCCTGCTTGTTTCCTGGATCCGGTTGCTGGTAGAGGAGGAGCCTGTGATCCCGCCCACTCTCGCCGCTATTTCAACGCTGGCCCAGCTACCCCTCCGGTGAGACGCTTGCCTGCCTGCTTGTTTCCTGGATCCGGTTGCTGGTAGAGGAGGAGCCTGTGATCCCGCCCACTCTCGCCGCTATTTCAACGCTGGCCCAGCTACCCCTCCGGTGAGACGCTTGCCTGCCTGCTTGTTTCCTGGATCCGGTTGCTGGTAGAGGAGGAGCCTGTGATCCCGCCCACTCTCGCCGCTATTTCAACGCTGGCCTACCGCGGTTACGCGACCCGTGGGTGCGTGCCCGAAGGGGCGTGACCAAAGGGGCAGGCCACGCCCCTTTGGAGCCCCTTCGGAGCTTTGAGGAGCTTCTTACCCGGTCTCATGGGTCGACGGAGAAAAAAGACCTTCCCTGCTACCCCTGCTAAAGTTGGTAAACTTGTGGGGCCAATGGATCGTCACCTTCTGGGTCCTGAAGTTATAACCTTGGATAAAGATCAGTCGGGGACATCCGTGAGTACTGTGTCTGATTTGTCCTCTAGTACGCTGGGGGTTGCCCACCCCGAGGAAGAAGTAAAATCGGAGGCTTGTCTGGTCCGGGAGAACGCTCCCGGGTCAGATTCCCTTGATAATGCTGATCAGGAACTTTCAGTTATGCCGATGTCTAGAGAACAGAGAGTTAAATTGCCTTCCCCTGTTATTTTTTCTTCTGCTTCTCCGCAGGTGGTTGCACCTGCGGATGTTTCCTTAAAAGATATCTGGGAACTTTTAGTGCGTATGGAAGGTTCCGTTCGTACTTCTTTTTCCCAGGTTGAATCCTTTTCAGGGGAGGTGGTGCAGAAGCTCTCTGAGCATGATGAATTATTGTTAAAGAATAAGAAATCCTTAACTAAAATGGAAGGTCGTTTTGATGTGTTAGAGGCATCTGCCTCTTCTTTTATTAGAGATAGTGCTTCCATTCATCATCAATTGGAAGCTCTTGAAAATACTAATCGTTCTAGGAATTTACGTTTTCTTAATTTTCCTCGTACACATTATCTTTCTCCCTTGATTTTGTTGCATAAGTATTTCAAAGAGAACTTGTTAATTGATGATGTAGATGTTATAAAATTTGCCTCAATTTATTATGTACCGCTGAACCTTAATAACAAAACTTCTTCTCCTGGGGTTGATCAGGAAGGAGGTCCCCAAGGTGCAGAGTCCTTAGATCTTTCCCAGTTTTTAGAATCATCTTTGGACGTGATCCCGCAGCGTGCCACCTTAATAGTTTCTTTTCTTTCTATGCAGGATAAAAATTTGATTTTGAGTTTGTATTTTAAAAAGAAAGGTCAGAACTTTTGTGGTGAGCCCATACAAATATTCCCGGATGTGAGTCGGATTACTCAAGTCCGGAGGAAAGCTTTCTTGGCTTTAAAGGAGCGGACCCTGGCCATTGGGGCTACCTTCTTTCTGAAATACCCGTGTAAATGCATTTTGGTGTTAGATGGTGTTAAATATGTTTATCTGGATGTTGGACAACTTGAGGCTTTTCTGATCGCTAAAGAATCTAGTACGAGTTGATTATTTTCTTGCTTTTTCCTCATGTATATTGGGCTATTTTTTTTGTTCGGATCTTTGTGTTTAAATTTGTTCTGTTATAGGCGAGTGTCTTCTTGACGTGGACTTATTTTGTATTCTTGCTTTATTTATAATAAAGTTGTTTTAAAAATTAAAAAAAAAAAAAAAAAAACTTTGAGTGCAAAATAATTTCTCTGATTAGTCTTAAATATTTTAAATGTATTCTGTGTCCCCTTGCCTTTCAAGTTTTTGAAGGAATAAACAACCGATCCAAGTTTACCCCTTCCACTCTCTCCTCAGCTGTCTTTCTTCCAAGTTGGAGAGCTAACCTTTTAAGCCTTTCCCCATAGGAAATGAGCACAAAAAAATGCATCCCAACAAAAGCAAGCAACCCCTTCTCTCTCCATAAATAAATGTAGAATGCATAGCACATGGAATTGTTTCCAATACCTCTGCATGCACATGTTGAGTGCACGGTGTGTGTATTATGTCTCTAAAGCAGTGGTTCCCAACCCAGTCCCCCCCAGGCCAGTCAGGTTTTCAGGATATCCACAATGCATATAGCTTGAGATAGATCTGCATACAATGGAAGTAGTGCATGCAGATCTCTCTCATGCATATTCATTGTGGCTACCCTGAAATCTGACTGGCCTGGGAGTATCTAAGGACTGGATTGGGAAACACTGCTCTAAAGGATGTAGCTGGGAGGGGGGGGGCGCAAGGAGAGGCACTTTGCAAGAAGGAATGCCCTAATTGCTGCTTCACTGTACGCAAGTTTCTATGCAGCAGAAGCCGAATCTGCTTCTCACACAGAAATGCACTGGGCCATTTTTTGGGGAAAGCTCATTTCTCTGGAAATGCCAATCTGATCAGACTTATTTATTTTTGAACAATGTGTCTTACCAGTTTCCCCACATGCAAAAAGTTTCATTCCATTCTGTTAGATTTTCTAAGAGTAGTTTTGTCCCCAAAAAGACATCTAAGAACGGGGAAATGCCTACTGTACATGAATATACCTCACCTTGAGCTACTATAGGAAATGTGTCAACTAAATGCAAATACATTCTTGATGCCTTCTGTATAATTCTTTCCAACTTCTGTTGGGCTGGAAAGCATAAAAATACCAAGAGGCGTACCATGGCTAGATTTCCGATCTGAATTCATGCTAGCTCCCAGATTCCTGGCTGGGTTATCTGTAATGTCAAAGTGTCACTGACCAACTAGTAAGAGGACTGGATTGTCACTTATGTTGAATAGTTGGCAAGAAACCGATGGAGAAGGTGGGCTTATTAATTCATCACTGACCAGGACCAGACCCATTTCCCATAGATCCTCTCTCTCCATCTCCCAACCAAAAAAAGGATTGTTTTAATAAATTATATGACTCCTTTAATAAAGCAAAACAGATCTACACACACAACACATGCAAAACACAGACAAAAGAGAAACATGCAGGCAGTGCAGATGCAAACAGATATGTGAGTGCACATATGCACTCACACACACTGCAAGCTCTCTCAACCGGTTCAGTCTTAACACCAAACCAGCTCATGATGTATGGAAGCTCCACTGTTGTACAAAAAAACTTTTTGATTTGTGAAGAAGGTACATTGATAGATTTTGTTAGGTCAACTTTCACTTAAGTTCTCATGTGTGTGTGTTTGCAAGTGCCTGTGTCTCAGTATAAGTGTGCATATATGTGGCAGTTTTCTATGATCGGGGAGGACGTTTAACATAAGGACATAACATATGCCATACTGGGTCCCAAGGTCCATCAAGCCCAGTATCCCGTTTCCAATAGTGGCCAATCCAGGTCACAAGTACCTGGCATGTTCCCAAAAAGGTACACAGGTTCCACAATGCTTGTATTGGGGCATGGATTTCCCAGGTCCCCTTTAATAATGGTTTATGGACCTTTCCTCCAGGAACTTGTCCAAACTTTTTTTTAACCCAGCTACACCAACAGCTTTTACTATATCTTCTGGTAACGAATTCCAGAGTTTGATTACAGACCGAGTTAAAAAAAATATTTTCTCTTTTTAAACTTATATGGGTTACACTGTAGCTTCATTGCATGTCCCTTAGTCTTTCTACATTTTGATGGCGTAAACATCTTTCAAAGTCAACACATTTATGCATTTTATTTTCCAATCCAATGTAATATCTAGGTACCACTTCATTTTAACCACTCCCTTCCTCGCTTCTCCTGGTCGGAGAGACAAATTAAACTCACATGCACGCACAGAAGGGATGCTACAGCTGTTGGAACTGCTTCTCCCAAATTTGTTTTTTTTTTTTTTGGAGGGGGGCATGGCATTTGTCTTCTGCCCCAAACCGTATACAGAAACTTCACTTCTACAGCATATTAAATTCCCCAGATCACTTCCTGTGACTACAGCAACCTTCCAGTGCCCCACCCCCCTTTTGCTGGATCCTACCTAAGGTCACTGCTACTAGTTACACTAGAAACAAGCAGGGCAGAACTATTCACACAAGAGGGAGGATTAAAGAACTGCAGGCAAGAGGTTTAAATTTTAAAAAAAGATGTCCACATTAGAGATCTTTCTACTTTCTGGACAATGAATGCAAAATTCTGCCGATTCCTGAAAAAAGCCAAATGTTTAACAATCCTAGCCTTTTGAGTACTCAGCTTATCTCAGAATCCCCTCCCCCCTTTAAACATTTGGGCCCAAAGTATGTATGCGGTTTGCTAAAGCTTTAATCTGGCCCTGCCCACAGCAACAGTTGGCAAGAAAACTATACAATTTTGTCAGTAGTTTTGAGAGGAGAATACCACCAAAGAAAATGAAGGTGAGCTGTATAAGACGTTATGCCTTTAAGTTTTGTGCTCAATAGAATAAATGTTGATGGAGGGAAATGGGAAGTCACGTTTCATTGGCATTCTCAGATGCACTTCCAGTTCCCGTAGTTGCTGCTCCTTCTCTACACTAGCTTGCATTGCCTTTCTACAAAAGGAAGGAGGAAGGAAAGCGTAGTTGCTCACCTGCAAAAAGGATTCTGTATAAACAGCAGGGGTATGCAGCCACACACCAAAGGAGACATTTCTGATGCTGTCTTTGTGCGGGCTCTCTCCAGCTTAGGGAAGTCAGACTTTTGAGCATGCATGCGCTCCTTCCCACCCAGCAGTCCCGCCATTAATTCAGTTCATAACATAGCTGAGCATCAAGGAGGCTTGAGGAATCCATTTCAGAGGATGAGACATTGAATTTATCTGTCTCTTGTATACTGAGCTAAAAACTTGAAGTCATTGATACTTGCACATTTGGTGGTCTGGTGTCCTCTCTTTGCCATGCCTGTCCTGGTTTTTTTTGCAGGGAAGGTGGGTGGGTGAGTGTGGCTGCATACTCCTGCTGTCCATGGAGAGAGAACCTCCATTGTAAGGAACTACGCTTTTTCCGCAGACAAGCAGCGTAATGCAGACACACTCCATAGGCAAGTCCAAAGCTGAAGGCTGACCTAGAGCAGTAAAAATTGTGGTCTGGGCTTCCCTAGTGTGTGTGGGGCAGAAGTAGGTGGCAATCAGGAGGCAAAGAGGTTCCAGAGGGCCACCTGGCCAAAGGCAAGGTCCTAAGCCGATGAGCAATCTATAGTACTTGGTAAACGTATGGATATACGTCCAAGAGGCCGCGTTGCAGACGTCTTATGCAGAAACGGAGGCCAAGCTGGCTATGCTGGCTATTGTAGCCTGTAGAGGATGAGGCCCAATACGGGCGGGTGATTGCTCCTTCGCTTGATTATAGCAGAATGAAATACAGTCAGATATCCAGGAGGAGATGGTCTTTTTTGATGCTGCCTGCCCTAGGTTATTTGGGTTAAATGTGAGAAATAGTTGTGAGGAAGTTCGCAAATCTTTGGTTGCATGGACACAGTACAAGAGTACCCTTCTGCAATCTAACGTGTGAAGGGCCCTTTTCAGAGAGTCTGCTGCGGGACTGGGAAAAAACAATGGCAGAACAATAACCTGATTGAGGTGAAATTCTGAAACTATCTTGGGAAGGAATTTCATGTGTGCGCACAGTACCACTCTATTATGCAAGAACTGCATGTAAGGAGGATAGTGAACCAGTGCTTGAAATTCATTAATTTTCCTTGCTAAAGTGACTGCCATAAGGAAAGCAGCTTTCTATGTGAGCTGCTTCAGAGAGGCCAAAGCCAAGGGCTTAAATGGAGGCTTCATAAGTTCTGAAAGAACAATGTTAAGGTCCCACGCTAGAAGAAGTGGTTTGACTGGAGGCAGAGTTTGAACGGAGATGGGCTGCCCCTTGATTGGTGCATGGGAAGCAGCTATAGCAGAGATGATATCTAACCAATGCTGTTTGTAGGCCTGACAAACAGCTGGAGCAGGTAGGCGAGGATCTGACCTAGGGGCCAAAGGACCAGATCCAGTCTCCGTCCCTAGGCCCAGAACCACTTCTGATGTTAAGAGCTCTCTCACCAATTTCCTGGAAGCTGAAATTTCATGTACCTCACCTGACAGTGCAACTTCCCCTACCAGACCATTCAAACTCTCCAGACCGCTAGGGAGAGACTGCTGAGGCTGGAATGTAGCAGGGCTCCCTGGTTCTGATTGAGAAGGAAGGGATCTGTGCCTTTTAGTTACGAGTCTTCTGCCAAGGCAAGGAGGTGCAGGCAGCAGGTCTGCTGGGGCCACTGGGGGCTATTAAAATGATGGCTGTTCTGTCTTCTCGGATCTTGATCAGGACCCGGCTGAAGAGGAGAAACAGAGGAGAGGTATATAAAAGCCCGGGGGTTCCAGCTTATGGCAATCACACTGTCAGCCCATCAATGTGGGCTGGGATGAAATGAACAGAAGAGTGGACATTTGGCATTTTTGGTAGTAGCAAAGAGATTTACTCCAGGATGCCCCACTTTCCAAGATCCTGTGAATGACCTGCCAGTCAGGGACCACTCGTGAGGATCCAAGCATCGACTGGGGGTATCCACCAGCTGGTTTTGGGACCCTGGCAGGCAGGCTGCTCTGACAGAGGTGCACATGCAGCAAGCCAACAGCCATATGCACATGACTTCTTCACAAAGTCAGAATGATCCTGTCTTCCCTTGCTTGCTGATGTACATCATTATAACCTGTTGTCGGTTTGAACCAAAAGGATTCTTGTGGCAGGCCCAGTGATGAAAGACAGTTAGGGCACAGAAGACCGCTCGGAGCTCCAACATATTGATGTGCTCTTGCACGGACAGATGTAGAAAACCCCCCCAACTGTATGTAGAGGCATCTAGGTAGATTCTTCAAATGGGTTAGTTTTACGCATACTATTTATTTTATTTAACTGTATTTATATCCCGCTTTTCACTGAGTCAAAGCGGTTTAACATCAAAGGGGGAGGGACAGTAATCAATTCTTAGGGTGGAGGGGGCTGTCACCGGGGAGGCCAACATTAATGATCTGAACAGACATTAAGGACTTAAACAATGGACATCAGTCTCTTAGTAGGTAGATCTGTGGGTACGTTAGAGGGTCTAGAAGGGTAGTCAGTGATGGATGTTTGTTTCTGGTCTGAGGTATTCCTGGAACAGGATGGTTTTTAGTTGTTTCCTGAATGTTGAAGGATCTCCGTTGTTTCTGATTTGACTTGGTAGGGAGTTCCAGAGGGATGGTGCGTATAGTTCGAAGGCTCTGTTGCAGGTCCGTTGATTGTATTTAGTTCGTTCGTGGGGGGTGGTGAGGGTGTTGCTGGTGGTTTGTCTGGTTGTTCTGTTGTGGGTGGGTTGGGAGCGTAGAGTGCGGAGCTGGGAAGTCTGTGTTTGATAGAGGGCTTTGTGGATAAGTAGGGCTGATTTGTATTTGATTCTTGCTTCGAGAGGGAGTATGTGCCGTTCTCTCAGGACTGGGGTGATATGATCTTGTTTTTTTGCTTTCTGGATAATTCTTGCTGTGGTATTTAAGGCCGTTTGTAGTGGGTTGGTGTGGGTGGCGGGTAGTCCGTGATAGATTATATTGCAGTAGTCCAGGTGGGGGAGCGTCATAGCTTACATGACTGTCCTGAGGTCCTGTGGATCAATGAGGCCTGAGGCGTTGTACTGTTTTTGCCTTGTGGAATATTATTCCGGTAGTCTTTTTGATCTGTTGCTTGAGTGTGAGCGCTTGGTCTATGATGATTCCTAAGTATTTTATGTGTGGTTGTATTTGTATTTGTGCGATTCCTAAGTTGAGGTGTGGTGGTGGTGTGAGGTTTGGGTCCTTGGTTACTATGAGGGCTTCTATTTTTTTTTTTTACGTTGATGGATAGGTTGTTCCTTTGTAGCCAGTTGGAGACTTCTATGAAGCAGTCTGATAGGTGATTGTTTGTTGGGTTGGTGGTTATGATCGGTCCATAGAGCATTATATGTCATCTGCGTAGATGTGGTAATTGATGTTATGAGCACATATGATTGAGCAGAGTGGTTGCAGGTAGATGTTGAAGAGCATGGCGGATAGTGTGGATCCTTGGGGTACTCCTTGGTGTTGCTAAAAGGGGGGGGGAGGTTGCTATGTTTGTGCGGATCAGTTGTTGTCTATTGGTGAGGTAGGAGTGGAACCACTGAAGTACGACATTTTTGATGCCAATTTCTTGGAGCCTGCATAGGAGGATGTTGTGGGAGATGGTGTCAAAGGCTGCAGATATGTCCAGGAAGATAATAGCATATCCAGAGTGCTTGGTCTGTGTGCTCTTGATGAGGGTGTTCATTAGTGATGTCATGAGGGTCTCGACTCCATGGAATGGACAGAAACCATGTTGTTGCGGGTCCAGTATGTTGCTGGTATCCAGGTGGTCTTGAAGTTGTTGAACCATCTTCTCAATGATTTTGGCAGTGAGTGGAAGACTTGCTATAGGCCTGAAGGAGGCAGGGTCAAGGGGGTCCAAGTTGTGTTTTTTTAGGGTTGGGCAGATGATGGAGGTTTTGAGGATGTCTGGCATGTGTCCTTGCCTGAGGGATTCATTAACAATGTGGGTTAGGGATGTGCTTATGTCCTCCTTGGATTTCTTTATCCATTCTGCAGGGCAGGGATCTAGTGGAGAGGTGGTAGTGTTTAGGCAGGAGATGGTGGATTCTGTTTTTTCTTTGGTGATTGTTTCGAATGTGCTCCAGTCTGTGTCTATGGAAGTAGGGCGGGTTGTTGTCTCTGCATTCAGTTGTGGATTTTGTGGTTGTTGAAGCTGCTTGCATTGGTGTGCTAGTAGTCCTGGCGGGATGTTCAGTAGCTGGTTGGAGTGGTTGGGTGCTTTTGTTAGCTTCTTGACAATCTCGAAGAGCTCACGTGGTTTGTTTATTGAGGTGTTTATGATCTTCGAGTGGTAGGTCCTTTTTGCTTTAATCGGTTTCTGTGTGGTAAGCGTCTAGTTTACACATGTATTTTGCTTTATCATCCTCTTTATGGGTCTTTCTCCATTTTCTCTCTGCTCTTCTGAGTTGGGTCTTTAGTCTCCGTAGGTTGGGGGTGAACCATCGGGCTTTTGTTGAGGTATGTCTGGTTTTGGTGCTGTTTGCTATTGCACAGGATGCAGAGGAGATCGTAGTATTCCAGTTGTGGATTAGGTCATCGATACTGGTCGAGCTTGTTTGGAGTTTAGGTAGTATTTGCACCAGGAAATCCTCTTTGATGAATGGTTTAAATCTTCTTGTATGTTGTTTGTTTTCTTTGACGCTGGTGTGCTGGTAGATGTGGGAGATGTTGATGAGATAGTGGTCTGACCATGGTACACATGTGATCTCTGGGATTTTGTATGAGGTGGCGTTTTGGGAGTTCAGGAATGAGGTCAAGTGTGTTCCCTTTTTCGTGTGTTGGTTCGTGTATGATCTGGGTCAAGCTCATTGCTTCCATGGCATTGATGAAGGCTTTGGCATATTTGTCTTGGAGTGTTGGGAGGTTGAAGTCTCCGAGGATTAGTTGCTCTTTTGTGGAGATGGCGCTCTCTGATATGTGTTGTAATATGCCTGATAGGTCGGTGCTTGGGGTGGGCGCTCGATAGATTAGGCATCTGGAGAGGTGCTTGTTGGTGAGGGTGAGTATGTCCGCTTCATTGGTTGTTTCTGAGGCGGAGGTTGGCTTTCGCAATGATGGCTACTCCTCCTCCTCTAGTGTGGGCTCGAGCAGTGATGAAGACTGTATCCATTTGGTGTTAGTTGGTTTTTGAAAGTTGCTCCCACTGCCCCAATTGGGCAGGAGCTTCTGAGCGGGAGGATTTCCCGCTCAGGCGCTCTACCCTGATCAGGGAGAGCTCCCCCCGATCGGGGTAGAGCGCTTGAGCATCCTTCTAAGCCAGGATATGTGGAGTATGATCTTAGTCTCTCAAATTTACTGGTAATGCTCGGCATAGGACTTGCATCGTGCCAAAGAGTTTGTAAGATGCAACAGGTATGGGTAATTTGTCAAGACGTGCTTGGAAATTCTTCTTTATCAAGCCTGTGGCTCCCAGTACAATAGGAAATATTTCTGTGTATTTCTGACACATTTTCTTGGTCTCTGACTGCATTTCTTGGTAACTTCATGTTCTTATTTATTTATTTATTTAACACTTATTTATATACCGCATCTTCCAGCGATCAGTTGCGGTGTACAATCAACAACAGTCAACAATGCAGAGCTTGTTTTACATAGAACAATGATAACTTTTTACATAGAACATCTTAACTTACACAACAACGGGTTTAAAAACTAAGCGGAATAATTCAATAATTCAACTAAGACAGATTGTGTAACAGTTAAAACAAAAGTACTGTCCCTATAACATAGGCAGATTATGACAGTTGTAACTATATACAGATTATGACAGTTGTAACTATATACAAGTAGAATTTCAATGCATAAGAGTGGAGTGATTATACATTTAAGTTTTGTATGTATTGTTTGTAGTAGGGAGTATAAACTTGATTTTGGGCAGGTTCGTGTTTAGCCTTTATCTAAGTTGAGTGGAAGGTTTTCCATGGTATTATAGTGTTTAGTGAATAAGTATGTTTTCAATTTTTTTCTGAATTCTGTTATCTCTGTTAGTGATCGTAAGTCCTCTGGTAATGAGTTCCAGACTGTTGGGGCTATGTGGGAAAAGGCTCTATTATTTGTTAATTTGTGAGTTCTTATATATTCTTTCGGCATTTTAAGTTTATTTGATTGTCCTTTTCTATGAGTGGGCTTAGGTGGTTCTTCTACCTCTCCACACAATTCACAGAATAATCAATCAGAACAGACAGAGGACTGGGTTGAGAACCACTGCTGTAAACCATCTTGTCAGTAATACACATCGGTTGCGAGGGTGAGATGATGCTGCAGCACCTGAAAAGGACAGTCTTCAGTTAGGCTGGATGGGGTGCTCCAACACTGTAGGTTCTAGTGGAGATTTCATAACAGTTCCCCGATATGGGAATTTTCCTGTGTAGAGACTGGGTATGTTAATTCCATTTCAACCTGAGGTGCCATTGCAGGGGTTGCATATAGAGCTTTGCTAGCAACACAACCTGGACCGAAGCTGCCATATGGCCCAACAACTGAAGGAGAATGTGAGCAGAGTGAACTCAAAGATGTTTCAAATTATTACCGAGGCACAGAAGGACCAGGATTGTCACTTGGAAGGTATGCTCTGCCAACCACAGTGTTTATCAGTGCACCGATGAAGCAAAAACCTTGTTGAGGCTCCACTTCAGACTTTTGGGCGTTTTCTACTCCTCCTCCTCATTTGTACAGAGCTACAAGGCACATGTTACTATGAACCCTGTTGCCTGCAGCGCGTCTATGGTAGCCTGTGCTGCACGGCATGCCTTTGCCTTGGATGAGGCAGAGATGAGCTAGTTGTCGAGGTTGGGATAAATGTGGTGGCCCTGATGCTGGTGTGCAGTAACCACAGCTAGGCACTCTGTGAAGACATGTGGTGCAGCCAAGAGGCCAAAAGGAAGAACCTGGTATTGATAGTTTTATTTATTTTATTTGTGTGTTTTTTATACCGCTATTTCAGGTAATCATAGTAGTTTACAGATGAACATATACATAAAACATAATGGTCGTCAAACTCAAAGCAAAGATATTTCCAATGCAGAGAGTAGACGGGGATGTAGGTGCAGGTGTCCTTCAGGTCCAGGGAGGCTAGCCAATTGTTGTGATGTAGCAGAGGGAGTTCTTTTTGAATTTCTCCCACTTGATAAAACTGTTGAGGTTGCGCGGATTGAGGATGGGGCGCAGTCGACCTGTTTTTTTCGGGATGAGGAAAAAACGGGAATAAAAATCCCAATCATGCTGTTCATGAGGAACTGGCACTATCACCCGATTTTAAGCAAGAGATACTGGAGCTCCTGCACAATATATAGATGCTGATCTAGAACAGGCTTTGTACTAGTGAGGGGTGGGCTGGAAGACATTTTGAAAAATCAATCTTGTATCATCCATGAACTATGTTGAAAACCCAGTGATCGATGGTTATGGATTGCCAGGTCTCCCTGAAGTGTTGAATCCTGTCGCCTACCAGTAGGTAGTCAAAAACTGGGATTTGTCTTGGGAGGGGAGCAGAATTAATGGATTTCACTTCCTTTATCTTTGTCAAGAGCATTCTGTATAAGCAGGGCTGGTTAGACACTGAAGTTGTTGCCGAGGGCAGGGCTGAAATTACTGGCAAGAGTAGAATTGTTGGAAATACTAATAATGGTATGCCCTCCGGAATGGAGACAGCTGTAATCCATGAGTTTGTGATGTAGGCTCTGCCAATTGGGCTGCTAGCTCTCTGACCAAGGAGGAATGGTCCTTGACCTCTGAAACAGTTTTGTACCTTGGAGCCCAAAAGGCTACCCCCTTGGCATGGGGCATCTGCTAAGCAGTCAGAGGTCCTCGAAGTCCAGACAACCCACAGACAGGCACTGCGCCTGGTGGAAATGGCCATGATGGAGGATCGTGCCACAGAGTCAAACATATCATACATGATGTGAATGATGTGATAGAGGGCTTCATGAAGGTTAGATAGCAATTAAGCCTGGTTTCTGCTGGTACGACATATTGGTCATCGATTTTTAGGAGATTGTCATGATGATAGTATAGGATCTGGAGCTGGTGCACAAGAATTAGCATTGCTAGGAAGTCACTCTGATAGGACTTCTGACCCCAATGATGTCTTTGCTCCTTTCCTGGCGGTGTTTGGAAGCCCGACTCTGCTCTTAGATTATTTTGAGAACCACCTCTGAGATGACAGATTGATGGGGCTACTGTTGGTGTTGAAAACCAGGAGTAGGGAGTACTTTGTACTTATGGTCTAAATGTTGAGAGGCTGCACATACTGATGTCTGGTTCTTCCAAATGGATCTCTGAAGATTCTGAAGGATGAAGTGGACTAGCAAGACTATGACCTTTTTGGGAGCACTGCAAGCCCTGAAAATAGACTGAAAGTCTTTTATTCATGGTTGCCTGAGAATTGCTTAGAGCAAGGACCCGTGATATCTTTTGCAGAAATTCTGGGTATGAGTAATTTTCTGGTGTTTGTCAGAGCCTTACTCTGAAGGAGGGGGTGAGGTGTTCTCTGCTACATGCGAGTGCATGGCATGAGAGTACAGAGCACTCAAAAAAAATAGGTGTCATCTTCAATTGGTGGTGAGAACCTACAATCCACATGGGAGGGGACTCTGGGCAATGGAGTTGCCATGAAGCACCATTTAATTGGGGGGTGCTTGTGAGGCTGGGGCCCCCCCACAGTGGGCGTAGCCTGGGAGATGGTCAAAATATCCTGCACAAATTTCTGTAAATAGAGTTATGAGGGAAGAATTCTGCATGGTTTTCCCTAGAGTTTGCAAAGGGGATCTCTCGGGGGATAATGTAGGCATGGCAGGCTCCTGATGTTTTGGTATTGTTTGCAGGGACTCCCAAGGCCTTCCAGATCTCTTTGGGGCTGATGCTTGGGGGTCTTACCTTAAGACATTCTGGCAGGTCCCCTCAGGTGATGGTGCAGCCTGCTGGTGCTTGTGATGCTTTGATTTGCACCTGCTTTTCCTCCAAAAGACCCTAATGCTGCAGCAGTCTGGAAAAAACATGCAGGAACTGGGGGAGAGGAGGTAGAGCCATGGGCCTGATTCTGAATGCTCTGGGGAAAGATCAAAGCTGGTGCCGGTAGGTAGTCTATCTCCTGTCACACAACTGTCTCAGAAGCTTCAGATTGTGGCTAGTCTGGGCCCGATGGAAACAGGGTAGAGGAAGGAGGATTGCTGCAGCATCGTGGGCATTGAACACCTGCAGGGAGGTCATTTTACCCATGCTGGTGTTCCTCCTGTTACTGTGCTTTTATTTATATACTTTTTTTTTGAATTGGCACATGGAAGCAGCACGCCTCCAAAAGAACGGCACATTGAAGAGGTGGGGGGGGGGGGGCTACTGCTGACAAATGACAAGTGCAATCGCAATGCCCAAGTCTTCTTTTCCTCCCTTTCTTTTTTTTTTTTGGCAGCAGTGGTAGAGCCACAGAACGGCAAAGTATTGAATCACTTGACATCGCTGACAGTTGGAATATGCCAAGAGGCTGGGAGAAGGGAAGAGCCATGGCAACTAGACTGCAGTCAAAGTGAAAAATGAAGTAATGGCAGGACTACTGGGCAAGAAGGAGCACACACATGCCCAAAGAAACCTAAAAGACCTCTGAGCGGGGAAGAGCCTGACACAAAGACATCAGAGACATTACCTATTGAGTGTGCCTGCATTCCCAGTGCTTATCTGAGGAGAAATAGGGGGATTCAAGTCACAAGAATCAAAAGCACATGCTCACCATCAGTATTGCTGGCTTTTAGATGCTTAGCTCGTTACTGCTGGAAAGAAAATAAGGAAGGGGGAGATGGGAAACATGGGCAGGGAAATTATGGGAGACAAGGTTTGTTTGCTCTTATTTGGCTCCTAAAAATTCCTGCAGACACCTAGGAATTCTGAATATCTTCCCGAGTACCAACAATAAAAAAAAAAAATACACAAATCTGTAAAGAAATTTAATGAGCAACCTCTATTATCTGCAGCTTTTTTGCAATGACCTCTGGACTAGTGTCTTCCTGTGCACCAATACATGCGCTAACTCCATACCTTATCACAAAGCAAAATTAACCATCACCGATTTAACCAATGGCTGCATATGCTTACCTGTACAAAGCATCATCAATTTCCATAGAATCAGTAGCCATGATGCAATAAGACACAGTCTACCTGCATTTTAAAAGAGAAAATTCATTACTATAATTTCCCTTTTTATAATGGTGCTCTAAATCAGGATTTCTTCTAGTGATGCACAAGATGCTACAAAATGTTACACAGAAAGGGATGTCAAGTTTGTTTGTTTTTTTAATTTATATATTTATTAAATTTTAAAGTTACAATAAGCAAGAAAAGTAAATTCATCAAATTAGACTGCAGTCAAAGTGAAAAATTAAGTAATGGCAGGACTACTGGGCAGAAAGGAGCACACGCAGGAAAACAAACATCAAGAAACAGCAAAGAATTTACACAAGCCCACATTACGAAAGACGATCGAGAATACACGGAGGTAAAAAAAATATATATATATATATATAGACAGACAGACAGATAGATATAAATATACACACACAACCCCTTTTAAAACACCCAGACAAATAAAGAAAAACATCTCAAAGAAAAACTACTTATCCAAAAGAAATGGCTCAAGGTGGGAAGCCTCAACAAATACATAACTGTTGCCAGAAAGCATTACCAAGCACTTACAGGGAAAGTAAAATGTTCCTCCAAGAGCCAGTACCTTAGGTTTCAACTGTAGAAAAGCTTTACGCCGGGCCCGAGTAGCACAAGCAATGTCAGGAAATATCATCAATGGCTGCCCACAAAAAGAAGTAGTCTTCTTTAAGAAATACAACTTCATAATACTAGTGGTTGCAGTGGTAGGAAGCATAAACTCACGTGTCTGGACTGGGCTGGAGGGATGATGAGAAAGATGCTGTTTGCAAGTAAGGCCAAGTCATCCATGCCGGAAATAATACATATTATTGGTCGATTTGGTAGCTCATTTGAACTCAAAATTAACTATAGTAAGTCTGAGGCCCTTGATCTCTTGAGGCAGCATCGGGGTCAATAGATTAGAGACTTTCCATTGTTATGGGTGAAAGATGCTATGAAATATTTGTGCATTCATCTTAGCAGGATTCCAACTTATGTATAAAAGGAATACTGTAGAGAAGATGGAACAAAGTCTTTGTTAAAAATGGCAAGAACTGCCCCTTTCTTTGATGGGCTGGGTGGTATTAGTAAAGATGGGTTTTAATACCAAAATTTTTCCAATTTGGATTAAAAATGTTGATGAGAAACAGTTTTAAGGGAATAATATGGAGGTTTATATGGCAAGCAAAACAGCCTAGAATAGGTTATCAAAAGGCTAGTTTTAAATAAAAACAATGGGGGTTAAAGCTGCCAAACCTTAGGTCAGTGGATCTCAACCCAGTTCTGGGGCACACCTAGACCAGTCATGTTTTCAGGATTCCCACAATGAATATGCATGAGATCAGATTTTCATGTAGTCTCATGCATATTCATTGTGGGAATCCTGAAAACCCGACTGGCCTAGGGTTGCCCCAAGGACTAGGTTGAGAGCCACTGACCTAAGGTGGTATAATGAAAAAACGCAAATGGAGCACTATAAAATTTGTCCCAAAGCCTTATACATTTATGAATTTACTATGTGGACAGCAGATGCAAAAAGGTTTAGGAGAAAGATGGGGATACAAATTGTTATGTCTCCATTTTACACAGCACAGAAATGGCAGACTGTTAAGGGTGGTAGAACGGCTAAAGTTTCATGTTTTATAACCCTGAATTTGAACCTGGTTTGGGTAATTCCAAATTTTGAAAAAAAAGGGTTAAAATCATTTATTAGAGTTGAATGAAGGAAAATTCCCCTCCTTTGAGCACATTAAACTTCAATGGAACTTACCCTTTCTTATAATGTTTACAAATTAGACATTATAACAATACTCTGAAACAAGCCCTCATAGGACTAACTCCCATTGACTTTAGAAACGTTTATGCATAAGTGCAACCTAGATATTATACCCTATCTCAGTGGTACAAAATTGGAGGGGCTATGAGGAGTGAAGACTATTTAGATAGTTTAGCAGAAATGACTCAAAAAGAAGGTTTGGATAAAGACACTGCGCAAGGAATTTAGCCGTTTCCTGACCAAACTCATCAACCTCTCCTTCTCTACAGGATCATTTCCACGAAGCCTGAAGCAAATATCCATTAGACCACTCCTGAAAAACTGCAAACTCGACCCCCAGAAAGTGGATTATTACAGGCCAATCTCTAGCATCCCACTAATGGCTAAAATAATTGAAAAGCTCGTCCCACAACAAATTCAGCACCATATTGAGACCACCGCCCCCTTAGAACCATGCCAACATGGTTTCAGAGAATCGCATGGCGTTGAGACGCTCCTGATCACTCTCTTCAACACTCTAATCACTGGCTTGGACAACAGCAGACGAGGATACGCCCTAATCTTCTTGGACACTGCTGCAGCATTTGACTCAGTCGACCATGATCTGCTCATGGGGTGCCTGGCAGAGAAAGGGATCCAGGACAAGGCCTTAAGATGGTGCAAATCATACCTCTGACAGATGGCAGCATGTACGGACCAGCCCTACGACCTCCAAACTATTCCAACAAAAACAGGGGGTTCCACAGGGATCCTCCCTCTCGATGCTGTTTTTCAACATATATATGCAGCCCATCTGCGCACTTACCCGCTCCTTCGGCATCTCATGCCTTATATACGCTGATGACGTGTTACTCTACATGCCATTTTCAACCGACCAGTCGGATTTCTCCCCACTAACCACCTGCTTCAATGCTATCACCGACTAGCTCCACACCCAGAACCTCAGAATAAATTTCAAGAAAACTGAGGCACTATTCATCATCAGGGACCAAACATTCGTTCCTCCAGCAGCACTAAAAGTAAGATGCGCCGAGCTCCAGAGCAAGCCCACAATCTGCTACTTTGGGGTAACACTTGACCAACAGCTGGATATGAAAGCCCATATAAACACCGTCAAAGTAGTATACCACAAAATACGGACAATCCGGCACCTACGACCTCTCCTGGAACCAAACGACTTCAGGACAATCTACCAAGCATTGGTAATCCCTCACTTCGACTATGCTAACGACATCCTACAGGGATTACCGAAAAACACACTGAATCCACTGCAGCTGGCAATGAACGCTGCAGCCAGAATATTACATGGTGCCGCCAGGAGAGACCACATAGCACCAATCTTGAAGTACCTCCACTGGCTGCCGGTCCACTGCAGACTCACCTTCAAAATCCTACTACTGACCTTCAAAGTCATCAACAGTCTCACCTCCTCCTCCATCAAAGACCTCATTATCCCCACTCCCCCAAACAGAGCCAGAAGATCAGCCATAGCCAATACCCTAAGTATCCCTAGCAAGATCACGAAGTGCTCACAAGCAACAAGAAATAGAGCCTTTGTGTTCTATGCCCCCACGTGTTGGAATGCCCTCCCACCTGGCCTCCGGGCCATTACAGATCTCACCCAGTTCAGGAAGGCACTGAAACACCACCTTCTCCTGCTGCATTATTCCCATAATGAAAACACACAACAGCTACCCATCCGCAACCACCAAAGCAGTCACTCCAACCCACCTGCAACACATAGCCCCAGCCCTGCACGGTAGCACTACTCGACACCCCGGCAGGAGCATGTATATATAGTCACATAATGTGTAAATAGACGCTAGGCAGTCCGGTCACTGACCCGACTGCCTAGCCTGGAGCATGTACATAGTTATCCCAGTTAGCCCAAATTAAATAACCCTGTTCTCTGTAAGACCAGTACTGGCGCTGCCTGTAACTGTTCAATCAGCTGTTACTGTAAACCGAGCTGATTTTAAAAAGCACAGTTTAGAAAAGACTGTAAATAAATAAAATTTCACAAATGACTCCATGTTAGTTTATAGGAAACACAATATAAGAAATTACATAAGGCATATATACAACTTGAGAAATAGGAACAAATATGCACTTATGGGAGGCTAATTTGTGTACGAGATGTAAACTTAGGAAAGTACAAATGTGCTTTTTTGGGAGTGCAACAAACAGAGATTTGTGGACACGAGTGTCATCCGCTACAGAAGAGATAACCAGGTAAAAATTGGACATCTCTTTATTAGCAGACATTTACCCCTTGGATGATAAAAAGATGTCCAAGATGAGACAAAAGTTTGTGCTGGCCTTACTTCTAGTGAGGAAGATAATACTTTGGTGTTGGCCAAGTACAGAAAGCCCAGATTACCTGGAGTGGGTGAACCTAATGAAGGAAATAAAAGTGTTTGAATTGCAAGACTGAGAAGAAAAATACACCTGTGTGGTTGCAGTATAAAGACTTGAGTGTTTTTACTACACAATATTATATAGTTAAAGAACTGAGATGCAATGAAATGCATAAGAGGGAAAGGGAAATAGTGGTTTGAGTGGAGCAAGTAGGTTAAAAATAATTTGGGGAACTGTGATGGGCCTGGATCTTAAATTATTAATAAGAGTACAGCTTCTATGGAAGCATTTTTTTTTGTTTGTTCTTTTGAGAAACGGAATCAATCTTTTCTTTGTTGTCACAGTTTCCTGTTGTTGCTTAAGCTTCTCGGAAGACAAATATGGTCCAACTGGATTTGTGTCAGGGCATTATGAACTTAGAAATGTTCTGGCAGCTCCACAGGTTGACCTTTCCAATGCTTTCACAGTTAGGGGTATTCTGACAGACTGGGAACAGCCAGACGTGGTTCCTCTCCAAAAACACAGAAGTAAGGAGGGGGCTGGTAACTACAGATTAGATTAACCAATCTCAGTAGTAAATTAATGGAATCACTGCTAGAACAGAGGAAAGTGTAAATTAGGCCTTAACTGCTAATAGGCTTTCCTTGAGTACCTCCAGTCCAGTCCCAACCTTTGGGTTCTCATGCCTCACCAGCAGATTGGAGATTGAGCATGTCAAACTTGATGACATCAGCATATATAGGCAGTTGGCACCTCCTACCAGCCCCAGTATCTTAGTGACAAAGCAGACTCACAGGAGCAACAATTAAGAAAAGATATGGAATTCAAAATATCCGTAAACACTTTACACTCCCCCAAAAGAACAGGGAACAGAATCTCTCCCTAATGAAGGAAGCAGCTTACCCCTCACAGTTCATAGAGAAATCGTATGGTGAGAGGCAAGAACACTAAGACTTCTCCACCTGCTGTAAAAAGAACAAGCACCCTCCATGGACGTAAGTCCTTAACTGTGTCTCCAGCTACTCCTTTTGGTTTTTTTTTACTACTTTAATCACAAGGAGAAGAACAGGCACCCCGACAGGAGCCCCTACTCACCAATGGCTTCTGCCTTCCAAACCGCCAGACCTTTCACAAATTGATGGACTTCAGGAACAGGATCACCATTGCTAACTACAGCTGATAAACTGGGAGAGTCCGGGACTGGACTAGAGGTACTCAAGGAAAGTCATTTAGCTGGTAAGGCCTAATTTACCCTCTCTCATCATCCCTCCAGTCCAGTCCCGACCTTTGGGATGTACCATAGCAGTACTAACCTTGGGAGAGACCCGCGAGCCCGGTCTGCAGCATCACCGAAACAAACCTTGCCCCCCCTTCACTGCTTGAATATCCAGATGTTTCACAAAGGAATGTAGCGATGACCAAGTGACCGCCCCACGATGTGGCTTGAGCCCAGGTCAAATGAAATCTTAACTCTTTGGGTAGGACTCTTCGCCATAATAGATGGGTAAAGAAAACCATTCAGCCTTTGACACGGCCTCTCCTTTATGAGGCCCTCCAAACAGGACAGACGGTCTGACTTGCGAAACAGTTCCATCCTCTAAGTACCGCCGTAATGTTCTGCACATGTCCAGGTGCTGGAGGAGCGGGTCACCAGCTGCCTCCCCTGTCCCCGAAAAATACCACCAGAGTGACTGGCTGATTCAGATGAAAAGCCAAGAGCACCTTGGGCAGAAAGGAGGGCACTGGCCGCAAAACCACCTTCTCCTTGGACATGGAGAGAAAGGGTTCACGACAATATCTGAAGCTCCAAAATCCTCTGGGCTGAGCAAATGCCACCAAAAAGATGGTTTTCAATACCAAATCCTTCAGTGTGAAATTACTTAGTAGCTCAAAAGGCGCTTCCATCAGCACAGACAGCATCAGATTAAGGTCCCGAAGAAGAAGGACGCACCTGCCGTACCACTCTAAGAAAAAACGAACAAACGATGTCCGGATGGGCCTCAGAGAAAACCCTTGGACCTTACAGCGGTAGCAGGTAATTGCTGTCACCTGCATCCACAGAAAACATCAAGCCAGTCCTTCGCCAAACCTGCCTGTACAAATGCTAGCACCTCAAGCACGGAAGCAGACAGAGGACCATAACCATGTACCAGGCCTCAAGCACCCTCCACATTTTAAATGTATGAAAACAAAGTGGAGGCTTGCGGGCCCTTCAACAAAGTGGAGATAACTGGATCCGAATAATCCCGCCTCTTCAACCGAATCCTTTCAAGAGCTAGGCCATAAGCGAGAACAGATCCACTTGCGGCATCAGAACCAGCCCCTGCAAGAGGAGTTCCACCCAAGCAGGTAGCAGCCACAAGTGATCCACCGTTAGCTGGACCAAAACTGCATACCACGGCCTCCGTGGCCAATCTGAAGCAATCACAACCACCAGCCTCCGGTGCACCTCTATGCGTTGCACCATACACCTTTTGAGTACCCACAGGAGAAAAACATACAGCAACTTATTTGTGAGCCAACTCTGCACCAGGGCATCCAGTCCTTCCAACATTCGCTCCCTTCATGGATGCAAAGGTCACCATCAGATCCATAAATGGCGGACCTCACCGCTGTATCAACCTCATAAACACAGTCTTGCTGAGCAACCACTCTCCAGGGTCCAGGCGAACCTGACTGAGCTAGTCGGCTGTCACATTCTCCATCCTGGCCACATGTGCCAAAGAGAGCACCTGTGGGTTCTCAGGTCCATTCTTGCTTTCGAGCTGGGCGTTGCCTGTGTCGTACTGACATTTGATGTAAGCCACTGTGGTGGCATTGTCCAAAAACATTCTTATCGCCCTTCCTTGCATAAAGGACTGAAAATCCTGCAGCGCCAGAACACTACTCATTTTCAATTGATTGATGGGCCAAGTACTCTCCTCCAGAGACCAGCAACACTGTGCTATCTGGCTTTGCAATGAGCCCTCCCAGCCAGAGAGACTAGCATTTGTTGTCAACAAAACCCATAGTGCGGTCACCAATGGCATCCTCGCCACTAGCTTCTCCGACTGCAGCCACCACTGGAGCACTATTCGAGCAATTCTCAGACAAGGTAATGGCTCTGAGCAGGTGACGCTGAGCTGAACACCTCTGCAACAATGCCCTCTGTGGGCCCAAGCCCAAAGTCGATCATCAATATCTGCAGATAATGCCATGCCGTTTGAATTTTCAACCCGAGAAACTGCCATACATGCTTCTGCAGGGTGTACATCTGCTCCACCAGCATGGACACCCTGCCCCTGGCTGTTTGAATATGGGCCCCCAGGTACAACAAGTCCTGCGAAGGGCTCAGATGGCTTTTAGCAAAATTGACCACCCAGTTGAGGCTTTGTAGAAATTTGATGACCCTTGCTATAGCTCGCTTGCTTTCTTCTGTGGACTTCACTTGAATTAGCCAATCGTCCAGGAAAGGATGCACTAGAAACCCTTCCTGGCAGAGTGGCCGCAACCACAACCATGACCTTGGTGAGTGTGCGGGGAGCAGATGCCAGGCTGAAAGGCAACACTCGAAACTCGAAATGAAGCCGTTTCGCACCACGAATCACAGAAACTGCTGAGGTGCAGCCCGAATCAGAATATGCAAGTAGGCTTCTATGAGATCGAGTGACATCAGGAACGCCCCTTCCCTGATGGCCACTTTGACTGACTGGAGTGTCTCCATTCAAAAACATGGCACCCTCAGACATCGATTTACATGCTTAAGGTCCAAAATGGACATTCTTCTTGGGGACCATGAAATAAATGGAGTATCGACCATAGCTGCACTGGTCGCAGGGCACCTCCACCAACTCCTGCAGCCATCTTAGGGTGTCCCATATGGCCTAGACCTTGCAGGGCGCTTTGCAGGCGGATCGGACAAAGTCCTTCATTATAGGGTGGGCATACTCCAGGGTGTACCCCTCTGATGATTTCCAATACCCACTGAAAAGAGGTGATCCGAGCCCAGGCAGGGTAAAAGGCCCACAGCAGACCTGCCACGGGTGCCACCCTCTGCCTCATTGTGTCTTCTTGGCTGAGGAAGAGGAGTAGTAGTAGGAGTAGAACCCCCATAAGGCTTGACCCTGGGAGGGAAATCTACCCTTTTGGTAAGGTGCAAAATGCAACATGTGGAGTCGCCAGTAATCCCTCGGCTATCCCCTTGCCGGCACCAACGAATGCAGCAGCTTCTGTTTATCCTCAGGGAGCCTACCTCTTTTGGACTCCCCCAAATCCTTAAACCAATTTATCTGGAGCCTCCCTGAATAAGCACTTACCCTTAAATGGGAGCTTACTCAACCAGGATTCAGAGGAGACATCCGCTGACCAATTATGCAGTCACAAGTAGTGGTACATGGCCACAACCGATGCCATGCTCTTTGAATGGCCACTAATGAGGACGTAGAAGGCATCTGCCAAGTAAGTCACACCAGACTCCAGCTTAGCCACTTCTGGCGGTGGAGGATGGGCCTTGATAGCACTCTCCAAGTTACCTTGCACCCATCACAAACACACCCTGGCCACAAACGCACCATAGATGGATGCATGAAGGGACAGAGTATTAATACTGAATGCCTGCTTCAGCTTTCTATACTGCACATCCTTCAGTGCAGTATTACCTTCCACCAGAATAGTGGTCATTTTCGCAACTGCCGAGACCACTGCATGCACCCTAACCCTTTGAAGGCCTACTTTAAATTTTTAATCCACATTCTGCAGCTGGGTTAATTTTTGCATATTTCAGGGAAATTGTACCCGTCTTATTCAATATGTTCTAATAGTGATTTTCCTTCTGCTATGGTCATGTATTATATACTATTTGATAGGAATATTTAGTCACAATTTTGGATCCCGAGAGTTTTGGGCTCGGCCTGGAAAGGGTTAAGGGAACATAACATGTCCTTTTCCTGATCCAGTAGTGGATAGAGTCGTCAATCACAAGAAGCGATCGGCGTGTGGAGGTCACAGGTGCCTTTATTATAAATAAATACTAAAAGAACCCCTATGCATTTCGACAGCTGCCTTCTTCAGGGGGTATGCAGCTTAAAGGACAAACCAACAAAAAAGGAAATTAAAATTAAAATTATAATAATTGATAATTAAAATATGAATAATCAAATATTATTAAAAATAATAAATTAATTAATAAACTGCTTATAAAATCAAATACAAATATAATACAAATCAAACACCAAAAAAGTAGTACAATTGAGAATTAAAAACAAACGTGTATTGTCAGACGGCTGCCTGGGTGAGAGAATCTTCACAGTCTTGGCAAGTGCATATATCTATATGATTTGCAAGGGATTGTGGGCAATGTAGTTCATTCACACCAAACACAGCTGCTGACAATAATTTAGTTGTGCTCAAGTGTTAAAGCCAATAAGATATTTATTTATGGGGTTATTTCTCCCAACACAGATATGCTTGGTAGCACATAAATCAGGCTACTTGCTTTAAGTGTTAAACTTGAAAAAAACAAAAATAAGTAAAACATTTAAACTTGTCTGGCAAGTAAAGCAACAGAAATAAGACCTGGTTGGTACAAACTGGTCTTTTCTGTAGGCATTAGCTAATGTTTTCTTAGCATATATCAAACAACAAACCAAACGCTACAAAGAGAAAAAAAACTGTTCTTTTCAGGTTAACTTCTGATAACTTCCCACATAGATTCAGAAGTGATTCTCTCAGAGCTCACAAGCAATTAGGTAAGGCTCAATTGCTAGCAGTTATCCAGCTGAAACCCCTTAGCTGGCTTGCTTTCTACAGCGTGGCTAGAAACCTTACTCAGGAGCTTTTCTGAGTAGATTAAAGAACAAGTTTGTATTTCTTTGTGATGGTTGCTGTACTTTATAACAGAAAATCACCAAAGGAGTTTGGACAGAGAGCAGTCCATATAAACACATTCTTCATCTGCAATCATTCCCCCTTCTTCAACAAGCATGGGTTCAATATCATGGATTGGCACAGATGAATCTCTCAATGGAGCACTTTCAGGAGAATACTTGTTTCCCTGCTGTCTTTCAAGGTTATAGCTAGGGCAGGGGTCTGCAACCTTTAAGACATAAAGAGCCACTTGGACCCGTTTCCGAAGGGAAAAAAAAAAACTGGGAGCCGCAAAACCATTGCGACATTTAAAACAAATCTAACACTGCATATATTGTTTCTTACCTTAATGCTATATATGACCCCCTACTTTTCCTGTTAAAATATAGGTGTTTGGCCTATACTCGCCGTATAAGACTACCCCTCTTCCTTCGCACACCAAAAAAAATACGCCAGAAAATATCACAACAACAAGTAACAATATTTGATTTCAAAATTATGATGATTTTGTAGTCAAATCACTAATATGAAATAAAATTATTTTTTCTACCTTTGTTGTCTGACCAATTTATTCTTTGATCATGCTGGTCCCGATCTGAGGCTTCTGCTTTCCTGTCTTCTCTTAGCTCTCTTTCTGTGGTCTATGGTCCATCTGCCATTTCTTATCTCTTCTTTCGTTTTCTTCACTTCTTTCCATCAGCCTATTTCCAGTCCCAGTAACCCTCCCCAATATCAGCCCCTTTCCAGTCCTCACTCCCAGTACCTTCCAATGTCAACTTGCATTCCCATGATTGCCACTGGTGTCCATTTCCTTCCAATCCCCCTCCTTCCCCACTGACCAGTCCCTTCTAGTACAAATACCATGGCAGCCTTAGCCCCCAGTTATCTTCCAGGGCCAGCAGCTCTATCCGCCCCTCCCCACAATCAGCCCATGCCCATTCAAAGCCCCCCAATCAGCTCGCTTCCAGTGCTAATCCCCCCTCACCCCCCTTACCAGTGCTAGCCTCCCCTAATCAGCCCAATACCAGTCCTACCCCCCATCAGCTCATTACCAGTCCTAGCCTCCCCTAATCAGCTCATTTCCAGTGCTAGTCCCCTCAACCCCATTACCAGTGCTCCATCCCTCCATGTCAGCCCCCTCCATGTCAGCCCCCTCCCTCCCTCCATATCAGCTCCCTCCCTCCATGTCAGCCCCCTCCATCCCTCCATGTCAGCCCCCTCCCTCCATCCATATCAGCCCCCTCCCTCCCTGTCAGCGCCCTCCATCCCTCCATGTCTGCCCCCCTCCCTCCTTCCATATCAGCTCCCTCCCTCCATGTCAGCCCCCTCCATCCCCCCATGTCAGCCCCCTCCATCCCTCCATGTCAGCCCCCCTCCCTCCATCCATATCAGCTCCCTCCCTCCATGTCAGCCCCTCCTCCCTCCATCCATCCATGTCAGCCCCCCTCCCTCCATCCATGTCAGCCCCCCTCCCTCCATGTCAGCCCCCCTCCCTCCATCCATATCAGCTCCCTCCCTCCATGTCAGCCCCCCTCCCTCCATATCAGCTCCCTCCCTCCATGTCGCCCCCTCCATCCCTCCATGTCAGCCCCCCTCCCTCCATCCATCCATATCAGCTCCCTCCCTCCATGTCAGCCCCTCCTCCCTCCATCCATCCATCCATGTCAGCCCCCCTCCCTCCATCCATATCTGCTACCTCCCTCCATGTGAGCACCCGCTCCCTCCTTCCATCCATCCATATCAGCCCCCCTCCCTCCATCCATATCTGTTCCCTCCCTCCATGTCAGCCCCCTCCCTCCATCCCTATCAGCTCCCTCCCTCCATGTCAGCCCCCCTCCCTCCATCCATCCATATCTGCTCCCTCCCTCCATGTCAGCCCCCCTCCCTCCATCCATCCATATCTTCTCCCTCCCTCCATGTCAGCCCCTCCCTCCATCCATATCAGCTCCCTCCCTCCCTCCATGTCAGCCCCCCTCCCTCCATCCATCCATATCTGCTCCCTCCCTCCATGTCAGCCCCCCTCCCTCCATCCATCCATATCTGCTCCCTCCCTCCATGTCAGCCCCCCTCCCTCCATGTCAGCCCCCCTCCCTCCATCCATCCATATATGCTCCCTCCCTCCATGTCAGCCCCTCTCCCTCCATCCATCCATATCTGCTCCCTCCCTCCATGTCAGCCCCCCACCCTCCATCCATCCATATCGGCTCCCTCCCTCCATGTCAGCCCCCCTCCCTCCATGTCAGCCCCCCTCCCTCCCTCCATGTCAGCTCCCCTCCCTTCTTCTGCAGCCGCGGCTCCCTGCCTCTTACGGAACCGCGGCTGTGCTTTTAAAATCATCTCGGAGCCCTTCCTGTCTTGACGGGCTCCGTGCAGCATTGTCCCGCCTCCAAACTTCCTTTAGAGACGGGACAATGCTGCACGGAGCCCGTCAAGACAGGAAGGGCTCCGTGATGATTTTAAAAGCACAGCCGCGGTTCCCTAAGAGGCAGGGAGCCGCGGCTGGCTGCAGAAGCAGGGAGGGAGCTTACAACACCATTGCCTGTCACCGGGCGGGCAGTGTGCTCCGGAGCCGCGGCAAAGGTGAGAAAGAGCCGCATGCGGCTCCGGAGCCGCGGGTTGCCGACCCCTGAGCTAGGGCATAGATCAGTGTTCATACCTGAGCTTCCATTGCTGTTAGAGTTTCTCTCTATATAGCCTGGCCAGTATGTAGTCCAGTTCTTATGTCCAGCCTTCCAATCCAGATCCCTGGACACTGGATCTCTCTTCACATACCTTCTGGCACGGGTCTTAGGGTCCCTTCCACGTGCAGCCGTCTCTCTCACAGGTACCGTCTGGAGATTCCTAGCTCTGCAGCACCATTCCTCTGGCTTTCCCCAGTCCAATGGTGTATGCTGGCCCTTGGAATGCCTCCCAGTATACGTACTGCTCTGGACTCTTCTAGACCTCTCAAAGGCTTTTCTCCTCTTTCTTCCAAAGGGTTTCTTTCCCTCTCTGTCCGTCCGGTTTGGCTTCTGCTTCTGATGATCCTTCAGATGAAACTGATGATCAAGCTCAAGCTGATTCTCAGGATAATGAGGATGATTCTCTGTAGAATAAACTCTACCTTTATTCTGCTTAGATGAGTGCTCCTCCCTAACACAACGCAGCTGTGCTGAATCAGGCCCTGCCCTTTGAGATGAGTGCTTAGGGATTACCTCATAGCCCTCCTGATTGAACACACGTTTCCCCACTTCAGCTCCTCTAATGGCTGTTGGAAACCTGGTGCATTCTGGGACTGGTAGTCTTTTATGGGAAAATTCTGTTTTCTTATTTCTACCAGAACTGACAGGTTGCTTGTTCAGAGTCACTTCACCTTTTCTATAGCTCCTTCCTGAGCTATGATAAGCTTCCTTATCACAGTATCTGTTAACTTATACCACATTAAAAACATAGGGCAGAGGGTAGTGGAACGAATGTGTATGTAAGAGATGAGATTAAAAAAAAAAAAGACAAGTTCTATTACATTAACTTGTTTATTTACGTTTTCAGACAAATTACAACAACAAAAAGAAGTTTCAACTAAAATGATACAACTCTTTAAACACAAGAGCAAAAAAAACCTAAGGCCTTAACAGCCTACCCCAACATTAACCCTCCCCTTATCATGCCATCATCATAAAAAGAGGCTATAAAAAAAAAAAAAAAAAAAGAGGCTTGCAAGGACTATGGCACCATCAAAGCTGCCCTATACCATGAGCAAACATGATTAATTACCCCTTAATTTACACTATAATGTGCTTTTGAAATATAACCATGTAGGGGTTTCCATTTAAGCAAGGTAGAAGGCATGGGAGTTGTACCATAACGTGGCATTTGCTCATATTTACAACATAAACATAGACGATTTGTGCCAGTTAAGATCTGCCGTATGTTTCCAACTGGCAATTACGAGATGCAGCGCCACTCCCAACAAAGTCAAATAGGAAATGACAATCCCTCTCTAAGGACGAGATGCCAATTGTTGACCGAAAAACTATAAAAGACCAAGAGAGAGTGGCCCTGAATCCCAAGACCTCTTGGATTCAGTTCCAAATCGAAATCCAATAGGACTGAACGTTAGGGCAGACATATACCACATGCCTTAAAGTGCCAACATCCCTCTGACAAGACCAACACTCATTTCCAACTGACTTATCCCACTTAGAAACCTTTATCAGAGTAAAATGAGCTCTGTGTGCAAAGTATAGTGATTGAGAGACAGAAGCAGACAGACTGATTAGTTTACCCCAAAATTTCACCCACACTTCCAGAGAAAAAGTCTCCCCAGTATCATGCTCCCATATCCGCTGAGCGCCAATGGACTATGGGGTGGGGCGATGGGCAACCAATTTATAGTAATAAGAAGCCACCCCTGAAGCCTGTTGGGCTGTATCTATGATATTCAGTAACCCCCATTCTTCTGGTAAAGATTTAATATCAATAAGGGATTTCTCTATGCAATGTCTCAGCTGAATCCACTGAAAGTATAAGAAATTAGGCAAGTCAAATTCACGCTGTAGACATACAAAAGGCTTCCAATATCAATTGCCCTATAGATCAAATGCCCCTGCTAAACCATTGTTTCCATGCAAACGGACTTCCATGAGTTTTTTTAAAAAAAAAAGGACTGTACCAAATGGGAATAAGCTTTGATAAGCATTTCTCCCGAGGAATTACCCTCGCTAGCTGCTGGAAAGCCCTCTGGGTGTCTGTTATAACCCTATGAAACTTCAACCTCTCAGATGACACCATGCCAGGGAGGATGCTTGAGGGGAACGGAGCAGTCAATCTCTCTTCCAAATCAAGCCACACTGGGCGTTGCCCCTTGTCCCCCTCAATCCATCTTGAACCCTGCTTTAGCAGAAAAGCGCAGTGGTAGGCCTGAAAATCAGGGAAGTTCACCCCTCCCCCCCTCTTTTTTGGACTTAAGCTTCCTAAGGGCAATTCTAGGCGGTTTATTTTTCCATAGAAATTGGACAAGAGTCCTTCCAACTTGCCAGTTTTTCTTTAGAGTAAAACATATCAACATTTCTCGCACATAATTAACCTTAAAAGTAATAGTCATTTTTATCGCTTCAAGACGACCCCACCAAGAAAGATAGACCAGCGACCATTTCGCAGTCATATTTCGTACCATGGAAAGGAGCGCCCCTTCATTATATTGCAGAGTTTCACTAAGTGGGTGACAATAGTGAACTCCTAAGTACTTCACCATTTTGGGTTCCCACACAAAAGGGTAGTCTTCCAAATCCGCACTACAAACTCGTGAATTTAAAGGGAACGCTACAGACTTTGAACAATTAATTTTATAACCTGATAATCCTGAGTATTGATCTATCAACTCTAGCACAGCCGGAATTGAACTGGGCGTGGTGAACAGCAGTAGATCATCAGCGTAAGCAGAAAGAGTAGTTACTCACCTGTAACAGGTGTTCTCCAGGAGCAGCAGGAATCAGTCCTCAGATATGGGTGACGTCGGCGTCGACGGAGCCCCCATGCGGAGCATTTCCCCAGCTTTCAAAGAAAGCCTTTGGGAATGCAGGCACGCATGCGTGGTCCCCTTCCCGCCCAAAGGTGCCATCTTGCTCAGTCAAATGACATAGCTAAAAGACAGCACAAAAAAGAAAATGAACTATACACAACTGCAACTCCAAGGGGAGGAGGGAGGGTCGTGAGGACCGATTCCTGCTGCTCCTGGAGAACACCTGTTACAGGTAAGTAACTACTCTTTCTCCAGGACCAAGCAGGAAGTCAGTCCTCACATATGGGTGACTCCCTAGCTCTGGGCTACCAGGAACCCAGGCTGAAAAATAGAGCTCCCTCTAGAGCCCCAGCAACAGTGAGAGAATCTTCTCTGAGACCACACCTGAACGGTAGCCCAACACCAGGGTCGGAGGTTAGGAGTTGCCTAAACCTCAAAGAGATTACGGAGTACCGCTTGCCCAAAAGCACTGTCCCTACGGGACTCCCTCTCAAGGCAGTAGTGGTCCGCAAAAGTCTGGCTTGAAGACCAAGTAGCAGCCCAGCAGATGTCTGCCAACAGAACAGAGCAGAAGTGAGCTACTGATGCGACCTTCGCCCGAACTCGGTGGGCCGTGATTCGACCCTCCAGGGAGAGGCCGGCCGACCTGTACGCCCAGGCGATACAGTCTGCCACCCAGATGGACAACGTACGCTTAGTGACAGGCAACCCCAATTTATTAGGGTCAAAGGAAATGAAGAGCTGAGAAGCCCTTCTATGCCCCTGCGTACGTTCAAGGTAAAAGGACAGCACCCTTCTACGATCCAGGGTATGCAAGACAGTCTCTGCTCTACTGACGTGCGGCCTGGGAAAGAACGTTGGAAGTACCACCTCCTGGTTGAGGTGGAAGGACGACACCACCTTTGGAAGGAACTTAGGATGAGTCCGCAAGACTACCCTGTTCCTATAGAACCTGGTATATGGCCTATCCGAGACCAGGGCCTGAAGTTCACTCACCCGCCTCGCTGAGGTGCGTGCCACAAGGAACAATACCTTCCAGGAGACGAAACGTAAATGGCAGGTTGCCATCGGCTCAAAAAGGTGGGCGAGTCAGTTGCTGCAAGACCACATTGAGATCCCACTCAGGAGCAGGTGGATGAATAGGAGGCTTAAGCAGAAGCAGGCCTCTTAGAAAGCGGGACACCAGAGGGTGGCCTGAGAGAGATTGTCCATCCACCTGCAAGTGGTGAGCTGAGAGGGCACTGAGGTGGACTGAAGCCCTAGGTTGGAAAGGTGGAGCAGGTATTGAAGCACCACCTGGACAGAGCAGGAGAAAGGGTCCTCTTGCTGTTGAGAACACCAAATAGAGAACCTATGCCACTTTAGAGCATAGGCCTTCCTGGTGGAATGTTTCCTGGAGGCCACCACCACCTCTTCAGCCTCCCTAGATAGGCACAAGGGAGCAAGGACTAGCCTTTCAGCAGCCACGCCATCAAATTGAGAGATTTGAGGTTGGGATGCAAAAAGGACCCCTGGTCCTGAGTCAGAAGGTCAGGTTGCAACCCCAGAGGAAGTGGAGTATCCACCGCCAACTGCAGAAGAGGGAACCACGGCTGCCTGGGCCACCTGGGGGCTATCAGGATCACCGTGGCTCGGTCCTGCTGGATTTTGAATAAAGTCCAGGCCAGCAGAGGTGTGGGAGGAAAGGCATACAGCAGGCTCCCTGACCAAGGTATCAGGAATGCATCTGGCGCTGTTCAAGGGATGCGGTTGCCTGGAACAGAACTGGGGTAGTTGCCTGTTGAGCGGACTGGCAAAAAGATCCATGGTCGGAAGACCCCAATTCAGAAAGATCTTTTGCACTACCAGAGGATCCAACTGCCACTCGTGAGGCTGCAGGAGTCTGCTGAGTCTGTCCGCCAGGTAGTTCTCCTGGCCTGGGAGGTAGACTGCCTTGAGGGTCATGCCCTGGGTGACAGCCCAGGAGCAGAGAGCTTGTGCTTCCAGGCATAGAAGTCTGGATCCCGTGCCTCCCTGCTTGTTGAATTAGAACATAGCCACTTGGTTGTCCGTCTGAACTAGGACAGACTGGTGAGACAGGATCTGAGAGAAAGTCCGCAAGGCCAGCCGAATGGCCCTCAATCCCAACAGGTTGATCTGCTGGGCGGCCTCCCATGGAAACCACAGGCCTTGGGTGCAGGCTCCCTGGCAGTGAGCCCCCCAGCCCTGCAGGGAAGCATCGGTTGTCAGTACTTGAGTGTGTGGGGAGGCCTGAAAAGGAACACCCCTGACCAGATTTGGGAGATGCCACCACCAGCGTAAGGAGTCCACCAAGGGTTTGGACACCTTTATTCTGTCCGGCAACTTCCCTGTGGCCTGCAGCCACTTCATCCTGAGGTGCCACTGAGCCGGCCTCATGTGTAGCCGGGCATGTGGGGTGACATGCACTGTGGAAGCCATGTGACCTAAGAGCCGGAGGAAGTTTCTGGCCGAGACCAGAAAGTCTGCCCGAAACTGACCGGCCAACTTCATCAGCCTGTGAGCTCTGTCCACAGGCAAAAAGGCCTTTGCTTGGAGGGTATCCAACCTGGCCCCTATGAATTCCACGTCTTGTGAGGGGAGCAAAGTGGACTTTAGGAAATTTATAACGAACCGCAGGTGCTGAAGCAGGGATATGGTTCTGCAGGTGGCCTGCTTGGCCTCTTGTGGAGACTGGCCTCTGATTAGCCAGTCGTCCTGGTAAGGGAACACAAAGATCCCCTGGTTGCTGAGGTAGGCCGCAACCACCGCCAGGCATTTTGTAAAAACCCTGGGGGCGGAGGTGAGGCCAAAAGGAAGCACTCTGTACTGGACGTGCTGTCCTCCCACCACAAATCTGAGGAATTGTCTGTGGCTTGAATGGATGAGGATGTGAATATAAGCCTCCTTCAGCTCTAAGGAGCATAGCCAATCTCCCTGCTGGAGGTAGGGCAGTAAGATTCCAAGGGTAAGCATCTTGAACTTTTCCCTCTCCAGAAACTTGTTCAGATTCCGCAGGTTGAGGATGGGTCTGAGGCCTCCTGTTCTTTTTAGAACCAGGAAGTACATGGAGTAGAAGCCTTGCCCTTCCAGGTGGTGGGGCACCGGTTCCACCACCTGGTCCCTTAGTAGACCTTCCAACTCCTGAAGGAGTAAGTTTCTGTGCAGAAGGGGTCTTGGAGGCTCCCCTGGAAAGTAGGAGGGGGTATCTGGGCGAAGTGGAGCAAATAGCCCCTTTCAATGATACTTAACACCCAAGTATCCCCTGTGATGGCTGGCCACCTGCCTGCGTACAGGGTCAGCCGACCTCCTGTGCCCTGGAGAGGAGGAGAGGCTATGCTGGCATAGTCAAAAAAACCCTCCCTGCTGAGCAGGAGCCGGAGTAGGAGGCTTGGGGGCCTTCTGCCTACGGGGCCCATGACCCTGCCCCTTGGCCTGCTGGCCCTGTTGGGGAGCTGCAGAGGCCTGGTAGTGAGGGTAGGTTTTATAGGCAGTGGTCTTCCTCAGGTAAAAGGTCTTTTTCCCCCGAGCCCTTCTTTTTCTGAGAAGGGGCAGAGGTCTTCCTGGACAGCCTTGTCCGGGTAAGCGTCTCGGTCTCGAGTTCTGCAGCCTTTTCGGCCATGGGCTTGCCAAAGAGGTTTTCACCTCGGCAAGGGACATCAACCAACTTGTCCTGTACCCACGGCATGAGGTCCGAGGATTGTAGCCAGGCCTGACGGTGTGCACCAATGCTGGCCCCTGCTACTCAGGCCAAAGCCTCAAAAATCCATCGTAGGCTGCTCGAGAGATAAACTTCGAGCACTCTCGAATACCAGAAGAAAAGGACTTGAACCTCTGCAAAGGTTCCTCGGACAGACCAGCAGAGAACCCGGCAATCCCCTTTGCCAGGTCTCGAAGGTACATGCCCATGTACAGCTGGTAGGTCTGGACGCGGCAAGCAAGCATAGAGCCCTGAAAGCACTTTCTACTGAGGGCATCCAGGTTCTGGGCTTCCCTGTCGGGAGGCACCGAGGAGTGCATCTTCTGACTCTTCAGGCGATGCATGGCCGATTCCACCACCATGGAATGGTGCGGTAGCTGTGCCTTTTGAAACCCGGGGCTCTTGCGGACTCGATAGATGGAATTGACCCGCTTGCTTAGAACCGGCATCTAAGCCGGCGCCTCTCACATGCGGAAGAGCAACCGCTCCAGCATAGGAGGAACCGGGACAGTAAAGGCCTCCTTGGGAGGAGAGTCATACTGCAGAGCCTCGAGCTTCTCGGCTCAAGGCTCTTCCTCAGGGTCCGCAGGGAATGCCAGTGGCCTTGGCCATGTCCCGTACGAAATCCGAGAACCTAGCATCCTCCGGGGGGGGACCTTGTCCGAGGCTCGGAGCCCGGTGAGTCCGAAAGGACGCACCGAGTCAGGAAGGTGCCAGGGGACTGCTCCTCCTCCGTCTCCCATGCCGATTCCTCCGAGGAGGAATCGAGCAGCTCTGAGTGGGCGGGCACTGACACCATCCACCCCAATGCCGAGGGAACCGGCGTTGTTGACCTCGGTCCCGAACGGGAGGCCGAGGGTGACCGCGGCCGAGGATCGACTCAAGTTCGCATGGTCTCGAGGATCGGCTCGACCTCCGGGGTCGACTTGGACGTCGATGTCCCGGTGGTCGGGGCAGATGCGCCGGTGAGACCGGCGCTCAGCACCCGCTGCTGCTCCATGAAGGCAGACAATCTGCTCTCCAAGGCCATCAACCTGAGTCCGAGCTCAGGAGACCCAGCAACCTCCGACTTGGGCCCCGACGGCGTCGGGTCCGGCATCGGCTCACCCGGAGGAGGGTCCACGAGGACCATGGTACTCACGTGACTCAGGGCCTCCGACTCTACACGAGGATGCTTGGCAGGCCTCTCCGACTCCGAAGACCCGGGATGGCAATCGGGGCTATGCGACCTGGCCCTCGAGGAGCCAAGAGCGTCCACCGATGCCACCCTCGCGGGTTTCTTCTTCCTTCGGTGCTCCCTCGAGGGGGACTCCCTTTCAGAGGAGCCCTGACGATGCTCGGGGTCAGACTCCCGAGACGTCGAGGCCTATGACGAAGTCCAGACCCGTCCAGAGGCAGACTCTGAGAAGATCCTCTCACGCTGGTGCTGACGGCGCCGCAATGCCTTGGAAGACATTTTGCCACAGGGACTGCAGACCGTAGAATTGTGGTCTGGACCCAGGCACTGGAGGCAGCAGTCGTGTGTGTCGGTAAGAGACATCAGTTTCTTGCACCGATCACACTTCTTAAAGCCACTGGCAGCCACTGGGGGAAAAAGGGCCCCTGCAAGATCAAAAAATTGGGCTGCCAGGGAAAAGAAAAAAGGCGCGAACGCAGTCTCTAAGGACAAAAACTGGTTTACCGAGTCCAGGCGGGAAAGGAACCGATGTCGAACCGATGAAAAACTCGACCCAACGCAGGAAAAATCAACTTTTTTCACGGGTGACAAGGACAGGCGTCCATAGGGCTCCGCGGAAAAAAGCAGACTGAGCAAGATGGCACCTTTGGGCGGGAAGGGGACCGCGCATGCGTGCCTGCATTCCCAAAGGCTTTCTTTGAAAGCTGGGGAAATGTTCCACATGGGGACTCCGTCGACGCTGACGTCACCCTTATGTGAGGACTGACTTCCTGCTTGGTCCTGGAGAAAGCTTAATTTCCATGCCAACCACGAGCACACCTTTAACCGCAGAGCTTTGTCTCCACAGTAGGGCCAAAGGTTTCAAGGCCAGATTAAAAAGGATAGCTGAAAGGGGGCAACCCTGCCGGGTGCCACGCCCTAAGATAAAATCTCTAGACTTAGTCACATTCACTGAAATATTAGCGCTTGGTCTCGCATACATAAGTTTAATTCATTTGAGGAAACCCTCACCAAAACCAAACCACCTCAAGACAGCAAATAAGAACGGCCACTTCAGTCAAACACTTTTTCTGCATCTAATGATAATCCCACCAGTGGGTCCTCTGCTCCTTCTGCACCTTCCAAGACATGACAAAATACTCTGGCACTGTTGGCTGAAGAGCGCCCCTCGGTGAAGCCACATTGATCCGGGTGAACCAAAGATTGAATTAATTTAGAGAGACGACCAGCTAAGGTGGCAGCAAATATTTTATAATCTGCATTTAGTAACGAAATTGGGCAGTAGTTACTAACCATCTGAAGGTCTCTCCCAGGCTTTTCAAGAACTACAATATTTGCAGAGGCGAACGCTCCAGTCTGGGCCTCCGCTTCTAAAAGAAGCCTATAGTATTGTTGAAGATATGGGCCTAGTACTTTGGAAAAGGTTCTATAAAATTCAAGCTGAAGGCCATCTGGTCCGGTAGCCTTGCCCACTTGCATAGAGTCAATAGCCTGGATAATTTCCATGACCGTAATCTGCCTATCTAGACCTGCAGCTGTTTCCTGATCCAACACAGGCCTCTGTGTATTGGCCGTAATCTCTCAAAAGCTTCCTCAGAGAATTCAATCTCTGGGACGTATAACTGAGCATAAAACTGGCAAAAGGTTTCTACAATTTCAGAGTCCTTGACAATCAATTGTTGCACCTGAGGATCTCTCAAAGCAGCAATGCGAGAAGCTTCTTTGTGACTTTTTTTTTTTTTAATTTTTATTTAATACTTTTACAACTTCACACCACCAACATCCTTCATAACATCAATTACAAAACAATCCATCTTAACCCACACTATCTCCCCTCCCCAGCAACCCTCCCACCTGTTACTCCCTTCCCCCTCCCTTCCCCCCCCCCCCCTGCCTCCTTGTGATACGCTGACTAAACATTATCTCCGAACTGGAGATGCAAGCACTACTAGAAAACACTCTTACATGCTAAACATTCCTAAGAATATTTTGACAAAGCTGACACTCGTCCAAATACCACCATTTATCTTTGGCAAAGTTTGCACCGTTGCTTGTTCCTTCTTGCACTCTCTGGGAGTTTTGTATCCCTCTTTGAGGCATCAGTTTATCTTGCATTTTTTCATGTCTCACATACAAACAGCAGGTTCCACCACAACATAACCTCCAATTTTGTTGAGTCCTTCCAACAAGTTACAATCACTTTGATGGCAACACAACTGTCCATTAAGATATAATACCCTTTGAACCCTGTCCCATACCTGAACCCAAAATCTCTGAACATGTGGGCAACTAAATATCATGTGCTTTAAAGTTCCCGGAGCCTCACTGCAGGACCAACATTTGTTACCCGCCTTCGGATCCCACTTAGACAGCCTCACTGGAGTGATATACGCCCGATGAGTCAAGAAAAATAAGGACTGGGTTATTGCCGCCCCTCTTGAGACTCTGCTGACCTGCTCCCATACCCTCTCCCATATTAACTGTGACACAGGAGTCTCGATATCATTTTCCCAAACTTTTCCCAACCCCGACAGCCAAGACGAAGTCCCATCTCTAAGTATAGTGGACTGACTACCTGACCGCTTTAAGAAGGAAAGACTTTAGATATGCATGAAACTTCACTGGACTATTTTTATAAGCTAAGTACAGCGTTTTCGCGCTTTATATATAAAAAAAGGGAACAGGTTGCCTGGTGTGACTGGGACTTCATTTCAGTCGCCTCCAGCCTCTTCCGACAAAAATAGTGTGTTAAAAAACAGGGGATTTACTTGTGGGTTTGGTTTTTGTTTGATTTTATATTTACTGAACCAAGGATTGTTTGTTGTCTCCATCTCTAAGTACAGCATAGAAATTCAAGCTTATCCCTTTCCCCGCTGTGCAAGCTTCTATTATTCCCAAAAGCTTCCACTCTGGGGATAAAGTTTCAGCTGTGATTTTTGCCTTCAATAAACAATGTACTAACTGCAGCCATTGGAAGTTGCATGTGTTGGGGAGATTAAACTCCTGTTGTACCCTCTCAAAAGGCTTCCAATTATGAGCATCCATATGCCACTACCTTGCCAAGATTTCCAAGCTACCACCTTTTGCCCAATTTTAATACGGGTATTAAATCATACCGGCATCTGCAACGAAGGGGGGTCTACAAGACCCAACCTTTGTTCCAGGAGCCTAAAGGCTTCTTGTGTGCTACGAACTATTTGACCAGCCCTGAATACATCTGGCAACGTCATTCCAATTAACAAGGGTACAGGGATAGGTGCAACAATACGTTCCTCTACCTCCAACCACGTTGGCCTCCCCCGTGGCATCTGAAAAAAAAACATTTTGCTCCTTGTTTGAGCTTAAACGCTTGATGATAGTTTTGAAAATCTGGAAGTTGAACCCCTCCAAAACTTTTCTTTGCAGTTAACTTCCTAAATGCAATCCTCGGAGGTTTACCCTGCCACAGAAATAGACTGTTCTTTCTCTAGTTTCTTGTAAAAGTTAACTGGTATAGAGACAGGCAACATCTCCAATATATAATTAATCTTTGGGGCCAATACCATCTTTATGGACTCTACTCTACCCCACCACAATAAGTGTAGGGGAGACCATTGTATCGTAAATTGCTGCACCATTTCCTGTAAGAATTTTATGTTTACCTTCACAGTCTCATCCAAATTATAACTATATCTCACCCCTAAGTACTTAATCGCTTCTGACGTCCAAACAAAAGGAAAAGGCTCGATCATAGCTTTAAATGTCAATTTATTCAATGGGAACGCCGTAGATTTCGACCAATTTATCCGATACCCAGATAACTGGGAATAGTTACCTATTACCTTTAAAATTTCCTCTAATGAGGAGGGGTGTGTAAATAACAGCAGGTCATCCGCATAGGCAGATATTTTGACATGCAAGTCCCGGACCTCCACTCCTGAAATCTCTTTAGAGTGCCGAATCAAAAGGGCCAAAGGTTCTAAGGCAATATTAAACAATAACGGGGATAAGGGGCAGCCTTGCCTCGTGCCCCTCTGAAGGGCGAAAGAAGCTGACATTGTACTGTTTACAAAAATGTAGGCTGTGGGGTTAGTGTATAACACTTCGACTAACCGCATAAATTTGTTTCCGAAGCCAAACCAGTGCATGGTCTGGTACAGAAAAGCCCACTCCAACCGGTCAACGGCCTTTTCTGCATACAACGAGAGGCCTACCAGCGGAGACTCACTACCCTCCGCCATGGCTATGATATTCAATAGAAGCCGAGCATCGTCAGACGTTGACCGGCCTGGAACAAATCCACATTGATCCGGATGAATCAGATCTGGGATAACTTTTACCAGTCTCCGCGCCAGAACCGACGCATACAGTTTATAATCACAATTCAATAAAGAAATTGGCCGATAATTTTCAACTTTGAGGGGTTCCCTACCTACTTTTTCCAAGACAATAATTGTGGCGTCGTTAAAGGAACCAATGGTAGGCAACTGCTCATCAAGCCGAATAAAGTATTCCACCAAATGTGGTATTAACTCTATTTCAAAAAGTTGATAAAATTCAGATGGAATACCATCTGGCCCAGTCGCTTTCCCCTTAGCCATTGCTTTTAACGCCTCCTGAATTTCACAAGTAGACATTCCCTTATCCAAATCTAACACTTGGCATGAGGTGAAGGGTTGGGTGTGGCACATCTGCAAGCAACTTCTGAAAACTATCTACAGCACATTCTGTTTCAGATCCATACAGGTTTTCATAAAAGGAGCGAAAAGCTTCTGCTATCTCCGAACTCTTCGTCAGCTCTACTTGAGACTTCCCCTTAATAACCGCAATTCTATTTCTTAAGGACTGGGGTTTCAGCATACTCGCTAATCTACTACCTGCCTTATTATTTTCGACGTAGTATTTAGCTTATTGAATCCCTGCGACCTGCTCAGCCTCCTCACTTAAAATAAGATTATATTGGTACCTCAACCTCTGCAGGCGTAGCAAGATCTCAGGATCAGATCTGGAAATCAGCAGCCTTTCACCAGCCTTAATTTGATCATCTAAGGCAACCAGCTTGGCCTTCTTTACACGCTCTAGACCAATCGTAAAACTCGTGACCTTAGCCCGGGTGAAAGCTTTGAAAGCTTCCCACCAGGCCCACCCCGCCGTATGTCCTGGTTGATTTTTGTCAAAGTATTCCTTAATGCCCTCCCGCATATATTCCTGAAAAGCTTTGTCCCCTAACAGGGGTCTTCTAAAAAAGAAACTAGGATTCCCCGCCTCAACTTCCCCATACCTCAAAGTAAAAGTAATAGCCGCATGATCCGAGATATGTGCTGCACACATATCTGCCTTAATGACCATCGGCAACAAGGTCTTGGAAATAAGGAAGTAATCTATACGGGAGTGGGAGCCGTGTGGGAGGGAAAAAAAGAAGGACTCCCTGCTTGTGGGATGCTTGACCCACCAAACATCTGAGAGGCCTTCCCCTTGCATAATAGAAAGGACTACCGAGGTAGCCTGATGGCGCCTGTGTGCCCGGAATGGAGTGCAGTCCAGCAGAGGGTCCAATACTAAATTTAGATCCCCTCCCACTATAATCTCATAAGGGGCAAGTGAATGTACTTCCTCTGCAATCCTTCGAAAAAATCTAACATCGTCGCAATTGGGGGCATAAATATTCAATAACGCCAGTTGTTTTCCTTGAATCTGTAAAACTACCATAGCCCACCTCCCATCTACGGCAGCGCAAGACTGCACCACCAGAGGGGTTAAGCTCCTCTTGATCAAAATCGCTACTCCATTTTTCTTTTGCAAGGCTGCCGAGTGGGACACAAGGAGATACTGACCTAGACCTAGCTTTCTGGATTCTGAAGAGCTAAGACGAGTTTCCTGCAACAGAATTACATCAGCATTCTCTTTTTTACAATATAGCAGGATCTTTTTCCGTTTAATAGGGTTGTTTATGCCCTTCACATTCAGAGAAAGAAACTTACAGAAAGACATGGGACAGGGTTCGTTTAATTAACCCACCAAGACGGTTTGCATCCCTTCACATTGCCTTTATTATCGTGCTACCTCTTCCCAGAGATGCTATACCACAAGGAGACAATAGGACTCCCCTAAAGGGAAAAAAACTTGGGTGACCCAACGTTTACCCAGATACCACCCATACCCAACCCACCACCAACCAACAGATACAACCAAACAAAACACTCCCTCTGAATCTTCATTATTGCTATAAAACCCTCTTACCGATCCCCCACTGAGTTCAGGCCCGAAACCATAACACGAGGTCCCCCGGTATGCGACCATACCAATCTACAGTAAGGGACTCCCCAAGTATAATCTTACACAGCACTACAATTCCATACTGCCCGAACACCAGCAGCAGTCCGTCCATTTCAGCAGCACCGTACATCCCCCGTGCTCCTTGCTCTTCAATGTAGGCATGCAGCAGATTTGGATCTTCGAATGTCCGCGTTTGGTTATGCAGAATAACCCGCATTCTTGCCGTTGAAAAGAGCCCATACCTGGCCTGCAATAGTTGTAGCCTTGGTCGGAAAGCCAGCAATAATTTCCTTCTCTCCACCGTTGCTTTATGGAAATCTTGATATAACACAACACTCTGACCCTCGTATTTAATAGGGCCCAACGCTTTTGCTGCCGCCAGTATTTGCAGCGCCTGCGAGTGCCTTAAGACACACATGATGACGGGGCGCAGCTGTTTAACATTTGGGCCTGCATGTGTTGGAATCCGGTGCACCCGCTCTATCTCAAATGGCAGATCAAGTTTTAATTTCAACAACTTTGTAATAGTTGCTGCCAGAAACTCTTTAATATTCGTGCCTTTTCAGCACCCTCTGGCAACCCTATTATGCGCACATTATTCCTTCTGGTACGATTATTTAAATCTTCCAGAGTTCGTTCCAGAGTCTCAATACGCTTGCAATTGGCCCCCACCTGCTGCAGCCTCTCCTCATGCGCTCCGAGTGTACTCTCCATCCCATGAAGCTGGTCCGCCAATTCCTTGACTTGCTCTTTAATCTCCTTCAGCTCTGCAACATCCGCTTGCACTCCGTTTAAAGTTTTACCATTAATAGCCACCATCTCCCGGACTGCTCGTATTTCTTCCAGCAGCTCCTGCATAATCGCTGGGCCTTCTCGCCCGGCCCCCGCATTTTTAGGAGAGGGGGGATCCGGTTTAGCCCTCTTAGCTCCTGCATTAAGAGCCGAGTTGAATTCCAACTTTGTGGGTTTGCCGGCAGCCATTTCCTATAGCATAAACCGCAATTTCTAGCCAAGCCGAGCAGGATAACCAAGGGAGTTCAGGATTCTTCCTAGAAAAGGTGTCGAGGAGGAAAATTAGGCAGCCATCTTAGCCCCTGTTGGCTCCGCCTCTTGTTCTTCTTTGTGACCTTTTAACGAGTTAGCTAATAACCATCCGGCCCTGTTACCTTCCAAATAATACCACCCTTTTTGCACCTGAATAGTCTGTGAAGCTTAAGTAGTCAAAATTGTGTTATATCTACATCTAAGACATTGGAACCATATCAGAATGCTAGGATCAGTTTTCCAACTTAAGATGCGTTCCCCGGCTTTAATCTGCTTGCCTAAAGCTTCTAGTTCTGCTTTACCTTGCTTGGCCTGCCATATAGCAAAACTGGTTATGGTGGCCCGCATGTTAGCTTTGAAACCCTCCCAAAGTGTCCTGAGGTAAATTAAACTGAAAATACTCCTCTATAGCCATCAGAATGGTCTCCTGGAACTCCGGATTGCCAAGAAGAGTTCTGTCAAAGTGCCACGTGTATGAGATGGACAGCTCATTGAGTCCAATAGGGAGAATGAGATTGCGGCATGATCAGAAATATGAGCCGCATGAATATTAGACTCACTGATTCTAGAACAGTCCTTTAGAGACTAGGAAAAAATCTAGGTATGATACAGAGTTATGAGGGGGAGAGAAAAAGAGTACTCTATCAACAGGATGTTGCAACCGCCATATGTCTATCAGGCCTAATTCTTGTATTAGTGACAAAAGAACAGGGTGTGCTTTGGGGACCTTGTTAGCTCTTACTGGACTCCTGTCTAACAAGGGGGTCCAGCGTGAGGTTGAAGTCTCCCCCCACAATAGTCGAGTATCTAGACACCTCTTGCGCCAAAGTCGCAATGGAACTAAAAAAAAGTAGGGTAATCTATATTAGGGGCATAAATATTGATTAAGGCCAGTTCAATGGATCCTAGCTTAATAACAGCCATTGCCCAACGCCCTTCAGTATCAGATCTGGTTTGCAGTGCAGTAGGGAATAAAGATTTCCTTACTAGAATGGCTACCCCATTTTTTTTATGATTGGCAGCTGAAAAAGCCACAAGTGAAAAGGGTTTCAAATCTAATTTTAAAGACTCCTTCACATTCAAATGTGTCTCTTGCAGAAATAGGATGTTCGCGCCTTCCTTGCGTCCATATAAAAATATATTTTTCCTCTTAATGGGATTGTTAATGCCCTTAATATTCAGTGAAACTATCTTAAAGGAAGACATAATGACAATATAGCACACTGTGATAGACAAATTTTGCAGAAACATAAACATATGATTTTACATTGTTAATCCACACCTTTAAAGCGCCCAGAATAGAAGCTTCATTAATAGCCCAAGGAAAAGAACACCAGCAGAAATACCACCTCTTAGCCATAGCCCTTATAGAAGATCGCTCAAAAGAAAAACGCATGATTCTAAACACCAAAAGCCACCAAACCCCTGGGAGGCTATACCAAACTCTAAACTTAGCGGGTGAGCCCAAAGGGACAAGACAGGCACGGAGGGTATAACTAATTAATACACTTCAACTCCTCTGCCCCATATGGATTCTTATACCGACCACTACCCATTAGAATAACGTCCCCAAACCCGAGACTCTAAAATGCTAAAGCAAAACAGCCCCATCAGTACATTGTATGATCGCTAAAGTCTACATGTAGATAGATAAGGGCCGCCTTGCCATACAATGTCCTGACGCCCTCCGAACAAACCCAAACACCACAGACAACACAAAACATAGAAGAAAGAAAAGAACAAAAGAGAAGAAGGACAGTGTGACAAGAGTAATACCCTGGAGTTACCCAGAGAGAGCCACATTGAATATCAACTCTGCATGATTTAAATCATAGCTTCACGACCTCAGATCCAGTCAAAACGCCCCTATGAGAAGGCATTAGAGAACTCTACAAGCTTATGTCCACCAATGATTGCAAGTCCAACAAGTAGGCAGTACTCACGTAAGTAGCACAAACACAGTCCAAGACGTGAGGATGTGGAAGACAAATTTATTAACTCACAGACCTAGGCAACCCGACACAGGCCGTGTTTCGTAACCTTCGTCAGGGGTTGTAAGGCAAAATTACTATAAACATAGAAACAAACATATTAAAAGTGAAGGAACAGGCAAATTCATCTAACAGACACATAAAAGACATAATAAAAAAAAATGTGTCATAAAATTAAATAAAACAAATCATGTAATCAATAATAAATACGTAATGTAATAGTGTTGGAACGCCATTAATCTAATGATATCATAAATAAATAAATAAATAACAAAAATTAAATTAAAAACTAAGTACATATGACCAACATCATATAAGCGTGACAAGCAAAGAACATGTACATAGAGTTTAAATAGTGGACCTCTGTATATACTAATAATAGTATGATAATACCAATGTTAACATATATATATATATATACACAGAAAAAGATAAAAAAAAATTTATAAAAATATATAAAAAAATATATATATAATCTATAGAAAATTTATTATGAAAAAAATTTTTTTAAAATTTTTTAACAATAATTTTTTTTAATAGACTATAGAGAGGTATGAGAGAGAATTTTTAATCCTGTGATGGTATTTTTAATAAAGTTTATACAGTCAAACCTCGGTTTTCGTTTGCCCTGGTTTTCGTACGTTTCGGTTTGACGTCTTTTCTGACTGAGATTTTGTCTCTGTTATCGGATATCGCCTCGGTTTTCGTACAGAATGGCGCTGGTCTGTATACACTGCCCGCCCAGTCCCGGCAGCACTACCCCCCGGACTCAACGATCGCGTGTTGAGAAGCGAAAGTCAGCTGAGCAACATCCTCGAGCCAGAGTCAGAGATGCAAGGATTGCACAGAGAGGAAGGCCCCGATCTCTCCACTGCCTGCCTGTTCTCTGGAGCGCCCCCTCAGGCTCGGAGGTAGCAGGGTAGCTGTCAATGTAAGCAGGAGATGTTGCAGTGCCGTACAGTACAATATCTGTGTGTTTGCTGTCCTGTGGACGATCGGGCAGGTGAGAGAAGTGACAGGAGCTGGGTGTCTGGAACGGATTAATTGAATTTACATTATTTCCTATGGGAAATATTGCTTCGGTTTTCATACGTTTCGGTTTTAGTCAGACTTCTTAGAACGGATCAATCATGAAAACCGAGGTTTGACTGTATTATAAATTTGCAAAGTTAGATATTTTATGATCTCAATCTATTATTTTATCTTTTATTATTTATTTATTTTTTATTTTTTATTTTATATTTATTATTTATATTAGTCTATTGTTTCTATATATATTTTTATACTTTTTTGATGTTTTGACCATTTTGAATATTTTCATTGATTCATAATTAATATTTGTTATTTATTATAAATATACAAGCTCAGACATTTTTGTTCCCTCTTTTTTATCTTATTTTTTATCTTATCTTATTTAATTATGATTATTTATTATTTTATATGGTTTAAATTTTAGAAACTGCTGATGATTTATAATAGTTTTATAAATATCTACCTCCCCAATTGGATATCCGTATCTAATTAAGATCTGTTCGCTCCTGCTGCTCTCTTTTAATTATCTCTTTGTAGTTATCGTTTTACAATTAGATATTTAGATATTCCCTGGTATTATGTTTTTATGGGTAATATTATTATTTTTATTACTTTTTATTATTATTATTATTATCTTTTTCTGTGTATATATATATATATATATATATATATATATATATATATATATATATATGTTAACATTGTATATACTAATAATAGTATGATAATACCAGAGGTCCACTATTTAAACTCTATGTACATGTTCTTTGCTTGTAACGCTTATATGATGTTGGTCATATGTACTTAGTTTTTAATTTAATTTTTGTTATTATTTATTTATTTATGATATCATTAGATTAATGGCGTTCCAACACTATTACATTACGTATTTATTATTGATTACATGATTTGTTTTATTTAATTTTATGACATTTTTTTTATTATGTCTTTTATGTGTCTGTTAGATGAATTTGCCTGTTCCTTCACTTTTAATATGTTTATGTTTCTATGTTTATAGTAATTTTGCCTTACAACCCCTGACGAAGGTTACGAAACACGGCCTGTGTCGGGTTGCCTAGGTCTGTGAGTTAATAAATTTGTCTTCCACATCCTCACGTCTCACCAATGATTGCAAGGCAGGTTTTCACTGCATCAACACCAGTTCTTTGTCCTCCAAAAACACGTGCAACTCCCCTGGATCATCAGAAGTCCTAGTCTGGTTGTGCAGCGTGACTCTCATGCAGGCAGGATAAAGCAGCCTGTCGAACTGGGCCTGCAGCTGCAATAAGCATGGGCGCAGCGCCAAGAAACTTTTCCTCCGGTCTACCGTCACCTTCAAAGTCAGGGAAAAAGAGAAGTTTATGTCCTTGATATTCTAAGGGAGAGTGCAACCTGGCTGCCTCCATTATTTGTGTGACTTGTTGAAATCGCAGAACTTTTAGAATGAATGGGCGTGGACGCTTGCCCGAAACCACAGACTGAGTAGGCACTCGATGAGCGCGCTTGATCTCAAAAGGCATAGCAAACTTCACCTTCAGCACATCCGGGATCATTGATTGTAAAAAGGCCAACATATCTGGACCTTCAGCTCCCTCGGGAACTCCCAGGATCCTGATGTTATTTCTTCGAGCGCAATTATTGCCATCTTCCAACTCTCTTTGCAATGACCGGATCAGCTTTGCTTGCTTCAATGACCCTGAACCGCACCCCATGTGTTGCCACCACATTCTGCACCTTCTCCAATCTCATAGTAATCTACTCCAAACTGATTTTCAAGGCATTAATATCCTCCTGCATTGTGTTCAGCAAGTCTCCATTTGATTTAACCATGTCTTTTGATAGCACAGCTCTCAGAGACGTTCCTGCAAGGCTTCAGGACAATCTCGGATGACCGCCATTTTGTGAGGTGAGAGAGGCTCTGTTTTAATCCGCTTTGCGCTGGCGGTTTGAGTTCCTTGGTAATCCAGACGCGTCGGTTTGGGGCAAGACATATCCGGAATCGACTGTTACCAAAATAGGTAGGATCCACTCAATTAAAAGCAGCAGAAGTCAGGATTCTTGACCATTACCCTCCGGAGCATAGCTCTTACAGGTCCATCTTGCCCAAAGTTAGGCTCCACCCCTCAAAACTTGTCTTTTTAAATATACTTACATGTGCACTCTGTGAGAATCTTTTAGAGAGATACATTTGCATAATAGTATCTCTAAACTAGAGACAATAAGGAGATAATTTGTTTATTTTCTTAAAATGCAAAAGCAACTATAATATAAAGGAGGAGCAATGCCTAAATAGATCTATGAATTGGAGTGGGAGATCAATTGATAAGAGGATAAAACTCTTCTAATAAATGACGATAAAACAGGAGCTAAAGGAGAAGATTTGCGTTTCTTCAATATAAACAGTGGATGGGCTCCTTTTTTGAAAAACATAATAAAAATACCCCAGTGTAACATATTCTAGGGGTTCAATGTAAACTGCATTTATCCATGCCACAAAACTATAACAGCTAAAAGAAATGTATAATCAAATTTATTATATATAAAAATATATACAAAAGCGGGCACCTAAAAATTAAAAATTAGAGGCAACTATCCAATATGAAAATGTGAGAACAAAGTCAAAACGTATGGGCGAAGTATAGTATTAAAGGCTTGGTGGCATATTCAGACATCGTTGAATCACACAAACATATGAATTGTAGAGAAATTTCTAGCTAATATCTATAAGAGTATATTTAACAGAGGGGGGGGAAATAAAGGTGAATAAAACCCCACAGCTTTTACGTAACTGCGGGCGTGTCAAGTCTTAAAAAAGCCTGATTCAATATACTGCTCTTACTGTATATTGAATCACGCTCCATGGTCGCATCAAATCAAATTATTATAAAAGAAGAGAGGAAAACTGTATGGTAATAACGGTCAAACCTTGCGAGCAGTGTGACGCTGATTTCTTTAGGAAAAGCCAAACTTGAGCAATCTCAGAGTATGTACCGACACGCTGAATTCTCATTACAAATAGTCTTCTGAAATGCTCCAAAATAGGGTTAAAGGTGAGACAAGGGAGGGAAGAGGGAAGCTGTGTCGTAGGCTTTTTTAAGACTAACACGCCCGCAGTTAGGAGGAGTGGCCTAGTGGTTGGGGCAAGGTACCACAGGCCGGAAGGTCGGTGGTTCAAATCCTACTAGATGACAGCAACCTTGGGCCGGAAGGACTGGGGTTTCTAGTCCCACAAGGTGCTCCTTGTGGTCTTGGGCAAGCCACTTAACCCTCCATTGCCAAGGACCCTGTAAGTATTAGTGTATGTCTCTCATATCCCCTCTTGCTAAATGCTTCCCCCCAACCGCTTTGACCCGGTGAAAAGCAGGATATAAATGCAGCTAAATAAATACGTTGGAACCGGCGTTTTTGCCATATAGCCTCGTTCCTCATTTTTGCAGTTTTTGATCTGTTTAAGTTCAACCTCAGTTCTTAAGTCAATAGTACTTTAATTGATTTTGTTTTTATATAGCATTATTTATTATATTTATTCTATTCAACGTTTTGAATGTTTTTAATATTGTAAATGTCTACATACTGGAGGAGTTCTAGATGTGACACTTGCCGTTCCGATGCTAGAGTTGGGTTAAGAGTTACGTAAAAGCTGTGGGGTTTTATTCACTCCCCCCCCCCCCCCCCTCTGTTACATATACTCATAGATATTAGCTAGAAATTTCTCTACAGTTCATATGTTTGTGTGAGACAACGATGTCTGATGATGCCACCAAGCCTTTAATACTATACTTCGTCCATATGTTTTGACTTTGTTCTCACATTTTCATATTGGATAGTTGCCTCTAATTTTTAGGTGCCCGCTTTTATATATTTTATAATATAATAAATTTGATTATACATTTCTTTTAGATGTTTTAGTGTTGTGGCATGGATAAATGCAGTTTACATTGAACCCCTAGAATATGTTACACTGGGGTATTTTTATTATATATATTTTTAAAAAGGAGCCCATCCACTGTTTATATTGAAGAAACGCAAATCTTCTCCTTTAGCTCCTGTTTTATCATCATTTATTAGAAGAGTTTTATCCTCTTATCAATTGATCTCCCACTCCAACACACAGATCTATTTAGGCGATGCTCCTCCTTTATATTATAGTTGCTTTTGCATTTTAAGAAAATAATTTATCTCCTTATTGCCTCTAGTTTAGAGATTCATTTGCATAATAGTATCTCTCTACAAGATTCTCACAGAGTGCACATGTAAGTATGTTTAAAGAGACAAGTTTTATTATATTACCTCATCTCTTTTATATACACATTCGTTCCACTACCCTCTGCCCTATGTTTTTAATGTGGTATAAATTAACAGATACACGTTTATGTTTTTAATTCTCAATTGTACTACTTTTTTGGTGTTTGATTTGTATTATATTTGTATTTGATTTTAAAAGCAGTTTAATTATTTTTAATGATATTTGATTATTCATATTTTAATTGATTATCATCAATTATTGTTATAATTTTAATTTTAATTTTCTTTTTTGGTTTGCCCTTTAAGCTGCATACCCTCTGAAGAAGGCAACTGCCGAAACGCGTAGGGGTTCTTTTAGTATTTATTTATAATAAAGGCACCTGTGACCTCCACACACCGCTCGCTTCTTGTGCTTGGTGTCTCCACTGCGAGGGCCCTGTGCTTTCTAGACTTTGACAAGTGGATAGAGTCATGCCATGGTGCACACCCCCTTGAGACGGCCTCTGGGAAATCCCACTCATCTTGGATCATCTGCTTAATCACACGATGCAGCAGAAACACCACCTGAAAAAGGATCCTCCAGCGGCTTGTCCTCCTGGGGAATCCCTGCAGTTATGTTCAGCGTCTTCAAAGACTGGGAGATGACCACCATCAATTCTTTCCAGCAGAATACATGCACAATAAGTGATTCTTCCTGCGGTATCTCACCTTCCTTAAGCTCGGACAGCGAAACACCTAGGTCTGCCTCTGCGTTCCAGGTTGCCTGCTTCCTCGGAGAGCACCCATTATCCGCCCAAGGGTCCATGTCCAGCCACCGCCGGCTTTTAGGGCCCGGTTCCTCCTCTGCCGCTGACTCCACGAGGGCCTCAGGCAGACCTCTTTCTTGTAACCTTTCTAGCCCTCTCTTGAGTCCCAGAGGGTGCTTCTTTACCCCACTTCCTCAAACAGAAGGCTTTATGTAAGAGGATAAGCTCAGGGGAAAAAAAACCCTCGACACTCTGTCGCGGCCGCTTCCTTGGAAGTAGAGGGTCGAGGAGATGTAGCCTCCATGCCTTTGCACTCCAAACGCCAACAGGGCCAGGCTGTCTCCTCCCCCTAAAGTGGCTGAAGGCTTCACAAACGCCAGAGGGGAACCACGACCCCCAGCCGCCTGTGAGCAGATCTCCAACCCCCTTGAGGTTCCAGCTCACTCCCAACTGCCTTCCAGCAGTTTCTCTTATGCTGAACAGGACTCTGCCTTACAGCCATGACAAAATCCAGCAGCCAACAGAACCCCACCTGAGACATGTGGCTTTAGAGGGCATGCCTACACTAAGTTGTATCCTTACTTTACTCTTTTTATTTCTCTCAAAAAAGTCACCCCTGAATAAGGGAGATGACAGATAGAAAATTTAAAAATGCAGAGGAAGACCCCAAAGCATCCGAGCTATCTCCCCCCCTGAAACCCTGAAGAAAAAAACAGTGTAGCAAAAAAAATGGCACTGCTTCTCAAACTAAGAAGCACTGTCCAACCATGCGGTCTACCAACAAGCGCCTCAGCGCCAAGGGAAGGCAAAGAAATAAGCTCCTATGTGGTGCACACCGCAATGGCCCAGCAGGGCAGGACTGCTCTGCTCGCACCGGCGGCAGCAATTCAACCAACTGCCCGCTTACAAGCTCAATACAAAAATACAAAAATAGATTTAAAAGAGGTGAAGATACAAGAGATAAAGCTAAGATTCTTTTCTATCACTAGAAGTTTGGTGGAGGTGGAAATCTGGTGCAAATATTAACCACATAAAAATATAAAAAAATGAAAATAAATCCAGGAAGGTTATTGATGTAACCAGAGCGCTGTTGCTTTATCAAATGAGTATTTGCCTAAGCGTGGTATATGGTCTGAAACCTCCTGGTATTGTGGTAAAATTCTGACTATTTCTTAGTGCCCAGGTTTCCCGTTCCTATGTTGTTTGAAGACAAGTTTGATAGAAGACTGTTATGAACAATATTCCGTTCAAAAATAATATCTAGTTGAAGAGATTTCACCACTGAGGTTAATTGTTAGAGTGGAGTGCTTCAGTCACCATAAAGACGCTTACAAGCTCAGCCTACTCACTGACTTCGGCCTCAGTGGCAGGAGTTCTGTTAGGGCCTGTAGCACCTGGCCTCACAGCAGCCTCTTCCTGCTAGTCTTAGCGTTTAAAGCTTTTTTTTTTTGGACGACAAAAAATAAGGGCACTCAGCTGAATAAATTAAAGGGCCAGGACCCCCAAGGATGGTCAAAGCAATTCACCACAGATAAAAAACACACAACACTTCTTGATTGTCCCTTCAGTGAATCCAAACCTATGAGACAATGCCTCTGCAGCTGCTCAGAGACTGAGAATACTGGGGCTAGTAGGGGTGCCCAGCTGCTAATGTATGCTGATGTCATCAAGTTTGACATGCTCAGTCTCCAAGCTGCTGGTGAAGCATGAGAATCCAAAGGTCGGGACTGAACTGGAGGGACGATAAGGAACTATAGATTCTCAAATCCAAAAAAGGCTTGCAGGATCCAAGGCAGCTTCTTTTTACTAGAGGTAAAAATCAGTCAAATCTGACAGACGTTTTTGACTGGATAACCATGAGTGATGGATCAGGCAGAGCAATAGTTATAATGTACTTATATTTTAGCAATATCTTTGACAATGTCCCACACAGACAATTGGGTCCAAAAGAAATTGCCTGGGTAAGCAACTGGTTGACTAGCACGCAACGAAGGGTAGGGCAAATAGAGTTCATACCCAGAAATTACCAATGTGTAGTCAAAATTCAGTCCTTGGTCCGGTTCCTTTCAATATTTATTTTAAGTGGCACTGCAGAAGTGCTGACAGGAAAGGTTTGATTTTTTGTAGATGACACCACAGAAGTTGCAGATACCAAGAGTGATTTAGTGAAGTTTGAGGAATGGTCTCGAGTTTAGTAGCTAAATAATGCTATGACAAGCCTTGACAAATTCGTTTGAAATCTAGGAGCCAACCACTGAGATCTTTGTCATAGTGCATGTCCCCTTCCTCCAAAAGGTGTATCGCAGCTCCTTTTTTTAAGGGCCTGATTTACTGTTTTCCCATTTTCTATGGAAAAAAAGAGAAATTAGTCTTACCTGCTAATTGTTGTTCCTTAAGGAACTCCAGTCCAGTCCCACACCTCTGGCTATTGTACCTCTTCCAGCAGCTTGGAGACTGAGCCTGTCATCTTTTTGATGACACTAGTGTACATATGCAGCTGGCACCACCCACGAGCCCCAGTACCTATTGACAAAGCAGACTCAGAAGAGCAACAAATAAGTAGTTAAACATGCAACAAACACTTCTACATCTAAATAAACTAGTACCCTCTCTATCCCCTGGGAAGGATTCCCCTGGGAAGGATACCCCGTCCCCGCCTCCAGGATGAAGAGGTCTACCTGTTGAGCGCCTGAGCACCTCCAACCAGCAGGAAACGAGCAACCGACAGCTCTTCTGGTCCACCCCTCTCCCGAACACTGATTACACACCCCTCCCCGGCTCCTCCTGACCACTTCCTCCACCAAGGGAATCAGCTTCAGGACCGGGGTGTGCACAGATCATCACATAGATTATCACAGAAAGCACTCAAGGAGTGTTCCGGAACTGGACTGGAGTTCCTCAGGGAACAACAATTAGCAGGTAAGTCTAATTTCTCTTTCCTTATCATCCCTCCAGTCCAGTCCCGCACCTCTGGGATGTATCAGAGCAGTTAAACTAACGGGAGAAACCCGCACAACCAGCCTAAAGCACTGCCGATCCGAAACGAGCATCCCCCGCCGCCTGGACATCCAGGTGAAAATGTTCAGAGAAGTATGCCACCCTACAGATCTCCACTGGCGTAACTAAAGTATACTCTGCCCATGAGGCTGCCTGAGCCCTCATGGAATGTGTCTGCAACCCCGCCGGCACTGTTCTACCCTTCAAGATGTATACCGACATGACTGCCTCACTGATCCATCTGGAAATGGAGGCTTAGCTGCCGCCTCACTTTTGCGCGACCTGCCAAACAGAAACTACAGATGGTCCGATCTCCGAAAGGACAATGCCCTTTTCACATACCTTCGCAGGACTCTTACCATCCAGGTGGCATAGCTGTGGAGTGGCACAGCCCATACCAGCTCTTGCCCACATCTGCGCTCGCCAGAGCCGGTAAGGAAACGGCCTGATCTACATGAAATGCTGACACCACCTTGGCAAAAAAGAAGGTACTGGGCGCAGGACCACTTTCTCCTTAGAGAAGGAAAGGAATGGCTCCTGGCATAAAAGGGTACGAAGCTCTGAAATCCTGCATGCCAAGCAAATCGCAACCAGGAATGCCATTTTCAGAGCCAAATCCTGCAAGAAAGCTAGACTCAACGGCTCAATGGGTTCCCCAGACAGCACCAGATTGCGATTCCAAGGCGGTACCACTGCCCTCTTTGGCAGACAGAGGTGGGTCACCACTCCTAGAAAGCTCAGCATGTCTGGGTATGTACCCAACGGCACCCTGTGGACTTTCCCACGATAACCGGAAAATCCCCGCCAGTTGCATCCTCAAGGAACTGGCAGCTAGACCCCATCAAAACCGGATTGCAAGAACGCCAAGATGTCCGAAACGGAGGCAGTGGAAGGGCACAGCTGTCTCTCTCCGCACCATTATTCAAAGATGTGTCCTACGCAGATGCACGACAGGTTCGTAGACCACCTCTGGGCCTGTAGCAAGGTCGCTATCCCCGAGCCCGATTATCCTTTCTTCTTCAACCTCGCCCTTTCACGAGCCATGCTGTAAGCGACACTTGACCCACCTGGGGCATGCGAAACAGCTGCTGCATCAAGTGGTCCTTCCGAACCGGAAGCCACCAGTCAATCCACCAGTATCCGAATCAGGTCAGCATACCACGGGCACCTTGGCCAGTCTGGTGCCACCAGAATCACAAATCCCAGTGTACCTCTAGCCATTGCACTAACCGGCCTATGAGCGCCCACGGGGAAAAACAGAAAAAAAGACCCTCTTCGAGCCACTGCTGAATTAGAGCATCCAGGCCCTTGGACTTCTCTTCTTCTACTGAAAAAACGGCAGGCTTTGGCCGACTCGAACATTGCCATTAGGTCCATGATCAGTGTGCCCCATCAGCAGACTACCTGCTCGAACATCTCCTGATTGAGCTGCCACTCTCCGGGGTCTATGCGCACTCGGCTGAGGTAGTCTGCCATCACGCTGTCAACTCCTGCTACGTGCGCCGCTGATAATGCCTGGAGACAAATTGCTGCCCATCCCTTCGGCCTCCTCCTCCAGGGCTGCACTGTCCATGCCTCCTTGCCGGCTGATGTAAGCCACCGTGGTCACATTGTCCAAGAGGACTTGGATCACCTTCCCCTACAACCATGGCTCGAAACTTTCTAGCGCCAAGGTCACCGCTCGCATCTCGAGCCCGTTGATCGACCACAGGGCCTCCTGCCAACTCTTGTCCCTGAACAAAGCGTCCTTCGCAATGGGCTTTCCAACCTGACTGGCTAATCATCCGAAGAACCCACACCAGGGATTCCTTCCACATGCAGCCACAAACTGAGGGCTCTCCTGGCGCTCCGTGGGCAGGGGAGTACTTGGGACAGGGGTCGACTCTGATGGGACCATCAACAGAGCAGCGCCCTCTACAGCAATTGCACGTGCGCCCTTGCCCATGGAACTAGCTCGAGCGTCTGGCATGGTCCCCAGAACCTGCAGATAATGCCATGCTGATGGTCTTGCCCTCTTCATGACCTGCCGTATCAACTGTCATAGCTCCTGCGCCCGGCAAACTGGCAGGAAATTCCTGCCCACGCAGGTATCAAAGCATGCTCTCAAATACTCTAGCTCCTGGGCCGGCCGTAACTGGCTCTTGGCCAGGTTGACCCCAACCGAGACTTTGAAGCAACTCTCCCACCTGCACTGCTGCTCTTTTCGCTATCGTCCCTGGACTTTGCCTGGATCAGCCAATCGTCTAGGTACGGGTGGACAAGAACCCCTTCCTTGTGGAGAGCTGCCGCCATCACCACCATGACCTTGGTGAAGGTACAGGGAGGGGGGGGGGTGGTCGCCAGACCGAAGGGCAACGCTCGAAACTGGAAACGGCCCCTTGGCACCGCAAAGTGGAGAAACTGCAGATGTTCTGGATGGAAGGGAACATGCAGATACGCCTCTGAGATCGAGAGTCGCAAAAATCTCTGTTTCCTACCACTATTACTACTGTGAAAATGTGTTATCTGGAGACCGTAGTTCATGCCCTCAAAGTTGAGAATTGGACGAAAGGAACCTTCCTTTTGGACAAAACGAAATACATGAAGCATCGACCGCAGAGGTACTGGTTTCGCGGAACCAGTTCCACAGCTCTCAGCTGCAGAAGACAAGTCAAGGTCTCTTCTACTGCTGCCAACACCGCTGCACCCACTTTGGGCAATCAGAGGAGCTCACTCTTGATCCGGCAGCAGGTATAGGCGTGTCATGGATTGCATCCCTTTAAGGCCAACCCCGGGCAGATCCCACACATCCTGGATCATCTGTCCTACTACTCCATGTACTGGTAAGACTTTCTGCATTTTCCGTACTGCCTGAAACAGTGGATCCTACAGTGCCTCTTCCTCTACCAGGAGGTTAGCAGGCATATTCAGGGCCTTGAGGGTCGCCAAGGTACACATAGAATGTGAGCCCTTTGGGAACGAGGAATTGTATCAGTACTCGCTTGTAGTGATTGTAAACCACCCTGATGGACTTCGGCCTGGGCGTTATATCGAGAAATTGCATAAACATAAGCATAAAGATGAGCGCTGGTAGCTCCTCCCGGCGGAAAACCCAAACAATTCGGGCCTGATCCTCTTGTTCTGGGCTCTCTCCTTCGTCCAACTCCTCCTGCAGATCTAGCTCCGTGTCAAGGTCTTCCCCATCCAGCCCCCCTGACAACAGCAATTGCTGCCACTCCTCTAAGCCTCTAGCCCGCTTAGACGCCACTGCTCCTGACTCGTGCTCTTTTGCGTCCGACATTCTCTTAGCCCTGTGTTCCGGGGCCAAAGAGCCATTTGGTAGGCAAAATGCCTTATGCAAAAGTAAGACAAACTCCGGTGAGAACTCCCCCAGGAGCCCTATCGCTCCCTGGGCTTCAGGGGTGGATGGTCCGGGCATCGTGCAAGGACTGGGGGCCGGATCCGTTCAAGGTAAAATGGCACCCCCTGCCCTCAGGGTCTCTTGCAACCGGGAGGGACTCTCCTGCCTCATCTCATCTTGCAGGTTCTGCTCCCATGATCACCTCTTGAGTGCAGTTTAGGCAGACACCTGCCTCCGAGATCACACCACATCGGGGACTGCATATCTTGAGGATTTTTAGATTGCACTGCAGTGTTGTATCTTAAAGATATGAAATGGACCTTGCCCTGATACAATCAAACTGACACATTCCCCGAGTAAAGTTTACGTTTTTATTCTAATACTACAAATGGCTATAAGGGAGTACAGCTTCCCTTACAAGCAATATTACAGATTTAATAGGTACATAATCTGGGCTAAGAGACAAGAGATGATCATGTCAGGTTACTCACTGACCACAGACAGATGGAAGGATTTCATTTGCTTCCTATCCACTCTTTTTCAAATTATATATATTTCTTGTATGCAGGTACTTCCTGTTTTCCACAGAGCTGTAGCTGCTACAAACCTATATTCAGCAACTTTTTTTTTAAACACTTATCTTTATTCCTGTCTCTGACTTTCTATCAGATCCTTCTCAGGAGAAAGTAACAATGTCTCCTTTTAGATCACCTGACCAGGCACACGACACTCTGAAATTTGCCCAGCAACAACAATGGCCTATATTATTAGGCCTTTCCCACATGTCTGCATCATGTCATTGTGCAACTGAATAAGTTTTGAGCTGTATAACACAAGGAATGCTTAAGGATTAAGTGGGGTTCACAACCCTTGATACCATCCTATACCAGGCACTGCGGTTGGGCCGGCATGGTGGGAAGGACTGGGGGCACCCCCCCAGGAACTCCCTCAATGTGTACCCGGGTATGTAACAGGATCCCCAGCCCAGTGCACCTCCACAGTCTCAGGCACAGAGCACCAGAGTACTTGAACTAAAATAAAATAAAATCTAATTAACTGAAATGAAAAATAAACTGCAAATGGCCCCCTAGGAAGAAGCTGCTCTGTCCTGCTTTATTCTCCGGTGGCTGCCTCTCCCAGGCACCCAAAACACAACAGGGGGTTAAACACATGCATGCCCCTGAAGAAGAAGAAATCGCGCCTAAATGCAGTGGGGGGAGTTTCACACCCTGCTGCAGGCTCCCAAACATGCGGTTGCAGGCCGCTCTCTGTCTCCTCATGTTCTGGCGGTTGCTAGAGGTTTCTGCTGTCCTCCCCCCCCCCCCCCCGCCACTCATCTTGGAGCCTCTTTGCCGCATGGCTTTTCTACCCCTCACGCTCAGCCTTCCTTCCTGGCTTCGGCGCTGAGGGGGGGTGACTCGGGGCTGCCAGCTTTCGCTCCTGTCAAGCAATTGCAGTCCCTGCAGCGGCTCCTCACCCAATAATGGGTTCGGAAGCATCCAGAAGTCTCAGACTGAGGAAGGCCCCCAAAGAAACCCCCCCCCTGAAATCCTCCCCTCAGCCCTGTTGTCCTCCGGGTTCTCTCTGTTCCTTAGTTGTTTTTTTACTTCTGCCTTTAAAAACAAAGAAACCTGCACCTTAGCAGGGGAAATAAAAGCAAACTCTAACTAAACCTATCTCCTTAGTTGTCCTTTCTGTGAGTCCAGCACCCTGGCTCACAATCTCCTCCAGCTGCTTGGAGGCTGAGCATACTGGGGCTGGTGGGCAGTGCGGGACACTCCATTCTGCCGCTCAGCAGCCAGCTTTTTTTTTTTTAATTTAATTTTTAAAAAAGCAGAATGTTCTTTGCGTGGGGCCCCCTGAAACGCAGGGCCCTGTGCAAAAAACATTCTTGCTCAATGGACGGGCCGGCCCTGGAGGCGGGAATGTTGGGATGATCATACCTAACGATCTTAAAATGTGGCCAAAAAATGGTAGATAAGGTAATGGGAAAAGGCAAGAGAATGCAAGAGTGCCTGAGAGGAATGGACAGCAGGAAAAAGGAGGCAATACCACCCTTGTATAAGCTTCCAGCAAGATTAAATGAATTCTTTGCTTCCTTCTCTTTACTGAAAATGATATATGGGAGATGCTCATTCCAGGTAAAATATTTAAAAGGTGACGATTTGGAGGAATTGAAACAAATCTCGGTGAGCCTAGAAAATGTAATAGCGCAATTAGACAAACTAAAAAGAGTAGTACATCACCAGGACCATATGGTACATATCCAAGGGTGCTGAAAAAAACTGAACAATGAAATTGCTTACTATTGGTAATTTATAAGAACTCATTAAAATCATCTTTGGTGCCTGAAGACTGGCCAATATAACACCAATTTTTAAAAAGAATTCCAGGGACGATCAGGAAAACTACAGAATAGTGAGCCAGACAACAGTGCCTGACAAAATGGTAGAAACCATTATAAATAAAATTACTGAACATATAGTCATCATTTAATGGGACAAAACCAAACATGGATTTATCCAAGAGTCTTGCTTCACCAATCTTCTCTATTTCCTTGAGGGTGTGAACGAACATGTAAATAAAGGAAAGCCAGCTGATATAGCACAATCTACAATTTTAGAAAGTATTTGACAAAGTTCCTTATTTATTTAAAAACATTTATGTACCGCTACCATGCATAACATTCTAAGCAATTTACAATAAGAATATGCTAAATAAAAAATACTAGGAAAATACAAAAAAAACCTGGCTTCTACCCATCCACTCAACCCCTCCCTCTGCTACAACCTTACTGGGGAGTGAAAAGGTGTTCAAAACATTTCCAAAAACAGCCCCTTTAATTCCTGCCACATCACAATGGAAAGCTTATTCCACCGCACCGGCCCACCCCTTCCATTTCTGTTGCTGCACCTCTCGAATATCAGGAACCACCAGCGAACTCCCCTGGTTGGACCTGAAGAAAGGGTCAGGCTAGTATCACTATAACATTCCCCCTCCTCAAAATTTTAAAACGTTAACATTGCCATTTTAAACAGAGAGCATTCATGAATTTGGAGCCAATGTAATTGCCTCAATACATCTGCAATGGATTCTCTCTGATAAAATCCATGCAGCCACATTTTGGACCTGCAACGTCCAAAACAAATAATCAGGCAATTCCACATAAAGGAGGCTGCCATAGTCCAAAACTGGAATTACCAGTGCTTGCCTTACCATGTGCATCACTGCCTCATCCAAAGAAGGTTGAAATTAATGCACCAGTCTCAGCCGTCTATAAGCCATACTATTATCTGAGCCTACATAGACAACTCAGCATCCAGCAGTACACTCAAATCCTGCATCACCTTCTTCCAGCCCAACCTCTCATCCCAAATAACCAATCTATCGACCGCTCTGGGTCCAAGACCCCGCAAATCAAAACCTCAGACCTCTGGCCATTCAGCACATTTAACTCTTTTTTAACCACTCCACCAACCTCTGCAAACAATCAATCGTTCACCTTTTTAATGGTCTTCCCCCATCATACGCTTACGGAACCACAATTTGAATGTCAGCTACGTATAAGAAGCCCCAAACCCAAAACTCCAGATAGTTATACCAAGGAACTGTATAAAAAAAAATCGAACAGCAGCAAGAGTGCGAACCTCTACAGCACCCTGCAGGACAAATGCTATAACAATATTGCTTCCCCTTCCCCCCCCCCCAACACTGCACTCTAAATCACCACCCTTGCAGAAAGGAGTCAATCCATGCTAAAACCACACCAGCTATGCTCAACTGACCACACCTTTGCACTAATAAATCCCACTCCACCAAATCAAACGCCACAGACAAATCCAGTACTATTACCAAAACCACCTCACCTCTATCCCAGGCTTGACAGATTATATTTGTCACTGCTACCAGTACAGATTCTGTTCTAGATCCCCCCCAACACCCCGCCTGTTCCCAATCTAGCCCACTCAATTCTTCCAAAACTCATCCAATTGCTCTACCACCTCCCATTTCATGACTTTTGGAAATGTAGCAAGAGATGAGATATGGCTAGTGAGATATGGCTAGTGAGAATCAGACCTATCATCCCCCCGCTCTAAGGTACCATGGCTTCCTTCAGTAAGTCAGGGTAACCCCCTGTGTAAAGGATGCATTACTTAACTTCACCATTCATGTTAACATCTCCTCTGGGCATCATTGCAACTAACACCCAGGTATTTGGTCCAAATGCATCCAAGTGATATGGGTGCACTTGAACCCCCACCCCTGCAGTTATTCTAGGTCATGGGCGTAAAGCTCACCAAAAATCCCTCCTCACAAGTTTCCTGCCAAAATTCAAATTTCCTGCTTCAAACCCTACCAATCCAGTTTTCAGAACCACTGTATATAAAAACAGACAGGCATTCACTGCATAACCACATCACCCTGAAGAAAGCCATACAATGATGGCTGAAACATCGGTTCAACTTCCAAGATGCAGCATGACCCAGAAAACTGCAAAGATCATCCCCCTAATTCCCTCCACTACTTCAGTCCTCTGCTTCTTCTCTATCTTATCCTCCACTCAATTGCCAAATCCCCTGAACTACTTGCAAATTCTCCACTTTATTAAGAAAAAAAATACGTCACCTGCTCCACCTCCACCTTCCCAGGTTCCCTGACCCCAGTACCCATCTGCATCCTTTACTGCTTTGAAATCCAGAACAGATCCTTAGGTCCATTACCTGCTAACATGCAAGCTAAACAGGCCTTTTTTGCATCCTGCACCAGCCATCGATACTCTTCTGTCTTCCTTCTCAATATACTTTTCACTTCTTGCGAATGTGATTTCTGCCACGCCCTCTCAATCCTTCTTAATTCCCTTTTTATCCGTAATAAATCAGTTGTATACCAACCTCTATTCTTATCCTTCTTACCACCCATCCTTATCTGCTGTAATGGAGATACCTCCTCCAGGGAATCCTTTAGATCAGAGGTTCCCAACTCCAGTCCTGGAGGGCCAAACACCATTCAGTTTTTCAGGCTGTCCCTAATGAATATGCATGAGATACATTTGAATACAATGGGGGCAGTGCATGCAAATGCATCTCATGCATATTTAATAGGGACAGCCTGAAAACCTGAATGGTGTTTGGCCCTCCAGGACTGGAGTTGGGAACCTCTGCTTTAGATTATCCATCCAACTTTGTGCCGCATTCTCCAATCCAAAATGCTGACGACAATTCTGTCTAAGAAGTGCTTTCTTCCAGAATAACTTACCATTCAGTTTTTGGAGGGGTAAACTGGATGTGACCACAGAATGGTCTGACCAAGGGACCCACTTACTTTCCCTATTTTAAATTCCACTTGACTCGCAACGGCCTCTGTTCCGAAAATTAAATCCATATTATTACCCCCAACATGGGTTGACTAAGTCAGCCATTGCTGGAAGCCAATAGCTGTAATGCATGGTAACAACCCATCCCCCTCTACTATCTCCAGGGAACATTAAAGTCCAGCCTTGCTTCTGCCACTTTATCCCCCACCTCCCCCTACACAACCCTGGTGGGCAATACAATACCCCAAAATCCCCTAGAACCCTGTAATCCCATTAATACCCCTCACATCCCTCAGGAAGTGCCCAACTCCTGTGATCCATACTCCACTGTTTCTGTGCAATAACAGCCACCCCTCCTCCTTTTTTCCCCTTCCCTCCCCATATGCAGATTCACATAGTCTGCAGGACACAGTAAAGATGACAATTCCCCTGTGCTAACATGCCATGTTTCTGTAACAAACAAAAAAATCCAGCCCCCAATCCAGTCATGTACGATATGCCATACCCAATCAAGATCTCTAGTCTGATGTAATTGCTTTTATTTAATTATTCATATGCTATTCCCCAGTTAATCCTTGTTTTATTCCCCTGTTACCTGTAACTTGGACAAATTCTCTAAATCTGAGTGTATTTTGTTTAATGTAAACCGCACTGATGTCAAATAGTGCGGTATGTAAGAGCTGTTAAATAAATAATAAATTTGTAATTTACCAAAGGCACATCAATCAACATATTACTTCCATTCAATTGCTTCCCTGCCTAACCCCCCCCCCCCAACAACCCTTCACATATAAAATCCCTCAGTATCCTAACTCCCTCCCCATACTGCCTCCTCCCACTAACAATCCCAATAGCCCACTCTTTGTAAAGACACATTGCCTCCTATTGCATGACCTTTTTTAATTTCCCCAAGTCTCTTATTAAGTGCCAGGACTCTGCATCTCAGGTGGGTCCTTCTGACTGTGTTTGTTGACCACCTGACTGTATGCCCTGGGGCAGTTTTTGTCTGTATTTGATGCTGGGTAGGCACAATGGAAGAAATAGAAATTACACTTACCTGGTAATTATAGTTCCTCGAGTGACGACAGTTTAGTCCTCTATGCCTGGGTAGTGCACCTCCTCCTGCAGCTTGGAGACTGGACCAATCAAATCTTCACCTCAGTGGATGTAGGGTGCTGACATTCCCATCATTCCCCAGTGAACTATTGATAAAGCAGACTCAACAGAACAAAACAAACGTGACTAACGGGTTTCTTTACTTTCGTGGGGTTTTTTTTTTTTTTCTGCTATATTAGTGAAAACTTCCAACCGCACCTCCCATACGCCTAACAAAACACGCTGAGACTTCAGTTATGAATGTTCCGCCCGCCTGCCGAGCCAGGAAACAGAGAAAGAGGAAACGAGACAAGGTCCAAAAGGAAACCCCGAAGACAGGACCTAGCCCTCACCAAAACAGGATGACTCACCTGCCAATTCGCCGACCCGGCGAGACCACGTGCCGAGCTGTCTCTAGAAACTGAGGGCGGGAATGAGGACTAAACTGTCGTCACTCAAGGAACTACAATTACCAGGTAAGTGTAATTTCTATTTCCTTATCGTTCCTCCAGTTTAGTCCTCTACGCCTGGGATGTAACAGAGCAGTACTAACGGGAGGGAACCTGCCAGCCGGCATGTAAAACCGCCGACCTGAAACAGGCATCTCTCGCCACAAGCACATCCAAGCGGTAGTGTTTACTGAAAGTATGAAGGGACGACCAAGTTGCCGCCTTGCAAATCTCCACCGGCGGAACTAGGCCGTGCTCCGCCCAGGAAGCCGCTTGCGCCCTAGTCGAATGTGCTCTCAACCCCACAGGAGCCGGGCGCCCCTACAGAATATAAACTGAAATGATGGCCTCCTTAATCCAGCGAGAAATGGAAGACTTCGCTGCCGCCTCCCCTTTCCTGGGACCACTAAACACCACGAAGAGCCTATCGGATTTACGAAAGGTCTCTGAAACCGATAGGTATCGACACAACGCTCTTAACATCTAAACGACTCAAACCACGATCCAAAACCTGCCCGTCCCCCGACTGGAAGACCGGGAGGGACACCGTCTGGTTCACATGAAAGGGAGCTGACACCTTAAGCAAGAAGGAAGGCACCGGACGAAGCACCACTTTTTCCCTGGAAAAACACAGAAAGGGCTTGCAATTCTGAAATGCGCCTGGCTGAACAGATAGCCACCAAAAAGACCACTTTAAGAGTCAAATCTTTGACCGACGCTTGGCTTAAAGGCTCAAATGGAGGCTTCCCTAACGCTCGCAAGACGAGGTTGAGATCCCATGGCGGCACTGCAACCCGCCGCGCTGGACGGAGATTGGAGACTGCTTTAAGAAAACGCACCACATCTCCATGAGCCCCAAGGGAGACTCCCTGAACCTTACCCCTATAACAGGCCAGGGCCGCTAAATGCACCCGCAGAGAACTGGCGGCAAGTCCCTTTTCGAAGCCGTCTTGCAAGAAACTCAACACTAACGGCACGGAGGCCGAAGAGGCCAGGACCTGCCGCCTGGAACACCAGTCCTCAAAAATCTGCCAGATACGGACATAAGCCAGCGACGTTGAACGCTTCTGCACACGCAAGAGGGTCGCTACAACTGCCCTAGAATAACCTCTCTCTTTCTCAGCCGTGCCCTTTCAATGGCCAAGCCGTAAGCGAAAAGCGATCCACTTCCGGCATCCGAAGAGGGCCCTGGACCAGGAGGTCTGGCGACAACAGCAAACGCCACGGAGCTCCGACTAGCAACCTTATCTGATCTGCATACCACGGGCACCTGGGCCAGTCTGGCGCTATCAGAAGTACCTTCCCCCGATGCGCCTCTATCCGCTAAATCACGCAGCCGATGAGTGCCCACGGAGGGAATACATAGAGAAGACCTGTTGTCGGCCAATGCTGAATCAAGGCTTCGATCCCCTCCGACATGGGTTCCCGGCGCCTGCTGAAAAACCGAGCCGCCTTGGCCGACCGAAGGGTTGCCATCAGGTCCATAACCGGATCTTCCCACTGGAGCACCAATTGTGCAAAGACCTCGGGATGCAACTCCCATTCCCCTGCATCCACCCGAACTCTGCTGAGAAAATCCGCCGTCACATTGTCCTTTCCAGCGATGTGAGCTGCCGAAATCGCTCCCAAGCGGGGTTCTATCCAGGTGAATAGGCCGTCTGCCTCTTCTTCCATGGCTGCGCTCAGGGAGCACAGGGAGCGCAGCCATGGAAGAAGAGGCAGACGGCCTATTCACCTGGATAGAACCGGTTTATGTAGGCCACTGTTGCGGCATTGTCCGATAAAACTCGAACCGCCTGCCTTTCTACTAGACTTTCGAAACTCTGCAGGGCTAGGAACACGGCCCTCAGTTCTAGCCGGTTGATCGACCAGGCGCTCTCCTCTGCCGTCCACAGTCCTTGCGCAAAGTGCCCCTCGCAATGTGCTCCCCACCCTGCAAGACTGGCACCTGTCAAGAGGGAGAGCCACGCTGGCTGTTCCATGGGCATCCCCGCCCGCAAGTTCGGGGACCGCATCTACCACCGCAGCGCTTGCCGAACCCACGGCGGACAAGGGAGTCGTTTGCTTAAGGAATCGGTTTGATGGGACCAACGGCGAAGAAGGGCGCGCTGCAGCGGTCTCATATGAAACCTGGCCCACGGAACCACCTCCAGAGTCGCCGCCATCGTCCAAGACCTGAAGGTACTGCCATGCCGTCGGCGCCGCCGTCCGCCGGAAGGACTGAACCAGTCTCCGGAGGGCTTGGGACCTGCGGTCTGTCAGAAAAACCACCCCCTTTCGCGTATCGAACAGTACCCCCAAATACTCGAGGACCTGAGTCGGAGCTAGGTGACTTGACAGGGTTGACCACCCAGCCCAGACTCTGCAAGAAATCCACTACCTTCCTTGTGGCTTTTTTGCTCTCGGACAGAGACTTTGCCCGTATTAGCCAATCGTCCAGGTACGGATGTACCAAGATGCCCTCTTTCTGCAGTGCTGCTGCCACTACCACCATCACCTTGGTGAAGACCCGCGGGGCCGTCGCTAGCCCCAAGGGCAATGCCTGAAACTGATAATGACCCCACGGCAGGACGAACTGTAGGAACCTTTGATGCGACGCCCTGATGGGGACATGGAGATAACATCTCTGGATCTCACGGAGGTCTAAGTATTCTCCCTGACGAACCGCCATGATGACGGACCGCAGCGTTTCCATGCGGAAATGAGTCACCCGGAGACACCGATTCACGCCCTTGAGGTCTAGAATAGGTCGGAGGGAGCCATACTCCTTTGGCACCACGAAATAAATGGAATACCGTCCCATGCCATATTCCGCCGGCGGGACCGGGACGACGGCTCCCAGCTGCAAAAGGCGATTCAAAGTCTGGCGCACCTGTAGGGCCTTCGAAGGACTCCTGCAAGGAGAAATCACAAAGGAGTTCAGCAGCGGCTTCGCCAAATCCAGGGCATAACCGTCACAAATAATCTCTAGCACCCACTGATCGCACGTTATGAGGGTCCAGGCCGAAAGGAAACCCCGAAGGCGACCTCCGATCGATTGCCTTTCTGCCGGGATCCGCCGCCATTCATTGTGGTTTACGAGCTGCTCCGGAAGCGGGTGCTGTAAACCCCCTACTCGCCCCTCGAAATCCACGAAAACTGTGTACGGGAGGCAAATCATCCTCTTTGGGAACCCTTTTTGAACTGACCCCGAAAGGACGAAGAAAATTTCCCTTGTCTGGGCTTGTCCTCCGGAAGCCTACCTCCCTTGGACTCCCCCAAACCTTTGAACAGCTTGTCCAGGTCCTCTCCAAACAGCTTGCCCTTGAAGGGAAGTTTACCGAGACGTGACTTAGAGGACCCATCGGCTGCCCAATTCTTAAGCCAAAGGGATCGCCGTGCCGCTACCAGCGAAGCCATACTATTGGAAAGCGCTCTAATCAGATCATAGTGGACGTCCACCAGATACGCGGAGCCCGACTCCAAACGCTGAAGCTCTCTTGCCTCGTCCTGTTCTAATGCCGCCGACTGCTGTAGGTGTTGAACCCAGCGGAGACAGGCTCTAGCTATCCAAGCTCCACAGATGGAAGCCTGTAGCGAAACGGTATCCGCTTCAAAGGACTGCTTCAATAACCCATCTATTTTTTCTATCCTGCGCGTCCTTCAAGGCGGCGCTGCCTTCCACTGGAATCGTGGTCTTCTTCGTGACCGCGGAAACTGCGGCATCCACCTTTGAGAAACGGAACTTCTCTTTGTCTTTCTCTGCCAAGGGATACAGCTTGTTCATTATGCGGACACCCTTAAGTCCCGCTTCCGGATGATCCCACTCACCCTTAATCATCTGATCAATCACCTTGTGGATGGGAAAAACCACCTGTGTTTGACAAACTACCTGGTTAATAGGATCTGCGGGATCTTCCTCGCCCTCTGGCTGCTCAGGAGCGAGACGCAGGGCCTGCAGCTCTTCTCTCCAAAAGACACGAATAATTCACGCTTGATCCTCCGGTTCAGGAAGCTCTCCCTCCTCCAAATCCTCAAGGTCAATCTCCAAGTTGGGCTCGGGCTCCTCTCCCTCCTGCCAGCCACGCTCAGGGGAGGAGGGCTCTATAAGACGCGGCCTCTTGGCCGCCCTTACCTCCACACGTTCGCGCTCCGCAAGGCCAGACCACGCACCTGAGGACGGGAGAGGAGAAGCCCCCGGTAATTGGCCTTTCCATCTGCGACAGAAAGCCTGGTGCATTAGTAAAACAAAGTCTGGACAAAAGTCCTCCATCTGCTGACCGAAGTCAGTATCTGCACTAGTCCCCGGATCACCAGCTGGTGCCTCTGCGACGGCAGGGGCGGTACTTGCCATCCAGGTCTGCCCCACCGGGTCTGCCTCTGCCCCCAGGGAGGTGGACGCCTCGGGGATCTCCAACTGCTGCTCCACAGTGACAGACACTGACGTACAGCACCCGCAGATACCTGTTTCTGAATTTGTGTCCCTATAGGCCTGGCTGACATGAGCCAAAGAAACCTGAGAGACAATTCCCCCCCCCCCCCCCAGTTATACTAAATCAAGGGACTGAGGGCTGTAGACACTAAGGCCAGGTTTAAAGAACTCCAACCCACTGTCTTAAAAAAATTTTTTTTCTTTTTACTGTGCACCGCAGGCACTCTGCTCCTTAAAAATAAACCAGTATGGCTCCCTGCAGCTGTCGAGCCTCCGCCCCCCAAATCAAAAACAAAGAAAGAAACAAACGAAAGAAAATAAACGGAAGGTAAAGGAGCCAAAGCCCAACGAAACCCAAAACGGCAGGCACTTGTTCTTCCCCGTGCCTAAATCCCCCCGGGAGATCGCTGCCCCAGAGGCTAGTGATGCCGCTTACAAAGATTCAGCGTCGGTGAAAACCACGTGCTCAAAATGGCCGCGGTTTGCATGCAGATCTTGGCGCGCTCTGCCAAAGCGTCTCCCGGCCTTACCGGAGTTCTGTCGCCGTGTCTCCCGGCGTCTCCCAATTGCTCCTGCTCAAACAACCCCACTTATCTGTGAAAGAGCCACGCTGTCAGCGTCGCCAACGCCGGAGTGCCGGGGCAGCCGCGGGAACCACCACACACTCCGAACTGACTCCCGACGCTGCGCCTGTCAGAACAGCAGCGATCGGTGCGTCTCCGGGCCGAGAAGGTAGCTCTACCCCGTTCAGTCAAGGGGAAAGTGATCCTTCACACAGATTAGCCAGTTATAGAAAGTGACCCCTCAGGCTGGCCAGGCAGGAGAGAATCAGCCACATAGTAAGTCTACCGCCTTTTTTTTTTTTTTTTTTTTTTAAAGCTACATACCCCAATAAAAAATAAATGTTAAAGTTAAAAGAGAGAAATTAAAGAAACCCAAAATATAGAAGACTAGCCTGCACCTAATTAATCTGCCAGTGAGCCCAGCCTAGGCTCACTAAGTCCTCCTGCTGCTTGGAGACTGGACACACACTGGGGAATGATGGGAATGCCAGCACCCTAAATCCACTGAGGTGAAGATTTGATTGGTCCAGTCTCCAAGCTGCAGGAGGAGGTGCACTACCCAGGCATAGAGGACTAAACTGGAGGAACAATAAGGAACTGGGCAGTTTGGCTGAATAGTCATGTTAGGCCCACCCCGTCCTGCCCCCTAGTAGTGATGTCACCAGGACATGTCAGGACTGTTTTAAAAGCTCAACACTTCAGGCTGGTCCCAGCTAAGAGGCACAGTCAAGGGGCATGCCACTTTGTATGCCACTTGTAATGCCAAGAATGCTTCAGAGGATCAGAGTTTGAGAGCAGCTGTTGCGGTAGGGTGGGTGTATCGGGAGGAAAATGTTCTTTTGTGGATTGGGAACTGGTTAAAAGATAGAAAACAGAGTATGGCTAAATGGTCAATTTCTCAGTGGAGAAAGGAGAATAGTGGAGTACCACAGGGGTCTGTTCTAGGACCGATGCTTTATAACAGTAAGCCATCTGGGAATGGGAACAAGAGTGGTGATCAAATTTGCAGATGAGATGAAATTCAAAAATCAAAAGAGGATTGAGAAAAATTTCAAGAGGACCTTGAGAAAATGGGAGACTGGATATCCAAATGACAGATGAAATTTAATGTGCCAAATGCACACAGTTATATACACAAAGGGAAGAAGAATCTAAACTATAGCTACATGATACAAGCCTCCACATTAGGAGTCAGAACCCAGGAAAAGGATCTTGTCATGGGAAATAAATTGAAATCCTCTGCTCTGTGTGTAGTAGCAGCAGCAGCAGCAAAGAAAGCAAATAGAAAGCTAGGAATTATGATTCTAGCTTTTCATCCTTTTTTCCTTATATCATAATGCCTCTGTATCACTCCATGGTGCAAACATACCTCGAGTACTGTAATTCTGGTCATCGCATCTCAAAAAAATAAAAAATAGTGGGGGGAAAAAAAAAAAAGATATAGAAGAGGGACGACCACAATGATAAAGGGGAAGAAACAATACCTCTACGACAAAATGCCACAGAAGATATTGTGTCCGTCAGCTTGGAAAAGATTGTTGAGGGGAAATATGAAAAAGGTATATTCAATAACAAGTGGAGTGGAACAGGAAAATGTGAATCAGTTGTTTACTTTTTCAAAAAGTACATAGACTAAGAAACATGCAATGAGGTCACTAAGTGGTGCATTTAATTAAAATCAGAGAAGACTATTTCTTCTTTTAACTCATGATTAAGCTTTGGAATTTGTTGCCATAAAAACCTTTAGTGTATCTAGACTTAAAAAGGAGTTGGACAAGTTTCTGGAGGAAAAGTCAATAAATCATTATTAGGGCGGACTTGGGGAGATCCACTGATGATTCTTCGGATAAGTAGCATGAAATGTGTCTCTTTTGGGATCCTGCTAGGTACTTGTGTCCCGGATTGGCTACTCAAACCCAAAAAAAGGTAGACTCCAGAGTGTGAATCATATGAAACTGCTCCAAGGGACAACATTCTACTATTAATCACAAAGCACGTCAGGTAAACATTATAAATGGAAGGAGAAAAGAGCCTCAGAATCCAAGGAGGTAAGAGCAATTTAAAAAGTTCTCATAGAACCAAGTTCAGTCCTCTTCACATCAATGGCTCTAGAAAAACCCCCACCATCAATTTTTCAAATGTTCAATATGATTCATTACTTTTCATTATTTTGAAACAATTCCAAATCAAAAATTAACATAGAACATTGCTCCCTGCTATCTCTCAAAACACTGGCTACTGCCAGAAACAGGATACTGGGTTTGGACGAAACTTTGTTCTTTATTTAGGAACTTAATATACCGCTCATTGCAATAGCATCTGAGCGGTTCACAATTTGCATAAAAGCTGCTTAGAAAAAAGAAAGGAACGCCAAATTTGTTATAGGACAAGCAGGGGAGGATGCGAGAACAGGAAAGAGAGACAGAAGACAATCAGATAGAAGGGGATTACCGGGGGAGTGGGGAGAGATGGGAGGGGGGCAGGGGAAGATCAAAAGCTGAGCAGAAAAGGTGAGTCTTTAAGAGGGCTTTGAAGGTTTTGAAGGAGGGTTCCAGGCAGAGGTCCGGGGGGAGCAAATTCCAGACAGGGACTGAGGAAGTGGAAGGCAGAGGAGCATGTGGATTCGAGGTGGGCTTGAGAAGGAGAAGGCAGGATCAGGCGATTTGCATGGATGGAACGGAGGGAGTGGTGGGGAGTGTGAAGGTGGATCAAATCGGCGAGGAAGAGGGGAGTACCGGAATAAATGGATTTGTGGACGAACGTGAGAAGCTTATATTGTACACGAGACAGGATAGGAAGCCAATGTAGACGTATAAGAAGGGGGGTAATGCGGTTAAAACGGGAAGAGGCTGTAAGGATACGGGCTGCGGTGTGGTGGACTCTCTGTAGGAGTTGTAATTGGGATTGGGGAAGACCAGCCAGGGAAACATTACAATAGTCAAGGCGGGTGACAACAAGAGAAAGGAGAAGGGTGGTCATGGATGAGAAAGAAAGAAAGGGACGGACAGAACGAAGCTTAGGGTGGAGAAACAACGTTGGACGACGGAGGAGATGTGAGCTTTGAAAGACAAGGATGAGTCAAGGATCACACCGAGGTAACGCAAGGATGTCACGAGGGGAATAGGGGAAGAAGAAAGCATGGGGATGAGAGGGGGGGGCAGGACTACTGGCGGTGAACCAAATGGCTGAGGTCTTAGAAAGGTTGATGTGCAAGAAATTAGAGGAAAGCCAGGAAGCCACGGAAGAGAGACAGTTGTTGAAAGGAGCAATGTCAGGGGAGGCTGAGTCGGTGTGGTAAAGAAGATAGATATCATCAGCATAGTAGTGGGCAGATATACCGTGTTGCTGCACCAAAAGAGTGAGAGGAGCGGGAAAGATATTGAACAGGAGGAGTGCGAGGACAGACCCTTGGGGAACACCACACAGGAGGGGAGGGAGACGAAGGGCCTGAGGTAACCGAGAAGGAACGGCCCGAAAGGAAAGACCGAAACCAAAGGAGCACAGTGCCGGCACCGGCATCGTATAAGCGTGAAAGAAGAGTGCGGTGGTCGACGAGATCGAATGTGGCAGAGAGATCAAGAGAAACGGCAAGGGTGAAAAGTCCGCGGTCGTGGGCAGTGTGTAGTTCGTCAAGAAGAGAGAGTAGGACAGATTCTGTGCTATAACCAGGACGGAAACCAGATTGCCGTGGGTGCAGAGCTAGGGAGGCTTCTAGGTGGGAGGAAAGTTGAGAGAAAACGAGTTTTTCTAAGATCTTAGAAAGGAAAGGGAGATTAGATATAGGACGCCAGCTAGAAGTGGAAGAAGGATCTAGGGAGTTCTTTTTCAAAATAGGATGGATAATGGCATGCTTCCAGGGAGTAGGAAAGATTTATTTATTTATTTATTTATTTCAGTGCTTTTCTATACCGCCCCTTCCAGAGATCAGGGGCGGTTTACAATGAACTTAAATAACAATATAGCAGAACATTGCAATATTGAATTACATTAAACATTAGTTGAGTAAAAACAAGGAACTTAAATAGCAATATAGCAGAACAGTGCAATATTGAATTACATTAAATATTAGGTGAACATAAACTAGGTTACATAATAACTAGGTTAAATGGAGAACAATGTGAGGGTTATAAACATATAAGGGTTATTAACATAAAAGGAAATATAAACTATGTTACAAGGAGTCATAAAACTATGTTACAAGGAACCAGGAGGGTAGATTTACATTTACATTTACATCTGTTTTCTTGCGGAGTTTGGAGTAGAGGGTAGATTTACATGGTTAGTAAGAGACTATTATAGTTATTTGTGATCATAAATAAAGTATTGGGAGGAGGCTAACTTGAGTGGATGAGAAATGAAGTCCGGCATTAGGTGGGGTAGACCTGTGTTTGGTTTGTTGCATGTTTTTGTGTAGTAAATTTGGTTCCAGGTTGTAGGTTGCTATAGTGTTGACTAAATAGGTAGGTTTTAAGTTCCTTCCTGAAAGATGTAAGATCTTTAATCTCTCTGAGGTATAGTGGGAGTTTATTCCATTGGCTGGGAGCATAATATGAAAAAGCAGTGTTGGTGGTTATTTGCTTTGATTTTGTCACTGCAATGGGAATTAATAGCATGTTGAGGTTAGTTTTTCTTCTGGTTCTGTTTTCTTGCGGGGTTTGGAGTAGAGTGGCCAACTGTGATGGGGCTAGGTCATTAATGAGTTTAAAAGTGGTGACAAGTGTTTTATATAGAATCCTACTATAGATAGGAAGCCAGTGGAGAGAGTATAGGATAGGAGAGATGTGATCGAATATTTTAGCTTTCATAATTATTCGAGCAGTGACATTCTGAGCTCTTTGAAGGATGTGTAGATTCTTTTTGGATGTTCCTTGGAGTATGCCATTGCAGAAGTCTAAATGTGGCATAATAAGAGCTTGGACAACTGTTCTGAAGTCATTGATGTCGATGAGGGGTCTGAGTTGCTGTATAGTTCTCAGTTTGAAAAATATAGTTTTGGCAGTCTGTTTTATGTGGTTAGTCATGCTTAGGGTCTTGTCTAGTGTAACTCCAAGGTATTTAATTTCAGACTTGACTGGGAGAGTAATGTTCATAAGGTTGATGGAAGTTGGAGGAGTGAAGGTGGTATTTCTGGTTACGAAGAGTGCTTCGGTCTTTTTGAAATTGATATCCATATGGATTGAGTGAAGCCATTTTTCAGCTTCATGGAGGCAGGTGGCGATTTTGTTGAAATTAAGGTTAGTTATGTCTAACGGGGCGAATAGCATGATGTCATCTGCATAGATGAAATATTTTAGATTGTGGCGTTGAAAGATTGTGCAAATAGGTTGTATGTAAAGGTTAAAGAGTAGTGCAGAGAGTGAGGATCCTTGAGGGATACCACGCTCTTGTGGGAATGGTAGTGAGGGGGAATGGTCTAAATGGACATATTGGAAGCGATTAGAAATGTAGGACTTAAACCAGTTAAGAGTGGTATCTTTTAAACCTAGTTGGGCTAGTCTAGATAAGAGCGTAATATGATCAACGCTGTCGAAGGCTGAAGAAATGTCAAGAAAAATGAGCAAGAAGGTCTGTTTTATATTATCCATACCTCGGATAAGTGAATCAAGAAGGGATATGAGTAGGGTTTCTACTCCGTGATATGAGCGGAAACCATATTGGTACTCATCTAATGGGAAGTTCATATCAATATGATCCTGAAGTTGTGTCTGAGCTACCTTTTCAATAATTTTAGCTAAGAAAGGTATGCTTGCAATGGGGCGGTATGAGGAAGGGTCAGAACTGTTAAGGGTTTTATTTTTTAGTAAAGGGCGAATAGCCGAGTATTTCAGATCATCCGGCATGAATCCTTGAAGTAGAGATTGGTTTACCAGCTTCAAAATGTATGGGGCTAGTTCAGATTTTGTTGCTTTAATCCAAGATACCGGGCAAGGGTCAAGTAATGACGTGGTAGTATTAAGGTTTGATATAATCTCTATCAGTTGTTTGTTGGAAATTGTATGGAATGAGCTCCATTCCGTGGTGGATTTTGGTGTGGGAGAGGTCAAGATAATGCTTGGACGGGCGCTTAGTTTAAGTTTATTAGCAAAATGGTTTGCAAGGAGTTGTGGATCTATAGGTGTTTTGTTAGGAGTGTTATCGGGAGCCTTAGTTAGAGATTTAATAATCTCAAAAAGTTCTCTGGGTCGATTGATGGCGTTAGCTAATATTTTAGTGTGGTATAGTCTTTTTGTGTTGTTAATGGCTTCCTTGTAGATTTTAAGACTTGTGAAGTATTGAACCCTGAGTTCAGTGGTTTTTTTCTTCCTCCATTTAGACTCTAGTTTCCTAAGGTTTTTCTTTAGTGTAGCAAGATACCGGAGAAAAGGCTATTATTAATAATGGAGAGAATATAGGGGGAGAAGGCCAGGGAGGGCTCTAGGAGCCAATGGGAGGGAATGGGATCAGAGGAACAGGAGGTTTTACGAGCAGAGGTGAGAGCTTTGGAAAGATAAGAGGCAGAGATAGGCTTGAAGGAGGACTATTGATGGGAAAGAGGAGGGATGGATGAGGAGGAGAGCGGATTAGGAGAGGAGGGAGAAGTAGGTGTGGGATCGGAGGGAGTAGGGGAGAGGGGGGGGGAGACAGGAGGGGAAGGAGAGACGAAGTGAAAGCACTTTAGTTCTGACCCATTATGGCAAATCTTTTGTTCTTAAGACCTCATCTGGAATATTCTGTGCAATTCTAGAGATCATTCCTTCAAAAGGGGTGTAAACTAGATGGAGCTGGTCCAGAAGAATCTATTAAAGTAGTTGACCTTCATCATAAAGCATAAGGGGGGGACAAAGATCTAAACCTGTATTTCCTGGAAGAGGCAGGAAAGGGGAGATACAAAACAGACATAAATGCCTCCAGAGTATAAAGATAAAGGTAGTTCTGGGAAGGGGAACGTTATAGAATGAGAGCGAAAGGGGATAGGCAGGAGTAATCTAAAGAGTATTATTTCACAGAGTAGTGGGTGCATAGACCAGCTTCCCAGAGGAGGTGGTGGAGGCATGGATAGTAAATTGGACTTCAAGTTAGCACTAGATGAGCAACAAAGTTCTCCGGGGGACTGCAGAGAGAGGGTTGTAGTTTAGATGGGCAGACTGGATAGGTCATAAGGCCTGTCTGTCATCATGTTTGATTTGTGCCTGTATAACTCACTAATCCTGTTGCCTATCCTTGGTATACTTGTAGTTTGATAGAGTATATGTTATGTTGTTCTACAGTCTAGGGCCAGAAGTAATGGATAGTATATAAATATTTAAAAAAAAAAAAAAATTTCTGTGAATTTTCTCCACTTCCTAAAATTGTTGCTGGCACCCGCGTACTTGGGGAAGGAATTTTCCCATCCCCTGGGGCCAGCGACTATATTCTGCATGAAAAAATGACAGAGCAGATGATACTTAGACAGGCTGGGGCTGGTCAGATGTGAAAAGAATAACGAGCTGCAGTAGAGAAATAGCAACAGCATGAAATCTGCTGGCAACATCACTACCAACAGGTTTTTGGCACTGCATCAGAAAAAAAAAAGAAAACTTTTTATATTTAGTTTCTACAGTAATGAATCCTATATAACTTTTTTAAAATTCTACCAGTGCTATCTATGCAAGGAAATAACTAAGAAAAACACTAGGGACCCTTCCACTAACATCTAGTCTAGTGTATACATGCTATTCGCCGCCATTGCGCATTTTACTCCTGAGTGGGACATTATATAGCACCCATTAAGCATTGGTAAAAGGGACTCAATAAGGTGATAGTAAGAGAAACCCTAGAACAGAGCGATAGATAACAAGAAAAAAATGAAATTCGATCTTGCTGAAGAGGGCAAGAGAAAAAAAAAAAAAGAGAATTAAAGATTTTAGAAGGGAGGGATAAGGCGGCTCTGAAGAGTAGGAGGCAAAAAAGCCCTTGAGAAAGAGGAGAACAGAATGGATAAAGTTTGATAAGAGTGAAAACAAGAAAAAACAGGCTTTTCAAAAGAAAAACAATGAAAAGAAATGGAACACGAACAAACTGGGGAAAAAAAATTAAATAAGACATTAGATGAAATATGTACCCAACCTGTCATTTCAGCTTTAACCCAGTGCTACACAATTCCATTACTACAAAATAATCCTTGAACAAGTTTATAGTATCAAATTTTTACCAAATATACTTAAAAAAATGATAATTTCATCACTCAAGGAACTACAATTACCAGGTAAGTGTAATTATCATTTCCTTATCGTTCCTCCAGTTCAGTCCTCTACCTCTGGGATGTACCAGAGCAGTCAACATTGGAAGGGATCCCGCAACCCGGCCCACAACACCGCCGAACCGAAACGGGCATCTGAACCAGCAGCGACGTCCAAACGGTAATGCTTACTGAACGTGTGCAGCGACGACCAAGTCGCCGCCCTACAGATTTCCCCTGGCGGAACCAAACTGTGTTCCGCCCAGGAGCACGCTTGCGCTCTGGTGGAATGCGCCCGCAATCCCTCGGGCACAACTCAACCTTGAAGTAAATAGGCGGAAGCGATCGCCTCCCGGACCCACCTGGCAATAGACGCTTTAGCCGCCGCCTCACCTTTGCGCACGCCACCAAACACAAACAAGCGATCCGATTTGCGAAAACACTCAGTCACCTTCAAATACCGCCGCAAAGACCTTTTGACATCCGACGTAAACTGCGATCCTATTCATCGCCTGGCAATGAACAGAGAACAGGCAAACACACCGCCTGGTTCAAGTGGAAAGGAGACACCACTTTAGGCAAAAAGGAAGGAACCGGACGAAGGACCACCTTCTCCCTTGAAAATATCAAGAACGGTTCCCTACACGACAAGGCTTGCAATTCCGAGATGCGCGGAGCCGAACAGATCACAAGGAAGACAGTTTTCAACGTCAAATCCTTCAACGAAGCCCGGAGCAACGGCTCAAAGGGAGGCTTGGATAACGCCGCCAATACCAGATTGAGATCCCAGGACGGAAGCAACACCCTATGCAACGGCTGCATCCTGCAAACCGCTTTCAGAAAGCGAACTACATCTGGGTGAGCACCCAGCGGCACGCCCTGCACCTTGCCCCAACAACAGGCCAGGACTGCCAACTGAACGCGTAAGGAACTTGCCGCAACACCCTTATCAAAACCATCCTGCAGAAATCCCAAAATGGAAGGTATGGCAACCGTAGCTGCTCTAATCTGATGCCTCGAACACCAATCCTCAAATATGCGCCAGACACGCACATACACCAAAGAGGTGGACTGCTTCCGCGCCCTAAGCAGAGTAGCCACTACTGCCGCTGAATAGCCTTTTTTCCTCAACCGAGCCCTTTCAATGGCCATACCGTAAGCGAGAACCGATCCACTTGGGGCATGAATAGGGGACCCTGCAACAACAGGTCCGCCCTTGCCGGCAACCGCCAAGGTTGACCGTCTAGGAGACGTACGAGGTCTGCATACTACGGACGCCTCGGCCAGTCGGGCGCTACAAAAAGCACCCTGCCCGGATGAGCTCCGATCTTTTGAACCATCCGGCCTATCAACGCCCAAGGGGGGAAGATGTAGAGCAGTCCCACTGTTGGCCACTGCTGTGACAGTGCGTCGATGCCCTCTGACATCCTTTCTCGCCTCCTGCTGAAGAAATCGACTGGCTTTTGCCGACTGAAAGGTCGCCATTAAGTCCATGGCGGGCATCCCCCAACGCTCTACGATCTGAGCAAATATGTCGGGATGGAGCTCCCACTCCCCCGCATCTATCCGCACTCTGCTGAGAAAGTCCGCCGTGACATTGTCCTTTCCGGCTATGTGCGCTGCCGAAATCGCCAGCAACCGCGTCTCTACCCACGCGAACAACATATCCGCCTCCTCTTCCATCGCTGCACTTCCTGTGCCGCCCTGGCGGTTGATGTAGGCGACTGTCGCCGAGTTGTCGGAGAGAACCCGAACCGGACGCCCCAACACCAAATCCTGGAAAGCCCGAAGCGCCAGCCGATTGATAGACCAGGACGCCTCCTGGGGCGACCAAGGCCCCTGCGCAAACCTGCTCCCGCAGTGGGCTCCCCACCCCGTCAGGTTGGCATCCATTAATAACACCATCCACTCCGGTTGTTCCAAGGGCATGCCGGCCACCAGAGATGCCCTGCGGAGCCACCACCGCAGAGACAGTCTGACCTTCCCTGGACACGGCAGTCACTTGCTCAAGGGATCGGACTGATGTGACCATCGGCGCAGAAGCGCTCTTTGCAGTGGTCGCATATGCAGCCTGGCCCACAGCACCGCTTCCAAGGTCGCCACCATCATTCCCAAGATCTGAAGGTACGACCATGCTTAAGGCGCCGGGCCGGGACGGACCGGAACTTTCGAACCAGCTCCCTTAGCGCTTGCGCCCTCTTGTGCGGCAGAAACACTAGTCCGTTCCTTGTGTCGAACCGCACTCCCAGATATTCGACGTCCTGAGAGGGCTGCAGGCGGCTCTTGGCTGGATTGACCACCCAACCAAGACCCTGCAGGAATTCCACTACTCTGTCTGTCACCCGAACACTCTCCGACTCTGATTTTGCCCGAATTAACCAATCGTCGAGATAAGGGTGCACTAAAATCCCTTCTTTGCGCAACGCCGCAGCCACCACCACCATAACCTTTGTGAAAGTCCGCGGTGCTGTAGCTAGACCGAAGGGTAATGCCTGGAACTGATAATGTCCCCAAGGAAAGGCGAACCGCAGGAATTTCTGATGAGCTTCTCGAATAGGAATGTGCAAATACGCCTCCGAGAGGTCCAGAGACGTGAAGTACTCCCCTTGACGTACCGCCACTATGACAGAGCGCAAGGTTTCCATCCGGAAATGCGGCACTCGAAGGCAACAATTTACGGCTTTCAGATCTAAAATAGGACGTAACGTTCCACCCTTCTTTGGCACCACGAAATAAATGGAATACCGACCCATGCCGTACTCTGCCTTCGGCACCTCCACAACCGCCCGCAATTCAAGAAGACAATTTAAGGTGCCGCGAATCGCTAGAACCTTTTTGGCGCCCCTGCACGGAGACATGATGAACGAATCCCGCACCGGCCTGGCCAACTCCAGCGCATAGCCCTGCTGAATTATCTCCAACACCCAGCAGTCGGAGGTGATGCGGGTCCACGCCGGAATGAACTCCCGAAGCCGCCCTCCTATGGGAGTCTCCCCCGTTGGGAACCTCCTCATCTCATCTCATTGTGATTTGGGAGAGTGGCTGGAGGAGAAACCTCTATTAGCCCCACGGAAGCCACGAAAGCCCTGGGCTCGAAACGGAAAGCACCCCCGCTAAAAGGAGCCGAACCGCGTTGAACAAAATCTGCGAAAATCCCGAGCTTGACCTCTTTAGCCTTGGACAGATTTCCCTTGCTTCGGCTTATCCCTCGGAAGTCTACCCGCTTTGGACTCCCCGAGGTCCTTTTCCAGCTTATCCAAATCCTCGCCAAACAGCAAACCTCCCTTAAAAGGCAGTTTGCTGAGACGAGACTTGGACGAACCATCCGCTGCCCAATTTCACAACCACACCGATCTGCGAGCAGCCACCACGGACGCTGTACTATTTGCCAGAGCCCTGATCAAATCATAATGCACGTCCGCCAGATAAGCCGCCCTGGACTCCAGGCGCCCCAGCTCCTTGAGCTCAAGATCCATGTGTGCAGACTGCCTTAGCCGCTGCACCCAACGCAAACACGCTCTAGCCACCCAGGCCCCACAGATGGAAGCCTGCAGCGAAAGAGAATCCGCCTCAAAGGTTTGCTTCAACAAACTATCTACTTTCCGGTCCTGGGCATCCTTCAACGCCGCACTGCCCTCCACCGGGATGGTAGTCTTTTTTGTAACTGCCGAGACCACCGCGTCCACCCGCGGTGCTCTGAACCGTTCTTTATCCTTATCAGTCAAAGGATAGAGCCTATTCATAGTTCGTATGCCGCAAAGTCCCGCTTCCGGCTGATCCTCCTGGATCATACGGTCAACCACTCGATGAACCGGAAACACCACCTGTGTCTGTCGGACCGCCTGAATAACCGAGTCTTCCACCTCCTCTTCCGTGGAAGCCTGCGAGGAAAGATTCAGCATCTGCATAGACTCCGAGATTAACGCTGAAAGCTCCTCTCTACGGAAGACCCTAATAATTTTGGCTTGATCCTCAGGTTCCGGAATCTCACCGTCTTCGAGATCCTGAGTACAATCATCCTGCTCCCAATCCATGTCCTCTTCTTCATTCCAACTGGCCTCCACCAAAGGCGAAGCTCTGGTTTTCGCCCTTTTTGGTGCCGGCTGTTCTTCGCCAGTCCCTTCCCCCGCTGAGTCCAGCTGGGAAGGAGCGAGAAGTGTCAAAGCGCTGGGCAACCTACCCTGGCGGTGCAGACAAAGCCTGATGCATCAGCAAAATGAAATCAGGGCTAAAATCCGACTTCTGCCACCTGCGCCACTAAGGGAGCTCCCGAAGGCCCCGCTACAGCCTCTGACGCTGAGTCATGTGCAGACCTCTGAGGGGATGCCTCCCGCGCGGCTGCCGAAACCATCCCCTGCGACTCCGTGACCGCCTTGTTGTCCATCTGCTGTTCCACCATGGACGACAGGGCCGCACAGTTACGGCACACACTTGAATCCGCTACTGTGCCCCTTCGGGCTCCACACACAACACACTGTGGTCTAGCTGCCATAGATCAAGCTGACGCAATGGTAAGGATATTGTGCTTATTAAAGAGGTAATAGGAAATAGAAGCCTTCTTCTGCTATCTTTGTTTGTTTGTTTGTTTTTTGTTTTTGTTTTTTAAAGCAGGACTCAATCCAGGACTCCCTTAAAATCCAAAACCAAAAAACAAGCCCTGTCACAGATTGAAGCTGAGAGGAAAGCCCCCCCCTTTGCAGAAGGCCCCCCCTTCGCAAAAGCAAAAACCGCGGGAAACGCCAAACAATCAAATAAAAATGTACTCAGAAAAGAAAGCAAACAAAGAAAGTAAAAGAAAGTAAAAGGCACCATAAAAAAAAAACTCTCCGCAGACAGCCTTTCGCTTCCAGCCCAGGAAACTGCCTGCCGCCCAGCAGCCACGAGGCTCTACTGCGCTGCCTAAAATGGCCGCCGCAACTAGCTCCACAGAAGAAAAGGCGCGCAAAACTCCCCGGCCTGAGTTAGACTCGCAGCCTGAAACCGGTTAAAGCTTACCGGCCAGGTCTGCGCCGTGCTCCGATGGCTTTAAAACCGTTGTCCCTGTGAGAAGCGCTGCCGGCAAGCAGTGCAGCCCGACAGTCCTCCGGAGCCACGTGAAACCCGTCAACGCGGTCCTGGCAGGGAAGCTCCGTGCAGAAGGGCTCTCCCCCGAAAGTCTGGGGGGAGAGAACTTTGCAGCTAGAAGGCTCTCCCCCGAATGTCCAGGGGGAGAAACTTTGCAGCCAGAGCAGAGAGAAGCCTCGAAGTAAACTCTCCCTCTATCTCTCTCTTTTTTTTTTTTAAACAGGCAGGGAGTAAGAAACCACCTTTAATCAAATTTAGTTTACCTTAAAGTAATATCACCCAATACTATGCTCCAGTAAAATTCTTTACCATCCAATTCCCATCTAACTCTACCTATAAGCTCCTTATTCGTTTCTCCAGGGAGCCTCTACCAGGCTCACCACGTCCTCCTGCTGCACGGAGACTGGTCACACTGGATCAGAGGAGAGAGATCAGCAGGCTATATCCAGTGATGTCATGATTCTGACATACCAGTCTCCAAGCTGCAGGAGGAGGTTGACAACCCAGGAGGTAGAGGACTGAACTGGAGGAACGATAAGGAAAAGTCAGCAAATTAAAGAAAAAAGTACATCCATACCTGGATACTGACTGTGCGTATAAGACTTCTGAATTTGCACTGGCTCCAAATGAGAAAAGGAATGGATTATTCTCATCAGCAAGGTTATGATCTTTCAAATAAATCTTTACTTCCAAATCCAACAGATGTCTAGTCTAGTTGTCCCCTCTCAATTTGAGAATTCCTTGGTCCAAGACAAGAAAATTCTGAATGTAAATCATATGCATTTCTTCAATTAAAATGCTCTTACAATGACTCTGATCTTTTACAAACTCAAAGATTTCACTTTTCCTAACAGACTGTTTTGGGCTTAGATCAGATCATTTTAAAAATATCCCCCATTTTCCACTTTTGGCGATTTTATTTTATTTTAATGTTCACATATGGATCAAATCTGCACAATCTTTTTCTCAGAAAGATTATGCTGCAATTTTTTCTAAAGATTATTTGTTATCCAATATTAATTTTCCACCATGTATCAGGTCTACAAGTGGCCAAGCAGCTGAACTGAAATAGCTGACAGGTATGGGGAAAGAGTGGAGCAAAAGGTGAGGACGTTTTTTAATTTTACATAGGGCCATGTTTACTAAATGTTAACATGCGCTACCACTATGCCCGTAGGAATAACCTGGGCGCTGCAGCAGATGTAGATTACCAAATTGTATTCAAAGCTTCCTTTCACTTGCAATTTGACAGTAAACAAGAATTTCTATTTTGGTTTTGAACCTGATCTTTTGTTTAGCTTATCCCATTTATAAACTAATAAAATAATACTCAAACACCTCCTAGCAATATTACAACTTTGAAAATCGCATCCTTGCCAAATATCACGCTGGTATCCATTCACTGTCACTATTATCTTTATATTGTTAAGAATGAATTTTCTGAAACAATGAAATTTTAGAAAGAACATGTTCCACAGAAAAATAAAGAATGGAAATCTTTCCCACCCATCTGTTCACTCCAGTGTATTTTAAACAAGTTTTGGCCATGCTTGGTTTTGGGCTTCTGAGAGCAAAGTTTTTAAATTATGCATGAGTTGCCGAATAGCAACCATCATAGAACAAGAATTGTGGAGGACACAAAGATATTTTAGAGAACCAACAAAGATATTCAAAGCACATGAGAGAAACTGTTCCAATAGATTGCCACTTATCCTCAAGCTCAAACAGTTCTTTACCTGCATACTTCCATGGTATTTATTGATCTTCCAGATCCCTGAAAAGTAAGTATGATCCTGCTCCTGTCAGGGGCTAGAATTTTTGTAAACATCTCAAATTGAGCTATATAGCTTCAATAACTGTATATAGGAGCAACTCTTTTCCATTCTTGCTTATTCAAACAAGCCAGACCAGTTTACTCTACCATGAGGGGTCAACATGACATGGACTTCTTTGTTATTAAAACACTGGCTGCACCCTCTTATCACAGAAGCTGCTTTTAAAGATAATGCTTCCTCCCTCCCCCCTCACAGAAGATCATAGCAGTTGCATTCTTAAGTCCGGACTTTGATGCAAACAGGGAGTTTTCACAATATATATCATCTCTATTGTCTATATAGTATTTCATGTACATGTTACTGTCAACACTCACTACTAATGTTATCTGACAGACCTCATTTAAAAAATATGTGAAATAGCAAGGGGTTTTGTGTGGTTGCCTACCTGCCTGAGGTCCTAGTTGGAGTGTCTGCAAAGCTGAAGTCTCACTGACTGGTGTGAGCAGTGGATGGCGAGATGTTGGCAGGGCGGAGAAGAAAACACAAGCAGGCACACCTACTTTATAAATAAGAAAAATAGTAAATTCTACAAATATTTTCCAGATAAATGTAAACTTTTCTCCATTTTCAAGCAGTCTCAAATTTATATAGCTACCCAGTGAGCTCAGTTGGAGCAACTTGCAGGTCTCTTTATGCAATTCCCACTTTCCCGAATTCTTGGGGTGCCAGCTCCCAGCATAATTCCAGGGTAAGTGGGGGGTGGGTGGGATGGGAGACAGGAAGTATGATTTGGGCTTTTCTGATGATCCTTGCCATGTTTTCATTGTGGAACTAAAAAAAAAGAGATACCTGTGGCTAATGGGATTCAGAACTATCCAATGTGAACCCAGAGGAGAGTGACTTGGGGGTTGGTTTGCCTGCACTACAATGCAGTGTCAAAAGTTTGTCAGGTGGGTATTTTGAAAGTTTGAAGTTGTTGCAAAGAATATTTTACTAGCCGATATCTGCATCAACTAGCATAATATAAATGATCTGCAGTTTTAAAAATGCATTAAAATCAAGTATTAACAAAAAAAAATGCTACAGTGGCAAACACATTAAATGTTACATTTCTTTACCCCTTCAGTACATTACGATTAGGTACAAATTATTAGAAAGTATTTTAATGTAATACTCAGTTAAAATACTGACTTATCCTAACATACCAAAACATCAAGAAACAGAAAGGGCACAAATCTGAATTTTTTTCTTACGTATCACACTTACACCTTGCGAGATTCATCTGTTTCTTCGCTTGCTATTGAGGGTAAGGCTACCAGATTAAAGTACATGTAAATCCATTTGCTATAATGTAAATCATGTCTTTGGAAATGAAAATATCTATGTGGTTATAAGCTAAGAACAGCACTGGTTTCTAAGACTTTTCCCCAATTTACAGCCTGCTCCTCACCAACTCCTTTTAATTGCACTTGGGCTTAGCAGAATCTAGGCATTTTCTTGTACATTAGTCAGTGTCTCTGGTTCCAGTTATATGACTAAAAGGACTGTAATTCATACTTCCCAGAAGTTAGTTCACAGACGAGAACCTACATGATGTCATGCTTCATTCAGTGTCAGGAAGTACCACAACCTCCAGTGACTAAAAATGTTAATCTTCTGCCAGAAGTAAAATATTGCACAACAGCTAAATTTTCAAATGCTCATGCTGTGTAAAACAAACTCAATCTTTTGCATCAAAACAGCACCATAAAAAAGGGACAAAAAACAACAGAGCCAATTTTTAAATTTTTTTTACAAAAACAAACACTTGCATTTTCAGTAATTTTCTTTATCATGGAATCCTCCTGGCCCTCAAAATGGAAAAACAAAATAAAAACACAAGACTGTAATAGAGTAGCCTAGTTAAAGCAACAGGCTGTGAAACAAGGGTGCTCCTTGTGACATTGGGCTAATCATTTAACCCTTCACTGTGTCCCCTACAAACATACAGGCAAATGCATTAAATGTGCACTAAATATTAGCATACATTTTATTTTATTTATGTGTAAAGTAATCACATTAGAGCCCAATGCAGTAAGCCAGTGGTTTTCAACCCAGTCTTCGGGACACACCTAGCCAGTCAGGTCTTCAGGATAGCCACAATGAATAGGCATGAGAGAGATATGCATATAATGGAGGCAGTGCATGCCACTCTCTCATATTTATTGTGGTTATCCCAAGAACTGGTTGAGAACCCCTGCAGTAAACTAATAACACCAGACATTAAAAAGTGGCATAAAGCAAGGCTAGAATAAAATGTGCATCAAGTTTAGGGCAGGTGCAATAAAAATGGCAGGAAAGATAGGAACAGAAGGGAAATTTTCACTTACCGCTAATTTCCTTTCCTGGAATCCTACTAGACCAGTCCAGATAAGCGGGTTTAGTCCCCCTACCAGCAGATGTTGAAGACAGAGAAATAGAAAAAAAAACTACCAGCAGCCTGATTGGCTGTTCCCTGGTAATATGTAGCTGAACCCAGTAGAGGGTGCTCCAGTATTGTAAAAAGCCATACTCAAACAGATGTAACCATGAAACAAAAACTAAGGAAAACAGAAACCATATTATGTACAAGAGGCGATAACGCTCCGCTGCAAAGTCTTGGCTCCTCAGCAATATACCTCTGAACCACATATCCAGAATAGGGAGGGTCCTGGACTGGTCTAGCAGGATTCCAGGAAAGGAAATTAACGGTAAGTGAAAATTTTCCCTTCCAGTACATCCTGCTAGACCAGTCCAGACAAGCAGGAAGTACCCAAGCTAACTGCTCTTTGGGTGGGAAGATACGGCTGTCGAGACAACCTTTGCCCTGAATTGCGCCTCTTCCGGAGATTGAATATCGAGCCGATAATGACGCACAAAAGTGAACAGGGAGGACCAGGTGGCCACCCTGCAGAAATCAAGAGGATGAACGTGAGAGCGCTCTGCCCAAGATGTAGCTTGCGCCCACGTAGAGTGCACCCGAAGTCTGAGAGAGACAGATTTTCCTTTAAGGATGTATGCAGATTCAATTGCTAACTGCAACCAGTGAGAGACCATGTGATTTTGCAGGACCCCGTAAGGGTCAAACTGCTTCCAAACCACGAAAAGGTGATCCGAGGTAAGGAAAGGATTTGTCACCCGAAGATACCTAGGAAGGATCCAGCCAAGATCCAGAGAACAGAGTCCCTTATTCTCGCCTGTACACTGCTCCTCAGAAAAACAGGGTAGGAAAATTGGCTCAATGATAAGTACTTTTGGAAGGAACGAAGGAACAGTACGCAAAAAAACTCCTTCTTTTGAGAAGGCAAGATAGGGATCCCTGCATGAAAGTGCTTGTATTTTGGATACCCTTCATGCCGAAGTTATCACTACTAGAAGCACTGCCTTAAGCGTCAAATCTCTCAACGTGATGCGTTTACGCGGCTCAAAAGGAGCCTGCATCAAGGCTTTTAGGATGAGGGACAGATCCCATGTTGACACCGGAGAGTGAACCGGTGGTCGGACTACCTTAGCTGCTTTAAGGAAATAGGACACATCAGCATGGGACGCTACAGAGTGACCCCCAACAGGACCTCTGAAACAAGTTAGTGCTGCTACTTGAACCCGAAAAGATCCCAAGGCTAGACCTTTATCCAGGCCATCCTGGAGGAAGGTAAGGATATTCAGGATTCCCTACCTCCAAGGAGAGATACGGTGCCATGCGCACCAGGACTCGAAGACTCGCCAAACTCGGGAATAAGCTAGCAAAGTCGACGGGCGGCATGCCTTCAGAAGGGTCGCGACCACATGACTCGAGTAAACCTTCTTGCTTAGGCAGCGGCGTTCAAGAGCCAGGCCGTAAGCAAGTAAGGAGCAGGATCATCCATCACAATTGGAACCTGACGTAATAGCCCCCGGCAAGACCCCAGAGGCAGAGGCAGCAGCAGGACTCGCATTAAGCGGATGAGGTCCGCATACCAGGGCTTCCGAAGTCAGTCCAGAGCTATTAGGATCACTCTCCCCCGGTGTTGGAGAACTCTCCGAAGCACTTTGCCAATTAGTACCCATGGGGGAAAGATGTACAGCAGAGCCTCTCACAGCCATGGTTGAGCCAGGGTATCCAATCCGGAGGACTGAAACAACCTCCTGCGACTGAAAAATTCTGGTACCTTGGTATTCGCTGATGTCACCATTAGATCCATTACTGGTTACCCCCATGCTTGCAAAATCTTCTGAAACTCCCAGGGGGCTAGTTCCCATTCTCCGGGATCGAGAGCGTGACGGCTGAGGAAATCAGCCTGAAAGTTGTCCACCCCGGCGATATGCTGTACCAAGAGAGCCTGCAGATGTACCTCTGCCCAGGGAAGGAGAAGGGACATTTCCCTGGCTACACCTAGGGACTTGGTGCTGCCCTGGTGGTTGATATATGTCACTGTTGTTGCGTTGTCGCATAGAACCCGTACCGCCTGATCTTTGAGAAGAGGCAGAAAATGTCTTGGAGCGAGGCGAACCGCCTGTGCTTCCAGTCGATTTATGGACTAGTGCGCTACGTGAATACCCTGCATCGACTGATACTGGCAGAGAGCACCCCACCCGTAGAGACTCGCATCTGTTGTTACTAGGACCCAACGAGGGTTCTCTAGGGAAACACCCCTGAGGAGATGACAGGGCGCTAGCCACCACTGGAGGCTGCGTCGAGTCTCTGGGAGAAGCGAAGCCGGATGTCGTAGACTTCAGACACAGGTGACCAGCGTGAAAGGAGAGACCTCTGAAGCTCCCTCATGTGCACTTTGGCCCAAGGCATGACTTCAATAGTGGCTGCCATGGACCCCAGGACTTGCAGGTAATCTCAGACCCTCGGAGCTGTCTGAAGAAGAAACAAATGAAGCAAGCCCGTGAATTTGTGAAGCCGCTCGCATGTCAAGACGACTTTCCCCTGCACGGTGTTGAAGCAGGCTCCTAAAACACTCTAGTTGCTGGGACGGATGAAGATGGCTCTTGGACGTATTGACCACCCACCCGAGATTCGAGGAAAGAAACTATTTGAGCCACTGCTTGACATGCTTCCAACAGGGAGTCTGCCCGAATCAACCAGTCGTCCAGGTAAGGATGCACTCGGATTCCGTTTGCGCAGAGCTGCTGCAACCACTACCATAACCTTGGAAAAGGTGCGCAGAGCCGAGGCCAGGCCGAAGGGCATTGTACAAAACTGGAAGTGCTGACCCAGTACTGCAAACTGTAGGATACGCTGTTGGTCGTCTCTGATGGGAATGTGGAAGTAAGCTTCCGCAAGATCTAGAGAGGCGAGGAACTTGCCTCCACGTACTGCCTGGATGACCAAGCGAAGCATCTCCATTCGGAATCGTGGCACCCGTAGACATCGATTTATGCCCTTGAGATCCAGAATTGGGCAGAAGGACCCATCTTTCTTGGGAACGACGAAATAAATGGAGTAACGACCACAGCCTCTCTCTGCTCGAGGGACTGGTCGAATAGCCCTCAGAAGAAGGCGGTGGTGCACAGTGGAGCGAATCGCCTTTCTCTTCAGAAATCTTCCCCCGGGTGAGACGACGAACACATCGGGAATGGATCAGGAACATTCGAGAACGTAACCCTGGGAGACTATGTTGAGGATCCATTGATACGAAGTAACGAGAGACCATTGACGAGAAAACAAAGCCAAACACCCACCCACTGGAGGAGTCTCTCCAGATGTGCTGACCGCCAGAAAAGGCTCCTGGGGTGGACTGTCCGGCCAGTCAGCAGGTACATATGACCTAGATTGGCCACTGTTGGAAACAGGATACTGGGCTTGATGGACCTTGGTCTGACCCAGTATGGCATATCTTATGTTCTTATCTCACGGGGCCAGAGAACTTGAAAGGCCCCAAGTAGGACTCTGCTCCCTTGCGGGCACCCCAAAAGGACTATGCCCTCTGACCGAAACGTCTAGTTGTCAAAGAGGCGGAGGGCTTCCCAGGACAGTAACGACGAGCGTCACGATACCTGGAGGTGTGCCACGAGGTAGGAACGCCTAGTAGAAAATTTAGGCTTATCTTCCGGAAGACGTTGGGGGTCAAACCTCCCCCCTAGGTCTTTGACCAATTTGTCTAGGTCCTCCCCAAAGAGAAGCTTTCCCTGAAGGGAAGCCTAGAGAGGCGTGCTTTAGATGCAGAGTCAGCTGACCATTAGCGAAGCCAGAGCCATCTGCAAGAAACTGACCGCCGCCACTGATCTAGCCGAGAGGCACAAGAGATCGTAAAAGGCATCTGCCAAGAAAGCTGTGACCAATTCCAGATGAGCTAGAGCTGGATCCTCTGGCAGACAATGAATCCAGCGCAGAAGAGCTCGGGCCGCTAGACCCCTGCAAACAGAGGCCTGGAGAGATAATGAAGAAGTCGAAAAGGCAGTCTTGAGAAGGCTCTCAACTTTCCTATCCTGTTGATCACAAAGTGCTGCACCACCCTCCACTGGAATGGTGGTGTGCTTCGTTACTCTGGTCACAAGGGCATCCACTTTGGGGTATGTCAGCCACTTCTCCAAGTCAGGCGGTGCCCAGAGGTAAAGCTATGCGGCAGGCTGTATGGAGGAGAATATCCGGAGAGTCCCATTCTCGAGACACCATTTGTTGTAGCTCCGCCGGGAATGGAAAAGCTCTAGATGGCTTGTGAATGCCTTGTAATATCGGGTCTGGCTGGGGAATGGCAAAAGGCTGAGGATTCTGCTGATCCGTCAATCATAGAGCTTCAACCACCTGCATAATTAGGGCCGACAATTCCTCTTTGCGAAACAAGCGTATGTCCTATGTCTCGCTTTGGCCCTCCGCAGAAAACTCTGATGGGGACTATTCCCCATCCTCCCGATCCGACAGGCTCTTGCTGTCATCCCCCGAAGACAGCCCTTCCTCTGGTGCTTTTGGCCAAGCTGTAGTAGCCCAGGAGACCTCTTTAGGTGGCCGTGCATCCATCTTGGACATGTCCTCTTGTCTAGAGCACTTGCGGGATCCAGAACCAGAAGACTGAGGGATCCGAGTCAGGGCATCCACTGTGTTACTGGGAGAATTAGCCTGCCAAAGATCCCAGGCTTGTCTAAAGAAGGCCAAAAACTGGGTATCTGAGGCATGCATCGGCTCCTGCTGCCCGAAAGACTCCTGAGCAGGAGGAGAGACAGACTCTCTTGCCGGGGGAAGTTGTCTGGATTCCTCTAGCAGCTGAGGACATGCAGCAGGACTGCTTCTGTCCTGAGCTCCCTTGGCTAGTGTCGCCAAAGTCTCTCCAGGATGAGCAAGACATGCAGCACAAATGCCATCCCTCAAATCCTTATGCTTCTTTGTGCAGACCATGCATCGCAGAAGGGAAGGCATCTCACAGGCGAAGCACAGCTGACCAGAAAAAAATCAAAAAAGTCAAAAATAGGAGTTGAAAGGGACCAGGCAGTTGAAAACTAGCAGGGAAGACAGAAATTAAGAACATAAAGTCTCCTCACAAAGCCCGCCAAAACGGAGCTGTGCAGCAAAAAAACACTGAAAGATGGCCGCAGCTATTAAAACTGCCAAAATAAAAACACGCTGTGAAAACGCGGTAAAAACAAAATTAATCAAACGGAGAACTAGGACAGTAAAGACATGAAGAGAAAACTCTCCAGGCGGACAGAGGTTGCCCCAACAGCATCCCGATTAAAATTGGGAGGAGATGGGGGGGGGGGGGGAGAGAAGGAGGATCATTGAAGTTTTCTACTCACTGCCCTGGAGCAGAGTGCTGAAGAGCCAAGGCTGACCTGAAACAGGCAGCAGGCAGGAGCTGTTGTAAGGCTGCCGATAAGCTGCAGACTCCCCCTGATGACCGGCTGCTCAGGTCCTTATGAGCTGAGGCCAGTTTTCTCTCCTGACAGAGAGGGAACCCCACATGGTCCTCTTGACCAGGAGTTCAACCTCAATCTGTTCCACAAAATGTAGCTGGGAAACCCAGAGGGGCAGCTCAAATGCGCCCTGGGTGCATCCAGCAAAATTACTGCAAGTACTAAATAATAAAAATAATCAGAGAGAAAAAATTAAACCCCTTCATCTGCTGGAGACAGAGAAATATTGGAGCGCCCTCTACTGGGTTCAGCTACATATTACCAGGGAACAGTCAATCAAGGCTGCTGGTAGGTTTTTTTTCTTTCTGTCTCCAAACATCTGCTGATAGGGGGACTAAACCCGCTTGTCTGGACTGGTCTAGCAGGATGTACTGGAACTAACTTTACTACTGTTTTTGGCATGTTTCGCTAAGTGATGGCACCTATCGGGCAAGGTCTCACTCATTCATTTATTTCATTTTCAGTTTTGTCTGTCTGTATACATTTGTTTGTGCATGCGCAAACAGATGCTCATGCCCCCAATGCAGCAGATCTGCAGGGGCATGGTCTCTCCCGGTTCTGCCCATTGCTGCTGATGACAGGAAGTGATAGTAGCAGATAGAGATGTCATTGCTGTTTCTTCCTTGGCCAACACCCTCAGCTCAAATCTCCCCCCCCCAACCCCCCACAGCGACTGCAACAATAAAGAAAAATAAAATAGCGATAACATATGCCAGTGGCAGCTGGCCATGATTCTCACAACTCATAACATCTCGAGCTCTTTCGCATATCACCAGACACACACTCTGTTGCCATGGGGCAGGACAAAGACAAGCATGCACTATCGCTATTTTTTTCATTGCTGCAGATGCCATGGGAATAAAATATTTGAGGGGGAACTGCTAGCCAAGGGTAGAAAGGGGGGAGGGGGGTACAAGAAGAGTAAACAAGAAGCACACAACTGTGTTATGCTCTAAATATGAACTTTTCAAATTGTTAAATGTTTAAATATAGTCTCTCTGGTCCAGCCCAACCCTCCCCCAAGCCAGCCAAGAGGATACCCCCCCCCCCCCCCAATCTAGCCTTCCCACTCACTTAGCATGCCCACCCCATTAATCTTCTGACATTGAGTCCCTGACTCACTAACATATCCTAGTGGCCTCATCACGTCCACCCACTAGCGCATCCCACTGTACCCAAAAATCCTAACACTTCCATATTGACTATTCAACCTCTGAAGGGTTTTAGAAAAACCAATAACTTTTACACATGCCGATACGAGACGAGCATAGCTGGCTGAGTTAGACTAACCATAAACTGGAACACTCAAATGATTCAAATACTGTTCAGTTAGCTGAATCATTTGAAGTAGCTCCCCAGGAACAATAAGGCATATGTATACTAAAGCACGTTAGCTGTTATTGCTGAGATAACATGGGATGATCACGACGCAAGAAAAATGCAGACACTGCAGCGACTTTCTGCAATATCTGCATTTCACACGGTAGCTGCAGGCTTGGGCAGAAGTGGACGTGCTTGTAACTATTACTGCGGATGTAAACATAATGTGGTAATCGCTAAAGTTGTGGGTACCACAGGTGTGCTTACCACCACCTCAATCGGTGGTAATAGCTGCATCTGCAGTGCTGGCCAACCATGATCCCTGCATTTTCAGTAAGTTATCTGCTGGGGGGCATGCCATGGGGCTTTTGCAGCTAAAACCAATAGCACTTTAGTAAACATACCCCTTAGACTAACTGTACTCCTGTGTCTAGCCAGCTGGTGTAGAAGTGATTACTTCTAAAAGCCCTTCAGAGAATAAATGGGAAGGGGGGTTAGAGTTGCTGGGCAGAATGATGTGTGCTGCACAGTTGACAAGAATGGGGAGGGGAAATCAGGGAGATGTTAATGCACAGCTCGACAAAGGCCAGGTCGCCATGGCAATCGGAAATTTACACCTGGCGCCTGGGATTTGTACTACTTCCTTCCCTCTATTTCTGTTTTTTTTCAAATACAATTGCGGCAAAGATCCCATCTGTTTTGCCTGTGGGAGACTGGATCCCCATGGACAGAACAGGAGGGGAAGCCCAAAGCAGCAGAGAACCCACAGAAATCAGAGCTTGAGAGAGAAAAAAAAAAGAGTCAGGGAGTGAGCCAGCAAAAATGTAAATAAGCAGTACCTTAAAAAAAGAAAATAAATTAAGGCATATGGGGGAATGGAGAGCAGGAAGTTGGATTACTGGGGGAAGGAAGGAGAAGAGTGTGTCCAGAAGGGGAATAGCAAGTAGGGAGAGAAGAGTGCAAGGTGGAGAACAAAAATGACAAATCTGTATATGCCAAAAGGGTGCATCCTCCCCCCTCACCCCACTTTCACATGATAGACACATGATAAGCACCCATCACCACATTCCACCATTGTACTAGTCACCCACAGACACTCGTGTTAATAATAATTATTTATTATTATTATTATACATTTATGAAACACTGCTAGGCATACACAGCACTGTACAAACAAAGATAAAGACTTATCTAAAGATTATCCATGATGTAGAACTCTGGAACTGGTCTTACAAAAACATAAGGCAAGCAGGAGAAAACCGGAGGGAGTGGGGGGGATGAGGAAGTCACAAGCACTGACTCTTAAGATTTTGACCTGGCTCCTAAAGCCACACAAGATTTGTCAAGGCCTGTGTTAATGGATTTTAGGGGTCAGTCAGTCAGATGCATATCTAGGTTTTGTAGTCAATGTACTAGATGCAGAGAGAGTCGAAACTAGTAACCCAAACTTATTAACCTACCATCACACCACACTATTTCCACAAAATTAAAGGGTCAATCTGGTGAAACAGTGGGTGTGGAGGCTCAGTGGGTGAGGTGTATTAGATGTTGGCCTAAATGGGTCCCAAGCCAGAATCCCTTTGGCACAAGAGTCTCCCAGAACCTAGGGTGCCCCAACTTGGGAGAACATTGCTTTGTAGATTACTTTTTAAAAATTTCCATTTATTTCCACTGAAGTAAATGAAAGAAACTTTTAGGACCATAGTTAAAAATCAGCAGTAAAGATACAGTTAAAATAGTGCTTCAAATTTCGCTTACTGCCCTGTCTTGGAAGTATTTCCATATACTGGTCTTTTCCACGTACTTACTAAAACCAAATTACTTTATACCACATTCAGATTGCAGACTAAGGGATCAGACTGGAGACAAGGATGCCTAAATTTTAAGAACCACGCTACAGGTAAGGAAATACAGCTTCCCCTCATTTCTCTTTTCTCCTTCAGGGCAGCAGATAGAGGAAAAGTGCAGGGAGAGGGCGGTGGGTACAAGAATCATGCGCAGCGCATACACGCACCGGCACCTGGAGCGAGCGCCGCCGCCACCACCGTCTCCCTCCCCCCGCGGTACCTTGCTCGTCCCTGCTGTCGGCAACCATCCCTCTCTCCCGCTTAGCAAAAGTAAAAAGTTCACACCCGCTCCAACAACCTGAATCCCGCCTCTGGCGATAGCGGCAAAACTGCTCCCTATCTCCCTCCGGGTCCGTGCAGCACAAGATGGCGACTCCGCCCCTTCCTGTTTCGATTCTGACGGGACACTCTTCCGCTCCCGGCATGCAATGGCTTTGGAGTTAAAAACCGATAAGCGCCACTGTATGACTGTAGGCGCGGATGCTCGTCCCCCTTCATACGTCATCGATCCGCCCCTACCGTAACTAAGGCTGCGCTTTGTCCTGTTCTGTGCGGCATGGAAGGGCTCGGTAAAGAGTGATAATACCGGTAGTACAGTATTACAGTATGCATTCCAATGCCCACTATGCTGTTCTTTTTCTTACCTAGAAATAGAGATTAACGCATAAATGTAGATAGATATCACAGTAGGTGACATTTTTATGGAACAGACCACCTTTCAGTACTCCCTAGCTCTGAACAGCTCCCTCGAGTTGAAATGAAGGTGTCATCTCATCTGTCAAATCGCATTGTGATGTCATCACCTTTCTAAAGTTCTCAGGAACTAGTGTATTAAAAACATATCTTACATCCCCTTATTACATAATATAGGAATTTAAAGGACATTAAAGGGAATGGATTTAGCTCACACCTTTTCTCAGGAGTTCAAGGTGGATTACATTCATGTACAGTAGGTATTTTTCTCTCCCTGGAGGGCTTACAATCTAAGTTTGTACCTGAGGCAATCGAGGGCTAAGTGACTTGCCTACGATCATAAAGAGCAGCAGTGGAATTGGAAACCTGGCTTCTTCTAACCTACTACTCTAATCATTAGGCTCCTCTTCCACTCCAACATTATTTGCACATTCTTTTGAATCTTTACAGAAAATAGGTTTTTTTGAGGGATGGAATGAAAAATGCATTTAAGCACTACACTGGCATTTGATTGTTGTTGCACCTTACTGGATCTCATTTACTAGTGTGATATCAATAGATGGTCCCTTTATGGATGTTATGGCTTTATTTATCATAGTTTCCATACTTTTTGATTTAGGTATCTAGTTCTACTTAGTTAGTCTCAGAATAGGTTAGGAGATCATCCAACATCTCCTCCCTGCTCATAGTCTTTCTCCTTCCTTTCCTCTTTATTTTGATTACTGGTCCTCCTTACATTTAGGGTTGCCAACTGGCTCCAGATGCGCCCGACAGGCTTGATCCATTCCTGGGTTTACCCCATTGCATGCTGGGAAATGTAGTCTTGTTTTTCTTATAGAGTGCAATGGAGAAATCAGAACTACATGTCCCTGCATGCAATGGGGTAAACCCAGGACTGGATCAAGCCTGTCGGGCGCATCTGGAGCCAATTGGCAACCCTACTTACATTACTCTTGCCTTCTTTGTTACACCCTCATCTCTTGCTGGGGTGGCAGACTATGGCCTTGAATAGCCTGTAAACATATGAGAGGCCTGTAAGCTAGGCCTAAGTCCCAGCCCGCATCTAAAAATAAGAATGCTGAGAAAAATCAAAGTCAGTAAGAGTTAGAGAAACTGCTTTTTGATAAGGTTGTATAAATCCTTTGTTGAATTCTTCTATGCTGATGACAGACATGTTCCAGTACTCTATATTCACACATTTTCTAAGCTAGCAGTGACCTTGTAGGAGAAATGTATCAAAGTCTAAGAACTGTGCCTTTGTTAGAGAATTCTGAGCAGGGAGAACAGAGTGCTAGGCCCAGAGAGAGATCCCAGTTTGCCTGTATTAAACTGAAGAAGAAAGGTATAAAAAGGTGTTGTTTACTGGACTCCATTGCTCAGACCATTTTGAATGTGACATTTGCCTGAGATTTGTGCACAATAAATTGGCTTGGATCTTCGAACTGACTCCTGGTTTTATTCATTGCGTGCACTTCGCTGCAACATATTCCTGGTGCATTGGCCGGGAAGGTGGAGTACGTGAATGGTGCGCAAGTGAATATACCACGTATTACTGCCTCCAGGTTTGGTCCGGTCGGGACCGCGGCCGACCGACAGCAGAGAGGACCCCAGGTGCCACCGGTCCCATTGTATCGGAGAGGGTTCTGCCCTGCCTCGGCAGCCTGCCGGCTCTGACCGGCCAACACCTCCGAACCCGAGGGGAGTCCAGGATTCAACCCAAGGAGGGACTGGTTGCGCAGCACATTAGTGGCCGGATCCGGTGAGTAGCAATTTGTCTGGTTCTTAGTCAGTTAGCTATGGGAAAGTCCCGCATGCGCGAGACTAATACGGTTTAAGGTAACGAGAGCCTGATCACCTCTCAGGGTGTGGCCGAGTACTCCTTGCATGAGTATGCGCGAGGACGAAACCCCACCCCTCATGGATAGGTAAGGTAGGCCTTTATGGAATTTTGGGAACTCGGTGGCATGCCTGTCTGAGTGAATGAGAGGTCTTGAAACACGGACCACGCAAGAGCAGACTCCTGAGTAGCGCAGTTCCTGGCCGGGCGACCGCGCCCAGGTCGCGAAAAGGAGGAAGCGTTTGGTGTTTGTCTCCCTTGTTGTTCCATGGGCTGTACGGACCCCTTACCTGCAGCCATACTACCCGCCCTCTTTGTCTGTTGTCTTGTACATCATAATGGGAGGGGCGGGGTCTGTGCAAACTCTGCTGAACTGTATAATCACAAATTTTAAGAAGGGATTTAGTGGTGAATACAGGACGAAAATGTCGCCGTCCCGATTAGAAAAATTGTGTGGTAGGGAGTGGCCGGTGCTGGACACCGTATGGCCACCAGATGGTACTTTTGATGTTATAATTGTGTCCCGACTGCAAGGGATAGTGCAGAGGAATTACCCCGACCAGTTTCTCTATATAGACTCCTGGTTAGATATTTGTGAAAGGCAACTCTCTTGGATGAAGCATTGCCGTGAAGAGCAGTGCAGGATAATGTTAGCAACTACGAAGGGAGACCCCGGGATTAAGGAAGAAAAGCCTCCCAGTTACTCAGCCCCAGAACCTACAGAAATCCCGAATTATCCACCCCTATTCCTGTATAAACTGGTCCCGTCAGCTCCATCGTTACCCCGAGTAGAGCCAGGAGAAGAGAGAGTTCCCCCAGCTGATGTGCCTCCACCCCATCAGCCACTTCCATCACCCAGAGGAGAGCAACCCCCTTCCCGAAGTAGGAGTCCCAGTCCCGAACAAAGTTCCCCGGCACGACTAACATCTCCTGAAGGAACTGCCAGCGGGGGATCAACTGCCAGTCCAGGGTCACCCATTAGTCCAGGACCCAGCGGAAAAGCCACCGCTGGGCACGCAAATTTGCACTACGCCCTCCAAAGCAAGGAGACGAGCTGGAAAGAAGTTCGCCAGATGCCATTACGCCAAGTCCCCGGATTACCCATTCTCAAACGACAAAGGTCAGGTTGTGGCCGGGCCAACTAGTCTCGTTCATGTGCCCTTTTCTACCACGGATTTATTAAACTGGAAAACGCACTATGCCTCTTATACTGAAAAACCCCAAGATCTGACAGAATTTATGTCTAGTATCATGCAGACCCACCAGCCTACCTGGTCTGACTGCCGCCAGCTCTTGTCTACCCTCTTTACTACTGAAGAGTGGGCACGAATAGTGCAAGCAACTACCCGATGGCTGGAAGAGAACCCTGTAGACAAGAGAGACCTAGATCCCCGACAAGCAGCGGCCGTAGATTTCCCGAATGAAGATCCAAGATGGGATCCAAATAGTGCAGAAGGGGAAAGGGCCCTCACCCGTTTCCACCAGGCCCTATTGCAAGGCCTGAGGAGGGGAGGCCAGAAAGCCATGAATGTTGGGAAGGTAGCAGACGTTCTTCAGCGCCCAGATGAAAGTCCAGCTGCCTTCTATGAACGATTAACTGAAGCTTATAGACTTTATACCCCATATGATCCAGCAGCCCAGGAGAATTTGCGTATGGTGAACGCTGCTTTTGTAAGTCAGTCCCAGGGAGACATAAAATGGAAACTGCAAAAGTTGGAAGGATTTGCGGGCATAAATACAGCACAGCTAAGGGAAGTTGCTCAGAAGGTATTTGTGAATCGTGATCAAGAATGTAAAAGGGAAAGTGAAAGAAAGATGAAGAAGAAAGCCGATCTGCTTGCTGCAGCTCTAGTTGAAGGATGTGGAGGATACCCAAACAGAAGGACTCGAGGATGGGGAAGGGGCCGAGGGAGTGCTCGGTCCCCCTTAGGTGCAAAGGAAGAAGGACATTGTAAGGAAGAAGGACATTGGAAGAATGAATGCCCGAATAGTAGCTCCACCCCCTGGAGGGGAGGAGGGAGCACCAGGAGAGGGGGGGGCGATTCCAGCAGCGAGAGGGAATGCAGCGTGCACAGTTTCGGCAGGAAGAAGCCGCCACCGTGGAAGGAATGGCGACCACCGAAGACGACTATGTGGATGAGGACTAGGCCAGACCGGGCTCCAAGTTTTCCCTGGGTCCCCAGGAGCCTATGGTCAACTTAAAGATTGGGGACCAGTACATGGACTTTATGGTGGATATGGGGGCCGAACACTCAGTAGTGGCTAAACCAGTGGCTCCTTTGTCTTCCCGATCTGTCACCATTGTTGGTGCCACTGGAACTAGAACCACAAGACCTTTCCTGCAGAACCGTGCCTGCGAATTGGGGGGACGGAAGATAACACATCAGTTCCAGTACATACCTGAATGCCCAGTTCCCCTTTTGGGCCGAGACATGCTTGCTAAGCTCCAGGCGCAGATATCCTTTATTTATTTATTTATTTATTTAACAAGTTTTTTATACCGCCTTTTCCTTCAATCAAAGCGGTCACAAGAAATACAAGGTATAAACAAGGGAAACATAAACAGTATAGACATGACAACATATGGTAATGTAGGAAAAATAACAAGGGTTAACAATATCCTTGGTCGAAGGAGGAAAAATGGAGATGACTGAACTCAGAATCTGCTGGCCTGATGGTGCTGACTGTCCCCCGAGAAGAAGAATGGCGGTTCTATAGTCCACCTTCATCAAAGGCAGCTAGCTCCCGTATACCCACCAACATCTAAGCTCCACCCGGAGTGTGGGCGGAGGATAATCCTCCTGGCCTAGCAAAGAATATAGCTCCTGTGCTTGTCACCCTTAAACCAGGAGCAGAACCAGTGCATGTGCGACAATATCCTCTCCCACGACCAGCAATCAAAGGTATCCATGGTCACCTAAGGAAATTACTACAGTATGGACTCCTCAAAGAATGCCAATCGCCCTGGAACACCCCCCTCCTCTCAGTCAAGAAGCCTGGGACAGGTGATTACCGCCCAGTGCAGGATTTGCAACGAGTAAACAATGCAGTTGAAACCATACATCCAGTAGAACCAAATCCCTATACCCTCCTGGGACTGATTCCATCAGAAGCTACTGATTTCACAGTTCTGGATTTAAAAGATGCCTTTTTCTGTATCTGCCTGGCATCTGCCAGCCAACTCTTGTTCGCGTTGAATGGGAGAACCCCACTACAGGAAGACGAGGTCAACTCACTTGGACTCGCTTGCCTCAAGGATTCAAGAATTCACCCACCATCTTCAGTGCAGCTCTCAACCAAGATCTTTCAAACTACTCTGTGACTCCAGGAAGAAGAATCTTACTTCAATATGTAGATGATCTGCTTATAGCCACCAACTCCAAGACTGAATGTGTGCAAGCTACCAGTGATCTCTTGCACCTCCTGAATGAAGCTGGATACAAGGTCTCAAGAGCCAAAGCGCAGTTGTGCCAAACAGAAGTGAAATACCTAGGGTTCCATCTGTCCAGAGGAATCCGGAAATTGGGACTTGAACGAAAGGAAGCAGTATGCCGCATCCCAACCCCCACCACCAGAAAGCAGGTACGGGCCTTCTTGGGAGCTGCGAGCTATTGCCAGATATGGATACCCAATTTTGCACTCTTGGCAAAACCCTTGTATCAAGCCACGAAGGGAATGGAACGATCCCCTATGGAATGGGGCCCAGAACAGGATAAAGCATTCAAAATCGCTGAAAGCAGCATTAATGTCATCACCAGCCTTGGACCTACCAGATGTACAGAAACCATTTCGTCTTTATGTCCATGAGTCATATGGAAAAGCACTGGGAGTCCTGACTCAGCCCCTCGGATCCTGGCAACGACCTGTAGCCTATCAAAACAATTGGACCCTGTTGCAAAAGGATGGCCACCTTGCCTAAGAGCTGTAGCAGCCACAGCCCTCTTAGTGAGCGAAGCTGACAAGCTCACTTTGGGACAGAATCTTCAAGTCACTGTACCGCATTCTGTTTTAACCCTAATGGAACACAAAGGGAACTACTGGTTCACCAACGCACGAATGTTGAAATATCAAAGTATGTTGTGTGAAAATCCTCGGCTAAAATTGAGTGTCAGTCAAACCTTGAACCCTGCTACCCTACTGCCGACCGGTCCAGGCCCTCCTGACCATGATTGCCTAGAAGTAATGGACACTGTATACTCAAGCCACCCAGACCTAACGGATATCCCCTTGAACAACCCAGAAAGAACTTTCTTCGTGGATGGAAGCAGTCTTGTAATTAATGGACAACGATGTGCCGGTTATGCAGTGGTGACCCTGGACATGGTAACAGAATCATCAGCTTTGGCCCCAGGAACGTCAGCACAGAAGGCCGAATTAATAGCCCTCACTCGAGCACTGAAAATAGGGACTGGGATCCGTCTGAATGTATACACAGATTCCAAGTATGCCTTTACAACATTACATGCCCATGGAGCTTTGTACAAAGAACGCGGATTGATAACCTCGGGAGGCAAGTCCATCAAGTATGGCCCAGAAATATTGACTTTATTGGAAGCAGTATGGGCCCCCAAACAAGTTGCTGTCATGCACTGCCGAGGTCACCAGACTGGAGATGGAGATGGAGAAGTATCCTGAGGGAACAGACTTGCTGATGCCTCAGCCCGAGAAGCAGCCATCGATGGAAAAATCTCTACCCCCAGTATTACAGTTCAAGCAGCCATATTTCCAGTACCTCTCAGTGCTTGGACACCACAATATACCCCGAATGAGCTGGACTACTACTGTCAGAATGAGGGGGGGGCAGCTATCAGAGACCGGATGGATAGTGTTACCACCACCCGAGGGAGACTCACCCCCTGGTATGACTGTGATCCCTGAAGCCCTGGGTCCAGCCTTTGTCCACGCCTTCCACCAAGCTACACACTATGGAAAAACAACAATGGAGAAAGCTCTGAAACCGTTTTTCTGTATCTCATTATTGGGACCTTTAACTGCCTCAATAGCCCGAAAATGTGTGACCTGTGCAAAGAATAATGCCCGACAGGTTCCTGTCCCACCTCCAAGAGTTCAATCAGCAGGAGTTACCCCCATGGGAAATATCCAAATAGACTTTGCAGAAATGCCACGAGCAAATGGATATCACTACCTACTGGTTCTAGTTTGTACCTTCTCTGGGTGAGTGGAGGCTTTCCCTACTAGAACTGAAAAGACCAGAGAAGTCACTAAGGCTCTGCTTCATGAAATCATTCCTCGGTTTGGAATACCCTTGACCATAGGGTCAGACAATGGGCCCTCCTTTGTGTCACAAGTAACTCAGCAGCTAGCCCGTGCTTTACAAATACAGTGGAAGTTACATACAGCTTATAGACCCCAGAGATCAGGGAAAGTAGAGAGAATGAACCAAACCCTGAAGTCTCAGTTGTCCAAGCTCTGTCAGGAAGCTCACCTGAAGTGGCCCTAAGCTCTCCCCATAGCCCTTCTCGGAGTATGTTCAGCCCCCACTAAGTCATTAGGAGTTTCCCCATTTGAGGTTTTGTATGGGATACCCCCGCCCATAGTTCAGGGAATAAGGGGGGATATGAGTCAGATTGGATCGGAAATCACTAGACAAGAATTGTTGGCTCTAAGTTCTGTCTTGCAGGACCTCCATACCTGGTTGCAAGACCAGTTGCCTATCAATCTGACAGAGCCACTGCATCCTTTCAAGCCTGGAGCCTTGGTGTGGGTCAAAGAGTGGAAGAAGACACCGTTGGCACCTCATTGGAAGGGACCATATGTCGTTCTGCTGTCAACACCCACAGCAGTTAAAGTGGCAGAAATCGACTCCTGGATCCACCACAGTCGAGTGAAGCCAGCAGCAGTTCGTGAAGGTCGTCCTTGGACTTCGACCACGGATCCTGCATCACCATTGCGACTTACACTGCGAAGAAAACAATCATCCTCGTGAAGATTTGAAAACCCGCTCCTGGAAGTTTCAGTTTATCCATCAGAGACTATGATCATGATGATTACCTACTACTGTTTCATTTTTGCGGTAACCGTGGGACCCCTTGGGACAACTTTTGCCCTGCCTCCTTGTGTAGCTTGTATAACCACTACCCGAACTGGGATAAAGATCACCCAGACTCTACTTTATCACTCTTACTACACTTGCACCGGTAAAGTCAGTCAGTGCATGTATAATGGTACAGAACTGAATGTCTGCACGAATGGAAAGACTCGTACTTGTTTTAGACCTCGACAGAATCCTTATGTCCTGGAACTACGATGGAATGATGAAGATGGAGCCCTCATAAATGCTACCACTCAACTCTCTGATCCCACCCGGCCTGCACCCCTGTATTTTGATGCTTGTGATCTGATAAACAGAAATTACTATTATAGGTGCGGGTCATGGGAACAAGCTTACTACTATGATGACAAGTATATGTGTCCCGAAGGTGCATACAGATGGGGAATATGTACCAGGATACATTCCCCATCCACTTATGGTAAGCCATCAAAAGATGGCTATTTCTGCCCAAAATGGGGTTGTGTGTACTATAGTACCTGGTCTGGTAGTCCTACTGGACAAACTGGAGATAATCGCAAGGCTGCTTTAGAAAGATTACCCCTACTGGAACCTAAGAAGTGCAAGAAAGGTGCCTGTAATCCTCTTCGGCTTCTCATCCTCGACCCGAGCCAGTGGAAGCAGGGATTCCGATTCGGCCTACATATTGCAGGAAGTGGAACTGATCCTGGAACTATTGTATATATCCAGCTTAACACAAAAACTCATGTCTCTTCACCTTACCGAATACATCATACAAATTCTGCCTTCATGGCCTCATAAAAGGTAATTCCCCACGCTTCCCGAAACTTGTTCATTGAACTAGCTGGAGCGGTAGCATCCAGTCTCCGTGTCTCTGACTGTCTTTTCTGTGGGGGAACTCAGATGGGAGACCAGTGGCCTTGGGAGGCACAAGAATTGAACTATTCTATACTCTATAACCAAACTGATCTACATAAAGCTACCAGCGAATGGGTCCTAGCTAACCCCATTGTTGGAAACCTATGTTTTGCTCGAGCTGGACCACAATTGACTATGTTAGTGGGGCAATTGGTCTGTTTGAACCAGAAGTACTATAATGCTACTCCCAAAAAGACATCCTGGTGGTCAGGAGCCAATGCCCCGGAACCCTCCAATCCTCTGATTATCTTTCCTAACTTTGCCAGGTTATGGACAAATCTGGCTTCTCACAATAACTGGCAAGCTCCACCTGGACTATATTGGATCTGCGGAACTCGAGCATATGCTAGACTCCCTGCCAACTGGGAAGGTGCGTGTGTTTTGGGGACCATAAGACCTTCTTTCTTCCTCTTGCCCATTTCCCACGGGGAACAACTGGGATTTCCCATATATAAGAGTCGACAGAAGCGAGAGGCCCTGAAGATAGGCCAATGGGACAAATGGGATGTGACATCTGAAGAATGGCCACCGGAGAGAATTGTTTCCTACTATGGACCTGCTACCTGGGCACAAGATGGCTCTTGGGGTTACTGCACCCCTGTGTATATGTTAAATCGTATTATATGTTTGCAAGCTGTTGTAGAAATAATAACTAATGAAACTAGTAGAGCACTAACCCTGTTAGCTAAACAAGCCACGCAGATGCGTACAGCCATTTATCAGAATCGCTTAGCATTAGATTATTTACTTGCAGCTGAAGGGGGAGTATGTGGAAAGCTGAATTCAACTAACTGTTTGCAAATTGATAATGAAGGACAAGTTGTAGAAGATATAGCCAATCACATGAGAAAACAAACCTATGTACCAGTCCAGACCTGGCATGGCTTGCAACTCGATGGATGGTTTGGTTCTCTGTTTTCAGGAATGGGCGGCCTGAAAACACTTGTGTTCATTGTCCTATTCATATTGGCTATCTGCTTGTTTCTCCCATGTTTCCTACCCTTATGCTTGCGTATGCTGAACTCAACCATTGATAGTATTGTTGAACGTAAAGCAGCTACAAAAGTATTAGCTATGTGGCAATATTCCCTTATACCCCACATGATGCTGATGACCACGTGTAATGTATGATTTGATTCTCACCCTTTCTCACTTGCGGGTGAGAATAATCAAAGGGGGGAATGTGGCAGGCTATGGCCTAGAATAGCCTGTAAACGTACGAGAGGCCTGTAAGCTAGGCCTGAGTCCCAGCCCCCACCTGAGAATAAGAATGCTGAGAAAAACCAAAGTCAGTAAGAGTTAGAGAAACTGCTTTAAACTGCTTTTTGATAAGGTTGTATAAATCCTTTGTTGAATTCTTCTATGCTGATGACAGACATGTTCCAGTGCTCTATATTCACACATTTTCTAAGCTAGCAGTGACCTTGTAGGAGAAATGTATCAGTCTAAGAACTGTGCCTTTGTTAGAGAATTCTGAGCAGGGGGAACAGAGTGCTAGGCCCAGAGAGAGATCCCAATTGGATGGGTGCAAGGGTCAGTAGGACCAATAGGAAGTTTGTCTGTATTAAACTGAAGAAGAAAGGTATAAAAGGTGTTTACTGGACTCCATTGCTCAGACCATTTTGAATGTGACATTTGCCTGAGACTTGTGCACAATAAATTGGCTTGGATCTTCAAACTGACTCCTGGTTTTATTCAGCATTCTTATTCTCAGGTGGGGGCTGGTACTCAGGCCTAGCTTACTGGTACTTATTACTGTACCTGAATGTTTGGATTTAACTCAGGCTTTTTCAGTAGTACCTCAAGGCACAGTAGGTATTTACTTATTACCCCTTCTGGCACCTTCTATATTTCCTCTCTCTATATTCACCTTTTTTTCTGACACTTCTGTCTGAATCTCTTCTTTCTCTCTCTGAACCAGCATTTCTTCTAATGGTCCATCCAAGTCTCCTCTCTTTCTATTTCTCTGTCTACAAAAGCCCTTAATTTTAAGATGTTTTTGCTTGTATACTGTAGCAGCAGAGCGCAAACAAACCAATGATACCAGGAGTCTGTTCAAAAGGTCCAAATCATTTATTTGTGCACAAGTCTCAAGCAGAATCAAATTCAAAATGGCTGAGCAATGGTTTCTAGCAAAACAACAACTTTTATAGACTTCTTCTCCATTCTAGACATAGGCAAACATTTCATTGGTCCCGGTAACCCCCCGTACACCTTCTATTGGTCCCGGTACCGATATGGCTATCCAATGATGTCCTTTGACTGGGCTTAGCACCTGCTTACCCCCCCTTATAGTCCCAATTACAATGGTCAGTTCACCAACTTAGATACTTTTCTCTTCCAAGGCCATTTAACTAGTTAGAACATGTGGGAAAGCAGGGCACTGTAACCTTTCTTTCAGCAGAGTTAATTAATTTCATAGAAGCTGTGCTCTCTTATCAATAGCAATTAAACTTATTTTTCTATATTTTTCTGAGTTTCGATTCTGCTCAGCTAAGCTGATTGTGCTTTGTTAAGTTTCAGTTCTATAGTAGCAGCATTCTGGGGAATGTGCAATTCCTATGGGCCTCTCCACAGGCTTCATTTACAGGTCAAGCTATTTAGGCCTGTCTGCTTATTTCAGACACCATGGATCATAGGCCTTCGCCTACCACATTCCCCCCTTTGATTAATCTCACCCTATTACTGATAAGGTGTGAGAGTTAAATCACTCAATAATTATACTGGGGTCGGGTTCCGACCATGTATAGTAGGATTAGGGTGCCATAAGGCTAAAATCTTAGTCACGGCTTTCCGCTCCACGGTGTTTTCAATGACACTGTTAATGGAGCGCATACAACAAGGGATTATACATGGTAATAATAGAAACAAACCTACAACTACTAGGATTATCATAAAGAAAGTAGTGAGTCCCCCTAATCCAGAAAAGATAGATTCAAACCAATTAGGTATTCTAAGTCCATGCCAGGTTTGTACTGGCACATAAGCTTGTTTTCTCATATTTTCTGCAATGTCTTCAACTACTTGACCCTTATCATCTATTTTTAAACAACAATTGGTTAAATTCAATTTTCCACATACCCCGCCTTCAGCTGCTAGTAAGTAATCTAGCGCCAGGCGATTTTGATATATTGCGGTACACATTTGTGTGCTCTGTCTAGCTAAGAGTGTGAGTGCTTGACTAGTTTCATTAGTTATGAGTTCAACTACTGCTTGTAAGCGGATAATACGATTAATCATATATACAGGGGTCCGATAGCCCCACATACCATCGTCATTCCATGTGGCCGGTTCATAATAGGCAATTATTCTCTCAGGTGGCCAATCATCTCCATCCCACTTCTGCCACTTACCTATCTGGAGAGCTGCTCTTTTCTGTCTCTTAGTGTATACTGGGTATCCTAATTGCTCTCCATGTTCTGTGGGTAACAAAAAGAAAGAAGGTCGAATGGTTCCTAAGACACATGCTCCTCCCCAGTGGAGAGGGAGGCGGGCATATGCTCGGGTTCCACAGATCCAATACAAGCCAGGTGGGGCTTGCCAAGCATGGGGTAGGGCAAGATTTGTCCATAGATCAGCAAGTTCAGGAAATTTTGCTAATGGATTGGTGGGTTCAGATTCATTAACTCCTGACCACCAAGACGTCTGTTTCGTGGTGTCATTATAGAACTTTTGACTGAGACAGACCAGCTGTCCCACCTGTAGATTGAACTGAGGTCCAGTTCTGGCATAACATAGACGTCCAACTATCGAGTGTGCTAAGACCCATTCACTAGTAGTCTTATGCAGTTCAGTGTGATTATAAGTCAGTGAATAATTCAATTCTTTGGCTTCCCATGGCCACTGATCACCCATCTTAGTTCCACCACAAAAATAGCAATCTGAAATATGTAAGCTGGAGACTACTGCTCCCGCTAATTCTAGAAACAAATTCTGGGAAGGGTGAGGGATATCAAACTTATTTACATGCATAGTCTCGTAAAAAGTGTTATGTATATGGTATCGTGACGATCTATGGGCCTGGGTGTTCAATCTAATATACACAATGGTTCCGGGATCTGACCCGGAACCTGCAATTCTGAGTCCAAATTTATACCCTTGCTTCCAAGCACTGGGATTTACTACAATAAACTCTAACGGATTACAAGCTCCTTTCTTGCAATGCTTTTCTATACCCTTCACATATGGCTTTTGCAAAATCGCCATTCGATTGTCTCTGGTATTTTCTACCATACCGGTTTTCCATGTGGCATAGAAAACACATTCCCACCTTGGGCAATAGTAATCTGCAACCGGGGCTGTGCTATATTCATTGGCTAAAGCTCATTTACCTGTACATTCTCCCCATCCAGTGGTTCCCTCTGGACACATATACTTATCATTAAGAGCATGTTTTTTCCCAATCAGCACATTTTGAATGACTATCCCTATTGATAGCATCACAAGCATCAAAGTACAATACAGCAAGCTTAGTAGGGTCGGGGAGTGGGGAGGTAGCATTAAGTAAGTCTCCATCTGCATCATTCCATCGTATTTCTAAAGTGTAGTAAGATGGGTTTTGATGCGGATTATAGCAAACTTTGATGTTTCCTTTAGTACAAACATTCAGTTCGGTGGTGTTATAAATACACCGGCTTACCGTACCAGTACAGGTATAGTAAGAATGGTAAAGCAAGGTCTGAGTTACTTTCATTCCAGTCCGTGTGGAAGTAATGCAGGCAGTACATGGGGGTAAAGCAAGAACAAGTTCAAAGTTCCCCACGCAAGCAACCAGAACACAGTAGAAATAATGATGCATGTTGATTGTAGTTCTTCTGGATCTCCGCTGGAAAATCTTGACCACGACATCTTCCTCTTCCTTGCACAATGCTGGCCCGTTCGCTAATGAAGCAATTCAACGGGTGTCGATGTTGATTGAAGATCCTCAAATGTCGCCAACTTATCAATTACAGTCCGGGCTGACGAAAGTTTATGGAAGCACAGTTATTCGATGAAGAAAACAAATGTTTTTTTCTGTATTAGAAACAGCAATCCTCTTCGAAAGACTTGGCTGCAGTGGGACACTATAATTCATAAGTGTCCTCAAAAGATTCTAGGTTGCTGGCTGCCTCCGTAGTGTGAGACGCAAAGGGACATCAGGGTGCGGCTCCGCTGTCCACTTGTCCTGATCTGGAACAGCTGCTGGCTTGACTCTACTGTGGTGGATCCAGGAATCGACTTCTGCTACCCTTACTGCAGTCGGGGTAGACAGGATGACGGTATATGGCCCCTTCCAATGTGGTTCCAACGGTGTCTTCTTCCAATCTTTGACCCACACCGAGGTTCCAGGTTTGTAGGGGTGCAACGGCTCCATCAGATTGATAGGCAACTGGTCCAGTATCCACGTATGGAGAGTCTGCAGAACAGAACTAAGAGCTAGAAGTTCTTGTCGGGTTATTTCTGAACCAATCTGTGACAAACTACCTTTTATTCCCTGCACTATTGGTGGAGGTCTGCCATACAGAACTTCAAAAGGGGAAAATCCTGATGACTTCACAGGGGCTGAACGTATTCTAAGTAAAGCTATTGGGAGCACTTGGGGCCACTTTAGGCGAGTCTCCTGACAAAGCTTAGACATTTGGGCTTTCAAGGTACGATTCATTCGCTCAACGTTCCCTGAACTCTGAGGTCTATATGCTGTGTGTAATTTCCATTGTATCTGCAAGGCACTCGCTAACTGTTGGGTAATCTGAGATACAAATGAGGGTCCATTGTCTGACCCTATAACTGCTGGCATACCAAATCTGGGGATAATTTCTCTCAACAAGACTTTAATAACTTCTCGGGCTTTCTCAGTCCTGGTGGGAAAGGCCTCCACCCACCCAGAGAAGGTACAGACTAATACTAACATGTAACGGTATCCGCCAGATTTTGGCATTTCAGTAAAATCTTTCTGTAGGTGGTGCATGGGAGTAACCCCTCCTGACTGAACTCGGGGTGGTGGCATGGGACCCTGTTTTGCATTATTCTTGGCGCAAGTTAGACATTGGCGAGCTACCGAGGCTGACAGGGCTGCCAATAAAGTGATACAAAAATGTGGTCTAAGTGCTTTTTCCATAGCACTTTTCCCATAATGTGTAGCCTGGTGAAAGGCTTTGACAAAAGCTGGTCCCAGAAGCTCAGGAATCACTATTCGTCCTGGAGGTTGACTGCCCTCTGGAGGTGGCAGTTCAATCCATCCATCTTTCAATACTCCTTTTTCTTTGTTACAGTAGTAATCCAATTTGTTGGTGGTATATCGTGGTGTCCATAAATTAAGGGGTACTGGAAACAATGCTGCTTGTATTGGCATGGCCTGTGGTGAAATTTGGCCTGTCATGGCTGCTTTTCGTGCTGAAGCATCAGCGAATCTGTTCCCTTGGGCCACTTCTCCTTTTCCTGCTTGGTGTCCTCTACAATGTATGACGGCCACACGTGTAGGGGCCCATACTGCATCTAGTAGCATCAGTATTTCTGGGCCATATTTAACTGAATTGCCTCCTGACGTAATGAGCCCTCGTTCTTTGTATAGAGCTCCATGTGCATGCAGAGTGATGAAAGCATATTTTGAGTCTGTATACACATTTAACACAAGTTTTGCACCCAATACTAATGCTCAGGTGAGTGCAATCAATTCTGCTTTCTGAGCTGATGTGCCTGATGCCAGGGCTGATGATTCAATGACTTTCTCCCGGGTGACTACAGCATACCCGGCACAGCGTCGTCCATCTATGATGAGGCTGCTTCCGTCTACAAAATAAGTCTGATCAGGATTCTCCAAGGGCACATCTGTCAGATCAGGTCGACTTGAGAATACAGTATCCATGACTTTTATACAGTCATGTTCTGGGGGTTCTTCACTGACGGGTATCAGTGTAGCTGGGTTCAAGGCATGGCTCACTTTCAATTGTATTTGGGGATTTTCACATGACATGCTTTGGTACTTCAGCATGCGGGAATTGGTGAGCCAATGGTTTGCTTTTTGTTCCATAAGGGCAAGTACCGCATGTGATACGGTAACACTTAGATTTTGTCCTAAGGTGAGTTTATCTGCTTCACTCACTAGTAAAGCTGTGGCTGCAACTGCTCTTAAACATGGTGGCCATCCTTTGGCCACAGTGTCCAATTGTTTCGATAGGTATGCTACGGGTCTCTCCCAATGTCCCAACTTCTGAGTCAACATGCCTAAGGCATTTCCTTGTACCTCATGTACAAATAGATGGAATGGCTTATGGACATCTGGCAACCCAAGTGCTGGCGACGACATCAATTCTTCTTTCAAGGTTTTGAAAGCGACATCTTGTTCAGGTCCCCACTCAAGTGGCGATTTCTCTTCTTCCTTGGTGGCTTCATATAGTGGTTTGGCAATCTGAGCAAAGTTGGGTATCCATATCCGGCAGTATCCTGCTGCTCCCAGAAAGGCTTTCTGGTGGTTGGGGTTGGGATACTACACACGGCTTCTTTTCTTTCTCGTCCCAATTGTCGGCTTCCTTGGGTCAAACGGAAGCCCAGATATTTGACTTCCTTTTGGCATAGCTGTGCTTTTGCTCTGGAGACTTTGTATCCAGCTTCATCCAATAGTTGCAAAAGGTCGGTGGTGGCTTGTATACATTCACTTTCTGATGTGGCAGCTATCAGCAAGTCATCTACATATTGGAGGAGTACTCTTTTCTCAGGGGCCACTGGGTAGCTTGAAAGATCTTGGTTTAGTGCAGCACTGAAGATGGTGGGTGAATTCTTGAATCCTTGTGGTAATCGTGTCCAGGTGAGTTGGCCCCGTCTTCCCGAGACAGGGTCCTGCCATTCAAAGGCAAACAGTAATTGACTAATTGGGGCTAGTCGTATGCAGAAAAATGCATCTTTCAAGTCCAAAACAGTGAAATGAATAGCTTCAGCAGGAATTAATCCTAAGAGTGTGTAAGGATTTGGCACGACTGGGTGTATAGTCTCAACTGCTTCGTTCACTCTCCTCAAATCTTGCACTGGGCGGTAGTCACCTGTCCCAGGCTTCTTTACTGGCAGGAGAGGAGTGTTCCATGGTGACTGACAAACTTTAAATAGGCCATACTCCAATAGTCTTAACAAATGGCGATGAATGCCTTCAATTGCTGCTCTCGGAAGTGGGTACTGCTTAACATGTACTGGCTGTGCACTAGGCTTGAGGTTCACAATTATTGGAGCTATATGTTTGGCCAGGCCTGGTGGATTGCCCTCTGCCCATACTCCAGGAGGGGCATTAATGCTTTTCAAAGTAGGCTCAAAGTAGGTCTCAATGATTGGAGGCTCAGTACCTGGCTCAGTACTATAATATCTCCATTCTTCCTCTCGTGGAACGGTAAGCAACATCAATCCAGCAGGTTTTGACTGGGAATTGACGGTCATTTGCATTTCTCCTTTCTCAGTAAAGGATATTTGGGCTTGAAGTTTGGCTAGCATATCTCGTCCCAGTAATGGCACTGGGCACTCTGGCATGTAAAGGAATTGATGCGTTATTTGCTGCCCTCCTAAATTACATATACGATTTTGAAGAAAAGACTTTGTGGCTTTTGCGCCAGTTGCTCCCACAATGGTGACTGCTCGTGTAGAAAAAGGAGCTATTTGTCTATCTACTACAGAATGTTCTGCTCCAGTATCAACCATAAAGTCCATAAATTGGTCTCCTATCTGTATACTGACCATAGGCTCCTGGAGACCTAAAGCGAATTCGGAGCCCGGTCTGTCCTAATCTGCTTCATCCAGCTCATAGGCTGTGGCGGCTGCCACTCCTTGGATGGCCTCACCCCTTTCTCGTTGAAACTGTTCTCGATTGGTTCCTCTGCGATTCTGGGGTCGGCCTCTTTCTCTCTCCCTCGAAGGGGCGTATTCTTCTTCTTCCTGGAAGGTTTCTTCGAGTCGCGGGCATGTGTTTCTCCAATGTCCTTCCTCCTTGCAATAAGCACATTGGTTCGCGCCTAGCTGGGGCCGGTCATTTCCTCGGCCCCTCCCTCTTCCTCTGCTCCTTCGACTAGGGACACCTCCCCTTTTCTGTTCCACTATGGCCGCAGCAAAAAAATCCGCTTTCTTCTTCATCCTTCGATCACTTTCTCTCTGTCTTTCGTTGTCACGGTTCACATACACTTTATGAGCGACTTCCAGTAATTGTGTTGCATTCATGCCCGCGAACCCATCTAGCTTCTGTAGCTTGTGTCTAATATCTGGTTGTGACTGGTTTACAAAAGCAGAATTTACCATGCACAGACTTCCTGGGGCATCTGGGTCATAGGGAGTATACATTCTGTATGCTTCAGTTAACCTTTCATAAAAGGCTGCTGGGCTCTCATCTGCACCCTGATTAACTTCGGTCACCTTTGAGAGATTCATAGCTTTCTGGCCACCCCTTTTCAGACCTTGCATAAGGCCTTGACGGAACCGGGATAAAGCTCTGGATCCTCTCTCGGTATTCGGATCCCACTTTGGATTTTCATTAGGGAAATCTCTCTGGGCTGCTTCACGATTGTCTATCCCTACTTCATCCCTGTCTACTAAGGGATTATCTGCCAGCCAATCCACAGCTGCTCGCTTTATTCGTGTCCGCTCCTCAGTAGTAAATAAGGTTGACAGGAGCTGACGGCAATCTGCCCAAGTGGGCTGGTGAGTTTCCATAATAGTATGCATCAGTTCTGTTAGTTCTTGGGGCTTACTAGTATAGGATGCATAATGTACCTTCCAGTTCATCAAATCAGCAGTGGAGAAAGGCACATACACTAAACTCAGGGGTCCCGCAACTATCTGGTCGTGCTCATCTCGCATGGGCATTCCCGGGACTTGTCGTAATGGCATCATTTTCTTAACAGAAGTTTTCTTCAGCCTTACAGAAACTTTCTTGGCAATAGATTTCTTGTGCACAGTACGTTTAACTTGGGGCGCTTTGCTCGCTACAGGTGAGCTTACACTGGCCACTGATATTACACTATCTGTATCACCTTGAGAGGACTCGTCCTCTTCTTCTTCTGACTCAACCTTTTCAGGATCCTCAGGCGTGTCTGGTTCATCACTAAAAGGGGGATCCTCTGCTGGTTCATCCGGACGGGGTTCCGGAGTTGGGTCTCGCTGTCGCTGCGGGACTGTCGCAGGACGCGGGGGTACTTTTACTGGGTGCTGGGCCTGAGGCTGCCTAGTTATGACTTCCGGGGACTCAGGATCTACCAGAATAGGTTTCTGACTAGATTTCTCTGCTGTCCCTGCCTTCGGGGCCTGATCTGTTAATGCTAACAGGATTCTGCACTGTTCTTCATAACAGCGCTTCGCCCAAGGGGGTGGGCTTTCACAAATACTTAACCAGGAATCTATATAGGGGTATTGATCAGGGTGCGCTACTCGCACCTTCTGGTGAACTGATCGAATAATTCCTATGCTGAATTTCCATCTTGGGGCCATAAGGGGTCTATAACGGGCCACTCCCTAGTACACAAAAGCTGTAATCGTGAGGCTGTCATCTTTATTCCATAATCTCCTGTATATCCTTTACTAAAATGCTTGATCATACATTCTAACGGAGTGTTCCTAGTAGACCCCGCCCCTCCCATATCGATGTGTGTGCGCAACAACAGACAGAAGGGAAAAGGAGGGCGGACCGTGGGTAAGGGGTCCTCACGGCCCTAGAAACATTTAAGGGAAACAATTAACAAGACAAGACGACAAGCGCTTCCTCCTTTTCACAACCTGGACGCGGTCGCCCGGCCAGGAACTGCGTTACTCAGGAGTCCGCCTTCGCTTGTTCCGTGCTGCCAGACCTCTCATTCACACTTCATTCACACAATCATGCTAGCAACGTATCCCAAAACCAGCCCAATCCTGTCTCTGCTGACTAGGCTATAATCAAAATCAAAGTCAAAATCGAAATCAAAGTCAAAATCAAAAAGACGGTGGTTTCGCCTCGCGCATACTCATGCGAGGTTAATCGGACCGCCTTGAGAGCTCTCTTACCAAGTCAAAATCAAAGTTCCAACAGCAGTTCTGCTCTGACTCGTCTGTCTAGACATATCAAAAACAAAACTATACTCACCGGATCCGGTTCCCAAAGTTCCCAAGCAAGCGCATGAGTTGGACCTCGGACTCCCCTCACTCGGGTTCGAGGTGTTGGTGCCGTCCGGGCTCGGCACCCGCCGAGGTCCGGCCAGCTCCCTCCGATGCAAGGGACCGGTGGCGCCTGGGAGCCGAGCCCACGTTGGGAGGGCACGATCCTGGCAGGACCAAACCTGTTGAGGCAGAAAGTCGTGGTATATTGCCCTATATACCCTCTATTACCACACCTTCCTGGCTCCAACGCACCAAGAATATGTAGCAGCAGAGCGCAAACAAACCAATGATACCAGGAGTCTGTTCAAAAGGTCCAAATCATTTATTTGTGCACAAGTCTCAAGCAGAATCAAATTCAAAATGGCTGAGCAATGGTTTCTAGCAAAACAACAACTTTTATAGACTTCTTCTCCATTCTAGACATAGGCAAACATTTCATTGGTGCCGGTAACCCCCCGTACACCTTCTATTGGTCCCGGTACCAATATGGCTATCTAATGATGTCCTTTGACTGGGCTTAGCACCTGCTTACCCCCCTTATAGTCCCAATTACAATGGTCAGTTCACCAACTTAGATACTTTTCTCTTCCAAGGCCATTTAACTAGTTAGAACATGTGGGAAAGCAGGGCACTGTAACCTTTCTTTCAGCAGAGTTAATTAATTTCATAGAAGCTGTGCTCTCTTATCAATAGCAATTAAACTTATTTTTCTATATTTTTCTGAGTTTCGATTCTGCTCAGCTAAGCTGATTGTGCTTTGTTAAGTTTCAGTTCTATAGTAGCAGCATTCTGGGGAATGTGCAATTCCTATGGGCCTCTCCACAGGCTTCATTTACAGGTCAAGCTATTTAGGCCTGTTTGCTTATTTCAGACACCATGGATCATAGGCCTTCGCCTACCACATACTTTTCTTTGATTTTCAAAATTAGGGATCTTAAAACTTCAGCAGTTGCTTCTTTTAGCTTTTCCAGTTTTTGTCAGGTTCTCTTTGTATATTCTTTCAATTTATACATAAGGTTTGTAGCATAGAAGTAACATTACATTTTCTCCTTTTTATCTGAAGGAATTCCCTTAATAGTAGTTAATTTTTTCTATAACATTTCTAATCTATCTCCTTCTGTAGTGGATCCATGAACAAGCTTTATCTGCAGCTACGATCTTTACCCACAGTGTCTGCACTATCATGCTGTATTTAAGCTAAGTAACATAGTATATGACGGTAGATAAAAACCAGTATGATCCATCTAGTCTGCCCAGCAAGGTGGCAAGAGTAGGTGCACCTGCCACTCCGTGCAGGTCATCCCTCCCCATGCCTTTGTTTAGGGGTGTACCCTCCATTCCGTGCAGGTCACCCCTATTGTTGAGATATAAGAGATAGTTATGTTTATTTGGATTTTGTCCTGTTGCTATAAAGGGATCCACTGTGTCTGTCCTATGCCATTTTGAATTCTGTCACTGTATTTGCCCCCAACACTTCCATTGGGAGGGCATTCCAAGCATCCACCACCCTTTCAGTGAAAAAGTATTTCCTGACATTGCCTTTCAGTTTACCCCCTGGTAGCTTTATATTATGCCTTCTAGTTTTACATCCCCATTTTTGAAAAGGTTTGTTTGTTCACTAATACCCTTTTAGTATTTAAATTCTGTATCATATCTCCCCTGTTCTTCCTCTCCTCTAGCTTACACATATTTAGGTCTTCAAGTCTCTTCTTATACATCATCTGGCGCAAGCTCCACATCATTTTGGTTACCTTTCTCTGAACCATTTCAAGTATTTTTATATCCTTTGTGAGATGTGATCTCCAAAACTGAACACAATACTCCAAGTGAGGCCTCACCAGCAATGTTCCCTCTAATTTTCTGTAGGCTGTGTGCGCATAAAATATCAGCTGTGCAGCTTTTGAAGAAAGGTTAAATGTTTTGTGCACCACATAATGACACTCAGAGTTATATACTTTAAAATTTGAATATACGTCAGAATACAGTATGAACACCACATTGATTTTAATCAAATTAAATGAAAATAGACGATTACTAAATGAAGCAGAAAATTTCTAGTAATTTACAATCACAAATGCGGTATTATTTCAGTTAATTTTTATTGAAAGTCATTGTTATTTCATGTAAATAATTTAAGTATGGAAGAAGAGTTCATTCTCACAAGTTCTCTTCGCTCTTTCAAATTTACCCAGTCTGAATAAATTTTATCAAGGTCTACTGATCCGCCATCTTGAAGATGACACTTAACACGCATCAGCATTTCCAAATGTTCTAACTTTAAACGATTCCTTATTTTGGTTTTTAAAATAAATAAATCTAAAAGGCTGGATGAGATTAAATTAAAACAATAAAGGCTCATAAATGAAAACGTGTATTGATCAACACCCATTAAAAGAACCATAAAACAAACAATAAAACCACATAGTGGACAGGTAAAAAACAAATCAAATATTAAATGTAACAACCACAGAAAACGCACGGCAGTGGGTGAACTCACAGAACACCTTTTGTTAAGGAGTGATAAACTGTCTATTAGGAGAGATAAAAATAATAAATACATATATACTCACTGATGTGCACTGTGAAGCTTTCTTAGGGTGAGGGGGTTCCTAAATAGAGAGACCTCCCCCACCCCTCCCACAGCCCCGATTGGGCTGCAGCTCCCTGGCCATGCGGTGCTTGGTTTGGGGAGGCCGGGCACGCTGGCGGCGGCAAGATCAGGCGCTTCCGCCCCTCCCACAGCCCCGATTGAGCTGGAGCTCCCTGGCCATGCGGTGCTTGGTTTAGGGAGGCCGGGCATGCCGGCGGCAGCAAGATCGGGCGCTTCCGCCCCTCCCACAGCCCCATCTGCTTGTCCTCTTTGTGCACTCTGTTGTAAGTTATGTGCGCTCGCTTGGAGAAGTGTGTGCGCGCGCGCACACGCGCACAGCTTAGAGGGAACAGTGCTCACCAGTGACTACTTGTACAGTTACATTAATACCTTCTCCTTTCTGCTGATAGTTCATCTCTGTATGCAGCCCAGCATCCTTCTGACTTTGACCACCACCTTGTCATACTGTTTTACCACCTTGAGATCCTCAGAAACAATCACTCTGAAATTATTCTCCTGGTCCATGCACACCAGTCTCTTGCCCCCTATCACATAGAATTCCCTTGAATTTCTGCATCCCAAGTGCATGACACTGCACTTCTTCACATTAGATCTTAACTGCCAAGCATTTGACCATTCTTCCAGCTTTTGTAGATCTTTCCTCATCTTATCCACTCCCGCAGGAGAGTCCACTCTGTTGCAAATTTTTGTGTCATCTGCAAAAAGACAGACTTTTCCATTCAGTCCTTCAGCAATATCACTCACAAATACATTGAACAGTACCGGTACCAGGACCGATACCTGGGACATGCCACTACTCACCTTCCTTTCATCCAAGTGAGTTCCATTTACCATCCCTTCTGTCGTCTGTCAGTCAACCATATTCTGATCCATTTCACCAGTTTGGGACCCATCCCCAGGCTGTTCAGTTTACTGATAAGCCTCCTATGGAGAACAGAATCAAAGGCTTCGCTGAAATCTAGGTAGATCACATCCATCGCATGCCTTTGACCTAGTTCTCTGTTCACCAAGTCAAAGAACTCAATCAGATTTGTTTAGCATGATTATCCTTTGGTAAACCCATATTGTCTCGGATCATGCAACCTATTGGTTTCAAGAAAGTTCTCTCTTTCAGGAGCGCCTCCATTACTTTTCCTACCACTGAAGTAAGGTTTACTGGCCTGTAGTTTGTCACTTCTTCCCTATTAACACTTTTGTGAAGAGATACCACATCAGCCCTTCTCCAGTCCTATGGAACTTCGCCTTTCTCCAAGGATCTATTAAAAACATCAAGGCTGTAATAAACATAACTTTTTACACAATAACAGACTCCTCAGTGAAGCAAAGTGTTACTTTAATTACATTCTTGCAAGAAGGGTGAATGCTTGACTGAGCATTCACACCTATCCTCTGTTTCACAGTTCTTTTATAGTATACTATGTCCTTTCCCCCTTCCAGCATGTCTAACTCATTGGTTAATATTTGTCTCACTCCACCTCTTTGTACTTCCACACCTGTGTCCGGCTACATGTTACTAGCCACGTAGTCTCTCTTCCCAGGATGCTGATACACAGCAAAGGGAGTCAGAAAGTCATTACATACTACACTATGTGCTCTCCCTCTTCCAGCATGTCTATAACTCATTGGTTAATACTGTGTCACTCCACTTCTTTGTACTTCTGCACCTGTGACAGGCTACTGTGATAAGGAAGAACATAAGAACATAAGATATGCCATACTGGGTCAGACCAAGGTCCATCAAGACCAGTATTCTGTTTCCAACAGTGGCCAATCTAGGTCATATGTACCTAGCAGTTTCCCCAAGAGACACAAGTTCCACAATGCTTGTACTGGGTCAAGCATTGATATCTTCGGTCACTTCTTAATAATGGTTTATGGACCTTTCCTCCAGGAACTTGTCCAAACCTTTTTTAAACCCAGCTACACTAACAGCCTTTACTACATCCTCCGGTAACAAATTCCAGAGTTTGATTACACGTTGAGTGAAAAAATATTTTCTTTTATTAGTCTTAAATAGTTTACCCTGTAGCTTCATTGCATGTCCCCTAGTCTTTCTATATTCTGATAACGTAAACAATCGATCTACGTTTACCCGTTCCACTCCGTTCATTAATTTATAGACTTCTATCATATCTCCCCTCAGCCGTCTCTTTTCCAGGTTAAAGAGCCCTAACCTTTTTAGCCTTTCTTCATAGGAGTATCCTTCCATCCCTTTTACCATTTTGGTGGCTCTTCTCTGAACCTTTTCTAAAATCGCTATATCCTTTTTAAGATACGGTGACCAGAATTGCACACAATATTCAAGGTGTGGTCTCACCATGGAACAATATAGAGGCATTATAATATCTTTTGTTTTATTTTCCATTCCTTTCCTTATCATACCTAGCATTCTATTTGCTCTCTTGGCCGCCGCTGCACACTGGGCCGAGGGTTTTAACATGGTATCCACAATGACGCCTAAATCTTTTTCCTGGGTGGTGGTTCCTAATGTGGAACCTTGCATCGTGTAACCATAGTTTGGGTTGTTCTTCCCTAGGTGCATAACCTTGCACTTGTCCACATTAAATTTCATCTGCCATTTTGATGCCCAGTCTTCCAATTTATCAAGACCCTCTTGGGTTTTAACAACTTTAAATAGTTTTCTGTCATCTGCAAATTTGATCACCTCACTCGTTATTCCACTTTCCAGGTCATTTATGAATATGTCAAAAAGCAGCGGACCCAGCACAGATCCCTGGGGTACACCATTATTCACCTTTCTCCATTGGGAAAATTGGCCATTTAGCCCTACCCTCTGCTTTCTATCTTTTAACCAGTTCCTGATCCACAATAGTACACTGCCTCCAATCCCATGACTTTTTAGTTTTGCCAAAAATCTCTGATGAGGGACCTTGTCAAAGGCTTTCTGAAAGTCCAGATACACAATATCAACCGACTCACCTTTGTCCACCTGTTTATTCACTCCTTCAAAAAAACATAACAGATTAGTAAGACAAGATCTTCCTTGTCTAAAGCCATGTTGGCTGTCTCCCATTAGGTTGTGACTATCTACATGCTGAGTAATTTTATTCTTTATGATGGTTTCTACCATTTTTCCCGGTACTGACGTCAGGCTCACCGGTCTGTAGTTTCCAGGATCACCCCTGGAACCCTTTTTAAAAATTGGTGTTACATTGGCGATCCTCCAATCTTCAGGTATTAGAGATGATTTTAATGATAGTTCACAGATTACGATAGCAGGTCTGCAATCTCATATTTCAGTTCTTTCAACACCCTTGGATGTATACCATCCGGCCCAGGTGATTTGCTACTCTTCAGTTTATCTAATAGTTGTAAGACATCTTCCCGATGTATCGATATTTCCTTCAATTCTTCCGCACCTTTAAATACCACTTCAGTCATGGGTAACATCCCTACATCTTCCTCAGTAAAGACCGAAGCAAAGAATTCATTCAGTCTCTTCGCTATCGCCTTGTCGCCTCTTAGTGCTCCTTTAACCCCTTTATCATCTAATGGACCAACTGACTCTCTCACAGGTTTTTTGCTACGAATGTACTTGAAAAGGTCTTTATTTCGCGTTTTTGCTTCCGCAGCAAGCTTCTTCTCAAATTCTCTCTTTGCCTGCCTTATCAATGCCTTGCATTTGACTTGCCAGTGCTTGTGCTGTTTCCAGGTTTTGTCGTTTGGCTCTTTTTTCCATTTCCTGAAAGATGCTTTTTTGGCAACAGCCTCTCTGACCTCACCTTTAAACCATGCTGGCAGTTTTTTGGACTTCCTTCCACTTTTCTTAAAGCGTGGAATACAGCTGGTCTGGGCTTCCAAGATAGTATTTTTCAACAACACCCAAGCTTGATGTACGTCTTTAACCTTTGCAACTGCTCCTTTTAGTTTTTTCTTAACTGTTTTCCTCATTTTACCATAGTCTCCCTTTCGAAAGTTAAAAGGTAGTACTGTGGATTTCCTTACTATCCCTCCTCCACTAATTAAATCAAAGGCGATCATGCTATGATCACTATTGCCAAGTGGCCCCAACACCCTTATCTCTTGCACTAGATCTGGTGTTCCACTAAGGACTAGGTCTAATATGGCTTCCCCTCTGGTCGGTTCATGAACCAGCTGCTTCAAGAAGCAGTCATTTATTTCATCTAGGAACTTTATCTCCCTAGCATGTCCTGACGTGACACTGACCCAGTCGATACCGGGGTAATTGAAATCACCCATTATTATTACTGCGCTGTAACATTTGTTAGCTTCCTTGATTTCTTTGAGCATGTCATCATCCATTTGGTCATTCTGGCCAAGTGCTCGATAGTACACCCCCACTGCCATTGCCTTCCCCCTTTTATATGGAATTTCAATCCATATAGATTCTACAGCAGATTTTGTTTCCTGCAAAACATTAATCCTTTCTGAGGCAATGCCCTCTCTAACATAGAGCGCAACCCCTCCACCAATTTGATCAGCTCTATCATTACGATACAGTTTGTACCCAGGTATCAGTGTCCTAATGGTTGTCCTCCTTCCACCATGTCTCTGATATTCCAATCATATCTAACCTTTCATTTAGTGCTATATATTCTAACTCTCCCATCTTATTCTTTAGACTTCTAGCATTTGCATACAAGCATTTTAGAGAATGTATTTTATTCATGTTAATTTGGCTATTGTTAGACATGGGTAAATTGGGATCTTTAAGCTCTGTCTGCTCCATACTTGAGGGCATTTGGGCTACTTTACTCTTTTGTGGAACCTCTCTGCTTTTGGTAGTATCCTTCAAGGATACATTCTTCCGAACCATCCGCTCTTGGGCGACTGTCGGCTTTCCCCTAATATCTAGTTTAAAAGCTGCTCTATCTCCTTTTTAAAGGTTAATGCCAGCAGCCTGGTTCCATCCCAGTTAAGGTGAAGCCCATCCCTTCGGAAGAGCCCCTCCTTTCCCCAGAATGTTCCCCAGTTTCTAACAAATCCAAAACCCTCATCTCTGCACCATTGTCTCATCCACGCATTGAGACTCCGGAGCTCTGCCTGCCTTTTGGGTCCTGCGCGTGGAACAGGAAGCATTTCAGAGAATGCTACCATGGACTTATCAGGATCTAGAGGAGAGGGGTAAAAAGAAAGAATTTGCCTTAATAAAGGGACCCATTTTAAAAGGTCCAGGACTTAAAACTCCATTTGCTCCTAGAAAGCCAGTACTTCCTGGCTACAATGAGGAACAGAGTGCCCCTAGTGGTAGAAAGGATAGGGAATACAGTCTCAGGGTAAGGAACCCTTCCATCACTGCATCCCCTAATCACACAGCTGCCATGAGGGAGTTTTTCTCACCTGAGAGGGGAGAGGGTGGAGCAGGAGCCCGAGGGGGTTTAAGTTTAGCTCAGTTAGATCAGAGAGCGGGAGGAGGTGAGAGTCCAGCAGGAGGAGGAAGATGAAGAGGGACAAGCAGGACACATGGAGAGGAATTGGAAGGATTCCTGATACCAGAGAGTGCGGTAACTGTTAACCAGAGGGAAAGAGACAGCAGAAGTTTTGCCTACTCAAGGAATGGAGCAGTGAGAGCCAGAAGCACTAATTGGAGAACAGGACGTGCTAGATGGTGGCCAGAGCATGTAAGAAGTGAAGCTATTACAGGCTTGGCTCAAGGTATGAGTCCCAGAAGCTTAGCTAGTAAGGAGCAATACGTATTTGCCAGAGACAGCCTTAATCATAGTAGAAGGCAGTCAAGTAAGCTATCTGAATCTGAGCTAGAGAGTGAACACATGGAATTGGGGGAGTCAGATTTACCTTGTGATGAAGAGGTCTCATACATGGATTGCTCTGCATGCCAGTCTGCCAATTAAGAATGGTAAAGGGGGAATGTCAACTGTAAAGAGAAACCTCCAGTGTCCAAAGCCCTGAGAGCTGTGTTTGCTTGTTTAAAGTTCTAAGCTCAGGAAAAGTGTTACGCAGTGAAAAGCTGAAGCTTCCTGATTGTCTTTTGAGAAACAGCTGTGAGCAGTGCAGAGCTCCTTTGATGCTGTTTCAACTGAAGGAAGTTAAGAAATGCTTTTGGTTTGTTTAACTGCTGAGAAAACCTGGAAAAGAGCTTTATTGCTTGTATGAATTGGACTATCTGAATGAAGTGCTGAAGTTAAGCATACAAGATAGCCAGGTATTTGCTCTGGACTGGAAAGGAAAAGAAACCTGGTTTAAAAGTTTGTTTATTTTGATCCTCACGGCAAGCTCTGCTGAAGGCAAGTGTTGCTAATTAAGGCTGAGGGAAGCCGTTTTGTTTCAGTTCAAGTTATCCTGTTATAAGTTGCAAGAATTCCTGGATGAAAATATCTTTAAAAGGTGGATCTGTGAACCTAGTGTGTCTTATTTTTGTGCTAATGAATAAATTGCACTCACTCAAACCCAACTACAAAGAAGGTGTTTTTTTCATCTGAGCCCAAGTGATATCTAACTGAACTACCTTTCCCAGAATGCATATAAAGGCATCCAGTTAGAAAAAGGCTAGAAGTTGAAGCACTACAGTGACAAAAACAAATCCATGCCCCCCATACCAAGGTAAGGGGCTAAGGGCGTGACACTGCGCATTACTAGCCACGTAGTCTCTCCTTCCAGGATGCAGACATACAGCAAAGGGAGTCAGAAAGTTATTACATACAAAATTATATTACAGAGTGGTAAATGAGTGGAATACAAGAATTATATTACATTGTAAAAATAACATATCACATTTGTTTATATCAAACCCCTCCCTCTTTCTTTTTAAAGTTTTCTTGTTACTTTTTACATTTACTCTACACTTCCATAGGAAGCTTCTAATTTAGATAACAACCTTCCTGACTCTCTCTCTTCCCCTTTATTGTCCATTAATAACATTGCATCCTTGTGCACTGAAGGTGATACAATCATTTGTTTAGTGCTCGCTGTTTCTATCAATCTTTGAAGTAGCCCTTCTATATACAGTATTATGCAACACCCCACCATAATTAATACTCCAATTACAACAAGTACAGAGGTAAATATAGATACTACTACCCCTTTCCACTTCCCAAACCATGACTCCAACCATCCAGTGAGAGAGGTATCCGTACCTGAATTTTCTGCCAATTCCTCTGCCAAGGTAGTTAGTCCTTGCAGGGCTTTAGTGATAGTGCCATTAGGGGCAGTGTTATTGGGGATGAACGTATACCATTTCCCCCCCCCCCCCCCCACCCAACATCACACACACACCCTTTTTCAGCCACCATCATATCTATCTGCAGTATCATCTAGAAGTAAGGAGATCCTGGATTCTCTACAGGGAGAACTATTCAGGCAATTGGTAACAGACCCCACACGTGAAGGGGCCATACTGGACTTGGTGCTTACCAATGGTGAAAGTGTTTCTGATGTTGTAGTGGGAGATCATTTTGCAGCCAGTGATCACCAGATGGTGTGGTTCAGTATTAGGACTAGGGCTGTTAGAATCCATTCAAAGGTGAGGATCTTAGACTGTAGGAAGACTAACTTTGCCAAGATGGGCCAATACCTCAGGGAGTCGTTAGTGGGATGGGAACAGCTGGGGGATGTAGAAAAACAGTGGGCAAAAGTGAAAGGGGATATTTTAAGGGCAACCAACCTTTTTGTTAAAATGGTAAATAAAGGGAAAAGGAAAAGGAGACCGCTATGGTTTTCGAAAGAAGTTGCTGAAAAAGTGAAGAAAAAGAGGGAGGCCTTCATGAAATACAAGAGATCACAGAGAGAGGAAGACAGGCATCTGTATTTGGAAAAAAACTTAAAGCTAGCAAAGTAGTCAAGAAGGCAAAGATTCAAAAGGATGAGGAAATAGCCAATGCAATAAAATGGGGGGATAAGACATTTTTCAGATATATTAGTGAGAAGAGGAAGGGCAAAGTGGTATTGTCAGACTCAAGGGTGCAGGGGAAGAATATGTAGAAGCTGATAAGGATAAAGCGGAATTGCTTTAAATATTTTTGTTCTGTGTTCACAGATGAAGAACCAGGAGCAGGACCTCAGAAAACGCCCACAAATAGGAACAGAAGCGAGGGACATCTTGAACAATTTTCAGAAGACTGTTCGTGAGAAACTAGCTCAACTTAAAGTAGACAAAGCGATGGGACCAGATGGGATACACCCTAGAATACTGAGGGAACTTGGGGACGTTCTAGCAGCTCCACTGACTGACCTTTACAATGCCTCGTTGGAGTCGGGAGTGGTGCCAAAGGACTGGAGAGAGGCTCATGTGGTGCCTTTACACAAAAGCGGAAGTAAGGATGTGGTTGAAAACTACAGGCCGGTTAGTTTAACTTCGGTGGTGAGTAAATTATTGGAAACGCTGCTGAAAGAGAAAATAGCGAGGTTTCTGGAGTCCAGCAGATTACAGGATCCGAGGCAGCATGGATTCATCAAAGGCAGGTCTTGTCAGACAAATCTGATTGATTTCTTTGACTGGGTGACCAGGGAGTTGGACCAAGGGAGAGCCCTAGATGTGGTGTATTTAGATTTCAGTAAAGCCTTTGACACTGTTCCTCACAGGAGACTTATAAACAAACTGAGCAACCTAGGGATGGACCCTAAAGTTACTGCTTGGGTTAGAAATTGGTTAGGTGGGAGGCGACAAAGAGTACAAGTAAATGGAGCTCACTCTGAGGAGGATGTTACCAGTGGTGTGCCCCAGGGATCTGTCCTTGGTCCGATTCTTTTTAACATCTTTGTTAGTGATATAGCGGAAGGGTTGTCGGGTAAGGTTTGCCTCTTTGCAGATGATACCAAAATCTGCAATAGAGTAGACACCCAGGAAGGTGTAGATAACATGAGGAGGGATCTAGCTAAGCTTGAAGAATGGTCTAGAATTTGGCAGCTGGGATTTAATGTTAAAAAATGTAAGGTCATGCATTTGGGCTACAGCAATCCGAGAGAGCAATATAGTATAGGGGTGAAATACTTTTGTCCACTAAAGAAGAGCGGGACCTAGGCGTGGTTGTGTCTGATGATCTTAAAGTAGCAAAAACAGGTAGAAAAGGCGATGGCAAAAGCTAGGATACTTGGGTGCATACGGAGAGGAATGGCTAGCAGAAAAAAAAGGAGGTGATAATGCCTCTGTATAAGTCTTTGGTGCGACCTCATTTGGAGTATAGTGTGCAATTCTGGAGACCACACCTTCAAAAGGATGTGAACAGGATGGAGTCGGTGCAGAGGGTGGCTACTAAAATGATTAGTGGGCTTCATTATAAAGCATATGAGGACAGACTGAAGGATCTTAGTGGAAAGGTGGGATAGAGGTGATATGATTGAGATGTTTAAATACCTCTGTGGCATAAATGTTCAGGGAGAGAGCCTCTTTCAATTGAAAGCAAGTTCTGCTACTAGGAGACATGGGATGAGGGTGAAGGGAGATAGATTCAGGAATGATATGCGGAAATATTTCTTTACGGAAAGAGTAGTGGATCCATGGAATAGTCTCCCAGTGGAGGTGGTAGAGATGAGGACAGTAACTGAATTCAAAAAAGCATGGGACAAACACAGAGGATCTCTAAAGGTAAAAAGGGGACTGTTGTAGTTGTTATGGAAGGACAGACTAGATAGGCCATGTGGTCTTTTTCTGTCATCATGTTTCTATGTTTCTAAAATCATTCGCTTCTCCCAGGTCATTCTGCTAGTGGCATCCAATTGTTCTGCGATCCCCTTTATTGCATCCTGGGTATAATTGATAAACCGCTGTTGGTCATAATATATATAATTTATCCAATCTACATTTTTGTTTATCGTGATTACCCATAATAGGGATTCAAATCCAGCTGCAATCTGGTTTCATGCTTTATACTCATCCGGAACACCCAGAGGGACTCCTATTGCATCTATATATGTTGTTGTTAAGTGCCGTCGAGTCGGAGTCGACTCATGGCGACCCTCTGGATAGCTATCCTAAATTGTCAATGAGCCGCCTGACTGAAGACCGAACACAGACTGGTACCTGTAGCTGCTGTTATTGGATCGATCCATCTCATTGCTGGCCTTCCTCTTTTGCGTTGACCTCCTATCTTGCCAAGCATAATGTCTTTCTCTAATGATCGACTTTCATACTTTGGACACATCATGCGAAGAGAGAAGTCTTGTCATCTGAGCTTCTAAAGAAAGCTTAGGTTTGATCTCCTCTAGTACTGACTGGTTTGTTCTTCGGGCAGTCCATGGTATACACAGTATTCGCCTCCAGCATCATAATTCAAAGGCATCAATTTTCTTCCTGTCTTTTTCACTGTCCAACTTTCACATCCATATGATGTTATTGAAAATACCATGGCTTGAACAAGTCGAATCTTTGTATGGAGAGAGACATCTCTGCTCTTGAGAATCTTATCTAGGTCTTTCATAGCCATTCTGCCAAGAGCAATGCGTCGTCTGATTTCTTGACTGCTTGTTGCTTCTTTATTGATAGTTGATCCAAGTAGGTTAAAGTTGTTCACAATTTCAATTTCTCCTTCAATGATGAACCTGTTGATTATGCCAGTTGTCATGATCTTTGTCTTCTTTACATTAAGGTGCAGGCCCTTTTTGAGACTGTTCTTTGATTGTGAGAAGCAAATGTTTCAGATCATCTTCAATTTCAGCCAGTAATGTGGTATCAGCATAGTGAAGGTTGTTGATGAGTCTTCCACCAATCTTCACACCTCTGTTGTCTTCATACAATCCTGCTTCTCTGATCTATATATATCCTGTCAAATGAGGTTCCCAAGGTAGTCCTCCTTTCCCTTTGTATTTGCCCCTTGTCCTATTCTGTGAACACCAAGGTGAAAGGAACTGCCAGTTGAACTATTGCATATGTTCCTGACCATAGGGTAGGCAAGGTCTCAACGTCTGCCCTCCACAGTACCACCACAGGTCTGCCCTAGGGATTACCAGGTTGGAGTAGTTCTTCTCTTCTCCTTCCATCCCTGTCAGGTTTAAGCTTAGAACGCAGGTGTTCAGTTCCCCCACTTCCCTCGTGTGGTTCTTCCCCCGCCTGATGAGGCAGGCGGAGTGATTTCCGAACACTGCTGAAAATGTGGGGGGAACTTTTACCTCCTTCAAGTCTGTAGGGGGAAAGAGCAAATTCAATGACTTGCAACTTTCATTTCCCCAAGCTCTTTTTTTCCTGATAAAGAGATATGAGGCATCTTACTCCATCAGGATCTGTATCCCACCTCAAGGGTAAGGGCAAAACCTGTGCAATGGGCCCCCTGGAGGCACATGCGTAGCAATTGTTACAGTTGAGACTTCCTACAGTATATTTAACCCATTCCACCCAGTCGTTCACATCCCCATAACCTGTTTCCACCTCTAGAGTGTCCCTCAAATCTTTAATCTCCACTATCTTGACTGCCTTAGGGTCCATATTAGGTTCAAAGGATATGCTGGGAATGGTGTGGAGACCTGAGTCTGATTCTTGAGGGGTATTTTTATTCTCAATCTTCCCAGGGGATCTTGCCCACTAACGTCTATTCCTAGTCCATAGGTCCCATCCAGTGAGTCATCCCTTCCAGAGAGGGTGACCACGATGGGGTTGCAACTTCCTGGGTTACATTGCTGAATGCTGTGTTTCTTTATCTTTGTTTTCTTTTTAACTGGGTGCTTCTTCCCCTCTGGGGAGACCCAGCCTCCATCCTCGGTGGTCCACCAAACTTGTGACCACCCTTAACAGGGCATCCTGTACACAAGTGTCTGGGCAGTCTCTGGACACATATACTTATGACTGTTTCCCCACAACTTTTTGTAGTATCCCCCATCACAAATTTATCATGTGGCAGGCATCAAATTCTAGGCTCACTGGTCCCTCTCCCTCTAGTACGGTTACAGTAAATATGTTAGGGCACACCTTCCCCATCATGTCTGTATTTGTTCATCCGTCCATCCCTTTCCCCGTCCTAGATCCCATGTCATTCCCCTTAACAGAGAAAGTGATCCCCCCCATCATAGCAACATCATCCACTTTTCTTTGTCCATGTTATAATTTTTATTAGTCCTTTTTAACCAACTCCTCTCCTGTTCTTCTATTTTTCCTTGTTATTTTCAGGCGCAGAGGGTCATTGGTTCCCTGGACCTTCCATTGTTCGTCTGAAGGAGCTTCTATTGGACCTTTAATTCGTGTATAATGAGTCCAACTTTTTTCTGCAGTTCTTACAGCAGTCTCAATACTCAGTAAGACCTGGAACAGGCCTTCCCAGTCTGGTTGCAATTTGGACTCCTTCCAGGATTTTATCAAGACCCACTGTCCTGGTTTGAGACCGTGAACTGCAAACTCCACTGGGGGTGTTTGTGCCAACAGTCCTTTATTCCTGAGAACAGATAAAGAAGAGGACAACCGACGTATATATTCTTTAAGAAACTTATCTTTAGTTTCAAACTGGGGAGGTTCCTTTAATTAATTAATTTATTTATTTAGCTGCATTTATATCCCGCTTTTCACCGGGTCAAAGCGGTTGGGGGATACATTTAACACGAGGGGATATGAGACACATACACTAATACTTACAGGGAACATGGGCAATGGAGGGTTAAGTGGCTTGCCCAAGACCACAAGGAGCACCTGCGGGACTAGAAACCCCAGTCCTTCCGGCTCAAGGTTGCTGTCCTCTAGTGGGATTTGAACCACCGACCTTCCGGACTGTAGTACCTTGCCCCAACCACTAGGCCACTCCTCCCTAAATTGGTAATCCGAATAACATTTCGTAGGGGGACAATCCTAAATCTTTCCAAGGGGCTGTTCGGACTCTTAACAATGCTAAGGGCAAACACTTAGTCTAGGGTAATTTTGTTTCTATCATCAATTTGGCTAGCTGCTTCTTTATAGTCTGATTCATGCATTCCACTGTCCCTGAGGAGGGTGGATGCCATGGAGTATGGAAATCCCAGGATACTCCCAGAGCTTCCATTATGTTTTGCAATACCTTGGCTGTGAAGTGACTTCCCTAGTCCGAGTCAATGTGACCTTTCATTCCATATCTTGGAATGATTTGTTCCAAGACTATTTTTGCTACTCCTATTGCCGTGGCAGTTACCATGGGATATGCCTCCACCCATCCCATCAAATGGTCTACTATTACCAAAGGGTATTCACCCGCCCAATCAGGGGCAACCTCTATACTTTAGAATGGACGAAGACCAGGGTCTCTGCCTCCCTGCGGTTGTTTCATAAGTACCTTTTTGTTTATTTTCTTACAGGTTATATACCTCTCACACACTTGCTTGGATACTGTGTATATTCCCATACATCCGTCCATAATTTCTCTCATTGTTTGTTTACCATCTGCCTGCCATCGGGTAAAACACATTTTCCCCCTTTCAGTTTCCACTGCCCCTATATCTTTGAGTTTTCATTTTTCCCTTTCAGTAAATAAGAACATAAGATATGCCATACTGGGTCAGACCAAGGTCCATCAAGCTCAGTATCCTGTTTCTAACAGTGACCAATCTAGGTCATAAGTATCTAGCAGTCTCCCCAAAAGACACAGGTTCCTCAATGCTTGTATTGGGTCAAACAGTGATATCCTGGGTCCATTTTAATAATGGCTTATGGACCTTTCCTCCAGGAATTTGTCCAAGCCTTTTAAGCCCAGCTACACTAACAGCTTTTACTACATCCTCCAGTAACAAATTCCAGAGTTTGATTACACGCTGAGTGAAAAAAAATATTTTCTCTTATTAGTCTTAAATAGTTTACCCTGTAGCTTCATTGCATTTCCCCTAGTCTTTTTATATTCTGATGACATAAACAATCGATCTACGTTTACCCGTTCCACTCCATTCATTAATTTATACACTTCTATCATATCTCCCCTCAGCCGTCTCTTTTCCAGGTTGAAGAGCCCTAACCCTTTTAGCCTCTCTTCATAGGAGTATCCTTCCATCCCCTTTACCATTTTGGTGACTGTACCTTTTCTAATAATGCTATATCCATTTCAAGATATGGGGATTTGCTGCCTGACTCCCTATTTCTGGGGTTAAATTGTATATAGGGGTTAAGTCTTCCCCTAAGTCAGCTTCATTAGCAGTTTGATCTGCTAATCTATTTTTCTCTGGCTTCAAAAGTATTCCCTGCTTAATGACCGTTGTCATGCACCACTGCTATTTCTTTTTGGCAGCAGCAAACACTTGCTGAATTAATCTTTTCACTGTTTACATATAAGTTAAGGATTTGACAACCACCCTTTGTCTGTGCCAAATTTCAGCCAGAAGACTGCAGCTAGCTTTATGCTCTCTTTTGTCTATGTAAAACAGCAATTCTTAAAACAGTTCTTTGCTTTATCCTTATTCTTAGTGTGTTCATTACTTTGACATAAATTTACTTCAACACCCTCCCTAATAGACTGTCTGGAGGAATGTCCCCGGGGTCTGTACTGCCATCCCCGTCCTTACTTGAGTTTCCTTTAGAATTCCTAATCCCATCGAGACCTGTTTCACCAGTGTGCTTTTCACTTCGTCTCTCTCCGGCCGCACCCCTCACGGTTGTGTCGGAACCGCAGATTGAGACTCCACACTCACTTTGTGTCTAGGACACAACAATCTGTCTCGTTACCCAACCACCAAGGCAATACTTTACAGTCTTGTTTCTTACCTTGGTCTGTGCACAGAGTTAACTGGTTGACGCGTGTGCCTGCTTAATACCTGGTCTGCTTCACTGAGTCTGTATTGATTTTTCCATCATGGTCTCGGGATTTTGCTGTCAGTACACTGTTGGAGCCCCCCGTCATTGATACACGAGGCCGTTGAACTCAACAGGACGCGTCTCTCCATCCTCAGTGGCAGTGGTCTCCTCCACCGATGACACAAGCTCGGACGAGCCCCCAATCTGTAATAAACATAAAACTTTTTACACAATAACAGACTCCTCAGTGAAGCAAAGAGTTACTTTAATTGCATTCTTGCAAGAAGGATGAATGCTTGACTGAGCATTCACACCTATCCTGTTTCACAGTTCTTTTATAGTACACTATGTCCTCTCCCCCTTCCAGCATGTCTATAACTCATTGGTTAATACTTGTCTCACTCCACTTCTCTGGACATCTGCACTTGTGACAGGCTACGTGTTATTAGCCATGTAATCTCTCTTCCCAGGATGCAGACATACAGCAAAGGGAGTCAGAAAGTCATTACATACAAAATTATATTACAGAGTGGTGAATGAGTGGAATACAAGAATTATATTACATTGTAAAAATAACATCACATTTGTTTATATCAAACCCCTGCCAGAACCTCTCTGAGCTCTTTCAGTATCCTTGGATGTATTCCACCTGGTCCCATGCCCTTGTCCACTTTCAGTTTTGCAAGCTGTTCAAACTGATCATCTTCCTTGAATGGTGTAGTATTTACTCTATTCCCATTTGTATATTTGCCAATCACAGGTAGTTCTTCTTTGTAAAAACAGAACAAAAAGTATTTGTTTAGCATTTTTGCTTTTTCAATGTCACTTTCCATGAATCTGTTCTCGGCACTTTGAGTCCTGAAATTCCACCTTTGATCTTCCTCTTCTACCGAATATACCTGAAAAAAAGATTTGTCTCCACACTTCAGATCTTTAGCCATCTTTTCTTCTGCCTTTGCTTTTGCTATCCTTATTTCTCTTTTTATCTCTTTTAGCTTTATCCTGTATTCTTTTCTGTGTTCCTCTGTTTGAAAACTTCTGAATTTTGTGAAAGCTGTGTTTTTTGCCTCTTTGTGCAGCCACTTCTTTGGAACATCTTTATATCCTGGGGTAAATATGCATATTATCCATATTTCTTTTTTTTCTTCCTATAGTACTACAAATGTAATGGTCACCTTACTGAGTTTTGTTTTATAATTTCTACAATGGGGTCATCATGTGAAGATACTCAGCAAGACTAGATGAGAATACTTTATTCTCTCCTCAGAGATGCACAGCAATTCACCAGCTCTGTTGCTAATTTGATGTTGTGTTCACTCTAGAACAGAAGAGTAATAAAAGAAGAGCACATGGAACCAAAGGCTAGTTGATGGTGAATAAAGATATTCTGATCAGCTGTAAGAAAAATATATAAAAAGGTTTGCCATAGCATCCCACATTCTTGAATAATAAATTGCCTTGAAATATACAGAGTGAATCCAGAGTGACTGCTCAATTTTCTTGGCAAACAAGATGCTCAAACTATATCTGAATTATGAAGAAGTACATGTGAAGTGGCATTTTAGAAAGAGCATCCAAGTGCAATTTGGGAGGTCCAGGGCAAAATGTGCAGGGAAACACTGGGAATGTCTGTTTTGGCCTGATTCTAGAAAGATAGATGCTCCCAAAGTGGACACGTGCACTGGCATCCAACATAGACATCCCTGCTACAAACACTTGGGTGTGACATCTGTCTCTCTAATTTGCATACTGGGCCATCCATCGGCATGGCAACACAAAAACAAGAGCCCTCATTCCCCATCAGTGTTCATTGTTAACATGGAAAATATAGTAATTACACTTACCTGGTAATTGTAGTTCCTTGAGTGACGACAGCTTAGTCCTCCACATCTGGGTAGTGCACCTCCTCCTGCAGCTTGGAGACTGGACCAATCAGAACTTGGCATCACTGGTAGTAGCGTGCTGGCATTCCCTTACAGCTCCAGTGAACTATTGACAAAGCAGACTTAAAAAGAGCAACAAACAAGTAGCTAATTATTTTACTAAACATTAAACGTCCTCAAAACGCCAACTGAAGTAAACTTATGGGAAGTCCGCCCACCCCGCTTCCAAGCCACAGATCGCCAGGGAGAGAAAGGAATAGACTATCTAACCCAACAGGACAGAAGCAGGGTTAGAAACCGTAAATACTCACCTGTATAGCACCTTGATGGAAGAATCGCGTGCCGCAAGAACCCATAACACTGAGGGCGGGCCTGAGGACTAAGCTGTCGTCACTCAAGGAACTACAATTACCAGGTAAGTGTAATTACTATTTCCTTATCGTTTCTCCAGTTTAGTCCTCCACATCTGGGATGTAACAGAGCAGTACTAACGGGAGGGACCCTGCCAGCCGGCACGCAACACTGCCAATCCAAAACAGGCATCCCTAGCCGCCAGAACATCCAGCCGATAATGCTTACTGAAGGTATGCAACAACGACCACGTTGCGGCCTTACAAATTTCCACTGGCGGAACTAGACTGTGCTCCGCCCAGGATGACGCCTGCGCTCTAGTCGAATGAGCTCTCAAACCCATCGGGAGCAGAGCGCCCCTGCAGTAAATACGCCAAAACAATCGCTTCCTTGATCCACCTGGAAATGGAAGCTTTCGCCGCCGCTTCCCCTTTTCTGGGACCTCCAAATAGCACGAATAACCGATCCGTTTTGTGGAAGGGCTTGGTGACCGACAAATAACGGCGCAACACTCTCTTGATGTCCAAACGACTAAGGCCCGATCCGCAACCTGCTCCCCTGCCGTCCGCAGGACGGGAAGCGAAACCACCTGATTGACATGGAAGGAAGAAGAGACTTTAGGGAGAAAGGAAGGCACGGGTCTGAGAACCACTTTTTGTGAAGAAAAAGACAGAAAAGGTTCCCGGCATGAAAGCGCCTGAAGTTCCGAAATACGCCTAGCGGAACAAATAGCCACCAAAAGCACCACCTTGAGAGTCAAATCTTTCACCGAGACTTGCGAAATAGGCTCAAACGGCGCCCCACTCAGCACTCACAACACCAAATTGAGATCCCACGGCGGGACAGAAACTCTACGAGCTGGACGCAGCCTGGATACGGCTTTAAGAAAACGGCCAACATCGACGTGAGTCCCTAGAGCTACGCCTTGCACCTTACCTCTGTAACAGGCGAGAGCCGCAAGTTGCACCCTTAAACTGGCAGCCAACCCCTTATCGAAGCCATCCTGTAAGAAATCCAACACTACCGGAACCAATGCTGTGGCCACGCGAACTTGCCGCTGCGAACACCAGTCCTCAAAGTCGCCAGACACGCACATACGCAAGCGAAGTAGAACGTTTGTGCGCTTGAAGCAACGTGGCAACCATGGCCTTGGAATGGCCTTTCTTTTTTAACCACGCCCTTTCAATGGCCAAGCCGTAAGCGAGAATCTCTCCACCCGCGGCATCAGGAGCGGACCCTGAATCAGCAGCTCCGGAGACAACGGAAGGCGCCACAGATTCCCGTCTAGCAATCTCACCAGGTTGGCATACCACGGACGCCTGGGCCAATCCGGCGCTATCAACAGTACTCTTCCATGATGCGCCTCGATGCGCTGGATCACCCGACCGAGAAGTGCCCACGGAGGAAACACGTAGAGCAGACCTATCAAGGGCCACGGACGCAATAGGGTGTTGATTCCTTCCAACATGGGCTCTTGTCTTCTGCTGAAGAACCGACTTACTTTCGCCGAATGGAATGTGGCCATTAGATCCATGACGGGCATCCCCCAGCGGCGTACTAGCTGCGCGAATACCATGGGATGCAGCTCCCACTCCCCTGCATCCACTTGCACCCTGCTGAGAAAATCCGCCGCCACATTGTCCTTCCCGGCGATGTGCGCCGCCGATATCGCCTGCAAGCACGGTTCTATCCATGCGAACAGCCTCCGGGACTCCTCCTCCATGGCTGAGCTCCCGGTGCCGCCTTGGCAATTTATGTAAGCTACTTTCGCCGCATTGTCGGAAAGAACCCGTACCGCTTGCCGTGTTACCTGGGCTTCGAAACTCTGCAGGGCGCGAAACACCGCCCGGAGCTCCAACCGGTTGATCGACCAGCTGCTTTCCTCCGAAGACCAGAGACCCTGCGCAAAATCCACTCCGCAGTGCGCCCCCCAGCCTGCTAAACTGGCATCCGTCAGAGGAATCCAATCCGGCTGTTCCAACGGCATTCCTGCTCGTAAACACGTCGGCCTCAGCCACCACTGCAGCTCTCGTCGGACCAGGAGCGGGCAGGGCAGTCGCTTGCTCAACGAGTCGGACTGATTGGACCAGCGTCGAAGTAAGGCGCGCTGCAATGACCTCATATGAAACCGGGCCCAAGGAACGACTTCCAATGTCGCTGCCATCGTGCCCAGCACCTGTAGGTACTTCCAGGCCGACGGCGCTGCGATCTTGCGGAAGTCCCGTACCAGGCTCCGTAGAGCCAGAGCTCTGCGCTCGGTCAGGAACACCGAGCCCTTCCGGGTATCGAACTGCACCCCCAAGTACTCGAGAACCTGCATTGGAACTAGATGACTCTTGGCTACATTGACTATCCAGCCCAGAGACTGTAGAAGAGCTACCACCTTCTCCGTGGCCTGCAGACTCTTGGTTCGGGACTTTGCTCGAATCAACCAATCGTCTAGGTAAGGATGTACCAAAATGCCCTCTTTCCGTAATGCTGCCACTACGACCACCATTATCTTGGTGAACACGCGTGGTGCCGTCGCCAACCCGAAGGGCAGAGCTTGAAACTGAAAATGACCCCACGGAACCGCAAAACGTAGGAACCTCTGATGGGACGCTCTGATAGGAATATGGAGATAGGCCTCGGTGAGGTCGAGGGACGTCAAAAATTCTCCGCGCCAGACCGCAACAATAACCGACTGTAGGGTCTCCATACGAAAATGTGGCACCCGAAGGAAACGATTTACTCCCTTGAGATCTAAAATGGGGCGAAGGGAGCCATCCTTCTTTGGCACCACGAAATAGATAGAACAACGACCCAGGCCGTACTCCTCCGGGGGAACAGGAACAACCGCTCCGAGCCGAAGAAGATGGTCCAGGGTCTGACGAATTTGGGCGGTCTTCTGAGGACCCCTGCAGGGCGAGAGCACGAACGAGTCCAACACTGGCATTGTGAGGTCCAAGGCGTAGCCTTCACGGATGATATCGAGTACCCACTGGTCGGACGTAAATGTGGGTCCAGGCAGAAAGAAATCCTCGAAGATGACCACCAATTGGTTGAATTCCCACCTGGACCCGCCGCCCGTCATTGTGGCTTTCGAGAGACCGAAGAGAATCCCCTGCTCGCCCCTCTGAATCCTCGAAATCCTTGGGCTCGAAAGGCAAATTGACCTCTGAGATCCTGCAAAGCGGGGCGATCGAAATCTCCGAAAATCTCAAAACTGCCCTCGAAAGGCCACAGCCGATTTTCCCCACCTGGGCTTGTTTTCCGGCAGGCGACCTCCCTTGGACTCGCCCAATTCCTTAACCAACTTATCTAGATCTTCACCAAACAACAGTTGACCCTTAAAAGGAAGCTTCCCAAGACGCACCTTAGAAGAAGCATCAGTCGCCCAATTTTTTAGCCAGAGTGCTCTGTGCGCGGCTACCAAGGAGGCCATACTATTTGATAGCACTCTGATGAGGTCATAGTGCACATCTGCCAGATACGCCGAGCCAGATTCTAACCGTTGCATCTCCCGCACTTCTTCAATCTCCAAGGAAGCTGACTGCCTTAAACGCTGTACCCAGCGAAGGCAGGCCCGTGCGACCCATGCTCCACAAATGGAAGCCTGCAACGCCACTGGGTCCGCTTCAAAGGATTACTTCAACAACCCATCCATTTTCCAATCCTGTGTCTCCTTCAAGGCCGCACTGCCTTCAACTGGGATAGTAGTCTTTTTAGTGACCGCAGAGACAGCGGCATCTACCTTCGGGGAGCGGAACTTGTCTTTGTCCTTGTCCGCGAGCGGATACAACCGATTCATAATGCGCATTCCTTTAAGACTGGACTCAGGAGTATCCCACTCCGTTTGTATCATTTGAGCTATCACTTGATGGATGGGAAAGACCACCTGCGTCTGACGCACCGCTTGAATGATGGGATCCGCACCATCCTCTTCAACGGGCGGCTCCGCAGACAGCTTGAGTGTCTGAAGGGCTTCGGTAATAAGAGCCGGTAACTCTTCCTTCCGAAACACCCGAATGATTCTGGCCTGATCCTCCGGCTCAGGAAGCTCACCCTCTTCTAGATCCTCTACGTCCCCATCTTCATCAAACTCAGGCTCCTCACCCTCCTGCCAGTCCCCTTCCGTCAGGAGAGGATCAGCCATCCGCGGTCTCTTAGATAACCGCACTCCCAAAGAGTCACGCTCCGGCATACCGGGGCGCACACCAGAGGAAGAAAAAGGCAGAGGGGCACCCCCAAGCCCCTGTCGCTGGCGACAAAACACCTCATGCATCAACAGAATAAAGTCTGGGGAAAACCCGTCCAGCGGGGCTACGCCACCCAGATCCAACTGTGGACCGGGAACTGCAGATTTGGGTTCCGGGGGAGAAGAGGAAGGGCCTGCTATCGCTCCATCCCCCACCGCTCCCCCGTGAACAGAAGAGGGCAGGGAACTCTCCAACTGCTGCTCCATACTGAGAGAGACAGAGGCACAGCGATGACAAATGCCCGTCTCTGCATTGGCACCCCTGCGAGTACCACAAATGACACACTGAGAGGTACCCGACATGGACTGCAGCTATGGGAAAGGATAGTATCCGCAGAATGCAGAAGGCACCTGCTAACGTAGTGAATACTGAGCCCCAGCCAACTTAGAGTCCCCCCTGCTAGCCGACTAAGTTAGCTTTCTTTCAGTTTATTTCTTATTTTGTATTTTTTGTTTTTTGTTTTTTTTTAAACTTAGAAAACCGCTCAGGCGGAAGAAAAGGAAGATCCCCTCAGATCTGAAGAGGCCGCTTGGTACCGGAACAAAATACCGGCAGAGAAACAGCTAAAAACAAAATCAAAATCAAAATGAAAGAAAATGAAATAAAAGGAAATAAAAGGAAATAAAATGCCCGAAATACCTGTGCAGGAGTGTAGACCCGCCGACCTGATGGGCAGAAAACCGCTGAGCCCGTGGTGAAAAAAACCGCTCGATTCCCGGGGGCCTCGGGAGAGTAGGACCCAAAATGGCCGCGTCGCCACACATGAAGTTCTGGCGCGCAGCACAGGCAGCCCGTCGAGCACTAAGGAATAGCTCCCCCCCGCAGCCTCCGGGAAAGCCTCCCACCTGTTCTCCGGTCCTCAGGGATAAAGGAGGGGACGGACCGCTACCACTAGCCCGGCAATCGGCTGAGCGGTAAGCTGTCTGTGAGACGGAAGAAATACTGTCCGCCGCAGCTGCGGGCTGTCGTTTCAGTGAACAGACCGGCGGCGCCGTAACCCAGGAGCTCTGTCCCAATCAGTCCTGGGACCAGAGATCCGATGGCAAAACAGCCATTCTCAAAGCGGGCTGTGGCTGGGCAGGGGGGCAGAGAGCCGAAGGAGTACCCCGAACTCTACAAGCGCTCGTTCCCTGTTGCCGTTTGTTTTTTTTTAAATAGTGCCCTTAAAGGGACCTACTCACTCCTCAGAGTGATTCCCAGCCATTTTTAAAGCCAAATTAAGAAATGTAAGAAAATTTAAGAAAATTTATAGAACTATCTTGCTCCTTATCTGTTCCTCAAGTGAGCCCAGCACCTAGGCTCACTATGTCCTCCTGCTGCTTGGAGACTGGACACACTGGAGCTGTAAGGGAATGCTAGCACGCTACTACCAGTGATGCCAAGTTCTGATTGGTCCAGTCTCCAAGCTGCAGGAGGAGATGCACTACCCAGATGTGGAGGACTAAGCTGGAGGAACGATAAGGAAATAGGAGATATGAGTGTACCTCCTGCTCCACACCATCTGAATGTTTAGCTGGCAAAAGAAGCACTCTTCCAGTGCCTGTTCATGCCTGGAGCAGGTATAAACTTGGAACAGAGAGAACACCTCTCCTGCAGCGTCAACAGGAGCAGAAAAGAGCAGGACACAGATTACCGTGGAAGGATTACTTTATTCAGGTGAGCATGAGGTCAATCTGAAACGTGTTTCGGCCGGGAGGCCTTCTTCAGGGGAGTTTGACCTTTATATATAAATAACAAACAAACCAACATATAAAATTATAAAACCATAATAAATAAATACATAAATATTAAAAATTATTTAAAGAAATATGCTATCAAAAACAACAACTTAATGTTACAAGGAACATTAATTTGTAAAGCATGCTGAACACAATGGGACATACACATGTCTATAATATAGATTTAAAAGTCAAGTCAAGTGGTAAAAACATTTAAAACTGGACCATACAGACTACATGCAGAGCTATAGAATCCATAGGAGACTCTTATAATTGGAATGGGAGAGAAGGAATGCCAATTGACAGGCTATAGAGAAAGCATAGTTACTCACCTGTAACAGGTGATCTCCGAGAACAGCAGGAATTTAGTCTTCAGATATGGGTATCGTCGGTACCGACTGAGCCTGCGCGGGAACGCTCCCCAGCGTCCAATTAGAAAGCTTTTGGGAGCATCCCACAGCGCCTGTGTGCTGCCTTCCCGCCCTTCCCAACTGCCTCTCCCCAGTAGAGTTTTAAAGCTGAGACAGAGAGAGAGAGAGGGAAAGATGCTCCCAAAAGCTTTCTAATTGGACGCTGGGGAGCGTTCCTGCGCAGGCTCAGTCGGTACTGACGATACCCATATCTGAAGACTAAATTCCTGCTGTTCCCGGAAACCACCTGTTACAGGTGAGTAACTATGCTATCTCCAGGAACAAGCAGGAATGTAGTCATCACATATGAGGACTCCCTAGCTTTAGATGCCAGGGAGAGACCCCAGAAGTTGTGTGTCCCTGAAAAAAGGGCTCTACTTCCCCCCATGGATCTCTGGCATCCTACCAGGGATGGTGGGTAGGAGTTGATTAGGTATGGAACAGGTGTTGGAGAACAGCCTGACCAAACAAGGCATCCCGGCGGGAGTCCTTGTCCAAGCAGTAATGGGCTGTGACGGTATGAACCGAGGCCCAGGTGGCTGCTCGACAGATGTCGTCGATAGACACAGAGTGTAGATAAGCCATTGAAGTTGCCATGGCTCACACTGTGAGCTGTGACATGGCCCTCCAGAGGAAGATTCTTACTCTGATAGGCAAAGGAAGTACACTGAGCAATCCAGTTAGTGTTCTCTTGGAGACTGGAAGTCCCAAATGAGAAGGATCAAAAGCAACAAAGAGTTGAGAGGACTTTCTATGTTCCTGTGTTCTTTGCAAGTAAAAGGCTAAAGCTCTTTTACAGTCCAAAGTATGAAGATTCCTTTCTGCATTTGATGCATGAGGCCTTGGAAAGGACACAGGTAGGTAGACCGCTTGGTTTAGATGAAAAGGCGAGACCACCTTTGGCATAAAGTGTGGATGAGTATTAAGGACTACCTTGTCAAGATGGAACCGTGTAAAAGGTGGATCAGCCATTAGTGCTTGCAACTTACTGATGCAACGTGCTGACGTGATTGCAATGAGAAAGATAACCTTCCAAGAAAGGAATTTCAAAAAGGTAGTAGCTAAGGGTTCGAAAGGTGGCTTCATGAGCTGACCAAGAACCAAGTTTAAGTCCCATGCCACAGGAGGTGGCTGAATGGGAGGCTTAGTCAGCAGAAGGCCTCTCATAAATCTTGCTATAAGAGGATGGGAGGAAACAGGTTGTCCATTTAGAGGCTTGAAGGAAGCTGCAATAGCACTCAAATGGACCCTTACTGAGTTAGTCTTAAGTCCTGCATTGGATAAATGAAGGAGATACTCCAGTAATGACTCCAGAGGTACTGCAAGGGGGTTAAGACCCTTCTGCGAACACCATATGGTAAACCTTTTCCACTTGAAAGCATAAGAGCGTCTTGTGGAAGGCTTCCTGGAAGCATAAAGGATATCTTACCTGCTGAGGAAGGTTAAGATCATGGAGATCTAGGCCTTCAGCAACCAAGCTCTGAGATGCAGAGACTGGGGATTGGGATGCCATAACATTCCGTCCTCCTGAGATAGGAGATCTGGAGCAGACCCTAACTCCAGGGAGGGAGCTTGAGAGAGATATAGAAGCAGAGGGTACCACACTTGCCGAAGCCAATGTGCAGCTATGAGGATCATACGGCCTCTGTCTCTCTGAAGCTTGAACAGGGTTTTGGGAATCAGGGGAATGGGTGGAAAGGCATACAGGAAGTCTTGACCCCAATAAAGGAGGAAAGCATCCCTGGCCTGAGCCCTCTGAGCCAGAGTTCTGGAACAGAACCGGGGAAGTTTGGCATTCAACGGACTTGCAAAGAGGTCTATGTCTGGGGTTCCCCAAATTTGAAAAAATCTTGGCCACCTGGTCTGCATGCAGAGATCATTTGTGTGGAAGCAGAACTCGGCTGAGTCTGCCCAAGAGTTTTGTATGCCTAGAAGATACACTGCCAGGAGATGAATCTGGTGCTCTCTGGTGAGGGCCCATAGTTGCAAAGCTTCGTTGCAAAGCGACAGAGCCTGTTCCCCCCTGCTTCTTCATGTACAACATGGCTACTTGATTGTCCGTATGAATGAGGACTGTCTTGTAGCTGAGCAGGGTGTGGAACACTCGAAGAGCAAGGAAGATTGCTCTGAGCTCCAAGAGATTGATATGTAGATGAGTCTCCTGTGGAGTCCAGATGCCTTGGGTGGAAAGGTCTTGCAGGTGAGCTCCCCAACCCATTGGTGAAGCATCTGTTGTGAGAGTTGCTTGGGGCAAGGGCTGTTGAAATGGGGACCCCAGCAACAGGTTTTGAGTGGACCTCCACCATTGGAGGGACAAAATAAGATGATTTGTGTTTGCTATTTTGTCTGACAGGCATCCTGATGCCTGGGTCCATTGGGTGGATAAAGTCCACTGGGCTGCTCTCATATGGAGTCGAGCATAGGGAACCACATGCACAGTAGATGCCATGTGGCCTAGTAGTTGTAGCATTTCTCGGGCAGTGAGATGAGGCTTTAGCACTGCTTGAGAAGCTAACTGCACCATGCAAAGGCAACGGGCCTGGGGAAGATAAGCCCTTGCTTTTTTGGTATCCAAAACAGCTCCTATAAACTCTAGAGATTGAGTGGGAGTTAGACTGGATTTTGGGATGTTTATGACCAGACCCAAATACTGAAGGATACACATTGTGCAGGATAGAGAAGTTCTGGCCTCTGACTCTGTTGGGGCTCGAATGAGCCAGTTGTCTAAGTAGGGGAAGACTAATATTCCTACAGTGTGGATAAATGCTGCTATCACAGCCATGCATTTCATGAACACTCTTGGTGCTGAGGCCAGACCAAAAGGAAGCACCCTGTATTGATAGTGCTTTCCTTAAAAAGGAACCGAAGGAACCTTCTGTGAGTTGGATGGATAAGAACATGGGTGTACGCATCCTTGAGATCTAGAGAACAAAGCCAATCCTGACTCTGAAGGTAGGGTAGCAGAGTTCCTAGAGAAATCATTTTGAATTTCTCTTTGAATAGAAATTTGTTCAATTCTCTGAGGTCTAAAATAGGTCTGTATCCCCTTGTTTTCTTTGGGATAAGGAAATAGGGGGAGTAAAACCCTGTACCCTGTTGATGGATGAGTACTTCTTCTATTGCCCCTTGGGCAAGAAGGATGGTGACCTCTTGACCTAACAGGTCGATGAGAGAGGTGTGAGAATTGAACTGTCTTATCATTGTGGGATGGTGCATGCTCAAAAAATGAAGCTTGTAGTCCTCCTTTATTATGGAGAGTGTCCAATGCTCTGCTGTTATCTGTCCGTCCCCATCTGGGGGCAAAGTGGGACAACCTTCCTGGAATGGTGGAAGGCTCTGGTCCATTGAGAGCCAGGAAGGCTAAGTTCTCTAGCTGAAAGTCAAAGGCCTTGTGGAGGCTGAGACGGTTGAGGCTTAGCAGTCTTTGCTTTCCTTTGTTTGGGTGGTTGCTGACCTTTCTGGACAGGATGACCTGCAGAACGTCTCTGCTGAGAATAAGCAGAATAAAACCTTTTTAGAAAAGAGAGAAATCTTTCAAGAAACCATTCTTGCAGGATCAGCTGTGGCTTTGGATAATCTATCCAAGGTGGAGTTGTCAGCATCCAATTCATTGGCCTTTTCTTGCCAATCAGGTTCTCACCAGTACAAGGAATGTTTCCTAGTTTGTCTTGTACCCAGAGCTCCAGATCGGATGCCTGGAGCCAAGCAATTCTACGTGCACCTATGGCAATGGCAGAGGTTCTGCTTATGCACTCAAAACAGTCAAAAGCTGTACGGTTGACAAATTTGGAAACATCCTGGGCATGTTTGACCAATGTGAGAAAATCCTGCCTTCTATCTTCAGGAAGAGGGCTCAAAACCTCTAAATCTCCTGTGACTTCCTTCAGGAACATTCCCATATATAAAAACTATAGGAACTGATCCTGGCAGAAAGCATGGAAGCTTGGAAGACACGACATCCAAAAGCATCCAGAGTTCTGCACTCACGTCCTGGAGGATTAGAGGCATGCCTCTTTGCACTCCTGATCCTTCTCATAGCTGATTCCACTACAATAGAGTGTATCGAGTACCTCCTTGTCCTGGTTTCCAGAAACCTCAGCTTCCTCACCAGAGTATCCAGCCTATGAGAATGAGGAGAGGTGGTAAGAGGTGTCTCCCACATTCTTAACATGAGATCATGCAAGATCTCATGGATGGGCAAGGTAGCTGCCTCTTTAGGAGTTTTAGGATATTGTAAAATTTCCAACTACTTTGCTCTGGGCTCTGTTTCAGGAGCCACAGTAATGGACAGACCTTGAGCCACCTCCCTGATGAAATCTTGAAAGGAAATGTCCTCTGGAGGAGACATCCTGCGTTTAGGGGAGGAAGGCTCCTCTGGGAGAAGTAGTCCCGCATCGACAGAACTGTCAGTAATAAGGAAAAATGGAAAAAAGAGCCAAACGACGAAACCTGGAAACAGCACAATAACTGGCAAGTCAAATGCAAGGCATTGATAAGGCAGGCAAAGGGAGAATTTGAGAAGAAGCTTGCTGCGGAAGCAAAAACGCGAAGTAAAGACCTTTTCAAGTACATTCGTAGCAAAAAACCTGTGAGAGAGTCAGTTGGTCCATTAGATGATAAAGGGGCTAAAGGTGCACTAAGAGGCGACAAGGCGATAGCGGAGAGACTGAATGAATTCTTTGCTTCAGTCTTTACTGAGGAAGATGTAGGGATGTTACCCATGACTGAAGTGGTATTTAAAGGTGCTGAAGAATTGAAGGAAATATCGATACATCGGGAAGATGTATTACAACTATTAGATAAACTGAAGAGTAGCAAATCACCTGGGCCGGATGGTATACATCCAAGGGTGTTGAAAGAACTGAAATATGAGATTGCAGACCTGCTATTAGTAATCTGTGAACTATCATTAAAATCATCTCTAATACCTGAAGATTGGAGGATCGCCAATGTAACACCAATTTTTAAAAAGGGTTCCAGGGGTGATCCGGGTAACTACAGACCGGTGAGCCTGACATCAGTACCGGGAAAAATGGTAGAAACCATCATAAAGAATAAAATTACTCAGCATGTAGATAGTCATGACCTAATGGGAGACAGCCAACATGGCTTTAGACAAGGAAGATCTTGTCTTACTAATCTGTTATGCTTTTTTGAAGGAGAGAATAATCAGGTGGACAAAGGTGAGTCGGTTGATATTGTGTATCTGGACTTTCAGAAAGCCTTTGACAAGGTCCCTCATCAGAGACTTTTGGCAAAACTAAAGAGTCATGGATAGGAGGCAGTGTACTATTGTGGATCAGGAACTGGTTAAAAGATAGAAAGCAGAGGGTAAGGCTAAATGGCCAATTTTCCCAATGGAGAAAGGTGAATAGTGGTGTACCCCAGGGATCTGTGCTGGGTCCGCTGCTTTTTGACATATTCATAAATGACCTGGAAAGTGGAATAACGAGTGAGGTTATCAAATTTGCAGATGACACAAAACTATTTAAAGTTGTTAAAACCCAAGAGGATTGTGGAAAACTGCAAGAGGATCTTGATAAATTGGAAGACTGGGCATCAAAATGGCAGATGAAATTTAATGTGGACAAGTGCAAGGTTATGCACCTAGGGAAGAACAACCCAAACTACGGTTACACGATGCAAGGTTCCACATTAGGAACCACCACCCAGGAAAAAGATTTAGGCGTCATTGTGGATACCATGTTAAAACCCACGGCCCAGTGTGCAGCGGCGGCCAAGAGAGCAAATAGAATGCTAGGTATGATAAGGAAAGGAATGGAAAATAAAACAAAAGATATTATAATGCCTCTGTATCGTTCCATGGTGAGACCGCACCTTGAATATTGTGTGCAATTCTGGTCGCCGTATCTTAAAAAGGATATAGCGATTTTAGAAAAGGTTCAGAGAAGAGCCACCAAAATGGTAAAGGGGATGGAAGGATACTCCTATGAAGAAAGGCTTAAAAGGTTAGGGCTCTTTAACCTGGAAAAGAGACGGCTGAGGGGAGATATGATAGAAGTCTATAAATTAATGAATGGAGTGGAACGGGTAAACGTAGATCGATTGTTTACCTTATCAGAATATAGAAAGACTAGGGGACATGCAATGAAGCTACAGGGTAAACTATTTAAAACTAATAAAAGAAAATATTTTTTCACTCAACGTGTAATCAAACTCTGGAATTTGTTACCGGAGGATGTAGTAAAGGCTGTTAGTGTAGCTGGGTTTAGAAAAGGTTTGGACAAGTTCCTGGAGGAAAGGTCCATAAACCATTATTAAGAAGGGACCCAGGATATCAATGCTTGAACCAATACAAGCATTGTGGAACCTGTGTCCCTTGGGGAAACTGCTAGGTACATATGACCTAGATTGGCCACTGTTGGAAACAGAATGCTGGGCTTGATGGACCTTGGTCTGACCCAGTATGGGATATCTTATGTTCTTATGTCAGAATCCTCCTTTTCCTCTGAGGACTCGAAGTACCTTCTGTCCGGATGCTCTTGAAGAGCGCGATACCCGTACCGACAGAAGTCGGTACTGAGGAGAATTGGTACTGGTGTATCGGAACCAGAAGGCATCGCATGACTGGGTGCCAGCAATGTGGATGCCAATGCCGATGCTGTCAGTACCGGTACCGATACCGGTACCGGAGTTGGTGCCCGTACTGGTTGAACTGTCTGACGCGGTTCCGAGGGTGTCAATGCCGCAAGGAGAGCCGCCAAACTGCATTCAATAGCCAGGACCTTCTGGTCTATTGACGCTGCCGATACCTGGATGTCAGTACCGGAGGAACCCACCGGTACCCCAGAGCATGGCACCAGTAGTTCTGCAGAGGTCGAGGCCTCGAACATCCTGGAGCCCCGATAATGCTTTGGAAGCCGAAGCCTCCCGCCGGGGCAATTTTGCCGGTGCAGAATCCTCAAGGGCAATGCCAAAGGCATCTCGATGCTTAGAAGGAGATCTACCCTTTGAGGACCGGCTGGACTTATGTTTAGTTACCTGAGATCCACGGGAGGAAGAGGAAGCCCTGGAAGATGTCGATGCCACCGAAGCTGCATCAGAGGGAAACAGGGTACTGAGCTTAGCAGCTCGGTTCTGCCGACCTCTTTTAGACATCATGGCACAGGACATACAATCCGTGATGGAGTGGTCAGGACCTAAACATTTAAGACACCACTCATGGGTGTCGGTGACGGAGATGGTACCTTCACACTTGGTGCACTTTTTAAAACCCGAAGAGGGTTTTTCCATTGTGGAAAAAATCTAGGGCCTAAGGACCAAAAAGGTGCGTGCACCTGGGAAAAAAGGGAAAAGTACTATATTTCTGTTCTTTAAAAAAAAAAAAAAGAAAGAAAAAACGGCGGTACCGGTAAAGCGTCGGGAAGGGCAGACGCGACCACAAAAAAAGAAAGTAATAAGGAAAAATTTTCTGCGGTGACAGGAACGACCTGCTGTCTCCGCAGAAAACGAAGAACTGGAGAGAGGCAGTTGGGAAAGGCGGGAAGGCAGCACGCAGGCGCTGTGGGATGCTTCCAAAAGCTTTCTAATTGGACGCTGGGGAGCGTTCCTGCGCAGGCTCCGTCGGTACCGACGATACCCATATGTGAAGACTACATTCCTGCTTGTTCCTGGAGATCTCCTGTTACAGGTAAGTAACCCTGTTTTCCTGAGAAAGTATTTCCTATGTTGAGAAGACTGCCCTATTGTTAAGGGTGCGGGTAATCTGTGATTGAAGCATGGAAACTGCCCAGAGAAAACACCACAAGGGGAGCCAGGTTTAAATGAAGCCCTGGAGCTTCAATAACTATAAGATCGGGCTTTCCCTAATATTTGAAACCGTTTCTACAGTATGCTTCAATCACTTATAACAAATGCATCACAGAGATTACCCCCACCCTTAACCATAGGGCAGTGGTGAAAACTGATTAATCCAGGAGAAGTGTTTTGAGACGGAGAATCCAGGGAGAAATGAGCCAAGAAGAGAAGCTTATTTATTTGGCTTTAAAAGACATTGCAATGTGTGCCTTCGAGTCAGTCCTGACTCCACTTAAGTTCTTATGGTGAGACCAAATCAGGAACTCCACATAAACTGCCTGAAATAGCAGCCGATGAACAGTACAAGTCTGAAAGAGTTATTGTCAAGTAGACTGTGGGTTAAAATAGTAAATGCTGATGCTAATTGGAAGCCAACTTTAATTCCAAGCTTAGCATGTCCACATGTTATATTCTGGCAAATATGCTTCTTTGAAGTCAGTCATGCTTTTAAGTGTGTGGTTTTCACATGCTGTATTGTGGCAAATGAAGTGCTTGGGTTCATTAATAGTGCTGTGTAGGCTGTGACCTCATTTCACTACATTGGGAAGAGCCATTCATGGACAAAATAAGGGAGCATTATAACAGTGAGCTACACTAAAAAGTCTGGCCCACAGTGCCCCCTAGCTGTGATGCTATGCATTGGTAAAAGAGCTCAGGGACAAACAGGATCTCTAAAGGAAAAAAGGGGACTGTTGTAGTTGTTGATATGCAAGGACAGACTAGATAGGCCATGTGGTCTTTTTCTGTCATCATGTTTATATGTTTCTATACCATGTGGTAGAGGAAGGTAGTACGAGATTGATTTGTTAAATAAGAAATAAGACTGGCTGGCACAATAGCGACATTTATGCCATCTCAGACAGATTAGATCATGTTTACTGGAGCACATATTAGGATAATCATGCAAGCTCTTGTTTTTTTGTTTTTTCTGTTTATGCAATTTACAATTAAATCAAACAAATGCTTGTACAGAATTGATGTGAATTTGCAGATCAATCAAAAAGAGCATATGTAACGAGAAAATATTATAGCAAAACACATCATTAGTCCCCAAGTTGGGGAGTGACTACAAAATCCACTGAGGGCGGAGAATCCTACGGTGCATAAAGGAAAAAAAAGATTACACAATAGAAGGTGACATAGGGAGGACCATAATAAAATAGATGAGTAGCCCACTTAGGAAGGTGAAGATGTTATGGTATGCATACTAATAAATGAAGACAAATCTCTAGGTTGAAAAAAAAAACATATTTCTGAGAATTAAAGACAACAATACATTTACATGGGAATCTCAATATGTAAATATGTAAATATGTAATGTCTGACTCCTCTACATATGAGCTCTCCCCGTGTGCTGTGCTTCCCCCTCCAAATCAATGTGTGTATACCGCAAAATTTCTGTCATGATTCGACAAATTCATATCTGTAATCAAACCGCTACTGATTGCTGGAAGTAGCGGTATACAAATGTATGTATGCTAAATAAATACAAAAGAAGCCCCCAACTGAAGTTCACCGGGTCTTAACAAAAGAAAAGACATCTTTTCTGGGTTTCTCTTGAAACATCTGGGAAAATAGAAATTTTTCTACCCATAAACAAATTGGCTCTCTTTTTATAAAATGATTTAAGGAGCCAATCTCTGTCCGCAGACAACGCAAAAGTTACTAACAGAGTGGAAGTCATAAGTCCATCTTCCTTAGGGGACTGAAGCAAAGTGGAGACATTGAGAAAATTGATATCAACAGTTCCAACTACAGTCTTACCCTCCTTCTTCCCCGAAGGCAAATAGAACACTTTCTGTACTGGAGGAATTAAATCCGAGGGCACCATTAAAGATTCTTGAAGATATTTTCCTGATCGTGTACATAAGAACATAAGATATGCCATACTGGGTCAGACCAAGGTCCATCAAGCCCAGTATTCTGTTTCCAACAGTGGCCAATCTAGGTCATATGTACCTAGTAGTTTCCCCAAGAGACCAGTTCCACAATGCTTGTACTGGGTCAAGCATTGATATCTTCGGTCACTTCTTAATAACGGTTTATGGACCTTTCCTCCAGGAACTTGTCCAAACCTTTTTTAAACCCAGCTACACTAACAGCCTTTACTACATCCTCCGGTAACAAATTCCAGAGTTTGATTACACGTTGAGTGAAAAAATATTTTCTTTTATTAGTCTTAAATAGTTTACCCTGTAGCTTCATTGCATGTCCCCTAGTCTTTCTATATTCTGATAACGTAAACAATCGATCTACATTTACCCGTTCCACTCCGTTCATTAATTTATAGACTTCTATCATATCTCCCCTCAGCCGTTTCTTTTCCAGGTTAAAGAGCCCTAACCTTTTTAGCCTTCCTTCATAGTATCCTTCCATCCCCTTTACCATTTTGGTGGCTCTTCTCTGAACCTTTTCTAAAATCGCTATATCCTTTTTAAGATACGGCGACCAGAATTGCACACAATATTCAAGGTGCGGTCTCACCATGGAACGATACAGAGGCATTATAATATCTTTTGTTTTATTTTCCATTCCTTTCCTTATCATACCTAGCATTCTATTTGCTCTCTTGGCCGCCGCTGCACACTGGACCGAGGGTTTTAACATGGTATCCACAATGACGCCTAAATCTTTTTCCTGGGTGGTGGTTCCAAATGTGGAACCTTGCATCGTGTAACCATAGTTTGGGTTGTTCTTCCCTAGGTGCATAACCTTGCACTTGTCCACATTAAATTTCATCTGCCATTTTGATGCCCAGTCTTCCAATTTATCAAGATCCTCTTGCAATTTTTCACAATCCTCTTGGGTTTTAACAACTTTAAATAGTTTTGTGTCATCTGAAAATTTGATCACCTCACTCGTTATTGCACTTTCCAGGTCATTTATGAATATGTCAAAAAGCAGCAGACCCAGCACAGATCCCTGGGGTACACCACTATTCACCTTTCTCCATTGGGAAAATTGGCCATTTAGCCCTACCCTCTGCTTTCTATCTTTTAACCAGTTCCTGATCCACAATAGTACACTGCCTCCTATCCCATGACTCTTTAGTTTTGCCATAAGTCTCTGATGAGGGACCTTGTCAAAGGCTTTCTGAAAGTCCAGATACACAATATCAACCGACTCACCTTTGTCCACCTGTTTATTCACTCCTTCAAAAAAACATAACAGATTAGTAAGACAAGATCTTCCTTGTCTAAAGCCATGTTGACTGTCTCCCATTAGGTCGTGACTATCTACATGCTGAGTAATTTTATTCTTTATGATGGTTTCTACCATTTTTCCTGGTACTGACGTCAGGCTCACCGGTCTGTAGTTTCCCGGATCACCCCTGGAACCCTTTTTAAAAATTGGTGTTACATTGGCGATCCTCCAATCTTTAGGTATTAGAGATGATTTTAATGATAGTTCACAGATTACTGATAGCAGGTCTGCAATCTCATATTTCAGTTCTTTCAACACCCTTGGATGTATACCATCCGGCCCAGGTGCTTTGCTACTCTTCAGTTTATCTAATAGTTGTAAGACATCTTCCCGATGTATCGATATTTCCTTCAATTCTTCCGCACCTTTAAATACCATTTCAGTCATGGGTAACATCCCTACATCTTCCTCAGTAAAGACCGAAGCAAAGAATTCATTCAGTCTCTCCGCTATCGCCTTGTCGCCTCTTAGTGCTCCTTTAACCCCTTTATCATCTAATGGACCAACTGACTCTCTCACAGGTTTTTTGTTACGAATGTACTTGAAAAGGTCTTTATTTCGCGTTTTTGCTTCCGCAGCAAGCTTCTTCTCAAATTCTCTCTTTGCCTGCCTTATCAATGCCTTGCATTTGACTTGCCAGTGCTTGTGCTGTTTCCATTGTGTAGCCAGTCTAGTCCCTGTCCTCTGGGTTCCCAATCTCATACAGCAGCTTGGAGACTGAGAAAACTCCTCCTTTTCTGATGTCACTGGTATATCCAGTTGGGAGCCTCCCCCTGAAGCCAGTTACCTCAGTCTCCAAGCAGCTGGATGGTTGGTGAGTCCTGAGACCTGGGATCACTGGAGAAACAACTAGGTCTTTTGCAAAAAAAAAAAAAATCCTCAAAGGAAATCACTTGGGGCTGTTAATCAGAGTTCCCATCGCCTATAATCTGGTTGATGGGTGGGTGAGGACTGTACCTTTAAGCCTGCAGTGGGTCGTCCTCCCCCCTTGCCTCTCCTTCGTCTCTCTTCGCTCTGCCTGAAGGGTTTTTCTTCTCAGTAGAGAGCACAGAAATTAAGGGAACCAGAACCGGTTCGCTGTTGTTGAACAGTTTGAGCCGGGACTGTGCACTACGTAGCCAGCGTCTTCGGCAGAGGTTTGCCTGTCAACCCGCTGTGCGTACGGTCCCTGTGCCTCGGAGCAGCCACTTCAGCGAGGGTTGAGAGAGAGCCCGTCCTAAGTGGTTTGAAGAACGGTGCTGGTGCCGCCTCTGACGTCCTGAGGGGTCTGGCTCCCGGTTCACAAAGGTAAGCGGGGGGCCGGGTCTGAGCTGTGGCAGAGTGTTTTGGCACCAAATCAAGGCCTCGGGCCTACACCGCGTGGTAGCGGCGCGCTCTGGGCCTGTCTCTGCGTCATGTCTCCCGACGGGGGCGGCTATTTGGGGGCGCAAAATCCTCTCTTCCCTCCCTAAGTACTGCAGGGTTTTTCTTTTCTTTTCCTTTCTTTTCGTTTGCTTTGGTCTCCTGTGATTTCGTTACCCTTCCTGTTCAGAAGTTGTCAGAGGGAAGGCCGGAGGCAGACGCTCCGCGGTCAGCCGGTGTCCAGCCCGCTTGGGTTCTGAGCGCGGCGGCGGCCCTCTAGGGGTTAGTCATGCCCTCTAAGCCTCTTTGCTTTGTCTGTGGGGCCAAGAAGAGCTCCGAATCCGGCGTCTGCAAGGCCTGCACTAAGGACGCCTCGGCCCTTCAGTCCCAGGGGGACAAAGTGGAGGCACCAGGGTCTGAGTCCGGAACGGCGGCGGGCTCCTCGGCTGAGCACCCCCAGGTTTTATCTTGGGACTCCCCGCTGCCGGGGCCCTCCTCTATCCCGGATGATCTGGCCCTCCCGGGTACCCTGCCGTCGAATTTAGCTGCCATCTTCTCAAAAGAGTTTGTGAGTCTGCTCCACCAAGTGGTGGGTCGTGACTCCCTGTCCGGTAGGGCGGCATGCCCTCCTCCCCAAAAGAGACCGGCGGCACCTTTAGCTGAGGAGGAGGCTACGGGGGGAATTAAAAGGTCTCGGCTGGAAGGTGAGCTCAGTGAACGCTCGGTTGCCTCAGAAGGGCAGTTATCGGATGAGGAAGGTCTTCTGTTGGAGGATGAGTTGGAAGAAGGAGAGCTGACGGACAGGGAAGACCAGGCTAGGGTAGTCAGGGTCTTCCGCAGGGAGGAATTGTCGGCGCTCATTGAGGAGTCCCTCAAGGCGCTTTACATGCCAGTGCCTGGCTCAGCGACAGATGAAGCCCTGGAATATCCTCTATTACAGGTGTTTCGGAAGACCCAAAGAGTGTTTCCGGTGCACAGGGTGTTTCATGAACTGATTCAAGAGGAGTGGGCTGTTCCGGAGGCTCCGCTAAAAGGAGCCAGGATCATGAGTCGCCTGTATCCCCTAGGAGACCAAGATAGAGACCTTCTGGTATCCCCTAAGGTGGACGCCGCCGTTTCGGCGGTAACTAAGAAGACGATCATTCCTGTAGAAGGCAGTACGGCTCTTAAAGACGCTCTAGACAGGAAGTTGGATGTCCTGTTATGGCAAGTCTTTGATGTGAACGCTCTTTCTCTCCGGGCGGCCATCTGCGGAGCCTGGGTGGCCAGGGCCTGCCTCCGGTGGGCGCAGCAGGTGCCTGGCACAGAGCCGGACACGTCGGGGCACGCTTCTCGTTTAGAGTCGGGGGCGGCCTACCTGGCAGATATCCACTATGATCTCATGCGGCGACTAGCGAAGAGCATGGCATCGGCGGTAGCGGCCAGGCGGTACCTGTGGTTGAGAAATTGGGCGGCGGATGCTTCCTCTAAAGCTCGGCTCAGTAAACTTCCTTTAAGGGCGCCTCTTGTTTGGAGAAGAGCTCGAGAAGTTGGTTAAGGACTTAGGGGAATCCAAAGGCGGTAGGTTGCCGGAAGACAAGCCCAAGCCGACGCGTTCTTCTCCGGGGGGCAGGGGCCAGCCTCGGGATTTTCGTCGCTATCGGTATCAGAGATTCTCCTCGAGCCAGCGAGGTCGGTTCCCCAGAAGAAATCAGGGGTTTCGCGGGTTTCGGGGGGCAGGAAGGGGTTTCAGGTCTTCCTCCTCTGCGGCCATTCCCGCCCGAAAATCACAATGAGATAAGGGGGACCCAGGCACCCCTACCTCCCGTGGGGGGGCGGCTGCAGAGTTTTTACTCTGCCTGGGTCCAAATCACCTCAGATCAGTGGGTGCTAGAAGTCATCAGAGAAGGCTATGCGCTGGAGCTTCTCCGTCCGGTCAGAGAGGCCTACGTACTGTCCCCTGGCAGGTCCGCCTCCAAACTTCGGGCCCTGCGGGAGACAGTACAAACGCTCCTCGCTCTCCAGGTGATCGTGCCGGTGCCATCAGACCAGTGCGGCTCAGGTCGATATTCCATTTACTTCGTGGTGCCGAAAAAGACAGGAAGGTTTCGGCCAATCCTGGATCTCAAAAGAGTGAACCGATGTCTCCGCGTGTCTCACTTCCATATGGAGATGCTTCGGTCGGTGATTGTAGCGGTGCAAAAAGGGGAATTCCTTACGTCCCTCGATTTATCCGAAGCATATCTGCACATTCCCATTCGAGCAGACCACCACAGGTTCCTCTGCTTCGCAGTGCCCTTCGGGCACTTTGTTTCGCGCTCTGCCGTTCGGCCTAGCCATCGCCCCGCAGGTCTTCACCAAGGTCATGGTAGTGGTGGCGGCTGCTCTGCGCAAGGAAGGTATTCTTGTTCACCCTTACCTCGACGACTGGCTGATTCGGGCAAAGTCATACGCAGAGAGTGTGCGAGCGACGGCCAGAGTGGTGGCCTTCTTGGATAGCCTCGGTTGGGTAGTCAACCTGGCCAAGAGTCGCATGGTCCCTTCTCAGAATCTGGAATACCTGGGAGCGCGGTTCAATACGGTCCAGGGCAGGGTGTTCCTCACAGATCAGCGAGTTCGTGCGTTGCAAATTCTTCTTCGGAGGTTTTTACTCTACAAGGCGCCGTCGGCCTGGCACTATCTCCAACTTTTGGGCACCATGGCGGCTGCCATAGAGACGGTGCACTGTGCGAGAGCGCACATGAGGCCCTTACAAAGAGCACTCCTCAGGCGTTGGTCGCCCCAGCAGGATCCCCTGTCGCGGAAGCTACCCTGCTCGGTGGAGACACGTCTGGCCCTGCGATGGTGGCTATGGCCCGCCTCTCTCCGGTCCGGGAAGGAATTCGATGCCCCGTAATGGGTGCCCTTGACGACAGACGCCAGCCTAGCGGGCTGGGGAGCACATTGTCAAGGGAGGTTTGCACAAGGAGAGTGGTCTCCGCAGGAACAGGCGTGGTCGATCAATCGCCTGGAGCTTCGGGCGGTGACGCTAGCTCTGTAGGAATTTCGTCCCTTCCTCGAGAAACGGGCGGTACGAGTCTTCTCCGATAACGCGACGGCGGTGTCCTATGTCAAGAAGCAGGGGGGGACAAGCAGTGTCGCGCTGGAGTCCGAGGCCGAAGCGCTGTGCATTTGGGCCAAAGAGAATCTTCTCGACCTGTCGGCGGCTCATGTTGCGGGAGTGGACAACGTGGAGGCCAATTTTCTCAGCCGGGTGCGCGTGGATCCGGGGGAATGGATTTTGCACCCGGAGGTCTTCGAAATGATCGTGTGTCGCTAGGGCACGCCTGTCATGGATCTCATGGCAACGTTCCGGTCGGCAAAGGTCGGCCGGTTTTACAGCCGGCGCAAAGAACGGATGTCAGAAGGGTTGGATGTGCTCACCCAAAGCTGGCCAGTGGGGCAGCTCCTGTACGTATTTCCTCCGTGGGCATTGATTGGCAGAGTGATCCAAAAAATAGAGCGATTCCGGGGGCAGGTGATCCTTGTAGCGCCGGACTGGCCGCGCCGACCCTGGTACGGAGATCTGATGAGGCTGCTAGTGGCGAAGCCCTGGCGCCTTTCTCCTCGAACAGATCTGCTGCCTCAGGGTCCTCTTCTCATGCCCCACATGGATCGATTCTCGCTTACGGCCTGGCTCTTGAAAGGGCTCGGTTGAGGTCCCGTGGGTATTCCGGCCCGGTCATTGCTACCTTGTTGGAGGCTCGCAGGCGGTCCACATCTCTTGCTTATGTCCGCATCTGGCGGGTTTTTGAGCACTGGTGCACGACCCGCGGGTATGATCCGTTATCATCCACCATTCCTCAGACGCTTCAGTTCCTACAGGATGGCTTTGACAAGGGGTTAGCCGCTGGTTCCCTTCGGGTGCAAGTGGCGGCCCTGACGTGTTACAGAGGCAAGATCAGCAGTCATTCGCTCGGATGCCATATGGACATCAAGCGCTTCTTGAGAGCGGTGTCGCTTCTCCGTCCGCCCTTACGTCAGGTAATCCCGACATGGCATCTCCCTTTCGTGCTCGAGGCGCTAGAGCGTGAGCCATTTGAACCACTTTCCAGGGCGTCCGTCAAGGATCTCACTTTGAAGGTGGTGTTTTTGGTAGCCATTTGTTCAGCGAGGAGAGTATCAGAACTGCAGGCCCTATGCTGCAGAGAGCCCTACTTAGTCTTTGGGCCGTCGGGAGTGGTCCTGAGACCGGTCCCGGCTTTTCTCCCGAAGGTCGTTTCGGCGTTTCATCTAAACCAGGAGATCTCCTTACCAGTCTTCCGGGAGGCCTCATCTAGCCCGACGTCTCGGAAACTGCATCTTTTGGACGTCCGTCGAGCGTTGAAGTAGTATCTTCGGCGGACGGCCGTTTTCCGTAAATTGGATAGGCTTTTTGTGCTTTTTGCAGGGCCTCGAAAGGGCGAAGCGGCGTCAAAGGCCTCCATTGCGCGGTGGATTCGGGAAACCATTGCATCTGCATACATTCTGAAGGGCAAACCGGTTCCGAAGGGTCTGAAAGCCCACTCCACCAGGTCTCAGGCAACCTCTTGGGCTGAGGTTCGTCTGGTGTCTCCGGTGGACATTTGTAAAGCGGCGACCTGGTCATCCTTAAACTCCTTCGTTCAGCACTATCGTTTAAATGTGTATTCCGAGGAAAATTCCTCCTTCGGTGCCGCAGTACTCCAAGCTGGCCTGCCTGGTCCCTCCCGTGTTTAACTTCTGTTACTGCTCTGGTACAACCCAGAGGTCCGGGACTAGACTGGCTACACGATCAGGAAGATGAAATTAGACTTACCTGCTAATTGTAGTTCCTGGAGTGGAGACAGTCTAGTCCCGTGTCCCTACCCGATCTGTTGCTGCAGCAAATAGAGGGGTGGAGTACTGGGAGTTCACAGGTAAGTCCTGTTTCTGGAAGTTGTGTAACAAATGTTTGTCAGGTTCCCTCAAAAGATTGAGGTAGAGAGGGGACTCTTTTCTTTCGCATGGTGGGAGAGGACCGTCTTCTGCACGCTTACAGTTTAAATTCCATTGGGAGGGGTTCTCTCCCTAGTTTGCATGTTCTGGAGTTTATTTTACTATTCCTTACATTACACATTATTTATTGTACTATACATTCTTACTTGTTGCTCCGGTTGAGTCTGCTTTGTCAATAGGTAACTGGCTTCAGGGGGAGGCTCCCGACTGGATATACCAGTGACATCAGAAAAGGAGGAGTTTTCTCAGTCTCCAAGTTGCTGTATGAGATTGGGAACCCAGAGGTCCGGGACTAGACTGTCTCCACTCCAGGAACTACAATTAGTAGGTAAGTCTAATTTCATCTTTTGAACAATTCCAAAGGCACTACTTCAGGAACCACAGGAAAATTAAGCAGCCGAAGATTTGAAATCCTAGCAGCGTTTTCCAAAGATTCCAACTTCATTTTTAACGCAACGTTATCCTTCATAAGACAAAGTCAGATCAGAAACCTGTGAAAATTTCTGGTCAGAAACTTCAATTTTATTTTTTAATCCCACCATATCGTTAGACAAAACTGTCACGTTCTCCTCGAGTCTAGAGATATTAGAAGAAGAAAGAGCCAATTGCTGATTCAACGCCTGCGAAAGCTGGCTGATCGCTTCCCAAATAGTCTCAAGAGTTACCTCAGAAGGATGAGTAATGGAAAAGGAAAGTAGTGCCCCAGGCTGAGCCGCTCCTTCCTTCGCAATACCAGAGGCTTCCACCAAGCAGGCAACACCGCTGTCCTCAACAGAAGGTAATTCTCTAGGAACAACTGCCTGAAACACAGGCGTCTGACTTCCGGGACTGCCCTTCAACACGCCCCGCTTCTGTTCCTTCGTCTCATCCTGCATCAGGAGGGCTACAGAACTGTGTGCTGGAGGAGTCACCGACAAGGCTGGATGAGTCGAGGCAAGCGTTCATCAGGGGAGAGAGACAGTTCGAGGGCGGAAGACACTATACTCTCCTCTAAAGGTGCAACCAAGCCCGCTCGAATCTCCCCGATCTGGTCCACGTTGAGCCGTACAAACTTATCCATCGGACCCACAGCGGCAGACACAGGCTCTGTGGGAGGAGCCTTAGGCTTGCCCTTTCGCTTCAGCATTAGGCTCGATTCCACACTGTCGCCATCTTGGAAATTCATGCAAGCTCTTGTTTTAGCACTCCTAGATTATTGCAGTGTCCTTTATTGGTTCTATCAGTTAGAGGCTAAAATTGCAGCTATTGTAAAATACAGTGGCAAGACTTACTGAATGTCACAATATGATAGAATGACTCCTCTATTATGTCATCTGGTTCCCGGTTCATGCCAGGATTCTCTTTAAATTATTGTGTCTGATGTTTAAAATTCTAATTGGATTTGCTCCTGGATTGTGTCGTCTTATCTATTTTTGTAATTGTAAAAGAACACTTCGTTCTGATGATCTCCTTTTTATTGGATTTTCTAACATCTATTGTAAGGATGTTCGTTATTAAAGAATGTTTCAAAGAAACCAATATAGGACTTCTTTAGAGTGAATTACCAGATAATCTATTTATAATACACTTCACCCATATAATTTTAAACCATCAAATCAATTATTCCCATTCGTTAATTTGTGGCTTCTATATGGTCTCAGATAAACGGCAAGTTTTTTTTATACTTTTGCAAGCAACTTGCTGTAACACTTATTATTGGGTCAATGACTTACACCCAAACTAGTGTAATGGTGTAGCAGCAAAGCGCAGACAAACCAATGATACCAGGAGTCTGTTCAGAAGGTCCAAATCATTTATTTGTGCACAAGTCTCGAACCAGTCAATTTCAAAATGGCTGAGCAAAGTTTTCAAGCATTACAACAACTTTTATAGACTTCTGTTCCATTCTAGGTATAGAAAAACATTTCATTGGTCCCGGTAACCTCCCGTACCTCCCGTACCCCTTCCATTGGTCCCGGTACTGATAAGTTTATCCAATTATGTCCCTTCAGTGGGCATGACACCTGCATACCCCCCTTCTAGTCCCAATTACAATGGTCAGTTCATCAACTTGTTACTTTCACACTCTCAAGGCCATAGAGCCAATTTGTGCATGCAGAGGAGCAGGGCTCTGCAACTCATCTGTCAGCACTCCCAATTATATTCCTTGCAGATGTACTTTTTCTTATCAGTAACTTTTAAACATGTTTTTCTGTATTTTTCCATCTCTCAGTTCTGCTTACCTAAGCTAGTTCAATACTTCTACTGAGTTCTATCTTACAATAGCAGCATATTGGGGGATGTGCAATCCTATGGGCCTCTCCACAGGCTTCACTTACAGGTCAAGCTAGCCATGCTGGCCTGCTTATGTCAGACACCGTGGATCACAGGCCTTCACCTGCCACAATGGGAATGGGAATAATTGATTTGATGGTTTAAAATTATATGGGTGAAGTGTATTATAAATAGATTAAAGAATGTTTAGCTATCCAGCTGCAATGGAATTGGTACCAGTTGAAATGAGAACTCTGAAGAACTATCATTCCACCAGCCTTCAGAACCTTTCTATTTGTTTAATATCAGACAAAATAAGATTAATTAATTTTATCATGTTATTGTAGTGTAGTGTTGTCTTTGCTGTATGTGCTTCTAAAAATATTATTTCAGAAGCACATACAGCAGAGACAACCACTCTGGACCGAAAGGGATAAAGCAGGATATAAGAATTTTAAATTAAATTATATCACTGCACTTCCTCAGCAGCTTCTGTTTACATTTTTTAGATTCATGTCAGGTAGTGTTTTGTTGCATATTCTAATTAAGGCAGTAGCAACATTTTCTGGATGAATCCAAATCATATTAAATACCCTTTTTGGCAAAATTTGCAAATCAGATATGATAGTAAGAGTTGTTGCAAACAAGCAATTCTGGTCTGCAATCTTAGGACTTCCCTGCTCTTTCCGGTCCATCCACTAAGCAGGCTAGGCAGTTGCCTAGGGCAGCAGACCTCTGTGGGCGGCAGGCCATGTGCTTCAGCATACGAAGTTGTGTTGGGAGGGGGGGTCAGAAGTGGCAGGCCATGTGTGCTGAAGCACATGGTCTGCTGCCTAGCCAAGCTGCCCCTGACCCCATCACCGGGAGGGGGGGGGGAGGGTTGACGGCATGGCTCAGCACGAGGGAGCTGTCCTGTTTCCAGTACACAGCTGGGCCAGGTGTCCAGCTATATGTGGGATCAACCCTGGCTTTAGGCCTGGAACACGACGCTTGTTGAAGCATTTAAGTCTTGATCATAACAAAATGCAGCCAGTTTGAAATTATTGCCTACATGGAGGCTTACATCATGGCCTTAAAAATGCTGTAGAATAAAGCACAGTTACTTACCTGTAACAGGTGATCTCTGGGAACAGCAGGAATAAGTCTTCACACATGGGTATGTCAGTACCGACGGAGCCTGCGCGGAAATGCTCCCCAGCGTCCAAAAAGAAAGCCTTTGGGAGCATCCCACACGCATGCGTGCTGCCTTCCCGCCCATTCACTTCCCTCTCATCAGTTGGGTTTGTAGCTGAGACCGAAGGAGGGAAGTAGACAAATTAGAGAGAGAGCACAACTCCTAGGGGAGGTGGGTGGGTTGTGAAGACTTATTCCTGTTGTTCCCAGAGATCACCTGTTACAGGTAAGTAACTGTGCTATCTCCAGGAACAAGCAGGAATGAGTCTTCACATATGGTAACTCCCAAGCTAGAGATGCCTAGAGGAGGTCCCAGCATGTTGCAAATCTAATAGATGGGCCATGCTATTTCCCAGAACCTCAGGCATCCAAGGGATGGAGGGTAGGAGTTGAATTAAAAAGGGTGTGCTGTGGAACAGCTTGACTAAACAAGGCATCTAGAGGGGAGTCCTTGTATAGATCATAAATGTTAGTAAATATTGAATTCCAATTTTTTAATGTGGACCTTATTCAAAAGTATTGCAAAAGTATTTGTTGAGGTTAATATGGGTCTGGTGCTAAGAGCCAGTACATTAGCCTCAAAAAATTACCTCTCTGTTAAGTAGAGGAAAATAAATTTTGCAATACAGGCAGAGGTCAGAAGCCTTAATGGCTAGAACTAATCCCAGAAGAAAAAACTGGGGGAATTTAATGAGGTTGGACCTTGGAGGAGAAGCTAAAGCTTCTGTAAGCCAAAGTTTGAAGCTCTTTGTCCTTGGAGCAGAAAGAGGCTCTAGGAAAGAGAGGAGATAAATCTGACTGGTTTGCAGGAAAAGGATGGGTCTTTAAGACCCCTGTATCCAAATGAAAGAAAGAAACATTTGCAGTAGGCGGTGTAAGACAGAGACAGAGAGAGAGATTCACTTAACAAGAAAGGGTAAGACCTGCTTGAGAATATGAATAGAGAATCTTTCTGGTTACACGTGGAAGAACCATGGAGAAGGTTACATGGAAACCAGTGGAATGTTCTTACTTAGAAGGAGAGGTCTAGATTTCTTTAAAAATTCTAGCCTTTGAATAACCAGAAATGGAGACCTATGTGAAGGGGTGCAGAGGAGATCCTTAGTCTTAAGACAACAAGTCTGAATCCTTCTATAACTTCAGTGTGGAGAAGAAGACGCAATATAAGGGGATACCAGGTTTGCCCCTCTATGAGGGCAATATGAGTATCATGCGTTCTTTGTTCAGCATAAGCTTCAATGAAGTATTGGGAATTAGAAGGAATGCACTAGACCAGGGATGCATTCCTTTTCACTGCAGTCGGACCTTTTGTAAGAGTTCCACTGGAGATGTGGAACAACCCAGGGAATTGAGCAATTCTTTATGCTTTCACATGGTCTAAGCCCTGGTTCCTTTCCCTTAAAAGGAAATTTTAAGGAAGATGGTAAGAGTAGGAAAAACCAGTCATGTAGGAGCATGACTGGGCAAAACCTTTTTAACCATCTGGAAGTTACCTACTAGGAATGGCTCTGACGCTCTCTGCCAAAGGCCCATAGTTGCAGATCTTTTTTGTATAATTGCAGAGAGCATATTGTAGGTTGCTTAGGTGAGATCTGGCTGTTTAATTGCCAGTGTGCAACCTAATCTATTCTGTTGGAGCCAAAAAGAATTGAAGATGGCTAAGAATAGTAGACAGGCCAGTTGCCTGCAATGATAAATTGTCCAAGTAGGTTTTGGAACTTCTCTTGGAATTATTTGTTAAGGCAGCAGAAAAAGTTAGGTCCTATAGTTTGGAAAAGGACCGACAGACATAATTAGAAGTGGTAAAACTCAATTATGGTCTGATAAGCTGTCTTAAAAGAAATATTTGAGAAGATTGCAAAGGGGAAGATGCTCTGTATGGAAACTACTTACTGGAGTAGGTATTGAAGAAAATCCTATGGGCTTAAAAAGTAAGCCCTCCAGTTGAATAGTATCACTCTTAGACTGGATGTCTCGACTAAGAGGGATAGAAAGTAATACAGGTTTGTGAAGACTTACAATTTGGTAAGTCTCTGAAAAAGGTAAAGCCCCCCTGCAGTCAAAACTATGAGATCCTCGTACAGGAAAACTGTCAAGGTGAAGGGCATAGCCTACCTTGTTGTTAGTTGTTTCTCCTCTTTTTCCTTCAAAAAGGAGAGGAGAAAACCTGTAGGGCATGATTATCCTCAATAGCTCTAGGAGCTAAAAGAATGGATTTCTCTTGTGGCAAGAGATTCATGCCTAGAGTCGAGGATTGAGTCAGTGTATCACTGATCTCTCAGTAAGGATGAGATGAACTGCAGATGCTTCTGTTGATAAGAAGTAGGTTAGCGGTTCTAAACCTCAAACAGGAAAAAGAGATTTAATGAATAAAATATCAGAGACCCTGCGACTGCTGGGTTTGCTGAGGCTGTTGAGGTTTTGATTTTCTTAGCCTGGTTTGATGTTGCCCTTCTTTGGAAACATCTGCATGATGGGTAGAAGATGGATACAACTTTTTTCCCTTAGGGGGATAAAGGTTTTTTAGGAGATTTTTTAGTAGCTGGGATAGAGGAAAGTTTTGACAAACCTCTGAAAGCAACAATATCAGTGTTTAACTGATTAGCTTGGAATAAGGCATCCTTGTTAAAGAGATTTTCACCAGTACAAGGAGTATTTCCCAGCCTTTGTACCCATTTGTCCAAATCTGAAGCTTGGAGCCAGGCCATGCGTCGTGCCCCTATGGCTATAGCAGAAGTTCTGCTAATAGACTCAAAACAGACCAGGGAAGCACGATTAAGGAACTTAGGGGCTTGTTTACAAAGCCGCGGTAGCGGTTCGCGATCGTTATCGGAGCCGCGGCCCCATTGAAATCAATGGGGCTGCGGCTCCGATAATGATCGCGAACCGCTACCGTGGCTTTGTAAACAAGCCCCTTAGAGACATTTTGAGCATGTCTGACTAATAAGAAATAGTCTGCTCTATTATGTTCTTGAAGAAAAAGGGTCAAAAGCTTTAAATTCTTTGTGACCTCTTCAAGAGATAATCCCATATAGAAAATATATGAGATAATTCTTGCTGAAAGCATAGATGCCTGGAAGCATCGACGTCCAAAGGCATCTAAAATCCTAGACTCACGACCTGGCGGATAAGAGGAGTGCTTCTTTGCACTCTTAATACGCCTCATTGCTGATTCTACAACAATAGAATGATGAGGAAGTTGAGTCTTTTGAAAACCTGGAGAAGGTGGCACCTTGTACATAGTGTCAAATGTTTTAGAAGTTGGGGATAACGTTAAAGAAGTTTACCACATTCTTAATAGTAGATCCTATAAGATCTGATGCAAAGGGAGCATGATCACCTCCTTTGGAATGCAGGGGAATTGCAGAGTTTCTGAATTTCCTGGTATAGATTCTTTACCAGGTATAGAAATGGCAAGTAACTTTGCCATATCAAGCAGAAAAGCTTGAAAAGAAATCTCTCCTGAGGAGGACCCCCTGAAATGAGGGGTAAAGGCTAGAATTGTTGAAAATTCAGCTTTGGTACCGATGGATTCATCCCAGTCATCGGGATTGGAAGACTTGAAAGGATGAAGCATCGGATTTTCTTTAAAGCGATGTCCTCGGCACCACCTGAGGTCGGTACCGAGACGAGTCGGTACCGAATCCTCCATGCTAGAGAGTGATTCCAGGCTCGGCATCAAAGGAAGCGAGTCTGTCGAAGCAAGCATAGACGGTACCGACACCGGTGCCGATGTCGATACCGGTACCAGTACCGAAGCCAATACCGATACCGGAGGAACGGTCTGCAGCAACTTTAGCGGTACCGAAGTAGCTGAGAGCGCTAGACTATGTTCATCGGTGAGGAGTGTTTCATCCATCACCATAGCCGATGCCGGGGTGTCGGTACGCTCTAAGCGGCCACAACCACCAAGCATGGCCCAGGTATGTCCATGGAGGTAAGAACCTCGGGAACAACCTGAAGCCCCGTTAATGCTTTGGAGCCCGAAGACTCTAGCTGGGGCTTTATCGCCAAAATGTCCGAGGGCAACGCCAGAGGCATCTCGATGCTTAGAAGGAGATCTACCACTTGAGGACTGGCTAGTCTTAACAGACTTTTGTTTGGTTACCTGATCCTGTGAAAATGATGATATTCTGGCTGGTGACATAGAGTCCAATGTGAACCGGGTATCGAGTTGTGCTCGATCCTGAAGACTTCCTCTGTTCGAGCTCCAGCAGGAGAGACACTCCAGTGGGCAATGGTCAGGACCTAAACATTTTAGACACCAAATATGAGTGTCTAAAAATATATTTGCACCGCCACACTTTGAGCATTTCTTAAGGATAGTGGCTGGCTTTTCAATAATGGAAGGATAGAGGCCTAGTGGCCTAGAAACCGTCAGGCACTAAACAGGAAAAATTCCTTAGAAAAAAAAAAAGAGGAAATTTTAGTAAAAAGAAAGAAAAGCACCGGTGGTACCGGTGGCGTCAAGGGAAGGCAGACGCGAACACAAAAAACAAGAATAAAAAAGAATTTTCTGCGGTGACAGAAATACGTCCTGCTGGCTCCGCGGAAAACGAAAAACTGATGAGAGGGAAGTGAATGGGCGGGAAGGCAGCACGCATGCGTGTGGGATGCTCCCAAAGGCTTTTTTGGACGCTGGGGAGCGTTCCCGCGCAGGCTCCGTTGGTACCGACGTACCCATATGTGAAGACTCATTCCTGTTTGTTCCTGGAGATAATCTTTTCTATGATTTCCGGGCATGCAGTGTTTGTGTTTCTTGCATGCCACACACAAACACTGAGGGGAGGCAATACACTACATAGGAGGGGTAAAACTGGACTGGGTGCTTACAAATGGGGAGAGTGTTTCAATGTTGTAGTGGGTAATCATCTGGCATGCAGTGATCACAGGATGGTGAGCATCAATATTAGGGTCCTAGACTTCAGAAAAACTAACTTTGCAAAGATGGAGGAATACCTCAAGGAGTCATTATCTGGATGGGAGTATCTGAGATAAGTAGAACAGTGGGCAAAACTGAAGAGAGATATTTTAAGACAGTGCCCACTGTTCCCAGCCTCTTTGGTATCTGGGTCGGGCGCCCCCACTTGCAGACAGTACCCCATATAGTGCACCGCAGTGTAGTGAGGTGTACTCCCCCTGCCATACCCATACTTTGGAGGCAGCATGGCAAACTTACCTTAAAGTTGGGTGGCTTGCCGCACTGCCTCCAATCAAGGCCCAGTGGCTCTTTTCTTCCTGGCTGAAGTCTCACAATTCGCAAACTAGTTAAGGGGAAAGGGGTGATCTTACTGACTTTAACATTTAACTTATTATCTTCATCAGTAAGTTTAATAGGCCTTAAGAGTAGATTAATTAAGTCCTTGCAGCTCACCTTCAGGTAAACACTAAGGGGGTTATTCCGAGGCATGAATAGTGGGGATGAATGTCCCAACAGGATGTCCATCCCCGCTATTCATGGCTTCCCCCCCTCCCCCCCCCGTCTACTTTCCCTGCGTCTTGTACGGGGAAGGTAGACAGGGGCAGGAAAGGGGTGGATCGGGGGTAGTGTTAGGGGAGGTAGTGTTAGGGTGGGCAGTGGGTAGTTGTTGGCCCTGGACATACAGGGCTGATTCTAATGTCGGCCCTGTACGTCCGGGGCTGGCGACTTGCATGGGGAAGGTGGAATAAGTTCCCCTAGTCGCTAGGGATCGATGGGCCTGGGGCATGGATGGGGCAGAGGGGACCAAGAACATTCCCCGCAGCCCAACCCTGGCCTTAGGAGGCCAGATTGGGGGTCGGGCTGCAGGGAATCAGCTTCAGGAGCCAGCGGCCGGGGATAGCGTCTCTTCAATGGAGCCGCAGTGCCATGGCAACCAGATGCCATGGCACCGTGGCTCCATTGAAGAGCCCTGACTGAGTTAGCTGGGGAAGGCATGTATGTGCAGGCCAGATGGAATCAGGGTCCCGGCCTGCACGTACAGGCCTATTCGTGATTCTGATCCCACGGGGCTAGATGTGTCCTGCAGGATCAGAATCACAACTCCATCTGTGTGTCCGGTTCCGGCCGGACGCACAGAGGGCCCAGAAGTGCGGGATGGAATCGGGCCCTTGATTTTCTCCTGGGTGGGCTATGCACTGCTAAGGAACATGGGTGTGCCCGCTCACCCTCAACCCCAGATATTCCATGCCACGGCAACGGCATGGAATATCTGGGTTGTGCACCAAGCGGTTAACACTGCAGAGCCCAACCATATAGCATCATCACTATTGGACCGCTACACTGTCCGTGGCTAGAACTAGGCAAGTCAAAAGCTGGCCTAGTTTTAGCCATGGACCACTAATCGTGTAACAGTCCAATATTGCTGCTACATGATTAGCGACAGTCACCACCTCTGCTTCACCCCAGAATGCCTCCAACTCGCTTCGTCGCTAATCGGATTGCATCAGGGTGCATAGGATAAATAGTCAGGGATATTCAATGGCACTAACTGTGTAGGTGTCATTGAATTCCCCATTTATGGCATTTACATGGTTTACTTAGCAGTAAACCACGTAAATGCCTTTTGAATAATCGGGCCTTAAAAGTCCCTTATACTTATTAGGTATAATTGTATTGGTTCAAGTACGGAGCAACTTTAAAAAGCTAAAAGAATCTTTTAAATCTAAAATGCAGACAACAGTCCAACAGCGAGATGGAAGCTAGCCAGTCTTTTGCACTAAGTGTTACATGTATGATTTTCTCCCAGTTGATGAGAGGTTATATCTGTGCACTAGGTGCAAAGAGCTCTTTGTTCTCAGGGAATGAGTCCAATCTCTGGAGGCCAAAGTAGCAGACTTGGAAGAGCTGAGGCACACAGAGAGGTATATAGATGAGACCTACAGGGATATAGAAGTCCCACCTCCAGTCTGGCAGCCTCTCTGCTGCCATGGAGGAGAGAGGTCACGTGAAAGGAGAGCATCGCCTTGATGTGGCAGGAAGTGATGCTATAGTTAGGATTTGTCCTCCAAGTAATGTAATACCCTCTCACACAAAGGATGGGTCTCCAGGGCTATGTGCCCTTGAGGGAAGGTTTAGAATGACTGTTATAGATGGCTAGTCAATAATTAGTCATGTAGATAACTGGGTGTCAGGTGGACGTGAGGATCACCTTGTTACCTGCCTGCCTGGTGCGAAGACAGTGGACCTTTCATGCCACCTAAATAAGGTTTTAGACATTGCTGGGGAGGAGCCTGCTGTCTTGGTAAATGTTGGTACCAATGACATAGGAAAGTGTGGGATAGAGTTCTGGAAGCTAAATCTGGGCTTTTAGGTAGAAAGTTGAAATCCATAACTTCTAGTGTCGCATTCTCAGAAATGCTTCCTGTTCCAAATGTAGGACCCAAGAGGCAGACAAAGCTCTGGAGTCTCAATGCCTGGATGATACGATGATGCAAGGAAGAGGGTTCTAGATTTGTTAGGAAATTGGCAACATTCTGGGGAAGGGGGGGCTTTTCCAAAAGGATGGATTCCACCTTAACCAGAGTGGAGCCTGACTGCTGGCATTAACTTTTAAGAAGGAAATAGAGCAGATTTTAAACTAGATGATTGGGGAAAGTCAGTCTCCCAAGAGCGCATGGTTCAGGATGATGTATCTTTGAAGGATACTAGAAAAATAGGGAAGTTAGGGCATCCCAATAGAGAGATCCCAATTAAGTTAAAAGTAACTCTGGTGCCTTTAAGTAAAAATCAGACAGAGTTGAAAGATTCCAAATTACCTTTGTCATCCGATAACAAGACTGTTAATATTAACAAAATGCAAAGTCTGAAAAGCCTGTATGCAAATTCTAGAAGTCTAAAAAATAAGATGGGAGAGTTAAAATATGTAGCACTGAATGAAAGGTTAGATATAATTGGCATCTCAGAGACCTAGTAGAAGGAGGATAACCAATTGGACACAGATACCAGGCTAGAAACTATATCGCAATGATAGGGTAGATCACATTGGTGAAGGGGTGACTCTATATGTCAAAGAGGACATTGAGTCAAACAGGATAAAGGTTTTGCAGGAAACAAAATGCACTGTAGAAGAGAGGGGAATGACAGTCGGGGTATACTACTGTCCGCCTGGACATAATTAACAGACTGATGATGAAATGCTAACAGAAATTAGGGAAGCTAACAAAGTTTACAGCACAGTAATAATGGAAGATTTAAATTACCCCGGCATTGACTGGATCGATGTCACATCAGGACAAGCTAGGGAGATAAAGTTTCTAGATGAAGTAAATGACTGCTTCATGGAATAGCTGATTAAGGAACAGACACGCAGGATTTAGTGCAAGAGGTAATGGTGTTGGGGCTGCTTGGCAATAGTGATCATAACATGATAACATTTGATTTAATAAGATTTAATATGGAGGGAGCAAGGAAATTGACTGCACTAGTATTTAACTTTAAAAAAATGAAACTATGATAAAATGAAGAAAATGGTTAAGGAATTACTAAAAGGAGCAAATGCAAAGGTTAAGAGTTTATATCAAGCCTGGGCATTAAAAATACTATCTTGGAAGCTCAGACCAGATGTATTTCATGCTTAAGAAAGGTGGAAGGAAGGCCAAAAATCTGCCAGCATGGTTTAAAGGTGAGGTCAGAGAGGCTGTTACAGCTAAGTGAGAAGCTTTCAAAAAAATGAAAAAAAAAAAAAAGCAAAATGACAAAAACAGGAAACATAAGTAATGGCAAGTTAAATGCAAGGTATTGATAAGGCAGGCATAGAGAGAATTTGAAAAGAAGCTTGCTGTGGAAGCAAAAGTGCATAATAAAAACTTTTTCAAGTACATTCGTAGCAAAACACCAGTGAAAGTTGTCAGACGGGTGCCTGGGTGAGAATGTTCACAGTCTTGGCAAAGGCATATATCAATATGATTTGCAAGGGATTGTGGGAAATGTAGTCCATTCACACCAGACACAGCCGTTCACAATAATTAGTTGTGCTTGAGTGTAAAGCCAATAAGATATTTATTTATGGGGTTATTTCTCCCAACAGAGATATGCTTGGTAGCACATAAAACAGGATACTTGCTTTCAGTGTTAAACTTAGAAAAACAAAATCAGGAAAACAACAGTTGAACTTGTCAGGCAATCAAATCAAAAGAATAAAGACCTGGTTGGTAACAAACTGGTCTTTTCTGTAGGCTCTAGCTAATATTTTCTTAGCAGTGCATCAAACAACAAGCAAAACCCACAAAGTAGGGAAAAACTGTTCTTTTCAGGTTAACTTCTTATATCTTCACAGATAGACTCAGAAGTGATTCCCTCAGAGCTCACAAGCAATTAGGTAAGGCTCAATTGCTAGCAGTTACCCAGCTGAAACCCCTTAGCTGGCTTGCTTTCTACTGCGTGGCTCAAATTCTACTCAGGAGCTTTTCTGAGTAGATTAAAGAACAAGTTTGTATTTCTTTGTGATGGTTGTTGTACTTTGTAACAGAAAATTACCAAAGGAGTTTAGACAGAGAGCAATCCATGTATTCACAGCCTGTATCTACCTCTCCCCCTCCTTCAACAATCATGGGTTCAATATCATGGATTGGCACAGAGGAATTTCTCAATGGAGCACTCTCAGGAGAATACTTGTTTACCTGCTGTCTGTCAAGGATATAGCTAGGGCATAGATCAGTGTTCATACCTGAGCTTCCATTGCTGTTAGAGTTCCTCTCTAAATAGCCTGGCCAGTATGTAGTCCAGTTCTTATGTCCAGCCTTCCAATCCAGATCCCTGGACACTGGGTCTCTCTTCACATACCTTCTGGCACGGGTCCTAGGGTCCCTTCCAAGTGCAGCCGTCTCCCTCACAGGTACCGTTTGGAGATTCCTAGCTCTGCAGCACCACTCCTCTGGTTTTCCCCAGTCCAATGGTGTATGCTGGCCTTTTGAATGTCTCCCAGTATACGTACTGCTCTGGACTCCTTTAGACCTCCCAAATGCTTTTCTCTTCTTTCTTCCAAAGGGTTTCTTGCCCTCTCTGTCCGTCCGCTCTGGCTTCTGCTTCTGATGATCCTCCAGATGATGAAGATGTCCAAGATGAGGATCTCCAAGATGAGGATGATTCTGAGGATGATTCTCTGTAGAATAAACTCTACCTTTATTCTGCTTAGATGAGTGCTCCACCCTAGCACAGCGCAGCTGTGCTGAATCAGGCCCTGCCCTTTGAGATGAGTGCTTGGGGATTACCTCATAGCCCTCCTGATTGAACACACGTTTCCCCACTTCAGCTCCTCTAATGGCTGTTGGAAACCTGGTGCATTCTGGGACTGGTAGTCTTTTATGGACAAATTCTGTTTTCTTATTTCTACCAGAACTGACAGGTTGCTTGTTCAGAGTTACTTCACCTTTTCTATAGCTCCTTCCTGAGCTATGATAAGCTTCCTTATCACAAAGTCAGTTGGACCCTTAGAAGGTAAAAGGGGCACTAAGAGAGGACAACGCCATAGCAGAGAGACTGAATGAATTCTTTGCTTCAGTCTTTACTGAAGATGTAGAAAACTTACCCATGCCAGAAATTATATTTAAAGGTGATATATCAGAGGAATTGAAACAAATCTCGATAAATCGGGAAATCGTAATACAGCTATCTGATAAATTAAAGAGTAGCAAATCACCTGGACTTGATGGCATACATCCCAGGGTGCTGAAAGACCAGAAATATGATATTGCAGACCTACTTTTAGTAATCTGTGAACTATCATTAAAATTATCTGCAGTACCTGAAGATTGGAGAGTGGCCAATTTACGCCACTTTTTAAAAAGGGTTCCAGGGATGATCCAGGAAACTACAGACTGGTGAAGCTGACATCAGTACTGATTAAAATGGTAGAAATCCATTATAAAGAATAAAATTACTGAACATGTAGATAGTCATGGCTTAATGTCATAAAGTCAACATAGATGTTGCCAAGGAAAGTCTTGTCTCACTAATCTCATTTTTTTAAAGGTGTGAATAAATAGGTAGATAAAGGTGAGCTAGTTGATACAGGGTATCTGGATTTTCAAAGCCTTTGACAAAGTCCATCATGAGAGACTTGGAGAAATTAAAAAGTCATGGGATAGGAGGCAGTGTGCTGTTGTGGTTTAGGAACTGGTTAAAAGATAGAAAATAGAGAGTAGGGCTAACTGGCCAATTTTCTCAATGGAGAAAGATGATAGTGGAGTACCCCAGGGATCTGTGCTGGGCTCGCTGCTTTTTAACATATTTATAAATGACCTGGAAATGAGAATAATAAGTGAGGTGATTAAATAATTTTGTGTCAGCTGCAAATTTAAAGTTGTTAAAACACAAGAGGTTTGTGAAAAATTACAAGAGGTCCTTGAGAAACTGGGAGACTGGGCATCCAAATGGCAGATGAAATTAAATGTGGATAAGTGAAAAGTTATGCATGTAGGGCAGGCCTTGACAAATTTTGTGCCGATTTAGGAGCCAGGTGAAAATCTTAGGAGCCTGTACTCGTGGACCCCCCCTCCCCGGTTCTCTTGCTCTGGTCTCATGTTCTCAAGTCGCATGAGGCCAGTGCCAGAGTTCTACACCATGCATCTTTAGATAACTATAGCTATAACTTCAGATAGCAAGTGCTTGTGTGGGTGTGTGGTGCATCGGTGGTGTGCCAGTCTGCATGGGATGTGGTGGTGGGTATTTTTGTGTGGGTGGGGTGCAGGGCTGCGATGCACGTGTTTATGTGCTGCAGAATTGGGGAGTTTGTATGTGTGGTGTGGACGTGAAGTTCCTGTATGTGTGTGTGTATGTAGAGTGGAGCTGTACCTGTTGACTTGCTTTGTTATTGTACTGTCTGTTCCCTTACAGGTCTCCTGGTACTTGCTGGTTGCCTGTTTGCAGTCTTCTGTGTCTCCCGAAGCTTGTGCCTGCCCCTGGAAGTGATGCGACCGCGTTCCCGCAGTCGCGACCTTTCCAGGTACCCAGCTGAGTATTTCTTCAACCTGCCCATGGCGTTTCGCGCCGCCGCGGCGCACGCCCAAGGAGCAGTTCCTGCTCCTTGGGGCGAGCTCGGGGCGAGGTCTTTCTGCTCTTTTTTATCAACGCAATTTGTTAGATCTGCTACTATTCGCCTTGTGAACTCCTTCGGGCTGTCCTCTTTTGCTTAGGTTGGTGTTTTTCTTTATTTTACATCAGTCCAGGCTCCGCCCGGTGGCTCGGCCTTATTTTTACCTTTGCGGTCTCCTGTCCAGTCTGGTCGTCAACCTTATGACATCCATCCCAGTTCATTGGGGATGGCACCCCTCTCTTGCCTTTGCAGCACCTGCTGGCCCCTCCGCCGTTGTCGGTCTAACCTGGTCCGATGCAACCGACAAAGGGCCATGTCTCATCCTTACTCTTCTTTATCCAGTCCACTCTGTCATTTCTACCATAACACTTAGTCTGGCTTTATTAAACTGCCGTTCTCTCCGGAACAAGTCACTCCTGGTCCAAGACCTTATACACCAACACACATGATTTATGTTTTCTTACTGAAACCTGGCTCAAGGATGGTGATGGCCCTATATTGTCTAGCTCCCTCCCCTCTGGCTACTCTGCTTTTTCATCCCCCAGGCTGAGCAGAGGTGGTGGTGGGGTGGCTGTTATCTACCGCTCCTCGGTTACCATGGAGGAAATTTCCACCCCCTCTTCTCTACTTTGAGTCCCTTTTCCTTCGTTTTTAAATCCTCGCCCCCACTATTTCCTCCTACTGTACCTTCCCCCTTCCCTCAATGTAGCCCACTGGGAGGCAGCTTTACAGACTCTCTCAGAGACAGTACTTCATTTCCCTAACCTTATTATCTTGGGTGACTTTAATATTCATGTCGACACCCCTTGTAGACAAAGAGATCGGGTGTTTTTGAATCTTTTGAATGACACTTCCCTTCATCAACACGTGTCTGGCCCTACTCACATAGCAGGCCATACCCTGGACCTTATTCTCACGCCTCCCACATTACAACCTTCATTCTCGACCCCCACTGTCCGTGTGCCTTGGTCAGACCACTTTTGTGTTTCTCTCTCTTTATCCTACTCATGCTCAGATAATGCTAAGATGCCAGAGCCTCAGTCTCCGCCCTATTTACGCCGTTATGTTACTCCTGAGACACTCAGTGCTTTCCCATCTGCATGCTCTCTCTTTCCTACTAACTTTGCCTCCCGATCTCCAGACACCCAAGTTTCACTCTGGAACTCCATTCTGGCTGCAGCTTTAGATGCCTTAGCTCCTCTTGGTTCTGCCTCCAGATCCTCCCGTCAGGCGCATGCTCCCTGGTACCATCCTGGTTTGCGTTTACAGCGTACCCAGCTTTGGCAGGCTGGGCGCCATTGGTCTAAACATCCCACACTTGAGGCACTTCTTCGGTTTAAGCAACTATATTCTATCTACCATTCGGCAGTACAATCCGCCAAACGTTCTTTTTACGCTGAAAGTATTTCAGAGGCTGCACATTCTTTTAGGCAGTTGTTTGCAATCCTTCGCAAGCTCTCCTCATCAACTCTCGATACATCAAATAAGGCCCCAGCTCCCCAAATTCTGGCTACTTTTTTCTCTGATAAAATTCTGAACCTATGCTCCTCCTTCCCTAATCCCCCTCCTCCACCATTGCAACCTTCATTGCTTGTGCCTTCCCCTTCTCCTTCCACTCCTGACAGGTCAGCTATCCCTGAGCAAGTGGAGCTGCCCCCCTCCCCTCCCAACCAGGCATTGGCCCACACTTGGTCCTCCTCCTCTTTAATTACCTTGGTAGAGCCGTTACAAGTACTCTCTAAGGTTAGGAAGACATGCCAACTAGACCCAATTCCATCATGCTGGCTGGCTGAACCTCCTTTACAACTAGTACCCATTATGGTGACTATTATTAATGCTAGACTGTCTTCTGGCCACTTCCCATCTGCATGGAAATCTGCTGTGGTTCACCCCCTCCTGAAGCAACCCTCCCTTGATCCCTCTGTTCCTTCCCATTGGCGCCCCGTGTCCAACCTCCCTTTTCTGGCCAAGTTACTAGAACTTTTCGCTTTTTTGCGGCTCAATTCACACATAGAAGCCACTAATGCTCTCCACCCTCGGCAAGTGGGTTTTCGACAAGGGCATAGCACAGAAACTGTTCTTCTGGTCCTTTTGAATGAGATTCATGTTGCCCATGAACGAGGGGATGTCACTCTTGTTGTCTCACTCGATCTGACTGCAGCGTTCGATCTCATCGATCACCAGACTCTCCTCTCTCGCCTTCACGACTCGGGGTTACGCAGCACTGTCTGGCAGTGGTTCCGCTCTTTCCTTACAGCCCGCTCCTTTACTGTCCATTCAAACAATCAGTCCTCCCCCTCTTGCCCTCTTATCTGTGGTGTGCCCCAGGGTTTTGTTCTCTCTCCCCTACTATTTAACATTTTTCTTTCTCCCTTACCCCTTCTAATCCAGCAGTACTCCATCTCCACATATATTTATGCCGACGACATTATCCTCCTTTTTCATACTTCGCCATTAAAATTGGACATCTCTCAACTCAACCAATGCCTCTCTCACATTGGCAGCTGGCTGTCGTCTAATTTCCTTCATCTGAACCCCGCCAAATCCACAGCAATGTGGGTTTCCTTGAGCGGCTCATGTCCGACTGTTGCCCCTCAGATTAATTCCACCCCAATTCCTCTCGTCACCTCTTTCCAGTACCTGGGGGTGATTCTAGACTCATCCCTCTCTTTTCATAGTCACTTAGCCACTCTCACTCGCCGTTCTTTTGCAGCCCTATGTCAAATTAGGGCTGTCCGCTCTATTCTCCCTGCAAGTTCCCGGACCACTTTAGTCCTGGCCCTGGTCATTAGCAGACTTGATTACTGCAATGTCTTTTTAGCCAATTTACCAGCCTACCAGCTCCAACGCCTTCAGCTAATACAGTGGAGTGGAGGAGTGGCCTAGTGGTTGGAGCAAGGTACTTCGGGCCGGAAGGTCGGGGGTTCAAATCCCACTAGAGGACAGCAACCTTGGGCCGGAAGGACTGGGGTTTCTAGTCCCACAGGTGCTCCTTGTGGTCTTGGGCAAGCCACTTAACCCTCCATAGCCCATGTTCCCTGTAAAATAGTTCTCTGTGTGCTGTGCTTTCCTGTCTAATCAATGTGTTTATACCTCAAAAATTTCCTGTCATGATTTGACAATTTCCAATCTGTAATCAAAAACCGCTGCTGATCGCTGGAAGTAGCGGTATACAAATGTATACTAAATAAATAAATAAATAAATAAAAAATAAATAAAACACAGCTTCTCGCCTCATAACCTTTGCTCGCCGATTTGACCATGTCACTCCCATTCTCTGTCAACTTCACTGGCTACCTCTCCATTTTCGGTTCCAATATAAGTTTCTCATTCTGACTCAGAGCCATTTACACATCCACCCCCCCCCCCCCTTTATCTATCTGACCTCATTTCTCTTCACACACCGTACCACCAGCTTCGTTCCCTGCATACTAATCATCTATCCCTACCCTCCCCATCCTCATCCCAGGCACATTTGGAACAAACCCGTCATTCAGCCTTCTTTTTCCTCAGCCCTGCACTTTGGAACGCCCTGCCACCCTCCCTCCGTTTAGAATCCTCTTACTCTAAGTTTAAGGAGCTACTGAAAACTCATCTATTCCAACAAGCCTTAGACTTCCCCCCCACTATCCCCCCCCTGAGTATTTGTTTGTTTATGTGTAATATGGTCTGTTTTATCTCTGCTTATTCTATTCTTTCTTTCCTATTTTATTATGGCGTTCCTTTTCCTTAGTTTTAGTTGCGTAGACTTATTTTATTGTAAACCGCTTTAATGTTTCGGCCAAAGCGGTATATAAAATGGAGAAATAAAGATAAAGATAAAGATATGTGTCTGTCCTATGAAGGTAGGGTGCCTGGTGCTTGTGTATGTGTGTGTTCTTGGAGGAGGGGAATACCATGCATTCATATCTTTAATCTTGCATTCTTCCTCTCCTCTCTCTGTTCCTCTGACAGTCTTCCCCTTCCCCTCCCACCTAGCACTTCCATCCCTATACCCTCCATTCCCCCGTCCTCTTTCCTTTTTTATTGTTTTAGTTACTGGCCCTTTAAATTGTAGTAGTTCTTGCCCCCCCCCACTCTAACTTTTTTCTTTTCTTCATCACAGGCCCGACTGGCTCTCCATTTCGTCCTGCAAAACATGGGATCCCTGCGGGCAGCCTGCTGCCTTCCAGGCAGCGATTGCAGCCCACCCCTCCTGTTCTGCTCATGGAGATCCAATCTCCCGCAAGCAGAAGAGAAGGGGAAGGCTGCGATTGTAGCCCAGATGCAAGTTGTCTGCTCATGGGGATCTCATCTACTACACAGACAGCTTGCACCTGTGCTTCTATCGTTCCTTCCATTTCTCTTCTGCCTGTGGGAGATGGTATCCCCACAGGCAGCCAGAGCCAGTCCCTTCCATGATTGCAGCCTGTGGCAGTACTTCTGCCCATGGGGGATTGGAACCCCATGGGCAGCCAGAACTGGTACTCGCTGCACTTCTGGTCTTTGGGGTCTTTGTGCTGCTGCACAGGTGTTCCTAGCTCCAGGCACCAGGTCTGATCTTTTAGTTGCCATGGCGACCTAATGCCTGAGGTTTGTCGAGTCCTGACTTAGGGAAGAACCCAAACTATGGTTACACGATGCAAGGTTCCACATTAGGAATTACTACCCAGGAAAAGGATCTGGACATCATCGTGAATAATACATTGAAACTCTGCCCGGTGTATAGCCATGGCCAAGAAAGCAAATAGAATGCTAGCTATCATAAGGAAAGGAATGGAGAATAAAACAAAGAATATTATAATACCACTGTATCGCTCCCTGGTGTGACCACACCTTGAATATTGTGTGCAGTTCTGGTCGCCATATCTTAAAAAAGACACAGCATAATTAGAAAAGGTACAGAGAAGAGTGACAAAAATGGTAAAGAGAATGGAAGCATATACCTATGAGGAAATGTTTAAAAGGTTAGGACTCTTCAACATGGAAAAGAGAAGGCTCAGGGGAGATACGATAGAGGTCTATAAAATGAATAGAATGGAACGAGTAAACGTACATCGGTTGTTTACTCCTTCAAAATGTAGAAAGGCTAGGTGACATGCAATGAAGCTACAATATAGTACATGTAAGATAAATCAGTGAAAATATTTTTTTTTTCACTCAACACATAATCAAACTCTGGAATTCCATAAACCAGTATGAAAGAGGACCTGGGAAATACACTGATTGCCCCAGGACAAGCATTGTGGAACCTGTGTGCCTTTTTGGGAACCTGCTAGGTACTTGTGATCTGGATTGGCCAGTGTTGGAAACAAGATACTGGGCTTGATCTGACCCAATATACATATCGTATGTTCTTATATAGTAAAAGCTGCTAGTGTATCTGGTTTTAAAAGAGGTTTGGATGAGTTCCTGGAGGAAAGGTCCATAAACTATTATTAACCCCTTTAGCATCTAATAAAAATTTTTAATTCCTTCCACTGTTCATTTATTTTCTGATAGCATCTTGGTTACACATCATCATATTTAGACTAAGAATAATGCATTACAATGGCATATAAATATAAGTTCTGCCAGTACTGTTGGTAGACATTACAGAATATTCACAAATGAGTTAACTCAGGGAAACATGAAAGGGATTAAGGTGTACCAGAGAAATCTACTGCTTATTTTATTTTATTTTATTTATTATTTTATTTACATTCTCTTATATACCGCGCTATTCTGCATCAGTGCGGTTTACATTGAACAAACTGAAATTACATTGAACAGGGCATTATAACTTGGAGATAACTATTTTACAGGGAACATGGGCTATGGAGGGTTAAGTGGCTTGCCCAAGACCACAAGGAGCACCTGTGGGACTAGAAACCCCAGTCCTTCCGGCCTGAGGTTGCTGTCCTCTAGTGGGACAAGCAGCATGGAATCTGTATGTATACAGAACCTTTTGGGAACTTGACAGGTACTTGTGACCTGGATCGGCCACTGTTAGAAACAACATACTGAGTTTGATGGACCCTTGGTCTTTCCCAATATGGCATACAGTATCTTATGTTCTTATGGAGCTGACACCTGGGGATAGGACTGGGACAGGGGGGAAGGGGAGACTGGAATGGAGTTGACACCTGGGAATGGTACTGGAAGTGGGCTGAACACTGGAGGGGGGGGGGGCTGTAAGGGAGATGACACCAGGAGATGGGACTCGGACTGGAAGAGGGCTTGGTAGAGGGATCGGGACTGGAAGGGAGCTGACATCTGGGGATAGGACTGGGGCTATACAGTGGGGGAGGGAGACTGGAAGAGACCTGATGGGGGGCTGGAAATGCAATGGACTGACACTGGAAAGTACTGGGAGGGGGAAATGGAAGAGGGTTGACACTGGAAGGGGTTACTGGGACTGGAAGGGGACTGATGCTGGGGCTGGAACTAGAAGTGAACTGATGATGGTAGGTGCTGGGGTCAAAGTAGGGAAAAGAGGAAGAAACTGGGGGAGTGAAAAGGAAGGGGGACAGATGTGTGTTTGTAGGGAAAAATAAGGGAGAAGATTGAGAGAGTGGTACAAGAATGAATGCTGGGATATGGAGGAGGAGGAAAGGAGGAAGTAGGCAAGTGAGTGCTATGAAAGGGGATTAGGAGGCAGAGGGCAGGTTCTGGGGATGGGGGATGCAGGAAAGCAAGGACTCGGATTAGGTGGAGACTAAAATTGGATGGGAGAACAGAAGAAAGCAGACTGACTGACTGTGAATTGGGAGTATAAGTGGGAATTGAGGGACTGGGTAAAGTGTAAGAGTGTGGTCTTGAGTATAGCTGTGGGGAGATCAGGGACTAAGAGACTGACTAGATATTAGGAGGACAATGGCACTTGTTGGTGTTGGGTATGCTGTGAAAATATGGGGATGGAAAAGGGGTGAGAGACAAAAAGTGGACAGGTCTTTGAAGGTGAGAGAGAGTAGAAATGGGAAAGGTGAAAGGGGAAATGGCAGCCCAGATAGGAGGTAAAGGGATTGGAGGTGAAGAGGAGATTAGTGATAGGGAAGGGGCTGAGGCTGATTAGGGGATGAGAAACAAAAGAAAGATGAGGCTGGAGAGGGGATGAGTACAGAGGGAGGAAATGGACTAGAAAATGAGTGAAAGATGGTGGAATAGGAGGCTGGGGAAGGAATGAGACAGAGGTAGGTAACAGAAGGACTAGGAGGCAAGAATAGGAAATGGAAAGCTGTTAATTGGTGAAAGGCAAAAAGAGGGAGACTAAAGGGTAGAGACAAGGAGGAATGAAATCTAGCTATAAGTTTGGTAAGAGGGCAGATGAGAGAAAGGAAAATAAGCCAGAAACCAGAGTCAGAGAGAGACTTAGGAGAGGAAGGGAAGAAGAAAGGGAGAGTAAAATACAGAAAATTGAAATAAGATCCTGGAAAAGGATCTAGGAGACAACCAAGAAGAGGAAGTAGTAAAGAGAGACCATGGCAAACCAAGTTGGAAGAATAAAATGACTTGACAGCAAAGGTACAAAAGAATGTCAGTCTTTAGAGAATGGAATATGGCAGCTTTGAAAATGTGCATTTCTTATAGCTCACTACAGGAGGAAATGCATTTCTGTTTCTTTCTTCAGTGTTCTACTGCTCAGAGTCTGTTTTTTTTTTCCATTTCATTTTTCATCTGCATTATTATTCTTTTCTAACCTGTAGTTTGTGATTCTTTACAAGATGATGGTATGCTTTTCATGTGCGGCTGAAGTGAGGGAATGTTGGTTCTAGGTAGGAATCTGTAGCAGTCTGGCTTGTTCTTCTTTCCCCAGTGGAGATGTGCTGCTGTACTAGAATATTTGCACTACTGACTTTTCATAGGTAAAGTTGGTGCTGTTTGAATTTTTGGACTTGGTGCTGGTGAGGTGCGGTCAGCCTTTGAGTGTTCATTTGCAGAGATTCGTGTTAATACACACAATGTCTTGCCATGGAGAGAGTTTGTGTTGTCACTGATGTGACACCATGATTTGAACGGAACGGAATGTAAAGTGAAATGCCCTACTTCTGCCCTGCATCTGTTGTTGGGAGGTTATTGGTTAGTTTAAGAATGATCCACTTGAATTAATAAATTATACTCTACTGGACTAATATTCAAAGGTAATTATGCATTTGTCTATCCGTGTATTTTCAAAAAATATAGTGATAATATCAGTCCATTTAAAATAGCTAAACAGTCAGATATTATCTGTATATTTGTGGGCCAAGATAGGGGAGGGGCAAGGGCAGGCCAGAAAGCTACCCAGATGGTGGTGATATTCAGCCATTATTTGGTTAAGTTATAAATTTAGGGGTGTGTTTACTAAAGAGTGCTAACTACTACCGCGGGGCTAACACAGGATTAACACCTGTGATAGCAGCTAACCCACAAAAAAAAAAGTTAGTTATCGCAGGCAATTTTCTGTGATATCTGATTTTTCTGAGGTGCAGGCCACCATGCAAAAATGTCTTTGCATGGTGGCTGACAAAATCACACCCGATTGTGGAGGCAGTTAACGCCACCTCAAGAGATGGTGTTAACTGCCTGGAAGCCCAAAAACATGGCAGTCCAACAGCCACGATTGGGTCTTCCCACTTCCACAATAAAGTGCTTTGCAAATGTATTTGTCTCCTTGGTATTTGTGCTGTTTTGTCACATTACGTACAACCTGGAATGAAAATGCAGGTTCATTTGGATATTAGGTAATGGACCTAACAATATAGGCCAAATTGGTGATATGAAATGACAATAAAATACATTGTAGATATATAACAATTTAAAAACTGAAAGGTTGTAAGTGCATATGTATTCATTCCTTTTGCTTTGAAGCCCCTAAATAAGATCTGGTCCAAACAATTAACCTTAGACATCACACAGTTAATTGATTAGGTTACACCTGTGTGCAATCAATGTCACATGATACCTGTATAAATATACTTGTTCCAAAAGGCCCCTGACTCTGCAACATCACTAAGCAGGACATAAGACCAAGGAGCACTCCAAAAAGGCCAGAGACAAAGTTGTGGAGACGTATAGATCAGGGTTGGGTTATAAAAAAAAAAAAAAAATAGATATCCCAAGTCCTGAATATCTCATGGAGCACCATTAAATTCATTATAAAAAAAATGGAAAGAATATGGCACCACTATAAACCTGACAGGAGAAGGCCACCCACTAAAACTCACAGACCGGGCAAGGGGGGCATTAATCAGAGTTGCTACAAAGACACCAAGGATGACACTGAAGGAGCGGCAAAGATCCACAGTGGAGATGGGAGTATCTGTCCATTGGACCACTTTAAGCTGTACACTCCACAGAGCGGGGCTTTATGGAAGAGTGGCCAGAAAAAAAGCCATTGCTCAAAGAAAGAAATAAGAGAACTCATTTGGATTTTGCACAACAGCATGTGGCGGATCCCCCAAACACATGGAAGATTCTCTGGTCTGATGAGAGGAAAACTTTAATCTTTTGGCCATCATGGGTAACGCCATGTGTGGCGCAAACCCAACACTTCCCACCACCCCAAGAACACCATTCCCACAGCAAAACATGGTGATGGCAGCATCATGCTGTGGAGATGTTTTTTATTGTCAGGGACAGGAAAACTGGCCAGAATTAAAGGAATGATGGATGGCACTAAAGATAGGGCAATTATTGTGGAAATCCTGTTTGTCGGCTTGAGATTTGCGACTGGGACGAAGATTCACCTTCCAGCAGGACAATGACCCTAAACATACTGCTAAAGCTGGTTTAATGGGACACATTTAAATGCCTTGGAGTGGCCTAGTCAAAGACTAAACCTCAATCCAATTGAGAGTCTGTGGCATTACTTGAAGATTGCTGTACACCATTGCAACCCTTCTAACTTGGAGTTGGAGCAGTTTTGCCTTAAGGAATGAATGGGCTAAAATCCCAGTGGCTAGATGTGCTAAGCTAAAAGAGACATAACCCAAGATACTTGCAGCTGTAATTGTAGCAAAAGATGGCTCTACAATGTATTAACATTGGGGGTGAATACATATGCACATTCCTGCTTTCATTTATTATTTGGCCTACTTCTTGTCTGTGTCACAATGAAGGATATTTTGCACCTTCAAAGTTGTAGGCATGTTGTGTATATCACATGGTGTTAACCCCCCAAACTTTAAATTCCAGGTTGTACTGCGACATGACAGGATAAACACCAAGGGGATGAATACCTTTGTAATGCACTGTATGGCTGGTGCCATGGTGCTGCGATCCATGGTACAGACAATATTAAAAATAAAAGTGGTGGCCCCCTGAGGCACTGATCCCCACTAAATAGCTCCCGATCCCCATTGGAAGCTGCCCAGGGGGATCGGTGCACCCCCCCCAAAGTAAATAATATCCTGCTAGTCAATTGGGCTAAGCCCCATTTCCTCCGCCCCCCCCCCCGATCGGTGGAAGGGTGGGGGTGCACTGCGGCCCCCCTACCACCATCCAATACTACAAATCTGTCCCAGCTAGTCAGCCAGCGAAGTGGGGGCTCTGAGGCCTCCCGCCCCATCCCAAACACATATTTGAACTTAACCTGGTGATCTAGTGGCAAAATGGTGCTGGAGTGCTCTTCTAGGTTCCTACCCTGTCATGTGGCCAATGGCTGCCATCACGAGGCGCTGCCTCACGCTAGATCATGGCCATCTTTGTTAGGGCCTATGAGAAGAACAGTTAGAGGAGTTTGGAGGAGTGAATTGGGGCTTAGCCCAACTAGCTTGCTGAGATACTATTTACTTTGGGGAGGTGCACCGATCCCCCCTGGCTAGCTCCCAAAAGAGACTGGGAGCTATCCAGTGGGATCAGTGCTGAAGGGGGGCCACAACGTTTCTTTTTAAATGTTGTCGGTGCCATGGATTGCAGCACTGCGACACCAACAATACTATAGGGGGTGGGAGGCCTGATTGCAGCTGTTGAGGAGGCATGATAGCTCTGTGCACCAGATCGCGACCATCCCTCCCCATGGATTGCTTCGGCAAGCATTGCATGATTTTTCCCATGAAATCTGCCAAGGCAGATAACATGGGGTCTCCACAGGAAAACCAGTCCTCTGCGGTTATCAGCAAGGCCTGCCCCAGGAACACCCTCTGCAGATCCTGTAGAGGTTTCTTGCTTACAGTGCAGATTTGACTGCTAACACATCACATAAGCAGCCAAAACTAATGCAGTTTAGTAGACATACTTCTTAGTTTAGTTTATGCCTACTCTTCAGCAGGCCTAAACAGAGTGCCAACAATCATTATACTATCCATATATTCAGAATAGTGGCGCTGAATATCTTAAGTTAAATGGCAACAGTGACAGCATGGCTGAAAATTTATCCCTATTTCTCCAATTCATACTGCAAGATTGATCCCAGGTGGGGCAAAAGCAAAACGCTGGCTCAGGGCCACAACACCTTGAGCCGACCCTGGGTGGTAGAGATGAGAATTGTATCAGAATTCAAAAAACATACGACAAAAACAGAGGATCTCTGAGGGAGAGGAGAGGATTGTAGAGCTTAATAGTTCTTATGGATGGGCAGACTGGATAGGCCATATGGTCTTTATCTGCTTTTGTTGTCTATGGGCCAGATATTCAGTGCCGGTGGCTAGCGCTGTTGAAGTGGCTAGCCACCTGCACTGAACTTTAAATCTGGATATTCAGTACTGGAACCATATCCGGGCTCCAGTATTAAATGTGGGTTGCCTGGTTAGCTTCTATGGTGAAAGTTAGGCCAGGGTTTCCTGCACCTGACCTTTGCCGCAAATGTCGCTAAATGGGCAGCAGCTCAGTATTGCCACTTCCCAATTAGTGACAGGTGCCGCTTCAGATTGCCCCCAGCATGCCCCGATGCTTATCGGTCAGCATCGGGGTGTGTAGCAGCGGCACCTGTGGATATTCAGCAGCATTAACCATGTTCGTTCCCCTGAATATCCTACACAGCGACATTTTCACGATTTACAGGTCTGAAAACTATGTAACTACCTGTAAAATCCTCTCCTATGTTTCTCTACCACTGCTGTTGTGCATAAAGGCACCTTTTTACACAAAAGCAGGCTTTATTTAGCATGCATTAACAATGTTTCAAATAATCTCATAGTACCCTAAAACATGGTGGGCTCGATAATTCGAAAGGCATTTACACAGTTTACAGTACAGTAAACCTTGTAAATGTAAAGCTGTATTCCACGCTTTAAGAAAAGTGGAAGGAAGTCCAAAAAACTGCCAGCATGGTTTAAAGGTGAGGTCAGAGAGGCTGTTGCCAAAAAAGCATCTTTCAGGAAATGGAAAAAAGAGCCAAACGACGAAACCTGGAAACAGCACATGCACTGGCAGGTCAAATGCAAGGCATTGATAAAGCAGGCAAAGGGAGAATTTGAGAAGCTTGCTGCGGAAACAAAAACGCGAAATAAAGATTTTTTTCAAGTACATTCGTAGCAAAAAACCTGTGAGAGAGTCAGTTGGTCCATTCGATGATAGAGGGGTTAAAGGGGCACTAAGAGGCGACAAGGCGATAGCGGAGAGACTGAATGAATTCTTTGCTTCGGTCTTTACTGAGGAAGATGTAGGGATGTTACCCATGACTGAAGTGGTATTTAAAGGTGCAGAAGAATTGAAGGAAATATCGATACATCGGGAAGATGTATTACAACTATTAGATAAACTGAAGAGTAGCAAATCACCTGGGCCGGATGGTATACATCCAAGGGTGTTGAAAGAACTGAAATATGAGATTGCAGACCTGCTATTAGTAATCTGTGAACTATCATTAAAATCATCTCTAATACCTGAAGATTGGAGGATCGCCAATGTAACACCAATTTTTAAAAAGGGTTCCAGGGGTGATCCGGGAAACTACAGACCAGTGAGCCTCACGTCAGTACCGGGAAAAATGGTAGAAACCATCATAAAGAATAAAATTACTCAGCATGTAGTCATGGGCCTAATGGGAGACAGCCAACATGGCTTTAGACAAGGAAGATCTTGTCTTACTAATCTGTTATGTTTTTTTGAAAGTGTGAATAAACAGGTGGACAAAGGTGAGTCGGTTGATATAGTGTATCTGGACTTTCAGAAAGCCTTTGACAAGGTCCCTCAGACTTTTGGCTAAACTAAAGGGTCATGGGATATGAGGCAGTGTACTACTGTGGATCAGGAACTGGTTAAAAGATAGAAAGCAGATGGTTGGGCTAAATGGCCAATTTTCCCCAATGGAGAAAGGTGAATAGTGGTGTACCCCAGGGATCTGTGCTGGGTCCGCTGCTTTTTGACATATTCATAAATGACCTGGAAAGTGGAACAACGAGTGAGGTTATCAAATTTGCAGATGACACAAAACTATTTAAACTTGTTAAAACCCAAGAGGATTGTGGAAAATTGCAAGAGGATCTTGATAAATTGGAAGACTGGGCATCAAAATGGCAGATGAAATTTAATGTGGACAAGTGCAAAGTTAGGCACCTAGGGAAGAACAACGCAAACTATGGTTACAAAATGCAAGGTTCCACATTAGGAACCACCAACCAGGAAAGAGATGTAGGCGTCATTGTGGATAACATATTAAAACCCTCGGCCCAGTGTGCAGCGGCGGCCAAGAGCAAATAGAATGCTAGGTATGATAAGGAAAGGAATGCAAAATAAAACAAAAGATATTATAATGCCTCTATATTGTTCCATGGTGAGACCGCACCTTGAATATTGTGTGCAATTCTGGTCGCCGTATCTTAACCGTGGATCTTATACCTATTTATCTTAGTTTACTAATCATTGTTGAGTGGTGAACACTGTCAAAGGCGGCCGAGATGTCTATGAATATGAGTAGGAATGCCTGTTTTGAATTATCAATACCTCTTACAAGGGTATCAATTAGAAATGTTAGTAGTGACTCCACCCCGTGGTGAGGGCGAAACCCATACTGTTGATCATCAAGGGGGGCTGAGCTATCAATGTATTTTTGGGTCTGAATTTGTACTGCTTTTTCGATTAATTTAGCCAAAAATGGGATGCTTGATATGGGTCTGTAGGATTTAGGAGATGATTTGTCAAGGGTGGGGTTTTTTAAGATTGGGCAAATCTGTGCATGTTTTAGTGATGGGGGTAAGAACCCAATTTTTAGCGAGAGATTTAATATGGGAAGGATGAATTGTGAGAGGATAGGTAGAGAGTTCTTTATCCATGTTACTGGACAAGGGTCAAGGAGTGAGGTTGTTGTATTGATGTTTGTTATGATGTTCTTGAGTGCAACGTTAGATAGAGGTTGGAAGTCAGTCCATTCATCTGCATAATGGGTTTGAGATAGGTGTTTAGATTTTGGTAAGTGGGGGTGGGACATGATTTTGTTCATGTAGTAGTTTGCCAGGTCCTGTGGGGAGATTTCTGTAATTTCATTGCTGGAGTTGTGGGTGTTATTCGTTAGCTTTTGAGCTATTGCAAATAGTTCTCTAGGTCTATTTATTGCATTGTTTAGTATTGAGGCATGGTAATTTTTCTTGGCATTGTTAATTGCATTTTTATATGAGTTAAGGAGAGTGATATATGAATCTTTATTAATGGGGTTTTTATTTTTTCTCCATTTGCATTCAGCTTTCCTTAGATTTCTTTTCATTAGGTTTAGTGTGTTATTGTACCAGGGGGCTTGATCAGTTTTAGAATGAGTGTTTTTCTTATTTGCTTGGTTATTGGCAGCTGCATTGTTAATGACTTCGTGCCAGTTGGTTACTGCTACATGGCAGTTTAGTAATTTCCCGAGGTTTTTCTTTGCTTCCTTTCCTTTGGTTATTTCGATGCTCTTACTATTTCTGTTACACGTGCTTATGCTTAGATGTAAATTCTAAAAACTGACATATTCAAATCACTAAACTGAAAATAAGGTTTTTCCTACCTCTTCTGTCCCTATTGGCAGCTTCTTGTCCACGATTCTGGCAAACAGGTGGGAATTAGGGACACAGCTTTAAAATTGGAGACAATCCCCAAAAAAACAGGATATCTGGTAATCCTAATAAGAATGGATGCTGTGCTAAGGAGGAGGAAAGGCAGGATTAATGAAGGAAGTAGCTGGGTGGGTGTGGGGAATAGATGTAGGAGGCAGGAGGTAGATACTGGGGACAGGGAGATGGGGGAGAGCAGGGGCTAGGACCAGGGCCGGATTTACCTTGAGTGAGGCCCTACGCCAACAAAAATTGTGGGCCCCCAGCAGGGGCGGCCCAAGGGGGGTGCGGACCTCATTTGCATAAGGGGCCTCATTTGCATAAATATTTGCATAATGTTACCATATACTAACTTTTAGTAAACGTGCCTCTTAATGAGTATATGGATAAAGAAAGACTAAAAGATTTCTACATTACTATAATCCAGTGCCAACTGCCAGACACATTAGGAACTACTACAAACACTGCCCATAGTAAACCCGCCGTATCCTAACAGCACTACCAGGACTCACAAAGCACCATATTCTACCAATCAAAAGGCAACACTGCAAATATTAAACCAATACATTTCAGAGAACAACAATACATGACCTACTGGGGAAAGAGAACAAGTGGCAATGTCAAATAGGAATTATATAAACAGAACACCTCAGCTCAGTTACACATGCAGAACATAGACCATCACCAAACAAGTAATCACAATTTAGAAATAGGAAGACAATAATTAAACTGGGAATCCCAAAAGCCAAACTTGGAATGTACAACACTGTAGAAATAAAACTATACATTAATTTGCTCTTGTACTAAACAAAGCGCAGATGTTAATGATGCACATTTACCAGAGCTGACATATTCCAATTAATAAATTCAAAATAAAGAGATATTTTTCTACCTTTTGTGCATTTTTTTCAGCTGCAATTGCTCCAGCCACTTTCTTCTGGTTTCTTCGTGTCTTCTGCTAACTCTCCATCGTCTGCTGTCCATTTGTCCTTTCTTCTCTCTTCTAGATTTTTTTCCATTCTCTCTCTACATCTGCTTTAACATACTAATCTTTCTCCTTTTGCTCTTTCCTCATTCCTATTTCATCCACTCAAATTTTACCCCTCCATCCTCAATCCCCACTTACTCTCCCAAAACCCGGCCAATTGTAGATTTTTTATCCCTCCCACACAAAATATTTTTCCCTTCTCCATTTTACTCTTCCAGCGCCATCCCATTCTAATCCTCCCCCAACATCAGCTCCCTTCTAGTTCCAGCCTCACCCAGCATCCATTCCCTTCTAGTCCCTGCATCAGCCCATTTCCAGTCCTAGCCATCCATCAGCCCATTTCCAGTCCTAGCAACCCCCCAACCCAATACCAGTCCTAGCCCCCCCATCACCCCACTTACAGTCCTTAACCCCCCATCACCCCATTTTCAGTTTAAGCCCCCCCTATAACCCATTACCAGTCCTAACCCCCCATCAGCCCACTTCCAGTCCTAACCCCATCAACCCATTTCCTGTCGGCCCCCCATTGCCCATTGCCTGTCCTACCCCCCCCCATCAGCCCACAGCCCATTACCAGTCCTAACCCCATCATCCACCTCCAGTTTTAACCCCCAGCCCATTTCCAGTCCTAGCCCCCCATAGCCCATTACCAGACAACCCCCATCAGCCCACAGCCCATTAACAGTCTTAACCCCCCCAAAGCCCATTACCAGTTCTAACCCCCCCCCAACAGCCCATTACCAGTCCTAACCCCATCAGCCCACCTCCAGTCTTAACCCCCCAGCCCATTTCCAGTCCTAGCCCCCCCATAGCCCATTACCAGACAGCCCCCATCAGCCCACAGCCCAGTCCCAGTCTTATCCCCCCCCCCCCAAAGCCCATTGCCAGTTCTAAGCCCCCCCAACAGCCCACAGTCCATTACCAGTCCTAACCCCATCAGCCCACCTCTAGCCTTAACCCCCCCCAGCCCCGCCCCGCCCCGCCCCGCCCATTTCCAGCCCCAGCCCCCAATAGCCCATTACCAGCCCTACCCCCCCCAGTCCATTTCCAGCCCCAGCCCCCCCAATAGCCCATTACCAGTCCTACCAGTCCTACCCCCCCATAGCCCATTACCAGTCCTACCCCCCCCCCCATACCCCATTACCAGCCCCACCCCCCCCCTAGCCCATTACCACCCCTACCCCCCCCCCATAGCCCATTACCAGTCCTACCCCCCCCGGCCTAAAGTAAAATTTAATTTAAAAAAAAAAACCTGGTGGCTGCCGCCGCGGGGCCCCCTCTGCTGCCGCGGGGGCCCCGTCTACAAGCTGAAGCGGTCGGGTCGGGTCGGGTCGGGTCGGGTCTCTCTCCCTCCCTCCCTCGCTGCAGGCTGCAGGCTGCAGGCTGCAGGCTGCGAGAAACGCGAAGGGAGAGCGTCTCCTCGCGTCTGTGTTAAGCCGGCAGGGGCTGATGGGAAATCCCATCAGCCCCTGCGGGCTTAACACAGACGCGAGGAGACGCTCTATCTTCGCGTCTCTCGCAGCCTGCAGGGAGGGAGGGAGAGACCCGACCCGACCGGACCCGACCGCACCGCACCGCTTCAGCTTGTAGACGGGGCCCCCGCGGCAGCAGAGGGGGCCCCGCGGCGGCAGCCACCAGGTTTTTTTTTTTAATTGAGTTTAAAAAAAATTACCTGGTTCTTTTTTTGTGGGCCCCTGCCGGCTGTGGGCCCTACGCCATGGCGTACATGGCGTATAGGTAAATCCGGCCCTGGCTAGGACTTAGGTGGAGACTTTAAAATTGGGTAGGAGCAAAGACCAACTGGGTATTGGGGAATAAGAGGGGACTGAGTAGGAGGCCCAGGGCTGGTGCAACTCACTGTGCATGCAGCCCCAGCAACAGAAGGATTCTGGCACGGTATATAAGAGAATGTAAATAAAAAATAAAAATAAATAAAAAAATAAATAAATAAGATGCTCCTCCCCCACACACTTTGGATAAGTGTCCAAGATTTGCCAGCAAAAATCTGGTAACCTTAACTCTTATGCCACTTCCTTTAAACCTTTCCCTTTTTTGGCCTTGTTTCTCATCTCTGTGGTACAGATCAGCTACCAGTATGCAAACTCAAGCTAAAGTTGAAAAAAGGCAAGTCACTCATGAATGTAGCAAAATATGACCATGAGAATATACCACTGGAATTTAAAGATTGCCTGAAAAATCGATTACTGCTTTAGATACAAATGACAGTTTCAGAAGAGTTCTGGGATGTCATCAAGAAGGTTGTGTTAGAAGAAAGCGAGAAGTCTCTACAAAAGGTGAAAAAGCAAAAACAGCCAAAATGGATGACTGAAGAAACTCTGAAAATTGTCCAGAAACGCAGAGAAGCTAAAGTCAGAGGAGAAAGAGAGGCAATCGCAGAACTCAGATTTCCAATGTGCAGCAAGACAAGACAAGGAGAAGTAATACAATGACACATTCAAGGAAATAGAATCAGAAACTCAGAGGAAGAACAAGATTGGCTTTTCTAAAGCTACCAGAGTTAAAGAAAAAATTCCAGCCTCGAATTGGATTGCTACAGATGTTCAAGGATCCATATTGAATGATGAGAAGATCAAGAAAAGGTGGAAAGAATATACAAAGTCATTATACCATAAAGATCAAGTGGGCCAACAGCCGTTCCAACTTGTACCTTATGATCAGGAACCATTGGTAAAGAAAAACGAAGTTGAAGCAGCATTAAAAGCCTTATCAAAGAACAAAGCACTGGGCATTGATGGCATTCCCATTGAAGTATTACAGCAATCGGATGAAGCTGTTACCATACTTACAAGGCTCTGCCAGAGAATTTGGACGACAAATTCAATGCCAACTGACTGGAAAAGATCTGTGTTTATACCAATACTGAAAAAAAAGGTGACCCAACTGACTGTCAAAATTATCGCACAATCGCTCTGATCCCACATGCCAGCAAGATTCTACTGAAGATTATTCAGCAGAGTCTACAACCCATACTTGGAATGAGAACTGCCTGAAATGCAAGCAGGGTTCAGGAAAGGGTGAGGAATGAGAGACATTGTGGATGCGAGATGGATCCTTGAAAAGGACAAATGAATATCAAAAGGATATCCATATGTGTTTTATTGACTACAGCAAGGCTTTTGACTATGTAAACCATGAGAAATTCTGGGCCACATTAAGAAGCATGGGTATACCAGAAACTGATAGTTTTCTTGCACAACCTTTACATTGATTAAGAAGCAACAGTTTGAATGGAACTAGGAGAAAAAGGATGGTTTAAAATCAGCAAAGGTGTACGGCAAGGCTGAATACTTTCCCCCTACCTCTTTAATTCATATGCAGAACAAATCATCAGAAAAGTAGGACTGTATGAAGACAACCAAGGTGTGACGTTTGGTGGAAGACTCAACATCCTTTGCTATGCTGATGATACCACATTACTGGTTGAAAGTGAAGATGATCTGAAACATTTGCTTCAAGATCAAGGAACAGTCTTAAAATGGGTCTTCACCTTAACGTTAAGAAGACAAAGATCCTGACAACTGGCAAAATCAATAAGTTTATCACTGATAAAGTAAGATAGAGAAGTTGACAACTTTAACAATCAATAAAGAAAGGACTAGCAGTCAATAAATCTGACAACATATTGCTCTTTGTAGAATGGTTATTTAGGACCTAGACAAGATTTTCAAAGACCAGAGATGTCTGTCTTTCTCCATACAAAGATTTGACTTGTCCAGGCCATGGCATTTTCAATAACATCATATGGATGTGAAAGTTGGACAATGCAAATGATAGACAGGAAAAAAATTGATGCCTTTGAATTATGGTGCTGGTGACAAATACTGTGTATATCATGGACTGCCTGAAGAACAAATCAGTCATTACTAGAGGAGACCAAACCTAAGCTTTTTTTTAGAAGCTCAGATGACAAGACTTCTATTTTCATACTTTGGACACATCGTGTGAAGAGAGAGATCATTGGAGAAAGATATAACGCTTGGGAAGGTAGGTCACCATAAAAGAGGAAGGCTGGCAATGAGATGGATTGATACAACAGCAGCTGTGGATACCACTTTAATCAACAATGAGCCACTTGGCTGAAGATCGAACAAAGTTTAGGTCAACTATCTAGAGTGTCACCAGGAGTTGACACCAACTCGATGGCATTTAAGAAAAACTTCTCTCCCCCACAAAATATCTGTCCCCCTCTCCATCCTTACTCCCCTAGTTTCTGCCTCTTTTTCTATCGTGACCCCAGCATCTGCCCCCTTTCAGCTCCCCAGTATCAAGTCCTTCCCCCAGCATCCACTCCTTACCAGTTCCAATCCATTCCAGCATCAGCTCTCCTCCAGTACCTGTCCCTCCCAGCATCATCTCCCTTCTAGTCCAAGTCCCACATTTCCCCTGTATCAGCACATTTCCAGTCTTAGCCCCCCCCTCATCAGTCCCAGTGCTAGTCCCCCCATCACCCCCCCTCCTCCTCCCTGTGTCCCACAGCTGCATTCATTACACAGCCGTGGGAGCGTTTCCTTCGCTCCCGTGGCTGTGCTAAGCTGCAGCCGCCGACAGCAACAAGTTCCTAAAAGTGAAACAAGGGTGCTTCCTGTCTCTTGCACAAAACAGGAAGCGCCCGTTTCACTTTTAAAAGGACTGTGATGCTGGCAGCTGTGATGCTGGCAGCTGTAGTATAGCACAGCTGCGGGAGTGAAGGAAAATGCTCCCGCGGCTGTGAACAGGTCAGCCAATGAGGCGGCCTTTATGTGCTTTTGTGCACGGTGCCCCGAATCAGTGCTTCACTGGTTCAACTCTTAAGCTGGTCAGGTGCAGAGCCTGTTTTGGAGCACGTCCATGTATGGGTAATGTGCCCGCACATAGCTAGGGCAGGCCCTGATCATATATGATCCAGTGCTACAAAATGTGAATAGGGATGCTGCATTGAACAAGCCAGCCAAAAATTGAGGATGCATATCAGTCTTCAAAGAAATACCATAATCTCAGTGGCGTAAATTCTTCAAGAAGTCTCCGCAGTGCGGGGACATCTGGGCAGAAAAGAGGCCCATACAGCGGTGGCAGTGAATTTACTCTTATCATTGCTGTGCTGTCTCCGATCTTTGTAAGTTTTCTTCAGGCCTGGCAACTGTTCCCTGCCGGGCCGAAGTTTCACAATAAGAGCCGCACTGCAAGACTTTGCTACGGCAGTGAACAGATGCTGGGCATGAGGAAACATCTTTTCAAACTGAAGGAGGCAGCACTGCCTACACTACTTAAATCCCTAACAGGCTCAAACATACAACTGATATTGGGCGAAGAATCCTCAGAGCTGAGGCCAATGATTGTGCATTGCCACTTACAACCGCTTGAAAAACAGCTCATTGAAACTCCCCCAAATGTCATTCATAGGCTTCCAGAATAGCTCATCTGTTTTTACAATTTTTAGATGCATTTAAAACTGAAAAAGATTTGGCTAACACTTAAATCAACCCGATCACTCTCCAAACTTCAGAGGTGCACACACAACCATGCGAACACAGTTGACTCGAGTTTCACCCACTTTGAAACTGTGGTGGCAAAGCAAGCCTTCAGAGATTAAACGGCTTTGAGCATGAGCCGTTTTAAAGGAAGCAGAACAGCACAGAAGCAAACAAACAGCCAACCAGATCACAAAGCTGTGAACCAATCCAGTGTCTCATTCAATCCCATTGGCTGAAAGGTATTTAAAGTAAAAAGCCACTTCTGCTGTAGACGAGCTAAATCGCTGTTCAGTCTGCCCATACTCTGGATTCTGTATAGGGCCTATTCTGTCCCCCTGTCCTGCTATCCGTCCCTCTTGCTATCCCCGACTAAGCCTCCCCATACAAAAAGGAATTTGTATGGGGAGGCTTAGACAGGGGCGGGAAGGGGCGGTGCAGAGGTGGAGTTAGGGCAGGCAGTGGGCAATCCTTGGCCCCGGACGTACAGGGCCGATTCTGAAGTTGATCCTGTATGACCAGGACCGGCAGATTGGACAGGGGACTTATTCCACCTCAGGAGGTGGAATAAGTCCCCCTAGAAGTCAAGGGACGGGAGGCCTGGCTGGGATCAAAAAAAGTGAGGGGGTGTAGGAGATTCTCCGCAGCCCGACCCTGGCCATGAGAGGCCAGATTGGGGGTCAGACTGTGGGGAAAGGCAAAAGTGGTTGGCGGCCAGGGATTGTGGCTCCTGAATGGAGTCACAGTGCCATGGCAGCCGGACACCATGGCAACCAGGCACCATAGCACCGCGGCTCCATTCAGGAGCCTAACTGAGTTAGCTGGGCAGGGGCTTGTAAGTTCAGGCCAATGGAAATCAGGTCATAAGAACATAAGATATGCCATACTGGGTCAGACCAAGGTCCATCAAGCCCAGTATCCTGTTTCCAACAGTGGCCAATCTAGGTCATACGTACCTAGCAGTTTCCCCAAAAGACACAGGTTCCGCAATGCTTGTACTGGGTCAAGCATTGATATCCTGGGTCCCTTCTTAATAATGGTTTATGGACCTTTCCTCCAGGAACTTATCCAAACCTTTTTTAAACCCAGCTACACTAAATAGAAATTACACTTACCTGGTAATTATCGTTCCTTGAGTTATGACAGTTTAGTCCTCTACTTCTGGGTTGTGCACCTCTTCCTGCAGCTAGGAGACTGGACATGTCAAAGTCGTGACATCACTGGATATAGCCTGCTGGTATCTCCCATCAGCCTCCAGTGTACTATTGACAAAGCAAACTCAAAGGTACAACAAATAAGTAACTATACCATAACTTTAAATAACTCCCCATTCTTCAACCGGAGGAGCCTTTTAAACCGTATCCGTCTTATATTTTCTTTTCTCTCTTTTTTTTTTTTTTTTACTTTACATTCATGTCCCCCCTATGCAAACATGTATCCTATACCATCACCTCGTTTAAATAAGAGAAAAGAAAGAGAGGGATACTCACTGCGATCTAGAAACTGAAAGGTTCTGTCTACTCCTTGAGATTGTTGCTTCACTCCGCCTGAAAATAAACTCTGAAGAAATCACACTCCTGGGCGGGAATGAGGACTAAACTGTCGTAACTCAAGGAACGACAATTACCAGGTAAATGTAATTTCTATTTCCTTATCGTTCCTCCAGTTTAGTCCTCTACTTCTGGGATGTAACAGAGCAGTAATCATTGGGAGGGACCTATCAAGCCAACTCACTACACTGCCGACCCGGAACAGGCTTCCTTTACTGCCAAAACATTTAGGCAGTAGTGGTTACTGAGGAAATGGAGACGACCTGGAAGCTGCTCTACAAATCCCTCCTGGTGGAATGACACGGTGATTCACCCATGAAGCCGCTTGTGCCCTGGTAGCAAGAGTCAGAAAGCCCCCCGGAATCATACAACCTCGCCAGCAGAAAGCTGAGGCAACCACCGCCTTAACTCAGTGCGAAATGGCCGCCTTTGCTGCTGCTTCCCCTTTGTGGGGACCTCCAACCAGCACACAAAAACAAAGAAAGGAACATCGCACCCTGCATGTAATGTTTCCTATCGGTGTAAGCTACGAATAAAAACCTCCCCTTCCAGAAAAAACGAGAACTGGAAGAGAAACCAATAGGCTCAGGAGAAAAATCAGAAAACCACCTTTTGGAAGGACGACAGGACTGCTCGCAAACACCACCCTCTATCCAGAAAGGGCGAAAACGGCTCATTAGATGACAACGCCTGAAACTCCGAAACTCGTCGCACCGAACAACGAGCTATCAAAGCCACTGTCTATAACAGCAAATCCTTTACCGACGCCTGGAGTAAAGAATCAGAGGACTCTTTAGCTAACGCCTCTAAGCCCCAATCGGGATCCCCCGGCGGCACCCGAACTCTCCTTGAGTAGCGCAGTCGGATCCCAACTTAAGGAAACGCTACACATCGATCCGAACACCTAGCGCTATTCCCTTCACAGACTCCTACAGCCGGAAACAGTCGCCCGCTGGATCCTCTAAGGAACTGGCCGCTAGTTCCTTCAGACACTGTCCTGCAGAGAACTCAGACCAAGGATACAGACACCTTTGTCGCCCGGACTTGCCGCCATGAACAGCAGCCTTCCAAAAGGCGCTAAGCATGGACCTACGTAGCAGAAGCAGCCTGCCTCCTTGCTCTCAACAAGGCGGCGAAGACTGCCGCAGAATAACCCTTCTACTTGGGCCCCGTCCATACAAAGGCCAAACCGTAGACGGGCACAGATCCACCTGAGACATTCATCACGGACCTAGCCGCAGCAGAACGTCCGCTACCGACAACTTCTAGGAAAAGCCTGTTGAGTAGATGAATGAGAAAAGCCTAGTACGGCCGTCTCGCCCAACCGGGCGCTACCAAGAGCACCTTTCTCCGAAAGCCCCGATACGCCAACTAGTTGCCCTATGAGAGCCCACGGGGAAAGGACAAGACAGACTTAATGGGAGCTTACTGACCCTCGACTGGGACGAACCATCAGCTGCCCCATTCCTCCACCAGAGAGATTTCTGGGTGAACCCCAAGGAAGCCAATAATATTAGCTAGCGCTTGAATCAAGCCATAATGCACATTTGCCCCATAAAGCAAATCAGGCTGTAGTTGATTCAACTCCCTGATCCTTTCCTGTTCCAGGCGAGTAGACTGCCGTAACACTGCGACCAGCGGAAGCATGCTCTCGCCTCCCCAGGCTCCAAAAATGGGAGCTTGTAAGGCCAGAGCAATGCCCCCAACGATCGCTTCAGTGAACCATCTACTTTCCCATCTTGCGATAAAGAAGATTGCTAGGGCTCTGTTCCATACAGTGAGTCCGCACACCCTGGAAGTGCAAGGTGTGCACCCAGCCACGTGGTACCCAGGCGTGCCCCTGCTTAACCTCAAAATGTCAATCAAGAACAGGAGAATTCAGGACAGCTGAATACTTTCTTTATTTTCCTTCCTTCTTTATTTATTTATTTATATTATTTATTTATTTATTTATTTATTTTGTTTTTTTACAAAGACACCTCTAAACCAAAAATGCCTTCAGCATATGTTAAGAGACGCTCTTTCCGTGCCAACAATATGAAGTAGAAAGAACTCCCAAACACAGGCATACTAATCCACGGCCGTCCTGCTAGAGTAACGCCCCATTCCGTCTGACTGCACAAAGATGGACTTTATATTTTAAGTTCAACTAGCACCTGGTGATATGAAATACAGCTCTCATTCTGCAGTGGCAATTGAGTCAGCAATAAAGAAGCCGAGAAACTGCAGACAAGTTCCCATTATACCACCTGGTAAAGACTCCACTTTTAGACCACTGAAGCAAAAAAAAGCATGCGAGCGTGCCTTGTGTCCTGCCAGCAGCTGATCAAATTGAAGGGATTCAGTGTATGCAGGGCATTGTCCAGAGAACGCAAGGCCCCTCCTCCAGGCTGACTCCACATTCACAGTCTAAACCGGCAGTTACCTTGGCTGATGCCGATCAGCGCAGAAGCCATCCTGTAAGCCCAGCATATGAAGTATGCCTACTAGAGTCTGAGCCGCTGCCATTGCTGCTAGAGAACTAGCCTAGCTGTTCTGGCCCCCCATTAAGGCATTCACTGAACACTAGCAGAGACTCTCCGTACTGGAGAACCTCTGATAAATGGAATGGGAGCATAGATAGCTCCAAAGGCCAGAGTTCTATTTCGCAATCCCTCTCCGCTGAGCTACCTTTTCCATATGTAAAATTAAACCCCATATAGCCAAAATTAAGACATTACAAATCTACCGTAAAATCCTATAATTTGGCAAAGTCAAACTAAACAGGAACATTTTCCATTAAGAAACCACACAACTATAAAATTCTTCCCATGACATAATGCTTATGGCAGAGCATTCCACATCTGTGGACTGGCCATGGCGCTCACCCAAGCACCTGTTACAACTGTCCAAGAGAGTTATCACCATAATTCCTTTTGACCTGAAGAGGTTTACAGCGGAACATAGCGCTATATCACAGCAGCTAAGCCAAAATATTATCCTACCATATAAATCGACTTTAACGCTGTATAGGACCTTCTATGGATAGCGGAAGGAGATTCTGGTAAATCAACATAGCTATGCCTTTTTTTTTTTTTTTCAAGATAGGACTCCAAAAACCAAGTTTCCGCCAACTCCAATGAAATCAAAGCAGATCCGCTAAAATTACCCAAACTGCTACTATAGCTTTGCAAGAAGCTACCAGCCCCCGCTGCACCCAGTGGTCCTTCCCCCCTTATCCTGGGAGATTCTGCATTGCAGGAGGCGTTGCCCACCCCCTGCCAGCCTACTGCATCTGCCAGGGAGCTGAAGAGCAAAATAGAAAGTACCCCTGGAAGCAAACAATGTCCCATCCTTGGGATCCAGGTGCAAAAGGTAAAAATCAAAAGTAAAATCAACAGTGTTAGCTAAAAATGAACAAGGCTATCTCTCACTAAAGCGAGTTTCTTTTTCTTTTTGAAATCCCACCGAAGTCCATGGGACCCAAGCTTTCGAACACAGCCCCTGACGCTGTGCATTAACCGCAACCAGAGAAATGAAATGAAACCCTGCTCTAGAGAATTTCTTGGGAAGGGCCTGCTAAGTGTTGCTATGAAACCCACAAGCACCTCACCAGGCCTCCCTGCAGTCAGAGAAATAGCAGTGGGATACACCGACCTCCTTGCAAATGGAGGTCTGAGAGGTTGTTGCCTGTGTGAACCTGATGAGTAATATGATATTGCATGGTACCACTCACCCCCCAGGGATGGGGGCACTGAATACTTTATGTGATTCATGAGCAGCGCTGTCATTCGGTGGCCTTTAGGGCAGCAGAGCCCGACCAATGATACAGAAATTAAGAGCTTTAAATCTTGGTCATATAAACTGGATTCTCAGACCTTACATCACATCACCAAGGCTCTGTGGTGATTTCTTTCCTGATCTGCAGATAATGGCTGCCTGCACAGTCATAGAAAGGCACTATTGAGTGTACCAGCTGCCCTCTGGTGGCCATAGACCGTAGCACAGGCACTTCCCGGTTGGTAGTTTAACTGCCAGTCTATTTTTGTACATTCTAAGGTTTGCTAAACCTGTCCCTGTGAATTTTGGGCAACTTTCACTATAGACTACATAAAGGCACACTTCTAGGCTTTCCCTCCTGCAAACTACAAGTTAGGGCTCTGCCCTTGAAACTAAAAGCTGGCAATTTGCCTAATATCCTGGGCCTGAACAGATGCTCCTCAGAGACATGATTAGGAGGGAAAGAACATGTGGTATCAGGGATCAATGCCAAAACTGCTGTCCTGTTTTTAAGTTTATTCTTATTTATTCTATAAAGAGGATTGACAACAGTCCCCCTTAATGCTGAGGAACCCCCTGGCCTCAAAAAAAAAAACTACAAACAAAAGAAAGAAACAAACACTAGGCCCAAAAATTTAGCTATTCTGCCTGTTTTCCTCACGCAGGCAACTTTCGCGATGCGGTCCAAATACCTAGAGAGGAAATGGCCGCCCCTTCGCCAATGAATTTTGGCACCAAGAATAGCCGCCGCTGCAAAAATGAGGCCTCAGCAGACCAACAGAGCCCGAAGGCCTTACCTGCAGGGCCAAAAGCCACACAGCCTGGTCCTACCTCCTTGAATTCCTCCGATCCTCAAGCTGCGCTGATGTGCCTGGCAGCCGCAGCGAGGATCGCTCAGCCGGTTCCACAGAGTAAAATGAAAATCCCGCATCAACGGAGAGAGTCCGTCTCACACAGCTTCAGTGTGGCTGTACGGGTCCCGGAGCTTTCTCCCGTACAGTCCAGGGAGAGAGATCCGCACCGGCAAATGCCTGCAGCAAGTGAAAATCACTGACAAGGAGGAAAGGCGAGAACTGCTATTAATTTAAAGAACCAGGCTCAAGAGGAGATCACGTGAGCACATGAGCGGGTGAGGAGTGCTCCTCGTCGTGCTCCCGGGCCGCCATCAGAAACTTGCAATTTAACCCGGCAATTAACGTTGATTGAAGGGCAGTGCTTACTGCACTTTGTGTATTTACTGCACGACATTGGTGCTGAGCCCTCCGGACCGCTTAATTCGCCCAGGGAAGGAAATGAGAGTGATGTCCAAGAAAGAAAAACCTCCGAGCACGAGGGAAGCTAAGATGGCCGCGGCGGCCCGCTCTGGTAGTATGCCAAGCTCCCCGGGTACTGACAGCAGAGAAGCTAGCCCGGAGGAAGTCGCGCAAGAAGTGGTGAAGTTACTTGAACCAAAATTTGATAATGTGCTCAAGAAACTTGAGGAGATGGGAGAAACCTTTGCAGACCCTACCAGGCGAGTTGATGAAGTGGAACAACGTGTGACTGCAATAGAGGAGGAAGAATTAGCACTGGAGAGGAGTTCTGCTATACAGCAAAAGCAGATTGAGACCTTGCTTCAAAAAGTAGACGATCTTGAAAATCGATCGCGCAGGAACAATTTGAGATTGGTCGGGGTGCCAGAAACTTGGGCGGATAATCAGCTGGTCCAACTCTTTGAGGAGTGGCTGCCGAAAGAGCTTGGTATCCCGAACTTATTAGGGCAGATAAAAGTGGAACGGGCCCATCGGCTGGGACAAAGGCTGGAGGGCCGCAGCCGACCGCGGCCTGTGTTGGCAAGACTGCTGAACTTTCAACACAAAGCGGCCCTGCTACAGGCCTACCGCAAACGACGGGACCTGAAGCTGGATAATGGAGCGGTGCTTTTGTTTCAAGATTATTCCGCCACTCTTGCCGCTCAGCGTAAGGAATTCTCCCCCATCTGCTCTGCGCTGGTGCAAAAGGGAATACGATTCGCTCTCATTTACCCAGCGATACTAAAGATCTTCCACATAGGCACCGCTCATACCTTTGATAAGCCGGAGGAAGCTCGCAAATTTCTGGCTAAAATGCCTCCACATTTGTCACCTGTTGCGGCTAAATGAAGAAGTTTTGGGAGGTGTAGGACACTACAGGGCCTCCGTGGAACCATGACTGGTGGTGCAAGCATTCCGGGACTGGCAACGTGTGCAGCATGTGTGGCTGCTGACTGGAGGCCTTGGCCGGTTTGAAATTGGGAGCAGTGGGCCCTGTCCTTAGGTACTTTGCCATAACTTGGTGGTCATTCCTGTATGCTGGTGGCCCGGAGGTGCCCTGACGGTGATCTGTCTCCCTTTGGGAGGGTCTTGCTCCACAAGACCACAAGAATTGAGGGATGTTCAGATTTGGGGGGGGTGAGGGGAGGGAGAGGGGATGTTAGTATATACCGTATTATTATTGTTATGCTTATTTGTATATATGTTGGGGTGAGTGGAGAAATGTGTGTGGTCTCTTTTGGGGGGGGGGGAGTGTGTGAGACTGAATAAATGTGTATGCGGGTGGCGTGGGGGTGTGTGGTTTTTGTTCTCAATGGGGATTGAATGTTCAGGGGGGGATGGCTGCAAGGGGGGAGTGGAGGGGGGGTGTTGAGTGGGTGTAGTATAGGGGGGAGGGAGGGGTGGGGAGGGGATGGGTGGGGGGGGAGGGGAGGGGAAGGGACCTTTGGGGGGGATAGCACGGCCTTTTGGTGTTTAAGATGGGTGGCTGTAAGTACAAGTATGCCTGTCCGGCGGTATGCCACCGGGGTGGTACCATGTTTTGGTTCTGGGGGTGAGGCTGGGCACCCTTGGAACTACGTCCAATCGTACCAACTGCTGATTCTCCTATTAGTGGAGCACTATGCCTGAGGTTAAGATTGTTTCCTGGAACGTGGGAGGGATAGGCTCCCCTGTTAAGCGCACAAAAATTTTGCAAACGCTTAAGAGGAAGGGTGTACATATAGCCATGTTACAAGAGACTCATTTAAGTGCCTTGGAACATCGTAAGCTCGCCAGAGATTGGGTGGCGACTGCCCATGGGGCGGCCTCGGGCTCCAAAAAAGCGGGCGTAGTGATTTTAGTCAAAAAGGTGTGCCTTTGGAAGTGGGCGATATAGAGGCTGACCCACATGGCCGCTACATATCCTTGCACGCTAAGTTATACAATGAGCCCGTGTGGTTGGTGAATGTATATGCCCCGAATGTGTATGATCACGAGTTCTACAGGCGGATACTGCGGCTGGTGGCCAATCATGGCAAGAACAAATTACTTATTGCAGGAGACTTTAATTGTCCCCATGACCCATGCCTGGACAAGTCCCAACGGAGTCAGACGGGTTCGTGGACCAAAAAGGGGGTAGGGTATTTGTGCAGAATGGGAGATCTTATAGATGTGTGGAGAGTCTTAAACCCCGGGGTGCACGAGTATACACACCAATCGCGTGCGCATCACACGTGGTCTCGTATAGACTATATCTTGACAAGCGAAGGTGGGCTAACACAGGTAATACAGGCGGGAATAGATCCTATTATGGTTTCTGACCATGGACTAGTCTGGATTCTGTGGGATTCTCAGGGGCCTTCGCGGAGGGGGTGGCGGTTCCCCGCCTATCTTTGGGAGGATGAGGCATTTAGGATTTACCTGGAAAAACAGTGGGATGAGTATGTCCACTTTAATGACCTCCCTCAGTGTCCATCCATCTTGTTCTGGGAAGCCAGTAAGGCGGTAATGCGAGGTGCTATTATATCCTATGTTTCGGCGCGGCGTAGACATCTAGATCGTAGTCTGCTGGTGTTGGAACGTGCTTTGAGTGTCCTCCAACGCAGGTTGGGTGGGTGCAGAGATGAAGTGTTGCAGCGGGAGTATATGCATACGCAGGCGGCATTGAATGACCTGCTGGGGAGTAGGGCGCGCATGTCGATGCAGTATTACAGGCATCGCCTTTATCGGTATGGCAATCGCTCGGGCACGCTGCTAGCTAAGCTTATTCGAGATCCGCGGGGGGGCCCGTTTTATTCCCGTGCTGCGAGGGGAGGCGGGTACTCTGCACCATCAGCCGGATCGTATAGCTGAGATTTTTCGAGCTTTCTTCGTTCAGGTGTACAGTGAGGAGGAGAGGGACTATGCGAAAGGGGTGGACTTCCTGGCAGCACAGTCCTTGCCACAGGTAGATGCCGCCGAGTTGAGGGCTCTCAACTCACCGCTAACGGTGAGGGAGATATTACAGGGGATTAAAAGAGGCAAATCTCATCGAGCTCCTGGCCCTGATGGGTTCAGCATTGAATATTATAAAATGTTGGCTTCCCGATTGGCACTGTCGATGGTGGTGATGTATGATGATACCCGTCTTGCTGGGATTTTCCCCAGGGACATGCTTTGTGCGGATATCACGGTTATTCCGAAGCCCGGCAAGGATACTTTGGACCCAGCCTCATATAGGCCTATCTCCCTTATTAACTGCGATATGAAAATTCTGGCGTCTATCTTGGCGGCCCGGCTTAACCCGATCTTGCCGAGGCTTATTAATCCGAGACAGGTGGGTTTTGTGCAGGGTAGGGAGGCCTCCCGGAATCTGTCTAAACTGTTATTGGGTATGGACCATTGTCTGAGGAAAGATGAAGCCTTGCTCCTGGTGAGCCTGGACGCTGAGAAGGCGTTTGACAGGGTTGCCTGGGAATATCTTTGGCATGTGTTGGCTGGATTTGGGTTTTATGGGAACTTTGTTCATTGGATTAGAGCGCTCTACACTCAGCCCTCGGCCAGAGTGGGTGTTAATGGGATCTTTTTGGAGTCTTTCGTGTTGGAGAGGGGCACGCGCCAGGGGTGCCCGTTGTCTCCCCTGCTTTTCGTCCTTGCGTTGGAGCCGCTACTCCAGGCCATTCAACAGGACGGGGGGATCTCGGGCATAAAAATGGGGGGCGAGGAAATGAAAATAAGCGCTTTTGCTGACGATATGTTGATTTGCTTGACGGATGTGTCTGCCTCTCTGCATCGTTTGCTCCACTTGATACGGGAGTTCGGCAGTTTTTCGGGTTTAAAAATTAATGCACTGAAATCTGTCGTGCTGGATGTGGGCGGCAAGGTGCAACCGGCTTGGGAGGGAGAGTTCCCGTTAGTTTGGGCAAATGGAGTGATTAAGTATCTGGGGATCCACTTGCCTGATAGGCCTGACCGTTTATATCAGGTGAACGTTCCTGGTTTTTTGGCCCGAAGCCTGCAAACCCTCCAGGGTTGGCGACGTCTGCCCTTGTCCCTTAGAGGGAGAATTGCCCTTTATACTATGGTAGAATTCCCCCGATGGCTGTATGTTTTACGTCTGCTACCACTTTGGATTTCGCCTGCGGACTGGAAGCGTCTTGAAGCGGGCTTGTGGGGGTTTTTGTGGAGGGGTAAACGTTCTCGAATTCAATTACAGGCCCTCATGAGTCGGAGGGAGGAAGGAGGTTTGGAGCTGCCCTCCTTACGCAATTATAATCTCCGCTACTTAACTAATCATATAGGAGCCTTATTAGGGAGTATTGGGGGTTGTGCCCCGGTGCGGCACCTTGATGAAATCGTGGAACCCTACCATCGCCTCTATGTCCTTCAGATGGGCAAGCTCCCGATGGCTCTCCGGGAGGGGGTGGGGGGGAGATACTTGGGTGCCCTGCGATCCGCCTGGCGAGTCCTGTGTCAGCGTTTTGGGTGGACTCGGACAGGTTCGGCTTTGCTTCCACTCGTGGGTAATCCGGGGTTTGTTCCTGGCTTTTCTAGAGTGAATGTGTTCCGAGACTGGAAGCAGCGGCAGGTGCTCTGTCTGGGCGATTTATATATGGAGGATGGTCGTACCATAGATAGTTTTCAGAACCTGCAGCGGCGGTATGATATTCCCTGGCGTGACTTCTATGGCTACTTGCAAGTACGGCACTACTTGTGGAGCTTGCCTCGGCCCATGACATTCCGCGCTGGAGCGGAGAGAGATACTCCCCGGGTTATTCTGGAGAAGTTGGCGGCGAATCGGCGGGGAGAGGAGGCCTGCCGGATGTTGCTTCGACCAAGTAGGGGAGATATCTATCTGGTAGCGCTGATTGAGCGGTGGAAGAAAGACGGGGTGGAGGCTTTGACACCCGACTTATTACAGATGGCGTTTGTGGGGGTTGAGAAAGGACCAGAATGGGTTTACTTAAAGGAACTTCAATATAAATTTTTATGGAGAGCGTATACTAGTGATACCTGGGCCTGTCGTGTGGGACTTAGGGCTTCTGCCGAGTGTGGCTGGTGTGGTAGTGAAATGGGCTCTCTTGTGCACAAGTTTTGGGGGTGCCGGTTGGTCCAGGATCTGTGGACGCAGGTTTGCCACAAGATTGCGGGGTGGTTGGGTATTCGCTTTGTTGCTCATCGGGAAATCTGTCTTTTCCATAGCTGGGGGTTGGGCCCTGGTGGGATCCTTGCCGTGCAGAGGGCTCTGTTCGAGCGTGGCTTTCTAATTGTTAAAAAATCCCTGTTGCATCGATGGGCTGAGGTCTCTCCCCCTGCTGTTGGGCTTTGGGAGTCTGCGATGTTTGATTTGCTCCGGATGGAAAAAATGACGGCGCGGCAGAAGGGGGGCAAGAGTTGGGATGCGTTCATGGCACTGTGGTCACCTATGATCTTCCATTTGTCCCATAAAGAGCGGGCTCTGGTCTTGAATGTCTGACTCTGTTGATCATACCCTGTTTCACTCTGTGACCCCTGACCCTGTGTTGTCTGGAACTCGTGCCACTCTGGGTGACCTGAGGTCCTGGTGGTGGATGGTTGGGAGTGGATCTGTGTGTGCTTGTACCTAACTAACTAATCGCTGCAATGCCTGTGCTATGGGGTTGGGTGGGGGGAGGGGGGATGGGAGGGGAGGTTTTCCTTGATGTGTTAGTGCGTGTTGAGGATTCGTACGTTAACACTGCGTGTACTACTTTGCTTTACCGTTTTGTATTGGCATATCTTATAATACCAATAAAAATGATTTGAAATAACCAGGCTCAAATTTAAAATTACTGTAAATAAGGAAATTTGCTCTTAACTAAAGGGAACTAATCCCCGATTGTCAATTAACCAAAGGTAACTGAATTAAAAGTAAAATTAAAAGTAAATGAAAGGTAAAAATCAAAAGTAAAATCAGAATTTGTCACACTAAATGCTCCTATCTGTTCCCCCCCCAAGTGAGCCCAGAAGCTAGGCTCACTATGTCCTCCAGCTACAAGGAGACTGGACACACTGGAAGCTGATGGGAGATACCAGCAGGATATATCCAGTGATGTCACGACTTTGACATGCCCAGTCTCCTAGCTGCAGGAAGAGGTGCACAACCCAGAAGTAGAGGACTAAACTGGAGGAACGATAAGGAACAGCCTTTACTACATCCTCCGGTAACAAATTCCAGAGTTTGATTACACGTTGAGTGAAGAAATATTTTCTTTTATTAGTTTTAAATAGTATACCCTGTAGCTTCATTGCATGTCCTAGTCTTTCTATATTCTGATAATGTAAACAATCGATCTACGTTTACCCGTTCCATTCGTTCATTAATTTATAGACTTCTATCATATCTCCCCTCAGCCGTCTCTTTTCCAGGTTAAAGAGCCCTAACCTTTTTAGCCTCTCTTCATAGGGGTATACTTCCATCCCCTTTACCATTTTGGTGGCTCTTCTCTGAACCTTTTCTAATAATGCTATATCCTTTTTAAGATACGGCGACCAGAATTGCACACAATATTCAAGGTGCGGTCTCACCATGGAACGATGCAATAATGCAATGTGTGCCTTCGAGTCAGTCCTGACTCCTGGCGACCCAGAAGCTCCTGGGTTTTCTTGGCAGTGTCACCGGAAGTAGATTGCCAGGCCTTTCTTCCGAGGCAATGGAGGGTTAAGTGACTTGCCCAAGGCCACAAGGAGTGCTAGTGGGACTCGAACCCTGGTTGCTTGGTTACCAAGCCAGTGTTCTAACCACAATATCTTTTGTTTTATTTTCCATTCCTTTCCTTATGATACCTAGCATTCTAGTTGCTCTCTTGGCTGCTGCTGCACACTGGGTCGAGGGTTTTAACATGCTATCCACAATGATGCCTAAATCTTTTTCCTGGGTGGTGGTTCCTAATGTGGAACCTTGCATCGTGCAACCATAGTTTGGGTTATTTTTCCTTAGGTGCATAACTTTGCACTTGTCCACATTAAATTTCATCTGCCATTTTGATGCCCAGTCTTCCAATTTATCAAGATCCTCTTGCAATTTTCCACAATCCTCTTGAGTTTTAACAACTTTAAATAGTTGTGTCATCTGCAAATTTGATAACCTCACTCGTTATTCCACTTTCCAGGTCATTTATGAATATGTCAAAAAGCAGCGGACCCAGCACAGATCCCTGGGGTACACCACTATTCACTTTTCTCCAGTGGGAAAATTGGCCATTTAGCCCAACCCTCTGCTTTCTATCTTTTAACCAGTTCTTGATCCACAGTAGTACACTGCCTCCTATCCCATGACTCTTTAGTTTTGCCAAAAGTCTCTGATGGACCTTGTCAAAGGCTTTCTGAAAGTCCAGATACACTATATCAACCGACTCACCTTTGTCCACCTGTTTGTTCACACTTTCAAAAAAACATAGATTAGTAAGACAAAATTACTCAGCATGTAGATAGTCATGGCCTAATGGGAGACAGCCAACATGGTTTTAGACAAGGAAGATCTTATTCTTTATGATGGTTTCTACCATTTTCCCGGTACTGACGTGAGGCTCACCGGTCTGTAGTTTCCCGGATCACCTCTGAAACCCTTTTTAAAAATTGGCGTTACATTGGCGATCCTCCAATCTTCAGGTATTACAGATGATTTTAATGATGGTTCACAGATTACTAATAGCAGGTCTGCAATCTCATATTTCAGTTCTTTCAACACCCTTGGATGTATACCATCCGGCCCAGGTGATTTGCTACTCTTCAGTTTATCTAATAGTTGTAATACATCTTCCCGATGTATCGATATTTCCTTCAATTCTTCCGCACCTTTAAATACCACTTCAGTCATGGGTAACATCCCTACATCTTCCTCAGTAAAGACCATGGCCTGCACATACAAGCCTAAATGCGATTCTGATCCCGTGGGGGCTAGAGGTCCCCTGCAGGATCAGAATCGCATCTACCTCTGTGCGTCAGTTCCAACCTGATGCACAGAGGCTGGGGTGCACAGTACAGAATGTGCCTCTATACCATCAACAAGCCATTGCAGCTGATTCCATTGATGATGCAAATCCAAACAAACAATGTTGTACAATCGGCACTGTTGCTACATTGTTGTTGAGCCGGGATTTGTGTTCAATGAGACGGACAGTCCAGTCTACATATACCTTGGGGCAGGGGCTTATAATTAAATAAATGGCCCATATAGATTGACAGTTGTATTTAGCCTAAGTAGGTAAGACACACCCAACTGAGGATCAGTCCACTCTAGAACACATCATGCAATGACCACATGCAGTATGCTGCCCTTGTGTTTGCCCCACTGGATTGTGGTATAAAAAGTCTGAATGTACCAACATGTCCCTGGCTCGAGTGAATGCTATGCATGGCCCCTTTTGGAATATCTTGTGCAACTTTAAAACTTGCCAGTGATTATATATGCCCTTAACCAAATGCTGTAATTGATCTGTATACCCAAGTATGCAGATTTATCCATTCCATTGGGATTGTGCTTCTGAAGTAATAAGGAGTGATTTGCATATTTAGCCCTCAAAAAAGCAGCTCTGAGGCTTCTTCACCCGACATCTATTGTAGGTTTGAGACTGTCAGGGGTTTAAGTAGTGTAGGTAGTGCTGCCTCCTTCGGTTTGAATAGATATTTATAGGTAAGGGGGCCAGGATTTGTTATTGTTGGCGGTCATGAAGAAACGGTAGCACAGAAATAACAGTAAGATGGCTGCTGCCACCGCATGGTGGGACCCCCCATGGGGAAGGGACCACCACATGAGAGGGGCCTGCATGGGGGGGAGCACCAAGCTGCCACTGTGACATTGAGGGGCGCTCAGCAAAATTTTGCTTGGGGGTCCCTCACTGGAACTTACGCCACTGCATAAACTATTATAGAAAAATAGAGAATGACGGTTCGGTAAGTGAACATTTCTCAAAGGAAGATCACGCCCTTAATGACCTTCCAATAAAGGCCCTGAAAGGAAACGTCCTAAGTATGAAAGAATAGAAACATTTGAAATTAGAATGATGAAATACTTTGAAACTGACACAAGAGGCTTTCACCCCTTGTTAGATATATGGTCATAGAACTGTACAGTGTCACGGTCTCAAAACCTCCTTTCACTGAACCGTTATGATGTATGCAGACAGCCAAAGACCCAGATGAGTTTGTACTATTTAAACCAAGTGTAACTACACTGCTTCTTAACTGATCTGATAAAGGAAGGAGAGCTCTCCAAAGCTTGACAAAAATATACTAAGTTTAATTTAAAAGGTTGTGTTGTTTTTACGTGCCGTTGAGTCGGTGTCGACTCATGGCAACACTCTGGATAGTTGTCTTAATTAAAAAGGTATCTACAATTTGTTTGTTAATCCTTGTTTGCACATATCCATGCTGCAGTGTTTGAACTGCCTGTTTTACATGGGCAGGGTGGCTTCTGTTTTGGTACTAGGTGTTAATGTTAGTTTGGTAGGGCAGCTTTGATATAAATGTGTTCAGAGCATTTTTTCCAGAATTTTGTGTTACTTCATAGAGTGCCTGGTAGTGGAGGGAGTTTTTGTCACTATTACTGAGATTCTCTATTTTGTGAGTGGATTGTATTTGGATGTTCTGCATCCATTATAGAGGATGTTTCTGTGTACGTGGAGTGTCTATTTGCAGTACTGGAGATGCAGGTTTTCTATTGGGGTTTTGTCCCATTCCGTGTAGTTTTGAGTATGGGGCATCTTTACTAAGCAGGGCTAACATGGGGCCTAGTTACAAGTAACATGTGCTAACCGTTATCCCAGTTTAGTAAACATGCCTCTTAGGGGCATGTTTACTAATGTGTCTTAGCTGTTAATGCGACAAATAGCGCGGGAGCAGCGTGTCAAGTGAACAGCCAATGTGAGATAAATGCAGATAATGCATCAAATTTCTGTGCTATCTGCAGATAGCACATTATCTGCATGTGTGGGTGGGATATGGGTGGAGTGTGGACTTGTTGGCAATGGGTGTTACTAGCACATGATAACTGTCAAAGCTGCAGATATCACGGGTACAACTAACACTACCTCAGTGGGTAGTCTTAGCTGCATCAGTGCTGTGATCTCTGCAGTTTCACCTTGTTATCTGCCGGGAAAATGCTGTGCACGTCTCTAACAAATAATGCGCAGCTTTTGCAGCTAACGCAGCGCTTTTTTCACTAACTTCCCACATTAGCTGTAAAAGCCTAATGCACATTAGTAAACATGCCCCTTAGTGTCAGACCCCGGACCTCATTGCCATATGGGAGGATGACTTGAATAATGCTATCAATTAAGTTTAATTGTAGTTGTATTTTGGGTTGTGTTTGTCCAGAGGATTCTTTGTTACATATAGTCTCCATCATATGTAGAAATTACAAGGACTGTGATTAGAGGGTAGCCTGGGTAGGTCAAAAATACATTACCCATTTTATATAGGGAATGCATGTGTATGACTAATATTGTCCATTTATAGCATGTCAGCCCCACAGACTACATAAACAATGTCTGGTTAAAACTGGGTCTGTCAGTCATGGGCCCACTCCTTTTCTCTTAATATACTTTTCTTACATGATGGCAGAAAAAGACCACATGGCCTATCTAGTCTGCCCTTCCATATTAACTACAATATTCCCCTTTTTACCTTCAGAGATCCTCTGTTTTTCCCATGTTTTTTTAAATTCGGATACTTTCCTCGTTTCTACCACCTACACTGGAGACTATTCCACGCATCTACCACTCTTTCTGTAAAGAAATATCTCCGCATATTACTCTTGAGTCTATTCCCTTTCACCCTCATCCTATGTTCCCTCGTAGTAGAGCTTGCTTTCAGTTGAACGAGGCTCTCCTCGTGTGCATTTATGGCACGGAGGTATTTAAAACATCTGAATCATATCTCCTCTATCCTGCCTTTCCTCTAAAGTATATGTATTAAGATCCTTAAGTCTGTCCTCATATGCTTTATAACAAAGACCACTAACCATTTTAGTAACCACCCTCTGTACCAACTCCAACCTGTTTATATCCTTTTGAAGGTGTGGTCTCCAGACTTGCATACAATACTTCAAATGAGGTCACACCAGAGACTTATACGGAGGCACTATCATTTCCTTTTTTCTGCTGGCCATTCCTCTCCCTATTCACCCAAGCTTCCTTCTGGCTTTCACCATCGCTTTTTCTACCTGTTTAGCTACTTTAAGATCGTTAGACACAATTACGCCCAGGTCCTACTCTTCTTTTGTGAACAGAAACACTTTGCCCCTACACTGTACCGCTCCCTTGGATTTTTGCAGCCCAAATGGATGACCCTGCATTTTTTAGCATTAAATCTCAACTGCCAAATTCTAGACCATTCTTCAAGCTTAGCTAGATCCCTCATGTTATCTCCTCCTTCCTGGGTGTCTACTCTATTGCAGATTTTGGAATCATTCGCAAAGAGGCAAACCTTACCCGACAGCCCTTTCGTCATATCACTAACAAAGATATTAAAAAGAATCGGACCAAGGACAGATCCCTGCGGCACACCACTGGTAACCTCTTCCTCAGAATGAGCTCCATTTACCTGTACCCTTTGCCGCCTCCCAGTCAACCAATTTCTAACCCAATTATTAATCTTAGGGTCTATCCCTAGGGTGCTCAGTTTGTTTATAAGTCACCTGTGTGGAATGGTGTCAAAGGCTTTATTGAAATCTAAGTACACCACATCTAGGGCTCTCCCTCAGTCCAACTTCCTGGTCCACTCATATCCTCCCATGGTTTTCAGTACCATCTTTACGCTGATGACTCTCAAATCTACCTCTCTACACCTGATATCTCTCTGGAAATCCATGCTCGTATCTCTGCCTGCCTATCTGAGATCGCTGTCTGGATGTCTCACTACCGTTTGAAATTGAACATGGCCGTAACTGAGCTTCTTATTTTTCACCCTAAACCTACCTTCTTCCTTTCTCCTGTCTCAGTCTCTGTGGATAAGACTCTACTACTCCCTGTAGTAGTAGTAGTAGTAGCAGGATTCTGCTACTAACTGGATAGCTAGACCAGTTGTAGTTCAGATAGGTCAATTGACTGTCCTAACTGCTGCCTGGATAGCAAAGACGCTGTCTGGCAAAACTGGATATTCAGCACCTATGTCTCTATAACACCCACAAACTGAAACAGAAGCTAGGGACATCTTGGACAATTTTCAGAAGACTGTGTTCGTGAGAAACTAGCTCAACTTAAAGTAGACAAAGCGATGGGACTGGATGGGATACACCCTAGAATACTGGGGGACGTTCTAGCAGCTCCACTGACTGACCTTTTCAATACCTCGTTGGAGTCGGGAGTGGTGCGAAAGGACTGGAGAGAGGCTCATGTGGTGCCTTTACACAAAAGCGGAAGTAAGGATGTGGTTGAAAACTACAGGCCGGTTGGTTTAACCCTTTCCAGGCTGAGCCCAAAACTCTCGGGATCCAAAATTCTGACTAATATTCCTATCAAATAGTATATAATACATGACCATAGCAGAAGGAAAATCACTATTAGAACATATTGAATAACATGGGTACAATTTTCCTGAAATATGCAAAAATTAACCCGGCTGCAGAATGTGGATTAAAAATTTAAATTAGGCCTTCAAAGGGTTAACTTCAGTGGTGAGTAAATTATTGGAAACACTGCTGAAAGAGAAAATAGTGAGGTTTCTGGAGTCCAGCAGATTACAGGATCCGAGGCAGAAGGGATGCACCAGAGACCGGTCTTGTCAGACAAATCTGATTGATTTCTTTGACTGGGTGACCAGGGAGTTGGACCGAGGGAGAGCCCTAGATGTGCTGTATTTGGATTTCAGTAAAGCCTTTGACACTGTTCCTCACAGGCGACTTATAAACAAACAAATTAAGCACCTTAGGGATGGCCCCTAAAGTTACTGCTTGGGTTAGAAATTGGTTGGGTGTGAGGCGACAAAGAGTAAAGGTAAATGGAGCTCACTCTGAGGAGAAGGATTTTACCAGTGGTGTGCCCCAGGGATCCGTCTTTGGTCTGATTCTTTAACATCTTTGTTAGTGATATAGCGGAAGGGTTGTCGGGTAAGGTTTGCCTCTTTGCTGGTGATACTAAAATCTGCAATAGAGTAGACACCCAGGAAGGTGTAGATAACATGAGGAGAGATCTATCTAAGCTTGAAGAATGGTCTAGAATTTGGCAGCTGGGATTTAATGTTAAAAAATGTAAGGTCATGCATTTGGGCTGCAGCAATCCAAGGGAGCAATATAGTATAGGGGGTGAAGTACTTTTGTCCACTAAAGAAGAGCGGGACCTAGGCGTGGTTGTGTCTGATGATCTTAAAGTAGCTAAACAGGTAGAAAAGGCGACGGCAAAAGCTAGAAGGATGCTTGGGTGCATACGGAGAGGAATGGCTAGCAGAAAAAAGGATCCGATAGTGCCTCTGTATAAGTCTTGGTGTGACCTCATTTGGAGTAGTGTGCAATTCTGGAGACCGTACCTTCAAAAGGATGTGAACAGGATGGAGTCGGTGCAGAGGGCGGCTACTAAAATGGTTAGTGGTCATTATAAAGCATATGAGGTCAGACTTAAGGATCTTAATATGTACACCTTAGAGGAAAGGCGGGATAAAGGTGATATGATTGAGATGTTTAAATACCTCCATGGCATAAATGTTCAGGGAGAGAGCCTCTTTCAATTGAAAGCAAGTTCTGCTACGAGGGTACATGGGATGAGGGTGAAGAGGGATAGATTCAGGAGTGATATGCGGAAATATTTCTTTACGGAAAGAGTAGTGGATCTGTGGAATAGTCTCCCAGTGGAGGTGGTAGAGATGAGGACAGTAACTGAATTCAAAAAAGCAGGGGACAAACAGAGGATCTCTAAAGGTAAAAAGGGGACTGTTGTAGTTGTTGATATGGAAGGACAGACTAGATAGGCTATGTGGTCTTTCTCTGTCATCATATTTCTATGAACGCTGGATAAGTTCCATTGCTGAAAATCATTTTGTTTGTTTTTAAAGCGGTGGTGGCTAGATGCTTAAAAAGCACTTAGCCAATGAATGACCCTTTTCTTTGTGATAATGTTAAGCAGGAGAGAAGAAAACTATTCATAGCCATGAGATAAGATACCGTAACTGTTGGTGTGACCTTTAATTTTCAGATATCCATGTAAATCTATAGTTAGATACCAAAATATTAGATATGAGGCCCGATATTCTTCTGGGCAGTATATGTGCCGCTATGGAACATATGCAGACCTGGCATTGAATAACTGGGGATTGCTGCACATGCCAGAAGTCGCATTAGATAACTGGGCGGCAGCGATATTGCATGCTGCCCAGTTATCTGCTGTGCCGAAAGATAGGCAAAGGTTTCCCTTGCCTATCCTTTCTACGCATATCGCTAAGTGGGCAGCATGCAATATCACTGCTGCCCAGTTATCGCATGTTGCCGCCTCCGCTCTGCCCCGGAACACCGACAAGCCCCAATGCTAACTGGATAGCATGGGGGCATGTAAAGGAGTTAGAGGGGGATGTTCAATGGCACTAACCATATAAGTGACGTTGAATATCCCAATTTAAGGCATTTACATGGTTTACTGGACTGCAAACTGTGTACATGACTTTCAAATACCAGGCCTATGGTTTTTGTCCCTGAACAACTTTGGGCTTTTTTGGATCTTAAGGTATCTGTCCCAGTTCTTTGTTCCAGTAGGTTCGCTGTGTGAGAATGCCGTTAAATACTTGGACTTTTGGTTCAGCACTTAACGCACCTTTAAATAACCCTTTCCTCCATTTTTTGAGGTTTAATGAATGTAGATGGTGAAAAGGTTACCTGGAATTTTGTTTTAATATTTCTTTTTTTCTGATAATTATTTACCTTTTGATTTGATTTGTTTGGAATGGAAGTATTTGTTTTTGTCCTTAACCATTCTCATTGTGTTTCTGTAAGAAGTGAATAGGATATTTACTGTATATGATTTTGCTAAAATGATTTTTTAAAAAAGTGCCTAGCTGCTACTGCTGAATATCAGCCCCATAAGTTTGTAATGTACCAACTTACACGTGTATGTACCCTTATTTATACATGTAAATTGTTGAGTTGTCTCCACTCATTTTTCTCATGTTAGATTTGTAACCCTAGCACTGGTCCCAGCTCCAAGGCCAGTGCTAGGGTTTCTGGTGCCCCCTTGCAACCTATAGGATTGGCACCCCCCCTCCCTCATTATTATTAATGCTGGCTACACCACACACCTCTTTCCCAAAACTCCTTTGTGAGCTCTTCACATGATGTTGGTATTTCTCCTTCAAGTCCAGTGTTGAAAGAAAATTGCTGTGAATGGGCACATGCATAGCCAGAATAAAGAGAACTACTGAGCAGTAAATACTTAGCATTATATGAACAGACCATAATGGTCCAAGAGCATGCTAAATTTTAGATATGGATCAAAAGAAAAACACTCAGCTGTATGGACAGCTCAAAAATATTTTACTCACTGAAAAAATATGCAGGAGAAAGATTTTGTACAGAATGTAGGAATCAAACACATGATAACCATACAGTCAATGTACATCTAGAAACTATAAACAAAATTGGTATAATGTTGTTGCACAGAATAGTCGCAATATAGGAAGACAGTGATAACCTTAATATATTGCTGATTTAAACCGCATGTTAAGTAGATTTCAATGACAAAACCAATAAAGCGATGCTTTCCCCTTGTGAGATCACAGGATCAGTTTTCATTTCCTGATCAAGCATGTGTTATTCTAGCTTTCTCACTCTAACTTCACTTCCTGGCACTTCCTGGCAGTCATGCAGACAATGTAGTGGCAGTAGGAAGTGAAGCTGGAGCAACAAAAAAGAAAAAATATGGCCACTTTCCGACCGGACTAGGGTACAAGTTCCATGTTTTTTCCATTCCTCTTAGGTTTACAGGATTGCTTTCCCAAAATTATACTTTACTGCAGAGTGAGGTGAGAGAAAGAACTCACACACAGGCATCTGCATTGTCTGCAGAAACTAACATAATGGCTCAGCACAAGTAGTGTGGGTTGCCTTAGTTGCTCTTGCAGCCATTTTGCCATGCTGAAATGTGGTAACTGCAGGGGGATATAACTATCTCCCTAAAGTCAGCCTATGGCCCCACACCGCTAAAGCAATCCACACATGTATTACCAGTACAGAGCTTAGGAAACATTCTGCTAAATGTGCCAAACAAGAGGGGCTCAAAAGCACCAATGCAGCAGCTCCCACTTCCACAAAAACAAAAAGAGTGATGGCAGCCACAACACAGCATTTTCCACCTTCATAAAAACAAGAGTCTCAGTGGCCCCTACACAGCACTTCCCATCCTCAGAAAAAACAAGAGGGGCTTTGTGACCCCAACATAACACTTCCCACTCCCACATAAACACCGAGAGGTTTGGCATCTCCAACATAACTCAAAACTGTGTACTCGACCAGCATGGTGTTAATGTAAATATATATTCCCACAAAAAAAACCCAAAGGAAATGCAAGATGTTCACACACTAAGGAACAAAAAGAAAAATAGAGAACCAGAGAGCAGTTTATAACAAATTATAAAATCATAACTCATTTTCTTTTGTTCTTATAAACTGTGTTATGGTTCTTGCTTTTTCTTTTTGAACATATATTCTGCATCCACAGATCCACCTCCCTTGTCAATTGGTGCAGAGCTGAAATAGGACATTCACCCACAGAACTCAATATCTAAAAAAAAACCAAAAAAAAAACCGTTTCTCGTCATCTCACTAAAAACATAAAAACTTTCTCCAGTACCAGGCGTATTGTGAACTAATACAAAACACTACAAAAGTCACTATCTATAGAGCAAATCTACTATACCATACCAACACCAACTTGCAAAACTCACATAAAGAGCCTACCCCCCAAAAAAAGCAACACTATAAATACTGCAGCAGGCCCTGGAACATCCAAACACCTATTTGAAAAGCTGAACAATTCAGATTACTAAAGTATAGATTCCTAAGTACAAACTCCATGTTAACAGAACACCTGGTCTTGGTCACACACTCAGAACACAGACCCTCACCAAGTCCAGAATAAATGACCACAATCTAAAAATAAAAATATGTAGATAAAAGTTAAAAACTGCAACCCCAAGAAGCCAGATTCTGCCTGCAATGCAACACCAGAGAAATAGAAAGAGATGCATTTCCCTGTACTATATAAAATATAAAGACTGAAAATAAAATTATATTTTTTCTTTGTTGTCTGACCATTTTATTCTCTGATGCTGGTCCCAATCTGGGGTTTCTGTTTTCCTCTGTCTTCTCTTAAATGTCTTTCTAAGGTCTCTAGTCCATCTGCCATTTTTGTCTCCTCTTTTGTTTTCTTCACTTCGTCCCATCTTGGATATTTGTTCTTTTCATTTCAGCTTTCTTCCATTTATTTTTCTCTCTTTCTGTCCATTTAGACTTCACTACTCTTTCCTTGTAGCCAGTCCTCAATCCCCCTCTTACTCCACATTTCTACCATTTTTCAACCCTCACCCCAGTCCTCCCATTCTCCATCTCTTTTTTCCTGGTCCATTATTCCCTATTCTCACTCCATCCAGTATCTCTATGCTCTCTCTCTCTCCCTATCCTTCCATGTCTGCTCCTCTCCCTTCCTATTCCTCTGCGTCCAGTATAGGGTTGCCAACTTTTTCACTGAGAAAAACCCGACACCTGTGGCTCGCCATGCTCCATCCATTCTCCGCCCCTAGTCCCACCCCTGCCCTGCCCCCAGCCCCACCCACAAAGATTACCGAGGATACGTGTAGGCTAACTTCCTTGGTCAGATATTAAACTGGGAACCCCAAATTCCAAACATGAAATGTACAACACTGAAGAAATAAAACTATAAAGTAATTTCCTCTTGCACTAAACAAAAACACAAAGATGTTAGCAATACACACTTCCCAGACCAGACATATTCCAGTTAATAAATTCAAAATAAAAAGTATTTTTCTACCTTCTGTTTGGGCATTTTATTTTTCAGTTGCAATTGCTCCAGTCACTTTCTTCTGGTTTCTTTGTGTCTTCTGCGAGCTATCCATTTGTCCTTTCTTCTCTTTTAGATGTTTTACATTCTCTCTATTTCTGCTTTAACATACTGATTGTTTCCCTTTTGCTCTTTCCCCCAATTCTTTCCTTATTCCTTTATCATCCATTTAAATTTCACCCTTCCATTTTCAAGCCCCTCTTACTCTCCCAATACCCAGCCCATCATAGACTTTTCTTCCACACAAAATATTTTTTCCCCCTCTCCATTCTCATTCCCCATCCATTCTAGTCCTCCCCCAAAATCAGTTCCCTTATAGTTCTAGACCCACCCAGCATCCACTCCCTTCTAGTCCCATTCTCCCATGCCCCACATCAGCCCATTTCCAGTCCTATTCCAGATCTTCATCAGCCCATTTCCAGTGCTAGCCCTCACATCACAGGCCATTTCCAGTCCTAGCCCCCCCCCCCCATCACAGTCCATTTCCAGTCCAAGTCCCCCATCACAGCCTATTTCCAGTCCTAGGCCCCCCCACCATCACATCCCATTTGCAGTCCGAGTCCCCCCTCCACCATCACAGCCCATTTGCAGTCCTAGCCCCCCTAATCACAGCCCATTTCCAGTCCAAGTTCCCCCTCCCTCCACCATAGCCCATTTCCAGTCCAAGTTCCCCCCCCATAGCCCTTTCCCAGTCCAGGTCCCCCTCCCCATCACAACCCATTTCCAGTCCATGTCCCCCCCCATAGCCCTTTTACAGTCCAGGTCCCCCCCCCATCACAGCCCATTTCTTTCCAGTCCTAGTCCCCCCCCCCCATCCCCCTTTTCCGGTCCGGGTCCCCCACCCCATCAAAACCAATTTCCAGTCCAAGTCCCCCCCCCATAGCCCTTTTCCAGTCCAGGTCCCCCTCCCCATCACAACCCATTTCCAGTCCAAGTCCCCCCCCCATAGCCCTTTTCCAGTCCAGGTCCCCCGCCCCCTCACAGCCCATTTGTAGTCCTAGCCCTCCCCCCCCATCACAGCCCATGCAGTCCTTGGCCCCCTCCCCCGACCAGCACTGCAGCTGTCTGAGGGGTTTTAGAGGGAGCCGGGGAAGCCCGCGCGATGCCCCGGCTCCCTCTGTACAACCACCAGCGTGAAGAGCCTTTTCCTTCACGCTGGCGGTTGTTTCTGTGAAGCCGCGAATGCTGGGAAAGGTTAAAGGGTATTGCCTTTAACCTTTCCCAGAAATCGCGGCTTTACAGAAACAGCCGCCAGCGTGAAGGAAAAGGCTCTTCACGCTGGCGGTTGTACAGAGGGAGCCGGGGCCTCGCACGAGCTTACCCGGCTCCCTCTGAAGCCCTCCGGTGTGTAGGCCAGCCCTGGGTAGTATTTTTTTTGGACTTCAGGTCGGAAGAAAAGCCATTTTTTTGTTCTGGCCGCTGCCGATCTTGCGGACAGAGCCAAAAAAACGGCTTTTCAAGGGCCGGTTTTACATCTGCTCCAGAAGCCGGCCTGGCCAGCCAGTTGGCAACCCTAGTCCAGTATCTCCCCCATCGATACCATATCACTGCCTATTACTCTCATGTCAAGCATCTCTCCATCTTTTCCATCTTCTCTCCCTCCCTATTATCCCATGTCCTGCATTTCCCCCTCTCCTTATTAACCCGTCTAGCATCAATCCTCTGTCTCCCTCTGCACCCCCCCCCCCACCTAGAGTCACCACTCCCATCTCCCTTTCTTGCTTATCCTTATGCCCCCTTCCCATGTCCACTATCTCCCTAGTTCCTCCCCCACCTCTAGTTTGTCCCTTCTGCCTCCCTATTCCCCCTGCCCCATGCATTCAGTATCTCTTGTCTGTCTACTGGTTCCCAGAATATCTCCTTCACCTCCCAATGCCCCCCTGTCTACTCCTCCCCTTGTAACTGAGAGCAGCTATATCATCCAGTGGCTGTCTCCCTTCCATGTCCAAATGTGTTTAGTGCTTGTTTAAATATCATTTCACAGAATGCTTTCAAACAAGCCACATTAATCTCTTCAGAAATGTTTAAAAGTGGAAAGTGACCCAGACTTCACTGCTTGCTTGTCTGCCTGCAGATATTGAGGTAATTTGCTGATCTCTGTTATCTTGGGCTAGGAGGATTCAAGGTCATTTCTCTAGTCTGGAAATTAACTCTTGATCACCCCGGAAAAATTTGTCTAAGAATTAGAAATGTACATTTATGGGAAATCTACCTGTACATAAGCCACCAAAAGGTGACTAAAGGCAGGCAATATACCCCTCAACTGTTGGGCATTTATGCTGAAGGATAAGAGGAAACTGAGATGCCCTGATCGAGACTGAGCCCATGCGCCCTAATATCACCACCTCCAGCAGGTCCCAGTGATGTCAGACTGATTGCAGTTTTGAGGTGGAGCAAGAGGGATGTAACAACTGGGTGAAATGAAACTCTAGAGAAGGAAGGGGACTATCCCACCATTCATGTACTCAACACTATTCAAGCAGCACATCAAGCAGTAAATAAACAATAAGGCAAATAGGAACATATCAGAAGGGCATATAGGGAGGGCATGGAGTGGAGGAGTGGCCTAGTGGTTGGGGCAAGGAACTTCAGGCCGGAAGGTCGGGGGTTCAAATCCCACTAGAGGACAGCAACCTAGAACTGGAAGGACTGGGGTTTCTAGTCCCACAGGTGCTCCTTGTGGTCTTGGGCAAGCCACTTAACCCTCCATAGCCCATGTTCCCTGTAAAATAGTTATCTCCAAGTTATAATGCCCTGTTCAATGTAATTTCAGTTTGTTCAATGTAAACTGCACTGATGCAGAATAGTGCGGTATATAAGAGAATGTAAATAAATAAATATAGCTGAGATACCTCAAATACAGAAGCAAACATTTTCCAGTAGAAACAAAGCTCTAGAACAAAAGGTTACAGTGTGAGACTCTAAGTAGGTAGATTCAGAAGTAGCATCAGAAAGGGGGGGGGGGGGACTGGAGGACATGTGTGGGACAATGGGGGAGGGGGAGACAGCAAGACAAATGCTGGACAATGGGAGAGGGAGACAGGACGACAAGTGCTGGACAATGGTGGGGGGACAGGAGGACAAATGCTGGACAACACAGGGGCAGGAGAGGCAGGAAGACAAATGCTGGACAATAGGGGGGTACAAGAGGACAAATGCTGGACAATGAGGGGCAGACAGGAGAACAAGTGCTGACAACGAGGTGGGGGGGAATAGGACTAGTGCTGGACAACAGGGGAGGGGGCAGAAAGATAAATGCTGGCGGTGGGGGAAGCAAGAAGACAAATTCTGGACTAGGGACAGCACTACCTGGTAAGCTGGGTAAGTGTGACAGGGGGCTGTCGGTAGCTGCCCACTTCCCATTCAGGGTGGCCTGCACAGCACTAGTGGCCGAGTGGAGAGCCTGCTCACAGGACACACTGCTCCTGCAGGTGGAAGTCTGACTAGCGATTGCAGCCTCTCACAGCCTTCTGCCCATGGGAGCAACATGTCCTGCAGGCAGGTTCTTCAGTAGGCCACTGGGACTCCGCAGGCCATCCTGACTGTGGAGTGAGGGCAGGCAACCAGCAGAGGTACCCTCCTGATGTCAGTTCCTGTGCGCAGGCTCTATTTCTCTGGGCTGCAGTCATGGCTTGTACAGCCCCTGCCTGCAAGACATACTGCTCCCGCAGGCAGAAGGGTGTGAGGCAATGATCATGGCCCAGACAAGCAGAGCCTGCCCCTGGGATCAGCATGTCCTGCAGGCAGGGGCTGTGCAAGGCCAATTGCGCCCTGCCGCTCTGGGCTTGGATCATGGTCTGCATAGCCCCTGCTCATGGGACATGCTGCTCCTTGGGCAGGCTCTGCCTCTTGTACATAAATGGGGGGGGGGGATAGGGAGGCAGCAGGGATAAGATTGGGGTGGGGGGCTAGGTAGATATTGGACATGGAAATGGGTATAGGGAGAAGCACGGAGGAGTGATGGAGTGGTGATGTTGGCCAGGGGGTTATGGGGAGATTATGGGAAAATGCTGGACTTGTAGAGGGGAAATGCTGTACACTGGGTAATAAGAAGAGAAGGAAATGCAGGACATGGGGTAATACGAAGAGAGAGGAGAGAAGATGGATATGGGTGTAAATAGATTAAGAAAGATGGAAAGATGCTGGATACGTGAGTAATAGGGAAGGGAAGTTATGGTATGGAGATGGGGTAGATGCTGGTTGCAGGGAGGATAGGAAAGGAGATGGCAGACATGGAAAAAAAAAGTGAGGAGGTACTAGATGTAGGGAAAGAGAAAGCCAGAGAGAGAGACACTGGATGGGTGATGAGAGATATTAGACATGGAGAGTGAGCAAAAGACTGGGGAATAATGGACCAGGGAAGAGGAGCTGGGGTGAAGGTTGAAAAGCAATAGGTAGATGGCGTAAAAAAGAGGAAGATTGAGAACTGGCTAGTAAGGAGTAGTGAAATCTGGATGGCCAGAAAGAGAAATAAATGGAAGAAAGGTGGAAAGAAAAAAAAAATCAATATCCAAGATGGAAGGAAGTGAAGAAAGCAAAAGGAAAGACAAGAAATGGCAGATGGAGTAGAGACCATAGAAAGAGAGTTAAGACAGAAGAAAGCAGAAGTCTCAGATCAAGACCAGCATGATCAGAGTATAAAATGGTCAGACAAAGGTAGAGAAATATTTTTATTTTCAAATGAGTGATTGGACTTTGCGCTATTTTTCTATTGACACCATTCCAACACCCCGCTCATACACAAAAGCCACAACAAAACCACTACAAAGAGGGCACTCTCACTTGCTGCACCTGCTATCTGGAACTCCCTACCAGAGAAATTAAGGCCCATCACGGACATAAAGGACTTTAGGAAACAGCTAAAGACCTTCCTATTCATTGAGCACTTCAATGAAGTCACCTAACACCCCAACCACAGGACTCCTGTTCAAAGGCATCACTCTGTTGGTATATATGTTCTGTTGTAAATAAGTTATGCTCCCAAGCATCCCCTGCATGTAACCCCTCCCCAAGTTTCCAAAACAAGTTCTCTGTAATTGTGTGAGTTATAATGTAAACCGCTTGGATTTTATGATAAAGCAGTATAGAAAACTTGTTAAATGAATAAATAAAAATAAAATTTTACACAGTACAGGGAAATGCGTCTTTTATTTCTCTGATATTGCACTGCATGCAGAGTCTGGCTTCTTGGGCTTTCAGTTTCATTTTTGTCTACATATTTTTATTTTTACTTTAGGTTATCATCACTTATTCTGTATTTGGTGAGAGTCTGTATTCTGAGTGTGCGACTGAGGCCAGGCGTTCTGTTAACATGGAGTTTGTACTAAGGGATCTGTACTGTAGTAATTTGAATTGTTCAGCTTTTCAAATAGGTGTTGGATGTTCCAGAGCCGACTGTAGTATTTACAGTGATGCTTTTTTTGGGTAGGCTCTTTATGTTAGTTTTGAAAGTTGGTGCTGGTATGGTATGGAGATTTGCTCTATAGACCCTCAGTGACTTTTGTAGGGTTTTGTATGTTATTTTTTAATAGATTTTTTTATACTGCTTTTATCATTTTTAGTCAAAGCAGTTTACATTGCCATGTTTAAGTTACAATGTACATTAAACAGACATAGGGGCATGTTTACTAAAATCCGCAAAATAGCGCGCCGCAAAATAGCGCACGGCAACGTGGCACTGAAACGCGCAGAAACGCGTTTAAACGCCCCGCACACGTGCGTGTCACCCCCGCACAGGTACGCGGCTCACTAACGGGCCCCGTACAAGTGCGGGCCCGCAAATGTCCGATAGAGGCGTGGAACGGCGAAAGGAGGGCGGAGGAAGGCTCCGGAGGGGCGGAGGGACGGGGTCAATGGGTGGAGAGTGGGAGGGGAGAGGCTCCCCGCACAGTATCGGGCCCGAATTTGCATGTAAAAACTACCGCGAGTGAAACACTCGCGGTAGAAAGCATTTAAAGGGAAGAGAAACCATTTCCGTCAGCAATGTACAGGAAAACCGGGGAAACCAGCAAAACGTGAGCAGTGTGATATATGTGCACAGCACAAAAGTGAAAATAAAAATAGAAAATGACCACAACAGAACTATTAAAAATAGTAATTCAGCTGGGGAACAGTTATAGTGATGGGCAAATACAGAAATCACACCCAGCAAAGCTCCAGAAAAAAGAAATGAATTTTGGAAGGGTCTACTGAGAGGAGACTCTTCCAAAAAACATTTCCACGTTTTGGAGCTTTCCTGGGAGTGTTTGCTATGGTTGCCCATTAATATCACTGTTGCCCAGCGTGGTGATATTTTGTCCCACATTTCCCGTGGTCATTTCCGGGGTTTATGTGCACGTTTGTCACCAGACAGGGTGCATATGCCCACAGTAGAATTGCGTAGAGCAGGGTTTGTGACTCCATCCTGCCAGGCTTACTGCCTCCAGGGGCTGTACTGTCTGTGGCCAAAGTGTGGTACAGCGGACAGAGTCATTACCTCTAGGACCAGAGGGCAGAGGTTCAAAACCCAGCTGGGGCACCTGCCAGCCCAGTCCCCATATTTTACCCACCACTAAATAAAGATAGCGCAGACACCCCTGTATGCATGGGGAAAACACCCATATTTTACCCAACACCGCACACACACCACAACAATGGGCATTACCTACAGCCAAGTCCCCCAAATGCAGTCCCATACTGCCACATTGCAATCAGGTCAACTGCTTTTTCTGAGAGAAGTTCATGCCAGCATGTTGGCGGACAAGTACATGTGGTGCAGGGGGCAGTGGCTGCTAACCACAGAAGACAGAGGCCTAGCCATGTGCAGGCTGGCACAGTCCACTGCAACAGACAGGTCCTGCCGGATCCACAGTCATGGACAGTCCAGGGAATCCAACCAATCTGTGGCTACACAGTGGTGCAGTGCACACAGACAATGCATACAAGAACAGAAGATCACAGGTTCAAAGCCCAGCTGGGGCTACTGCCAATCCTGCCCACATATTTTTCCCACAACTAAACAGTGATAGTAAGGACACACCTTTCATGGCAGGGACATATGCAATGGTAAGACATCTATCTTTTACCCCACTGAGCACAGACACCATGAACAGGGGCAGTACCTAGAGCAGAATCACCCAAATGCAGTCCTGGTGGGCCACACACCAGTCAGGTTCCATGCTGACACTCATACAAATGCCTGTGCTGTATATCTATGCACCACCCCCATGGCATGTAGATGTAGCCCATGCATATTCATGAGGGATAGCAGGAAAACCCGAACAGTGTGATGCAAACCTGGACTGGAGTTGGGAATCTGTGCCGTAAAGCAGCAGCCATCAAGGGCAGACACACCCACACCCACACCCACAGGCCCCATTGGCCAATGTCTCCTGGAAAGGCAGAACATTGGACCGTGCATGCAGCACCCAAAACGAGCACTTGCATAACTTACCAATGTCACCCTACACCTGAGGTATACGGTACACAGCTCGGAGACGTTTGCTAGGAGCACAGGCAGGCAGTTATCCATACGTTACGTACATACTGCTAGTTGACCCCATCCAAACAATCTGTTAGGTGTTTGCGGGGCATGCTCCAGGCCTTGCCTCTGACGGTGCTTACCACCCTGGGGAGTGACCACCAGCTGTAATGCGTACCATATCCATGCCTTGCCGTGCTCAGGACCGGTTTGGTGGGCAAGGCTACTTACCCCCTCAATCGTAGCACCATGATGGCAGAGGTGTGGAAGTGTGTGTCTGTCAATACAGTGGGTGTTGGCTGCAAGCCCCTTCAACAGCCCGCACTGCCAGCACTGTTGCCAGTATTGGCCAGTCAATGTGCATAATGAGGTGCAAGGTACCATGGGTATAGCCAGGGCAGGGTGGCGTGGCCAGGATGCATCTGCACTGGGCATAGGGCCCTGGCAGGGACATTGGCTGGGATATTGTAGTGTCCGGCCACCACCTACACAGACAGGGTGGCCAAAGCATGTCCTTCTGGGGGATCACGCTCACCCTGACTGTGCAGTGACCACAGCATGGCTAGGCCCCCCCATAGTGCTGTATAGTAGTTCTCTCATGTGATAGATATGGGTTTCTCTTTGGGGCCCAGTCACTGATCTATCTGCTTGCTGTGTATGCAGACAGCCCAGTTCTGGGTGCATGCATCTCCATTGGGAACATGCACTATGGCCTAACCAGCAGACTGTTTGTAGCTGGTAAATGTCTTGCTATAATGGCTTGAAGGGTGCAGTGGCTGTTGGCTTGCTGCAGGGGAATATCTGGTGGTGGAGTGCAGCTTACCATACCCTGGGCTTATGTCTGTCTGCTATTGTGTTATGGCTGTGTATGGAGCTGCCTGCCCCGGGGGGGGGGTGGTGTTCCTCAGCAGGACTGGGGTTGATGTTGCCCTCTACTGCCACCTTTGCAGGGAGGTAGAGTGTGGATCCCTTGATGGGGACCATGTTTGCCGGGGTGGGGGTGGGGTGCCTGATGGCAGCAGACAGGGATATCCATGGTGTTTGTGCAGAAACTAGCTATCTTACACATTAACACTGCTTTGGAACGCCCGCTTGGCCTCCATCAGCCATGGCAGGTGTTGTTGACCTGGTCCTGGCCACCTCATTGCACACTCAGGGTGAGCACAGTACCCGCACGATGTAACGGTGTGTGGCTACTCTGTGCCAGTAAAACACCCGGTCAGTGCCCCCTACTAGGCCAAGGTGCTGTGTGGGTGCACCCGGTCACTTCCCCCAACAGGGCCGAGGTGCTGTGGGGGTGCATTCCCCATCTTGTGTCCATCTGCGGACAGCTAATTTGCATGTGCAGTGCATCATGGGTACGGGTGGCCTAACCCTATCCTGTTGACACCAGCAGACTGTCTGTGAGGTGACGTGTAGGCTATCTGCAGCCAGCCAGGGGCCTGCTTACAGCTATGGAGCTGTAGTGTAATGGTTACATCACTGCCTGTGCAGCCAGAGGTCATGGGTTCAAACCCACAGTGGGGCCCTTTGGTAGGGCTGTCCACAGCTTTATTTTTATTTACTGTACATATGTCTATGCCGGCAAGACCACCCTCAGCTTACTATACCCATTAGGTGCCTCTGAGGGTGCTTCATAGGGCGCCCTGTAGGCCACCTTATGGTTGCCATCCCTATAGGGTGCACTATACATTATCCTGTGTCGCAACATACATGCTGCCCTATAGGGGTCATTCAAGGGTGCCTTGGCGAACAGTGCACTGTAACATGTGCCTTATGGGCCGCCGTATGTTAACATGCTGGGAGAGTGCGTTTGCTAGTAGTGATAACAAAATAAAATTATACAGCCTCCTACAGCGCTCCACAACATAATACATACTGCCTCAGCAGGCATTTTTCACTGGGCATTGTGAGGAGTTGAACCCCTGATCCCTGCACCATTGGTCAGTGTTTTAACCATTGTGCTGTGGCTCTGTTCCTGTGCTTGTGCATCAGCGCGCCGCCTTGTGCCTATCAGCGCGCCGCCTTCTGCCACCCAAGGGGACCAGTGCGCCGCCTTCTGCTGCCCAAAAATAACTGTGCGCCGCCTTATGCCGCCCAAAAAGCACTGTGCGCCGCCTTCTGCCGCCCAAAAATAACTGTGCGCCGCCTTATGCCGTTCCAAATTAATTTGCCTCCTAAAACAATTTTAATCATTACAGTTACTGCCTCAGCTGACCTTTGTCGTTGCGCACACTGGGGGATTGAACCCATGGCCCCTACACCATTGGTCAGTGTCTTCACCGTTGTACCACGGCTCTGTTGTTTTGTATACTCAGCAGCGCGCCACTTTGCCTTTCCACGCGCTAATGTCGACCCCCGCACATTAGCGCGACGCACACACGTCCGGTTGCTTACTACCGTTTTTTTTCTATTTTCTGCCTGAACCGCCCACTCCTTATATGGCACAGGCACACTAGCACGGCCCCGCACGTTAGGAATGTTTAGTAAACATGCCCCATAGATAGATTGGATTCTTCTGAGATAATGGAGGGTTAAGTGACTTGTCCAAGGCTACAGGGAGTGTTAATGGGCATTGAACCCTGAACTCTTGGGGCCCGGTATTCAACTGTGCTGATTTTGGAAGGGCTAGGAGCCTCGTCAGCACATAGCCCTCCCTGCCAACCCCTAAACTGGATATTCAATGCCGCGGCAATGGCACTGAATATCTGGTGATCGCCGCAAAAGCCAGAAGCTGCCAGTGCTAACCGGGCAGCAGCAATATTGGATGCTATCCTGTTAGCGATCTGCACCTTAAAAGACAGGTGAGGGGTTTTCCTCGCCTATCTTTAAGGCGCACTTCGCTAATGGGCAGCATCCAATATCACTGCTGCTCGGCTAGCACCATTCTTTGCCCCAGAATGCCCCCAACATGCCCTAATGCTAACCAGATAGCATCGGGGCACATAGGGGATTTAGGAGAGGACATCCAACGGCACTAAACATGTACAGTGGTGTGTAATAGTCTGGAATCACTTGTGAGTTTTGTGTTTTTCGTACTTTCTAACTTTATTTTTCTTTTTTAAAATTTTGCATTAGCCCAGCAGCATATTCATCTTTCTACCACGTTAAAGGGGATACATTTGGCTATTAGGGTTGACTTTTTGCATTCCTTGCTTACAATTTAAACACTTTACAGACACTGGGAGACAGCTACTGCGATTTTTGTGGCTCCTGTGTCAAAACTGGATCGAGATTGGATAATCAGGAGGCTGGTTTCATTAACCAATCACAATGCAGATATCTAGCCAACAGTGCAGCTATAAAAACGCGCGGAATTTTTGAATTTCATACGCTTTCTGGATCGACCATGAAGATGACTCTGACCCTGACGTTGGAGGAGCTTGTTAGTGTGTCGTTTATGAGTGAGGAAGGATTTTCAAGTCGTCAGATAGCCAGGAAAGTTGGCTGCAGTCAGAGCGCTGTTAAGATTGTACAAAAGAAGAAAGAAATGGGTTCAGTGGTGGACAAGCCTCATTCAGGTCGTCCACGTGCATCAACATCATGCCAGGACCAAGCACTACAACGCATTTCACTGACTAATTGCAAGTTGACCTCTCCTCAACTACTTCAAGAGTGGTCAGACAAGAGTGAGGTCAGTATCAAACTCATCAACAGTTCATCACCGGTGCCTGCAGTTTGGTCTCCGGGGCTGAAAAGCACAGAATAAGCCATTGATGACTGACATACAAAGGCGCAACTGGATCATGTGGGCAAGAAAGCACTCAACCTGGTCGACTGAAATGTGGGAAAAGGTGCTATTCAGCGATGAAAGCACCTTCTGCCTTTTTGGTAACCAGGCCCACATGTGAGTAGATTTCCTGGAGAGGAATTCAAGCCTGAGTGTCTCAACCTCACTGTGAAGCATCCTTTGAAGGTCATGGTCTGGGGCTGCATGGCTGTCAGTGGCGTTGGACGTCTTCACATCATCGATGGAATGGTCAACGGGGCCAAGTACATCACCATACTGCAAAAGTGCTCGGTGCCATCAGCACACCAGCTGTTTCCTGGCCAGTTCCTGTTCCAAGATGACAATGCACCCTGCCATCGCTCCAGACAGTTGATCAGCTGGAAGCAGCGGAACATCAGGTCAATGGACTGGCCTGCCCAGTCTCCAGATTTGAATCCAATTGAGAACCTGTGGCACAAGGTGGCCTTGGAAATATCCAAGAGGCATCCGACATCAAAGCGTGAGCTGATTGAGTCACTCATTGCAGCTTGGAACCGCGTTGTCACCAACGATCAACTTGTCAGACTGGCTCATTCAATGCTGACAAGGTGCAGTCAGGTGATCAAGAACAAAGGGTGGCTCATCAAATACTGAGCCATCACTGACACAAAAAATGGTCTTTTTCAAGGCCACATACATTAATTTGAAGGAAACCTGGGCATGCGTCCATAATATTTTAAAGCATACTTACAATAAAAATGATGCGTGCTGTGGTGTTTTGTACCATCTGTAGTGGGTGGAGTGTCTGCTGAGGTAGGCCTTGATATAGTGAGAGTTTCCGTAATCAAGCAGTGGTGTAATGAGTGCTTGGCACACTGTGCAGAAGTGGTCCTGATGGAGCATTGGTTTGATTTGTCTGATTGTTTTCAAGCGTTGATAGGCCTTGGTTTTGGTGATGTGGGATTTCAGGTTTAGAGCTTTGTCTAGTGTGATGCCCAGGTATTTTACTTCTTTGACTACTATGTGTTTCTCTAGGATGCTGATAGTTTGTGGAGGTATGATGGTGGGGTTCCTGGTGAGGAACATTGCCTCAGTTTTATTGTAGTTGACCGTTAAGTTGTTGGCTATGAGCCAGTCATTCATGTCTTTGAGGCATTTGGTTATTGTTGTGGTGTCTAGTGCTAGTAGGTTGATTGGAGCGTACACCATAATATCGTCAGCATAGATATGATAGTGACGTTTGTGGTACTTGATGATGTTGCATATGGGTTGTATGTAGATGTTAAAGAGCATTGATGATAGGGCTGAGCCTTGAGGTATTCCCTGCGTGACAGGGAATTGTAGTGATTTCTTTTGGTTGCATTTGACTTGTTGCGTTTGCCCTTCCAAGTATGATGTAAACCACTTCAGGGTATTCTTGCATAGTCCTATCTGTTGTAAGCGTTGCAATAGCTTGGTGTGGGACACAGTGTCGAAGGCCGCTGAGATGTCCATGAACACTAGCATGAAGCCGTTTATGTCGTCCATGCCTCTTAGGAGGTTGTCAAAGGGGGAGGTTAGTAGTGTTTCCATGCCGTGTTGGGGCTTGAATCCATGCTGATGTATGTCCAGTGGGGCATTTATATCAATATGGTCCTGAAGTTGCCTTTGCACTGCCTTTTCCACAATTTTTGCAAGGAATGGAAGGCTGGAGATGGGACGGTATGATTTTGGTTCGGTGGGGCTCAGATTGCTACTTTTAAAGTATTGGTCGTATCATTGCATGCTTTAGGGGTTGCAGCATGTATCCTTGTTGGAGTGAATCTTTGATTATTTTTTGAATGTGATGAGAGAGCTGGCTTTTTGTAGCTTTGAACCACGACACTGGGCATGGGTCTGACGGTGATGTTTTTAGTTCAGATATAATGTCTTCTACTTGCTGTTTTGTTGGTATGTTGAAGCTCTCCCATGTTTGATGCTTTTTTTATCGTGTGATCATTTGTTTGTGGTGTAGTAGAGCATGTTTGATTAGTGTTTTGATTTCATATAGTCTGTGTATTTTTGTGGGTCAAGATGGTGGGTGCTTTGTTGCGTGTCATGCTTGGTAAGCTTTTGGACAATGCTAAAGAGTTCTCTTGGTCTATTAGCAGCTTTCATGATTAGGTTGGAATGGAGTTGCTGTCTACGCTCATTTATTAGATTGTATTGGGTTAGGAGATTGGGTGTTTTGTTCCATCTCCATTTTCTTTCCAGTCTTCTGAGTGTGCATTTTGCAACTCTGATTTCATGTGAGTGCCATGGGGCATTGGATCTCTTGCGTGTTTGTGGTTCTTTGGTAGATAGGGCAGATGCTGTGTTGGATTTTATTGTGTTCCATTCTTCTATGTTTAGGTCCAGGGTGTTGTGTTCCTGTTGAAGTTGTGGAGTGATTTCATTTATAAATGAGTCTGTTAAATGTTTTGAACCATCTAGTTATTCTTTCATCTTCTTTGCGTTGGGCGGGGTTATTCAGGGTCATGGTGAATTCAATCACATGGTGGTCTGACCAGGGGACTGGTGTGATGATTGGTTTTGTGGTCTTGTTCTGTTCCACTAATTGCATTGGCATGAAGACCATGTCCGGCATTGTACCATGCTGGTGCGTTGGGGCGTTAATTGTCTGGCAGTAATTTAATGACTCCATGGCTTTTAAGAACGTTGCGGTTTCTCTGGTGGGTGCAGATGTTAGGTTGTAGTCTCCTAGTGCAATGAGAGGTTTGTCTCATCTGTTATATGCGCATATCATTTCGATTACTGTGGATAGGTGTTCAGTTGTGGTTCCAGGTGGTCTGTATGTGAGGGAGATGCTTAGGTACTTGTTGGCTATAATGAGTGTGTTAGATTCAATTGTGTTAGTGGTGGTGATTGTTTTGAATCTGAATTCTTTTTTGGTAAGTATTAATACTCCTCCTCCTCTCCTTTGTGCTCTGATGCAGTTAAATGCTGAGTATCCTGTTGGTGTTACTTGGTTTAATATGACCTGGTCCGAGTCGTCTAGCCAGGTCTTGGTGATGCATATTATATCAAGCTTCTTGTCGTGGATTAGGTCAAGGATAGTGTTTGGTTTGTTCCTGATAGATCTAGCGTTTAGAAGAGCACACCTGATGTTTGTTATGATTGGGTTTTGTGATAAGGAAGCTTATCATAGCTCAGGAAGGAGCTATAGAAAAGGTGAAGTGACTCTGAACAAGCAACCTGTCAGTTCTGGTAGAAATAAAAAAACAGAATTTTCCCATAAAAGACTACCAGTCCCAGAATGCACCAGGTTTCCAACAGCCATTAGAGGAGCTGAAGTGGGGAAACGTGTGTTCAATCAAGAGGGCTATGAGGTAATCCCCAAGCACTCATCTCAAAGGGCAGGGCCTGATTCAACACAGATGCGCTGTGCTAGGGTGGAGCACTCATTAAAGCAGAATAAAAGGTAGAGTTTATTCTACAGAGAATTATCCTCATCCTCAGCTTCAGCTGGGAGATCCTCATCCTCAGGATCAGCTTGGAGATCCTCATCTTGGACATCTTCATCATCGGGAGGATCATCAGAAGCAGAAGCCAAACCGGACGGACAGAGAGGGCAAGAAACCCTTTGGAAGAAAAAAGAGAAAAGCCTTTGGGAGGTCTAAAGGAGTCCAGAGCAGTACGTATACTGGAAGGCATTCCAAGGGCCAGCATACACCATTGGACTGGGGAAAGCCAGAGGAATGGTGCTGCAGGGCTAGGAATCTCCAGACGGTACCTGTGAGGGAGACGGCTGCACGTGGAAGGGACCCTAAGACTCGTGCCAGAAGGTATGTGAAGAGAGATCCAGTGTCCAGGGATCTGGATTGGAAGGCTGGACATAAGAACTGGACTACATACTGGCCAGGCTATTTAGAGAGGAACTCTAACAGCAATGGAAGCTCAGGTATGAACACTGATCTATGCCCTAGCTATAACCTTGAAAGACAGCAGGGAAACAAGTATTCTCCTGAAAGTGCTCCATTGAGAAATTCCTCTGTGCCAATCCCTGATATTGAACCCATGATTGTTGAAGAAGGGGAAGGAGCGGTCTTAGATACAGGCTGTGAATATATGGATTGCTCTCTGTCTAAACTCCTTTGGTAATTTTCTGTTACAAAGTACAGCAACCATCACAAAGAAATACAAACTTGTTCTTTAATCTACTCAGAAAAGCTCCTGAAGTAGGATTTGAGCCACGCAGTAGAAAGCAAGCCAGCTAAGGGGTTTCAGCTGGGTAACTGCTAGCAATTGAGCCTTACCTAATTGCTTGTGAGCTCTGAGGGAATCACTTCTGAATCTATGTGTGAAGATATAAGAAGTTAACCTGAAAAGAACAGTTTTTCCCTTCTTTGTGGGTTTTGCTTGTTGTTTAGAGCACTGCTAAGAAAATATTAGCTAAAGCCTACAGAAAAGACCAGTTTGTTACCAACCAGGTCTTTATTCTTTTGCTTGGATTGCCTGACAAGTTCAGCTGCTGTTTTCCTGATTTTGTTTTTCTAAGTTTAACACTGAAAGCAAGTATCCTGTTTTATGTGCTACCAAGCATATCTGTGTTGGGAGAAATAACCCCATAAATAAATATCTTATTGGCTTTACACTCAAGCACAACTAATTATTGTGAGCAGCTGTGTCTGGTGTGAATGGACTGCATTTCCCACAATCCTTTGCAAATCATATTGATATATGCACTTGTCAAGACTGTGAACATTCTCACCCAGGCAGCCGTTTGACAGTTTGTATGTTTGTTACTTGTGTGATGTGTGGATGTATTATGTGTGGCATTGTATGATTTGTGGGTTGAATGCTTTGGTTGTTGGCATTCTTTGGATAGGCATGATGTTGGTGTGCATCTGAGTTGGGTGGTATGTGGGTTAAACAGGGGGATTTGCTCGTTGAGTCTGATGCTGTGTGTGCAGGATGCAATCATATGTAGGAGTGTGAGGTAGAATATGAGGTAGTGGGTAGTAGCGTGCATTTTGTGATTTGTATTTTACTGACCTGGGATTGGGCTCGTGGTTTAATATGACCTGGTCCGAGTCAGATGGTACAAACACACCACAGCACGCATCATTACAGACACACCAAGGACTGAGCACATCACTCCCATCCTACAGCAATTGCACTGGCTCCCAATGGTGACAAGAGCTAAATACAAAACAATCATGATCATCTTCAAAGTCATTCACCATCTCTCAGCGGACGCACTCCAAAACGTTATAACAAGGGATATCAGCAATAGACCAAGAAGAACCGACAATATGATTGGCACACCTGCAGGATATCACAAAACCAAACAAACAACTTCAAAAAGAGCACCATCACTACTGGCATCCATACTATGGAACTCCCTCCCAACGAGCCTGAGAGCATTAGATGACCTCACAGAATTCCGCAAAGACCTCAAAACATTTCTATTTATAGAAACATATGAGCATCCAGGCAACACCCCATACCCAAACTGAAATACTACTTACGCTGCCAACTAAGTACGCACCATCCTATCCACACACTCAAGTTTCATACCACATTATTAAATACTCTAATATTAAATGTTACCATTAATTGTACTGTCTAAATGCTGTTATGTAACTGTACTATCTAAATGTTTACATGTACCCTAATGTTAAATGTAACCCTCCAATTGTAATGTGACGTGACGACCTTGATTGAAGGATAAAGGTGGCATACAAATCTGTCTAAATAAATTATATATGTATTGCTGGCCAACAATGTACATTACATGATTTTCACAGAAAAATCTAACAGGACGACTATGGGGAACAAACTCAGAAAATAAGGGCCAAACCAATACTAGAAGTTGGCCCTAATAGCCAAATCTATCACTTATCATGAGATACACAGAAAAGGCCACTGGGAGGAAAAAGAAATTAAGATATAAGGTCACGAAGTTGAAAAAACGTCAAATTTACAAGTGATTCCAGACTTTTGCACACCACTGTAAGTACCATTGAATATCCTCAACTAAGGCATCTACATGTGTTACGGGACTAAAACATGTAGATGCCTTTCAAAAATTGGGCCCTTGGTTCCTAAGCCAGTGCCCTAACCATTAGGCTATTCCTCCACTCCTATTAGTTGACAATATGCCTGGTACAGGAGAATGTTTGTTAGTGAGATGGCCAGAATCAGATTTTTTTTTAAATTAGATATTGAGTTTTGTGGGTGGATGTGCTAGTTCTGCTCTGCACCCATTGTTGAGGGAGGAGGTTTTTTGAATGCAAAATATATGTTCAAATAGAAAAAGCAACCACCATAACATAGTTTATAACAAAATAAAAATGAGTTAAAATTTGAAGTTAAACTGTTCAGTGGTTTTCGCTCTTTTAGTTCTGTGGTGTGCGAACTTCTTTTTATTTCCTCCACATTATCAAATTGATTTTTTGATTTGGTTCAGTCCCTGACTGCAGTTTTAAGGAAGTCTACCCCCCCCCCTCGGCTCCGAGGGGGGGGGAGCACCATCTCATCCCTCGCCTTAGGCAGCTGATTGCCTTGAGCCGCCCCTGGGGGGACGGCCTGCCCTTATTCCTCCTTTGAGATGGAATAAGCAGGCCTTCCTCCCAGTGACCCCTGGACATACAGGGCCGTCAATGGAATTGGCCCTGTACATCCAGGGGTCAGGCCCACCCATGCCCCTCCCCATCATGCCCAGGTCCTCCGCTGCACGCATAGTGGCTCTGTGCATGCAGTAGGGGAGTCAAGCGGAATACTGCTTTTCTGAAATCCCACAAGTCTTCAATGGCTCTTATGCTCTCAGGGAATGAATTCCAAAGTGTCGGAGCATAAAGTGAAAAACGCCCTGTTACATGTTACTTGTTTGGCTTTTGTTTTGGCCTTAGGGGTGAGCAGAAAGTTTTTATTGAAAGTTTGTCAAGCTTTTTTTTCAGGATCCTTACTGATCAGTGGTTGAAGAGCAACTGGGGATAGATGGTGGATGATTTTAAAAATGATGAACAATGTTTTCAATTTAAATTAACCACCTTTCGAAAAGAGAACAGCAAAGCAGTAAAGGGTAGGTAATGTACACCCAGTAAGGAAATTCATACTAACAAATTAGAAAAAAATTCAAATATTAGAATACACCATTCTAATTTAAAATAAAATCTTAGGTTATAATAAAAAGATCAACACAAACTAAAAAAGAAAAACTGAATAAATAAAAATAATTTAAAAACAAACCAATTTAATTGAAAAGAGCAGTCAACTGCTACTCAAAGCCCAGCCCTAGATCATGGCAAACTAATGGACTACACTAAAGGGGTTTTCCTTCTCGTCTCTCTGGGTCAAGTCCAGGAACAAGAGGAACAAGAGGGTTGTCAATCTTCTCCAGCAACTGAGGACTGAAAAACTGAAGTTTTGTAGAGGTGGTATCTGGCTCCCCCTGCTGGCCAACCCTGTGTCTTTCAGTCCTCAGCAACTGGAACGGACGGAATCCTGGCTGGCTCCCGAGAAAGCCCTTTAGAGTGGAGAGATTTTTTCTCTTTCTTTATTTTGCTTTCAGGCAGTGATTCTGAGGAAAGAGCCCTAGCAGGGTTCACCTCCACAAATTTAATTTCGCTTTCATTAAGAAACGGAGCTGCTTAAGCAGAGCCTGCTTTTCTCAGCAGCTCCGGTTACCGGTAGAGGAAGCAGAGAGGTGCTGGGAGCCCCAGAAACCATCCTGCCGACCTCGGGCTTACGTTTCCTCGCCCACTAGCAGTGGGGGAAAGTAACTTGGAAGAAGTCTTACTTCCCAGCTTTGTTTGAGGTATGTTGAGCACTTTTTAATCTTATCGGGCAAACCGCGATGTTCGGCGGGGTTTCTTTTGTGGTCGGCGTTTCCTCTTGTCTCGCGCTGATTACTACTGTGCCGAGTTATTTTTCAGTTTTTGCTAACTTTTTCTTTTCGGTTAGTCATTTCTACTTCGGTTTTGGGGTACTTTATTTTTTTCCGTTCTCCTGTTTGGCGGTCATGGAAAGTACCTCAGAGGGCTGCCCTCAGGGCGGTTTAGAATTGGCAGGGACGTCAGCCATTACAGTTTCCGCTCCTGTTATATCAGCTCAGGAAAAGCCCGTGAAACAGAGAGCCAAGTCCAAAAGACAAGAACAGGTGGGGGAAGCTCCTCCACCTTCTCTGTCTGAAGCTCAGAAAGGGTTAGAATCCGTTTTTTCTGCTGATTTTATTTTGGCTCTCCATCAGGCTTATTGTTTAAAGTGGCAACAAGCTCAGGTGAAGGGCTCTGTCACTGGATCCGGGCAAAGTTTACAGAATCAGCCCCCCCCCCCCCCTTTGGATCCAGGTGAAGGTTCCTCTAGATTGGCACAAGGACCAGAGGTTAGTGCAGATAAGGCTGCTCAGCATGTCTCGGAGCTCCCAGGTCTGGAGGAGGGCGAACTCCTCTCTGATTCCGGTTTGGACTGGACTGCAGATTTAGATGAGGTTGAGTTAGGATCCAGTGAGGATCCCAATCTGTTTAGGGTTTTTAGAAAGGAGGAGTTAGGTCTACTTATTGCCCAAACTTTATCAGGCTTGAATATTCCTTTGCCAGCGGCTCAGGAAGAGCCTTTAGAGGATCCTCTTCTCCAGGGTTTTAAGACGGAGCAGAGGTGTTTCCCTGTGCACAGAGTCATGAAACAGATGGTTGAATCTGAGCGGGAATGTCCAGAGGCTTCTTTGAGAGGAGCACGGGCGATTGGCCGGTTGTATCCTCTGCCGCACGAGGAACAAGAGTTACTGAAGATGCCTAAGGTGGATGCCTTAGTCTCAGCGGTCACCAAGAAAACAACTATTCCTGTGGAGGGTGGCGCGGCTCTCAAAGATTTGCAGGATAGGAAATTGGAAACCTTGTTAAAACAGGCTTTTGACTCTTCCGCACTGTCGCTGCGGGCGGCTATCTGTGGAGCGTTTGTCTCCCGGGCCTCCATTCGTTGGATCCAGGGAGACTCTCCCCCGATCGGAGCAGGACGAAGGCGCAAAGCTAGAGTCGGCGGTAGCTTACCTAGCAGATACCTTCTACGATCTGGTGCGGATTTCGGCGAAGTCCATTGCTACAGTGGTTGCGGCTCGGAGATTTCTTTGGTTGAGAAATTGGGCGGCGGACGCCTCTTCCAAGGCGTGGCTCAGTAAGCTACCATAGTGTTATGATGTTTTCATGTAAACCGCACTGACGACAAATAGCGCGGTATATAAAAAATGTTAACTAAATAAATATAAGGGTTCGCTGCTGTTTGGGGCAGCGTTGGAGAAGATTGTCAAGGATCTTGGCGATTCTAAAGGCGGTCGACTTACAGAGGACTGACCTAAATCTCAAAAGCCCAGCAATTTGCACAGGGGTGCCTCTCGGGAATTTCGCAGATTCCGAGGTTCCCGTTTTGCCCCGTACCAAAGGGGTCGCTTTGCGGCCAGGGGTCAGTCCTTTCGGGGGGCGCGAGGCTTCGGTAGAGGTTACTTCGGAGCCCAGCAAAATACTGCAAAAAAACCCCCAATGAAGTACGGTTGGTCCAGGCGGAACTCCCGGTGGGGGGACGGCTTCAAGCCTTCCTTTCCGTCTGGGCCACCATAACTTCCGACCAGTGGGTCCTGGAGATTATCCGCGACGGCTATTCTCTAGAATTCGCTCATCCGCTAGCGGATGCTTTCGTGGTGTCTCCATGTGGTTCAGGGGTAAAGCAAGCAGCGGTTGCGGATACCCTTCGACGGTTGATACGTCTGCAGGTGGTTGTTCTGGTTCCTCCAAACCAGTTAGGGTTCGGTCGATACTCAATTAATTTTGTCGTGCCCAAGAAGGGGTCTTTTCGACCTATTCTAGATCTAAAGAACGTGAACCGCTGCTTAAGAGTTCCGCATTTTCGCATGGAGACCCTTCGGTCGGTTATTCAGTCAGTTCAACCGAACGAAGTCTTAACGTCCATAGATCTCACGGAGGCTTATCTTCCTATCCCCATAAGATCAGAGCACCAGAAATTTCTACGCTTTGCGGTGCACATGGGACATTTCCAGTTTTGGGCTTTACCGTTTGGCCTGGCGACAGCACCACGCACCTTCACGAAAGTAATGGTGGTGGTAGCAGCAGCCTTAAGAAGGGAGGGCGTTCTCGTACATCCCTATCTCGACGACTGGCTAATTCGAGCACCATCCGTGTCGGACTCTGTCGGCTACGGCGAGGGTGGTGAATCTTCTGGAGCAACTGGGTTGGGTGATAAACCAAGCCAAAAGTCAGTTGCAGCCGGTCACGCGCCTCCTGTACTTGGAGCAAGTTTTGATACCGCTTTAGAGGCGGTTTTTCTGCTGGAGGGCAGAGTGCAGAAGATTTTGTCGCAAGTGCGAAACTTCTTGCGTCTCAAAGCACCGACAGCGTGGCGTTATCTGCAGCTCCTGGGGTCCATGGCGGCGGCGGCGTTGGATCTGGTACCATGGGCAAGGGCCCACATGCGGCCGTTACAACAGGCCTTGCTTTCCAGATGGTCTCCTCAAGAGCATCCTCTGGACTGCAAGTTGCCCAATTTACCCAATGTCACCATAAGTCTTCAGTGGTGGTTGGATCCCATTCACTTATGAGCTGGAGTTCCCTTACGCCAGCCGGACTGGGTGTTAGTGACTATGGATGCCAGCCTCGCGGGCTGGGGGGCTCATTGTCAGGTGACTTTTGCTCAAGGGGTTTGGCCACCAGAGTTCAAGGATTGTTCCATCAACCAGTTGGAGCTCAAAGCAGTTTCGTTGGCTCTTCTAGAATTTGTTCCTCTTCGAGCGAAAGGCAGTGCGAGTGTTTTCCAACAATGCTGTAACGGTCTCCTATATCAACAGGCAAGGCGGCACAGGGAGTGCAGTGTTGCTGGCGGAGAGTCAGCAGCTGATGTCCTGGGCAGAAGAGCATCTGGTGGCTCTGTCGGCGGCGCATGTAGCAGGTCAAGACAGTGTCCAAGCCGACTTCCTCAGCTGGCACGTGGTGGATCCCGGAGAATGGGAATTGAACGCCGCAGTGTTTCACGAATTGACTCTCAGGTGGGGTCAGCCAGTGATGGACCTCATGGCCACCTTCGACAATGCCAAAGCGCTTCGATTTTTCAGCAGGCACAGGGAGCGCATGTCGGAGGGTCTCAACGGCCTAGCTCAGCCGTGGCCATGCAGGGGACTTCTTTATGTGTTTCCTCCATGGCCAATGGTCGGCAGAGTTGTTCGACGGATAGCGTGTCATTGCGGTCGAGTAATTCTCATTGCGCCAGATTGGCCCAGGAGAGCGTGGTATGCAGATCTAGTTCGCCTGCTCATAGACAGTCCCTGGAAGCTGCCCTCGCGAGCGAACCTGCTGGTTCAGGGGCCTCTGCTCATGCCGGATGTGGATCGCTTCTTACGGCTTGGCTCTTGAAAGGCACAGGTTAATGCGTAGAGGATATTCGGCTTCGGTTGTGGCTGCTTTGTTGCAGGCCAGGATACGGTCCACGTCCCTGGCTTATGTCTAAGTTTGGCGAGTTTTTGAGACTTGGTGCGCAAGCCGGAACCTCCGTCCACGCGGCGTCTCCGTACCGCACGTATTGGCCTTCTTGCAGGATGGACTGGATAAGGGGTTGGCCCTTAGTACCCGCCGGGTTCATTTAGCGGCGCTTTCGTGTTTTCGGGGCACTGTGAAAGGGACTCGACTGTCGGCTCATCCAGATGTCCTTTGATTCCTGAGGGCGATCAGGAATATTCGTCCACCTCTTCGTTCCGCCTTGGGATTTGAACCTCGTCCTTGAGGCTTTGGCACGGCCTCCTTTTCATCCGGCTAAGGACATTTCGCTCAGAGAGCTCTCTTGGAAGGTTGCCTTGCTGGTAGCCTTGTGTTCGGCTAGACGCATTTCAGATCTCCAAGCTCTTTCCTGTAGGGTCCCGTATATGCAATTTTCGGAGGAGAGAGTCCTCTTGCGGACGGTGCCTTCGTTTCTTCCGAAGGTAGTGTTCACTTTCCATATCAAACTATTTCGCTTCCCACCTTTAGAAACGTGGATGGTCTCCCTATTGATACTCTTCTGGAAAACTTGGATTTGGGTAGATTGCTCAAGAGATACCTTAGAAGAACTAAACCTTTCCGCAGAACGGAAAGATTGTTTGTGCTGTTTGGAGGGCCTCGGAAAGGGGAGGCAGCTTCCAAGGCATCCATTGCTAGATGGGTAAAACAGGCGATAGTGGCGGCCTATCAGGCAGATGGGAAGCCACCTCCAGAAGGGCTTCGAGCTCATTCTACTCAGAGCCAAGCGAATTCTTGGGCAGAATATGCTTTGGTTCCGCCTGCGGATATTTGTCGGACGGCTACGTGGTCGTCGCTCCACACGTTCGCTAAGCATTACAGATTGGATGTTGGGGCCTGGGCAGACGCAAATGTTGGGGCTTCGGCCGTCATAGCGGGCCTGGCGGGTCCCTCCCGTGGTTAGATACTGCTCTGGTACTTCCCTCTTGTTCCTGGACTGGCCCGGAGAGACGAGAAGGAAACAGAAATTAGACCTTACCTGCTAATTGTCTTTCCTGGAGATCTCTCCGGGCCAGTCCAGGACCCACCCGTATCATTTGACAGATTTCTTAGTGATGCGAGTGCCATGGGGGGGTACGGGGCGTCGTCTATTGGTCAATCAGTCTTTACGACACTGAGAGTTGCATTTCACCTCATTCGTTATGGTTCGCTGCGTTAGCTTCAGGTTGGTCTCTGAGGCTTCCTCGAGGTGTTTTTTTTGTGTAGGTGCACTTTGCGAAAAAAAAACCCCCCACAAAGCAGTAGCATTGCATGTCTCTTATTTGCATAGCTACCATATATGTTCTTAGTCACTGCTTGTAAGTACATAAGTTCAACATATGTCTTTTTTCTTTGCTTTGGGCTTATGTTCTTCAACTGCTTGGATAGGAATAGACTGAGGGTTGGCCAGCAGGGGGAGACAGATACCACCTCTACAAAACTTCAGTTTTTCAGTCCTCAGTTGCTGGAGAAGATTGACATCCCTCTTGTTCCTGGACTGGCCCGGAGAGATCTCCAGGAAAGACAATTAGCAGGTAAGGTCTAATTTCTGTATTTTAGAAGCTCTGTTCAAGCTTTTGATGTCTGAGAATGGACAAACAGACATACATAACATGAGGATCTCCCTGGAGCCATTTTACAAAGCAGTTTTAAAGATTTCTCCATTGCAAAGATGTCCAGATCAGAATGGGGGTGTATCTGGGGCACTCTCAGGAATCTGGATGTCCTCACCCAATTTCAGAAACGCCCTGGATGTCCTTAGTCACATCCAAATTTATACCTGCTCCAAGCATGAATAGGCATTGGGAAAAAAAAGTACTCATTTTGCCAGTTAACATCCAGAGAGTGTGGAGAAGGAGGTACACTCATATTCCCTATATTTTCCATGTCACCAACAAACATTGACAGGGAATGCAGGCTCTTGTTTTCATTTTACCATGTCAATGAATGTACCCATATGCAGCCTAGCATGTGATAGACATCTCTGCTCCACATTTTTGCAGCGGAGATGTCTCTGTGGACACCAGTGTGAACCTCCATATTGGGGGCATCTCTGTTTCTAAAACCAAGCCAAAACAGATATTTCCGGCATTTTTCTGCACATTTTACCCTGGATGTCCCAGATTGCACTTGCATGCTCTTTCTAAAATGCCACTTTGCATCAAAAGCCTGAGAGAAAAACCAAGATTATAGACCTGCTTTCAACTTCCTGTAAGATCTTTCAAGCTGGACATCAACAGGAGGAAATTCCACAAGGTTGGAGCAAGACAGGCGGGAGTGGAGTGCTGAGTTTACTCAAGTCTAATCCTGTGAGAAACGAAAAGACTGAGGAGAGTGTAAGGACACAACCAATCGGTGAGATTTGAGGTGGAATGTTGTTGTTAAGTGCCATTGAGTTGGAGTCGACTCATGGCGACCCTCTGGATAGCTATCCTAAATTGTGTTCAGTCTTGAGTCAGGCGGCTCATTGTTGACAGACTGGTACCCGTAGCTGCTGTTATTATATTGATCCATCTCATTGCTGGCCTTCCTCTTTTGCGTTGACTTTCTATCTTGCCAAGCATGACGTCTTTCTCCAATGATCTCTTCGCATGATGTGTCCAAAGTATGAAAGTTGAAGTCTTGTCATCTGAGCTTCTAAAGAAAGCTTAGGTTTGATCTCCTCTAGTACCGACTGGTTTGTTCTTCGGGCAGTCCATGGTATACACAGTATTCGCCGCCAGCACCATAATTCAAAGGCAGTTTTCTTCCTGTCTTTTTCACTGTCCAGCTTTCACATCCATATGATGTTATTGAAAATACCATGACTTGAAGTTGAATCTTTGTATGGAGAGAGACATCTCTGCTCTTGAGAATCTTATCTAGGTCTCTTAGCTATTCTGCCAAGAGCAATGCGTCGTTTGATTTCTTGACTGCTTGTTGCTTCTTTATTGATAGTTGATCCAAGTAGGTTAAGGTTGTTCACAATTTCAATTTCTTCTCCTTCAACGATGAACCTGTTGATTATGCCAGTTGTCATGATCTTTGTCTTCTTTACATTAAGGTGCAGGCCCATTTTGAGACTATGTTCTTTGATTCTGAGAAGCAAATGTTTCAGATCATCTTCACCTTCAGCCAGTAATGTAGTATCATCAGCATAGCGAAGGTTGTTGATGAGTCTTCCACCAATCTTCACACCTCTGTTTTCATACAATCCTGCTTCTCTGATGATTTGTTCTGCATATAAATTAAACAGGTAGGGGGAAAGTATGCAGCCTTGTCTTACACCTTTGCTTATTTTAAACCATTCTGTTTCTCCTTGTTCCGTTCGAACTGTTGCTTCTTGATCAATGTACAGATTGCGCAAGAGAACGATCAGGTGTTCTGGTATATCCATGCTTCTTAATGTGGCCCAGAGTTTCTCATGGTTTACACAGTGAAAAGCCTTGCTATAGTCGATAAAGCACAAATAGATATCCTTTTGGTATTCTTTAGTCTTTAAGGATCCATCTCACATCTGCAATGATGTCTCTCGTTCCTCGCCCTTTCCTGAACCCTGCTTGCACTTCAGGTAGTTCTTGTTCCAGGTATGGCTGTAGTCTCTTTTGAATAATCTTCAGTAGAATCTTGCTGGCCTGTGGGATCAGAGTGATTGTTTGATAATTTCCAGTCAGTTGGATCACCTCTCTTTAGTATTGGTATAAACACAGATCTTTTCCAGTCAGTTGGCCATGATGTTGTCTTCCATATTTCTTGGCAGAGCCTTGTAAGTACGGTAACAGCTGCATCAGATTGCTGCAATACTTCTATAGGGATGCTATCAATGCCTGGTGCTTTGTTCTTTGATAAGGCTTTCAATGCTGCTTCAACTTCTTCCTTCATCACCAATGGTTCCCGATCATAAGGTACAGGTTGAAACGGCTGTTGGTCCACTTGATCTTTATCATATAAAAACTCTGTATAGTCCTTCCACCTTTTCTTGATCTTCTCAGCATCATTCAACATAGAACCTTGAGCATCTTGTAACATTCCAATTCGAGGCTGGAACTTTTTCATTAACTCTCGTAGCTTTAGGAAAGCCGATCTTGTTCTTCCTCTATTAGTTTCTGCTTCTATTTCCTTGCAAGTGTCATTGTAGTACTTTTTCCTTGTCCTGTCTTGCTGCATGTTGGAAATCCCTGTTGAGTTCTGCAATTGTCTTTTTCCTCTGGCTTTAGCTTCTCTACAAAGAAGGCGGCAAAGTAATTGGAAAATATGGACTTGGCAACAGAAATGAAGCTGGAGAAAGACTGATAGAATTCTGCAAGACCAATGATCTATTCATTTCAAACACCTTCCAGTAACACAAGCGGCAACTGTACACATGGACTTCACCCAATGGATTGTATAAAAATCAAATTGATGTTATAGAGCTTTTCCATCGTTGACTTCCACAGATGTAGTCAAAGACAAAACCTGGAGCTGACTGTGGTACAGATCATCAACTACTAGTATGCAAACTCAAGCTAAAGTTGAAAGAGCAAACCACTCATGAATGCAGCAAAATATGACCTTGAGAATATACCAATGGAATTTAAAGACTGCCTGCAAAATCGATTTGCTGCTTCAGATACAAATGACAGAGCTCCGGAAGAGTTATAGAATGACATCAAGAAGGTTGTGTTGGAAGAAAGTGAGAAGTCTACAAAATGTGAAAAAAGCAAAAACGGCCAAAATGGATGAGGTGGAATAAAAGATATGATATGCCAATAAAGAGATCTTAAATATACATCTATTTGAAATAGGGAGCCAGTGTTGCTAAACAATAATGTTACATGATCAAATGTTCATGCATGACATAGTAACTTCACTGCTATATTTTGAGCCAGCTGAAGTCTTTTCAAAGATGATATCTTTGGCCCATTACAAAGGGAACAGTAATCCACCAACATGTGATCAGAGTGTGGATTGATTAAACATACATGTTTATCGTCTAAGAAAAATTTCACTGATTTCATCTTATGAAGAGCCCACATAAAGAAATTCTCACCACTGAGGAAATCTGCTGGTCTAATGAAAGTTCAGAATCCAAATATACCCATAAAGACTTCACTGTGGACTTAAGGTGGAAGAACACCAAGACCAGTGAGAACATTTAAAGATTTTGCAAAGACCCCCTTCCAAGCCAGATAGCCTCTGATTTGTTGGGATTAAGTTTCAGCCTTAATTGTAGCACCCGGGAAGTTTCTGCAGTCAGGCTTTTAATCATCATATCAGCAGCCAGGGAAATTTCTTCAGAATATGAAACTAGCTGGAGATCGTCAGCATAAGAAAACCTCAGAAATACCATAATCCAGTGCAAGAGTTGCAAGCGGTACTCAAAACAATTAAAACAGGGGATAAAATAGCCCCTTGTGGGACACCATAGTCAAGCACTAGAAAGGAAAAAAAACCCAGATCCATGCTAATCTATGTGGAACACATACCCTCTAAATAAGATCTTAGCCAATTTAGGACAGTTCCATCTAACCCAATTTCTTTTAAGCACTGGAGTAAGAATGTGATTGACCAGATCAGCAGCTGAACTTAAATCAAGACAAAACAAAGCCACTTTCCCTTCTATTTATTTGTCATCATTTGCTATACTGCCCATGCAATTAAAAATCACGACACAGGAGTTTATAAAATCCTGGTAAAAACGGAACATTCAGATTAGTAAACAGTAAAAGCCTAGTAACCTGTGTAGTTTCTGAAATAAACAAGTGTTATATCAGCAAGAGTCTTTATTGGAGACAGAGGCTTTTTAGCGAATCCAGCTGCTTCTCTCATTACAGTGCCCAGAACTGGTTTGTATTCAGTAAGATCAAAAGAACAAAGAAAATAATGTTATTTTCACAAACTTGACCACAAAGGGAGAACCTCAGGAAATTAGCCTTGCAGCTCATCTTATCTCCAGCTAGTTTCCTGTGGACTAGTGTTAGTAGATTTTTGGAGAGCAAATCAGGGACATGTTGGCAGGTTTGAGCTAGGCTGGGAGGGGTAGGGGTCCTCTCTCCTCTGGCATCTTTTCCCCATATATTTTCAAATGACCAGTCTAGGTAACATTCAGTCATTTCAAAAGTTAAAAAAATAAATAAAATAAAGACAGCAGCAGCTCTTGAGTTATAAGGATGCATACAGTGTCTTGCAAAAGTATTCATCCTCTCAGTTTTTGTCCTATTTTGTTGCATTACGTACAACCTGAAATGAAAATGGAGGTTCATTTGTATGTTAGGTAAAGGGACTAACAATATAGTCCAAAAATTGCTAAACAAATACTTCTGCTCTGTTTTTACTAAAGAAAATCCTGCAGAAGGACCATCTGTGACTCCCAAATATAAAAGTGGGAATGAAGTAGATACCACACCATTCACTGAAGATGTGTTAGAACAACTTGCAAAACTGAAAGTGGACAAAGCCATGGGACCGGATGGGATACATCCCAGGATACTGAAAGAGCTCAGAGAGGTTTTTGCAGGGCCGTTAAAGGATGTTTTCAACAGATCCTTGGAAATAGGAGTAGTTCCTCAGGACTGGAGAAGGGCGGATGTGGTACCTCTTCACAAAAGTGGTGACAGGGAAGAAGTGACAAACTACAGGCCCGTGAGCCTTACCTCAGTGGCGAGAAAAGTAATGGAGACACTTCTGAAAGAGCGAATAGTGGACTTTCTCAAAACCAACAGGTTGCATGATCCGAGGCAACATGGTTTTAACAAAGGATGATCTTGCCAAACAAATCTGAGTTCTTTGACTGGGTGACCAGAGAACTAGAGCAGGGGCATGCAATGGATGTCACCTACCTAGATTTCAGCAAAGCATTTGATACTGTTCCTCATAGGAGGCTTATCAATAAACTCAGTAGATTGGGGATGGGTCCCAAGGTGGTGAACTGGATCAGAAATTGGTTGACTGACAGACAGAAGGTGATGGTAAATGGAGCTCACTCAGATGAAAGGAGGATGATTAGCAGGGTGCCTCAGGGTTTGGTCCTGGGCCAGGCACTGTTCAATGTATATGTGAGTGATATTGCTGAAGGACTACATGGAAAAGTCTTTTTGCAGATGACACGAAAATTTGCAACAGAGTGGACTCCCCTGAGGGAATGGACAACATGAGGAAAGATCTACAAAAGCTGGAAGAATTGTCTAATGCTTGGTAGTTAAGATTTAATGCGAAGAAGTGCAGTGTCATGCACTTGGGAAGCAGAAATCCAGGGGAAATGTACGTGATAGGGGGCGAGAGATTGGTGTGCACAGACCAGGAGAAGGACCTTGGTGTGATTATTCCTGCAGGATCTCAAGGTGGCAAACAGTGCGATAAGGCGGTGGCAAAAGCCAGGAGGATGTTGGGTTGCATACAAAGAGGAATTACCAGCAGAAAGGAAGAGGTACCAATGCCACTTGTCAGACAGCTGCCTGGATGAGAATCTTCACACTTTTGGCAAGTGCATATTTCTATATGATTTGCAAGGTATTGTGGGCAATGTAGTTCATTCACACCAGACACAGCTGCTGACAATAATTTAGTTGTGCTCTTGGGTAAAGCCAATAAGATATTTATTTATGGGGTTATTTCTCCCAACACAGATATGCTTGGTAGCACATAAAATCAGGTAACTTGCTTTCAGTGTTAACTTGGAAAAACAAAGTCAAAATCAGGAAAACAACAAATGAAAAGCCACAAAGCAAGAAACAAACTGTTCTTTTCAGATTAACTTCTGATTACTTCCCACATAGATTCAGAAGTGATTCTCTTCCTAGCTCACAAGCAATTAGGTAAGGCTTAATTGCTAGCAGTTATCCAGCTGAAACCCCTTTAGCTGGCTTGCTTTCTACTGTGTGGGTCAAATCCTGCTTCAGGAGCTTTTCTGAAGCAGATTAAAGAACAGATTTGTATTTTCTTTGTGATGGTTGCTGTACTTTATAACAGAAAGTTACCAACGGAGTTTTGATAGAGAGCAATCCATATAAACACATTCTTCATCTGCAATCATTCCCCCATCTTCAACAAGCATAGGTTCAATATCATGGATTGGCACAGATGAATCTCTCAATGGAGCAGTTTCAGGAGAATATTTGTTTCCCTGCTGTCTTTCAAGGTTATAGCTAGGGCATAGATCAGTGTTCATACCTGAGCTTCCATTGCTGCTAGAGTTCCTCTCTATATAGCCTGGCCAGTATGTAGTCCAGTTCTTATGTCCAGCCTTCCAATCCAGATCCCTGGACACTGGATCTCTCTTCACATACCTTCTGGTACAGGTCTTAGGGTCCCTTCCACGTGCAGCCGTCTCCCTCACAGGTAGCCTCAGGTGATTCCTAGCTCTGCAGCACCATTCCTCTGGCTTTCCCCAGTCCAATGGTGTATGCTGGCCCTTGGAATACCTCCCAGTATACGTACTGCTTTGGACTCTTCTAGACCTCTCAAAGGCTTTTCTCCTCTTTCTTCCAGAGGGTTTCCTTGCCTCTCTGTCTGTCCGGTTTGGCTTCTGCTTCTGATGATCCTTCAGATGAAACTGATGATCCTTCTCTGGATATCCAAGGTGATCATGAAGATGGTCATCTGTAGAATAAACTCTACTCTTATTCTGCCTAGATGAGTGCTCCTCCCTAACACAACGCAGCTGTGCTGAATCAGGTCCTGCCCTTTGAGATGAGTGCTTAGGGATTACCTCATAGCCCTCCTGATTGAACACACGTTTCCCCACTTCAGCTCCTCTAATGGCTGTTGGAAACCTGGTGCATTCTGGGACTGGTAGTCTTTTATGGGAAAATTCTGTTTTCTTATTTCTACCAGAACTGACAGGTTGCTTGTTCAGAGTCACTTCACCTTTTCTATAGCTTCTTCCTGAGCTATGATAAGCTTCCTTATCACATACTGTATAAGTCACTGGTGAGGCCTCACTTGGAATACTGTGTTCAGTTTTGGGGACCATATCTTGCAAAGGACATAAAAAGACTGGAAACTGTTCAGAGGAAGGCGACCAAAATGATTTGGAGCATGCGTCAGAAGCCTTAGGAGAAGAAACTTGAAGACCTAAATATGTACACTCTGGAGGAGAGAAGGGACAGGGGAGATATGATTCAGACCTTTAAGTACTTAAAGAGAAATAATGAACAAACAAACCTCTAACGACGGGGAAGCTGTAAAAACTAGATGGCATAACATGAAGCTGCAAGGTGGTAAATTGAAAGGCAATGTCAGGAAATACTTTTTCACTGAAAGGGTGGTGGATGCTTGGAATGCTCTCCCGATGGAAGTGGTGGGGGCAAAAACAGTGACAGAATTCAAAATGGCATGGGACAGACACAGTGGATCCCTTTACAGCAACAGGATAAAACCAAAATAAAAACTTAACTAACTAATTTCTCAACACACAGGGCTGTCCTACACGGAGCAGTGGGTTCACCCCTAAAACAAAGGCATGGGGAGGGGTGGCCTGCATGGAGCGGCAGGTGCACTTACTCTTGCCCTCTTACTGGGAAGACTAGATGGACCATACTGGTCTTTATCTGCCGTCATTTACTATGTTACTATAAATTTGTGAAGTGCAATGATAATAAAATACCTTGTATATAAAAAAAAACAAGTGAAAACTGAAAGGTTGTGTGCATATGTATTCATCCCTTTTCCTATGAAACCCCTAAATAAGATCTGATCCAACCAATTAACCTCAGAGGTCACATAATCAGTTGATTGGGTGTCCACATGTGTGCAATCAGTGTCACATGATGCCTGTATAGAAACATAGAAATATGATGACACAAAAAAGACCACATGGCCTATCTAGTCTGTCCTTCCTTAACTACAACAGTCCCCTTTTTACTTTTAGAGATCCTCTGTGTTTGTCCCATGCTTTTTTGAATTCAGTTACTGTCCTCATCTCTACCACCTCCACTGGGAGACTATTCCATGGATCCACTACTCTTTCTGTAAAGAAATATTTCCGCATATCACTCCTGAATCTATCTCCCTTCACCCTCATCCCATGTCCCCTCGTAGCAGAACTTGCTTTCAATTGAAAGAGGCTCTCTCCCTGAACATTTATGCCATGGAGGTATTTAAACATCTAAATCATATCACCTCTATCCTGCCTTTCCTCTAAGGTGTACATATTAAGATCCATCAGTCTGTCCTCATATGCTTTATAACGAAGACCACTAATCATTTTAGTAGCCACCCTCTGCACCGACTCCATCCTGTTCACATCCTTTTGAAGGTGCGGTCTCCAGAATTGCACACTATACTCCAAATGAGGTCGCACCAAAGACTTATACAGAGGCATTATCACCTCCTTTTTTCTGCTAGCCATTCCTCTCCATATGCACCCAAGCATCCTTCTAGCTTTTGCCATCGCCTTTTCTACCTGTTTAGCTACTTTAAGATCAGACACAACCACGCCTAGGTCCCTCTCTTCTTTAGTGGACAAAAGTACTTCACCCCCTATACTATATTGCTCCCTTGGATTGCTGCAGCCCAAATGCATGACCTTACATTTTTTAACATTAAATCCCAGCTGCCAAATTCTAGACCATTCTTCAAGCTTAACTAGATCCCTCCTCATGTTATCTACCCCTTCCTGGGTGTCTTCTCTATTGCAGATTTTGGTATCATCCGCAAAGAGGCAAACCTTACCTGAAAGCCCTTCCCCTATATCACTAACAAAGATGTTAAAAAAAATCAGACCAACGACAGATCCCTGGGGCACACCACTGGTAACATCCTTCTCCTCAGAGTGAGCTCCATTTACTTGTACTCTTTGTCGCCTCCCACCCAACCAATTTCTAACCCAAGCAGTAACTTTAGAGTCCATCCCTAGGGTGTTCAGTTTGTTTATAAGTCGCCTGTGAGGAACAGTGTCAAAGGCTTTACTGAAATCTAAATACACCACATCTAGGGCTCTCCCTCGGTCCAACTCCCTGGTCACCCAGTCAAAGAAATCAATCAGATTTGTCTGACAAGACCTGTAAATATACCTGTTCTGAAAGGCCCCTGACTCTGCAACATGAAGTCCAAGGAGCACTCCAGACAGGTCAGAGGCAAAGTTGTTGAGAAGTATAGATCAGGGTTGGGTTATAAAAAAATATCCCAAATTCTGAATATCCCATGGAACACCATTAAATCCATTATAACAAAATGAAAAGAATAAGGCACCACTACAAACCTGACAAGAGAAGGCCACCCACCAAAACTCATAGACCGGGCAAGGAGGGCATTAATCAGAGAGGCTACAAAGACACCAAGGATAACATTGAAGGAGCTGCAAAGTTTCACAGCAGAGATGGGAGTATCTGTTCATGGGACCACTTTAAGCCATCACACTCCACAGAGCAGGGCTTTATGGAAGAGTGACAAAAAAAAGCCATTGCTTAAAGAAAGCAATAAGAAAACATGTTTGGAGTTTGCACAACAGCATGTGGCGGACACCCCCCCCCTCCCCCCCCAACCACATGAAGTAGGTCCTCTGGTCAGACGAAAATTGAACTTTTTGGCCATCATGGGAACTCCATGTGTGATGCAAACCCAACACTTCCCATCACCCTGAGTACACCATTCCCCACAGTGAGACATGGTGGTGGCAGCATCATGCTGTGGGGATGTTTTTCATTGGCATGGACAGGAAAACTGGTCAGGATTGAAGGATCGATGGATGACACTAAATACAAAGCAATTCTTGAGGAAAACCTCTTTCATTCTGCTAGATATTTGAGACTGGAATGAAGATTCACCTTCCAGCAAGACAATGACCCTAAACATTCTACTAAAGCTGGTTTACAGGGGAAACATTTAAATATCTTGGAATGGCCTAGTCAAAGCCCAGACCTCAATCCAATTGAGAATCTGTGGCATGACTTGAAGACTGCTGTACACCAATGCAACTTGAAGGAGTTTGGAGCAGTTTTGCCTTGAGGAATGGATGAAAATCCCAGTGGCTAGATGTGCTAAACTAATAGAGACATACCCCAAGACACTTGTAGCTGTAATCCTTCAGTGTTATCCTTGGTGTCTTTGTAGCATCTCTGATTAATGCCCTCAAGAACTGCCCTGTATTTAGTGCCATCCATCTACAACATGTTGACTTTTGGGGGTGAATTCTGTCATAAGGAACAAGAGTCAGAGCCCATGGAAACAGGGACTTCATATCAGAATGAATGCATGTTTGACAGCTCAGAGCAAAACAGAGAGAAGGGTTGGCATAGAAACCCCAAACAAATGAGGTCACTCAGTGCTAGGGAACGCCCGAGCCAAGAGCTAACACATGGCTCATTAGCAAAAGAGAAACAGCTGATGGGGAGTGGAGTTTCAGCCACCGGGAAAAGCAACACAGTTAAAAATCCTCTAGTTAGGGGAGAGGGGGGAACTGGGGCAGGAACCAGGAGAGCAAGAACCACGACAGACAGAACAAGGTCTGAGAGGACGGAAAGGATTGAATGGCATGAGAAAGGGGAAAAAGGTGAAAGACAGGATAAGAGAAGGGAGGAAAAACCCTATCTTACCTGGGAAGGCTCATCTAGAGAAGGGAGCTGTGAAAGCCACGCTGACTCCAGGAAGCAGGCAATTCCACGATGGAGAAAGCAATACACGGCTGGGCAAAGCACAGAGGAACTCCACTCTCCTAAAGGCAAGCAATACCTTTTAAATCCCCTGAGAAGACAGTCTCAGTCCTCTAACACTAAATATAGTGGAAGGGAAACTTGTTGTTCTGAAGAAGAGTTTTTGCCTGTAAGAAACCCTAGGCAAACTAAAAGGAAAGAGTTTTACAGGGAGCCATATTATAGCCAAGAAAGGTCCCTGGATAAGCAGTGGCTGGAAGATAGAAGAATATTTCCAGATAGCTTTGCAGAGGAGTTTGATAATAGCCCTTGTACGTATCAAGAGTTGTGTGAGAGAGCTGACCGAGAGCTTTATGCAAAACACCTGAGTTCAGCTAAGCTGTTGGGGGATGGGAACACTGTGAATGAGCAAAGGGCAGAGTTCTCCCCGGAGGAAGTTGAGGATAACGTGCATGAAATGCAATGTGAATTTTATCCAACTTCAGACACTGAAACCTATATGGACTGTACGTACACGGTATCAGATAATATCCAATCCTTGTGCTAGTCTTGCTATAACCACTGCTGCAGGAGAAAAACAGTCCAAAAGCAAGTTTGGAGGAAAACTGTTTTTGTATTTCATTTTTCTGTTAAGCTGAAGATAAGCATTGCCTAAGTTGTTTGGTTCCTTTGTTACCTTATACCAGAAGTATGGACTTTTCTGTTGTGATGTTCTAAAGGTCAAAATTCCAACCCTGGGAAGGGAATAAATCCATTTTGAAACCTTACCATTCGTGTACACAACTATTTTTCTTTAAGCCACGGAACTACAATTCCCAGGAGGCTTTGCAAAGCCTCAAATTCAAGTTCACAAGCTTAAGGAACACATCACCCCACTCGCTTTACCCACGCTGAGGCCTCTGGGAGAGAGGGGCAGTGACAATACATATGCACACTTCTGCAGGTTTTTAAATCTTAATTATTGTTTGTGTCACAATAAAGGATATTTTACATCTTCAAAGTCATAGGCATGTTGTGTATATCACATGGTGCTAACCCCCAAAACTCCATTTTAATTCCAGGTTGAAATGAAACACTGAGGGGATGAATACTTTTGCAAGGCACTGTACATATGTGCTTAAGTGGTATTTTATACATCTAGATAAATATTCTATATATTTCTAAAATTCCTTATCTTTTTCAGAAAAGAGATTTTACATCTTGTCTTACCAAGATCAAAAAGACTGCATTAGAGGGGTATGCAGGAGAAGAAATGTCAACATGTCAATTATTTTGACAGTTTTGTATACCGCCTTATCCTTCAATCAAAGCAGTCACAACACAATTGGGGGATACATTTAACACATGGGGATATGAGACACATACACTAATACTTACAGGGAACATGGGCTATGGAGGGTTGAGTGGCTTGCCCAAGACCACAAGGAGCACCTGTGGGACTAGAAACCCCAGTCCTTCCAGCCCAAGGTTGCTGTCCTCTTGTGGAATTTGAACCCCTGACCTTCCAGCCTGAAGTACCTTCCCCCAACCACTAGGCTACTCCTCCCTCTAATATTAAACCTTGCTCCTGAAATTGCATAGATTCACTTTCACTGTCTGGCTCAGAGGGTTTTATGAACTGACCTCTATACGGAGAAACTATTTCCCTGCTGTTTGCATTGCTCAAAACTAGAGAAACATTCACAGTTCATACCTGAATCCAGGCAAACATCAGGCTGCTTCTTCTGGTATTCTGGCCAGTATGCAATAGAACTTCTGTGTCCTGTCCTCCAGTTGGTATCTCTGGACCTCAGGATCTTTTCTCCAGACATCCTGCAAGAGGTATTTGGGCTCCCTTTCTCCTTAGCTGCAACAAACTTCTTAGGTGCTGCTTGAGGGTCCCTGGCTGTGGTCCCCCTCCCACATGTGCAACATCTTCCTTCCTTCACCGGGGCCGTCCATCCACTAGGCAGACTAGGCGGCCGTCTAGGGCAGCAGACCTTGGTAGGCATCCCAACTCTGTTTTGAAAGTGGCAGCACAAAGTCACCGCTTTCAAAACTGAGTCGAGCTACAGCCACCCCTGAATCCATCTCTCTAATCTTGTGGTGGCTCAAAATGGAGTCGAGCTGCTGCCACCGCAAAATGAGAAGATGGATTCAGGCAGCAGCAGTGACAGGGGGAGGGTAGCGGATGGAGGGGGATCCAAGCAGCAGAGGGGTCCAGCAGCGGTGGCAGAAGAAGGGGGGGGACAGGACTGCAGGAGCTTCTGCCTGGTGTGACAAACTCTTGGACTACCCCACCCCCCACTCCATATCCATCATTTGCTCTCTATGCCCTTATGTCCCCCACCCTTGTCTGCTTTCTACCCTTCCAACCTATGTCCAGCTTCTGCCCTCCAACCCTCCACCTCCCCTTTTGGGTCCAGCATCTACACCAGTACAGGTCCCGGGCTCTCCTCAGGCCAGCAGAGACTCCAGTAGCTCCTCTGCTGAATGAGACACTATGAGTAATCTCTGTTGGCGATAAGTAAGGGCACCCTGTGGATATACAGCTCTCTGATGTAGAAAATCTTCTTCAAAACATGTAGTATGTTGAGGATATGATAAATCAAGCTTTAAGATAAGTCTGATAAATTTTAATATGTGAACAATATGACTGCACAAGTTGAAAAATAGTGAAATACTGGAGCAATGATGAAAGCGGTGAGAGCATGAAGTTATGTGAATCTGCTCTTGTGGACTCTTTTGATGGTCCTCCAAAGACTTATTTTATTATGAGTGGTTGCTAGGTTGTATTGGTGTATTGTTAATACTCCTGGCATATGGATAGTAGTTTCTCAAGGTGCCTTGATAAAATAGGATAAAAATAAGTGCTTTCTTGGACCTGTTACACAGTCATCCTGTAATAAAATCAAGCCCACTTTTCATGATGAATTACAAAAGAAATATACATAATAAAATCATAATATAGACACAATTTTCATTAATTTTGTTTATTACCTTTAAAGACAGAGAAGTGACATGAGCTTTTGAGGACAAGAGTTCACTTTGTCAGATTTCATTTTGCCACTTCAGACTATCACAGCCACCTCTCTGAAAATGGTACCTTTAGTTTATTTTCTATCACCCTCTTACATCAGTGGCTGTGACTTCCTAACAAAAATGTTTCTTAATACTACTTCTATTAATAAAACTGAACTTTCAGTCATTCAGCTTGAAGAATGATTCTGTAGGACTGGAGAATGGCAGAAGTCGTTTTTTAATCCAAATGTGGGAGCAGGGGAGATGGCTCATAACTACAAAACTATCTGATCTTTCTGGTCTGAAAATTAGTGTAATGACACCCAAAATAAGAAGAGTTGAATATCTTCAAGAGTTGATTGCAGAATCCAAAACAGCATGGATTTATTATAGCAAGGTAATATCAAACAAATTTGATGGATTTCTTTAACTAGGTAACCACGGAATCAGATAAGAGGACAGTAATGAATTTAGTCTACTTAGGGGCATGTTTACTAAAGTCCGCAAATCTGCGCGACGCAAAATAGCGCACGGCAACGCGGCATTTAAACGCGCAGAAACGCGTTTAAACGCCCCGCACACGTGCGTGTCACCCCCGCACAGGTACGCGGCACACTAATGGGCCCCGTACAAGTGCGGGCCCGCAAATGTCCGATAGAGGCGTGGAACGGCTAAAAGAGGGCGGAGGAAGGCACAGGAGGGGCGGAGGGATGGGGTCAATGGGTGGAGAGTGGGAGGGGAGAGGCTCCCCGCACAGTATCGGGCCCGAATTTCCATGTAAAAATTAGCGCGAGTGAAACCCTCGCGGTAGAGGGCATTTAAAGGGAAGAGAAACCATTTCCGTCAGCAATGTACAGGAACACCGGGGAAACCTAAAAAACGTGTGCAGTGTGATATATGTGCACAGAACAAAATTGCAAATAGAACCTGAAAATGACCACAACAAAACTATTATAAATAGTAATCCAGCTGGGGAACAGTTATAGTGATGGGCAAATATACAAAACACACCCAGCAAAGCTCCAGAAAAAAGAGATGAATATTGGAAGGGTCTACGGAGCGGAGACTCTTCCGAAAAACATTTCCGTGTTTTGGAGCTTTCCTCGGAGTGTTTGCTATGGTTGCCCATTAATATCACTGTCGCCCAGCGTGGTGATATTTTCTCCCCCATTTCCCGTGGTCATTTCTGGTGTTTATGTGCACGTTTGTCACCAGAAAGGGTGCATATGCCCACAGTAAAAATGAGTAGAGCAGGGTTTGTGACTCCATCCTGCCAGGCTTACTGCCTCCAGGGGCTGCACTGTCTCTGTGGCCAAAGTGTGGTACAGCGGACAGAGTCATTACCTCTAGGACCAGAGGGCAGAGGTTCAAAACCCAGCTGGGGCACCTGCCAGCCCAGTCCCTATATTTTACCCACCACTAAATAAAGATAGCGCAGACACCCCTGTAGTGCAGGGAACATAAGCATGGGGAAAACACCCATATTTTACCCAACACCGCACACACACCACAACAATGGGCATTACCTACAGCCAAGTCCCCCAAATGCAGTCCCGTACTGCCACATTGCAATCAGGTCAACTTTTTTTTCTGAGAGATGTTCATGCCAGCATGTTGGCGGACAAGTACATGTGGTGCAGGGGGCAGTGGCTGCTAACCACAGAAGACAGAGGCCTAGCCATGTCCAGGGAATCCAACGAATCAGTGGCTACACAGTGGTGCAGTGCACACAGACAGTGCATGCAAGAACAGAAGGTCACAGGTTCAAAGCCCAGCTGGGGCTACTGCCAATCCTGCCCACATATTTTTCCCACAACTAAACAGTGATAGTAAGGACACACCTTTCATGGCGGGGACATATGCAATGGTAAGACATCTATCTTTTACCCCACTGAGCACAGACACCATGAACAGGGGCAGTACCTAGAGCAGAATCACCCAAATGCAGTCCTGGTGGGCCACACACCAGTCAGGTTCCCTGCTGACACTCATACAAATGCCTGTGCTGTATATCTATGCACCACCCCCATGGCATGTAGATGTAGCCCATGCATATTCATGAGGGATAGCAGGAAAACCCGAACAGTGTGATGCAAACCTGGACTGGAGTTGGGAATCTGTGCCGTAAAGCAGCAGCCATCAAGGGCAGACACACCCACACCCACAGGCCCCATTGGCCAATGTCTCCTGGAAAGGCAGAACATTGGACCGTGCATGCAGCACCCACAACGAGCACTTGCATAACTTACCAATGTCACCCTACACAGCTCTGAGACGTTTGCTAGGAGCACAGGCAGGCAGATATCCATACGTTACGTACATACTGCTAGTTGACCCCATCCAAACAATCTGTTAGGTGTTTGCGGGGCATGCTCCAGGCCTGGCCTCTGACGGTGCTTACCACCCTGGGGAGTGACCACCAGCTGTAATGCGTACCATATCCATGCCTTGCCGTGCTCAGGACCGGTTTGGTGGGCAAGGCTACTTACCCCCTCAATCGTAGCACCATGATGGCAGAGGTGTGGAAGTGTGTGTCTGTCTATACAGTGGGTGTTGGCTGCAAGCCCCTTCAACAGCCCACACTGCCAGCACTGTTGCCAGTATTGGCCAGCCAATGTGCATAATGAGGTGCAAGGTACCATGGGTATAGCCAGGGCAGGGTGGCGTGGCCAGGATGCATCTGCACTGGGCATAGGGCCCTGGCAGGGACATTGGCTGGGATATTGTAGTGTCCGGCCACCACCTACACAGACAGGGTGGCCAAAGCATGTCCTTCTGGGGGATCACGCTCACCCTGACTGTGCAGTGACCACAGCATGGCTAGGCCCCCCCATAGTGCTGTATAGTAGTTCCCTCATGTGATAGATATGGGTTTCTCTTTGGGGCCCAGTCACTGATCTATCTGCTTGCTGTGTATGCAGACAGCCCAGTTCTGGGTGCATGCATCTCCATTGGGAACATGCACTATGGACTAACCAGCAGACTGTTTGTAGCTGGTAAATGTCTTGCAGGGTGCAGTGGCTGTTGGCTTGCTGCAGGGGAATATCTGGTGGTGGAGTGGGCTTATGTCTGTCTGCTATTGTGTTATGGCTGTGTATAGAGCTGCCTGCCTGGGGGGGGGGGGGTGGTGTTCCTCAGCAGGACTGGGGTTGATGTTGCCCTCTACTGCCACCTTTGCAGGGAGGTAGAGTGTGGATCCCTTGATGGGGACCATGTTTGCCACGGGGGGGGTGTGCGCGCATGATAGCGGCAGACAGGGATATCCATGGTGTTTGTGCAGAAACTAGCTATCTGACACATTAACACTGCTTTGGAACGCCCGCTTGGCCTCCATCAGCCATGGCAGGTGTTGTTGACCTGGTCCTGGCCACCTCATTGCACACTCAGGGTGAGCACAGTACCCGCACGATGTAACGGTGTGTGGCTACTCTGTGCCAGTAAAACACCCGGTCAGTGCCCCCTACTAGGCCAAGGTGCTGTGTGGGTGCACCCGGTCACTTCCCCCAACAGGGCCGAGGTGCTGTGGGGGTGCATTCCCCATCTTGTGTCCATCTGCGGACAGCTAATTTGCATGTGCAGTGCATCATGGGTACGGGTGGCCTAACCCTATCCTGTTGACACCAGCAGACTGTCTGTGAGGTGACGTGTAGGCTATCTGCAGCCAGCCAGGGGCCTGCTTACAGCTATGGAGCTGTAGCGCAATGGTTACATCACTGCCTGTGCAGCCAGAGGTCATGGGTTCAAACCCACAGTGGGGCCCTTTGGTAGGGCTGTCCACAGCTTTATTTTTATTTACTGTACATATGTCTATGCCGGCAAGACCACCCTCAGCTTACTATACCCATTAGGTGCCTCTGAGGGTGCTTCATAGGGCGCCCTGTAGGCCACCTTATGGTTGCCATCCCTATAGGGTGCACTATACATTATCCTGTGTCGCAACATACATGCTGCCCTATAGGGGACATTCAAGGGTGCCTTGGCGAACAGTGCACTGTAACATGTGCCTTATGGGCCGCCGTATGTTAACATGCTGGGAGAGTGCGTTTGCTAGTAGTGATAACAAAATAAAATTATACAGCCTCCTACAGCACTCCACAACATAATACATACTGCCTCAGCAGGCATTTTTCACTGGGCATTGTGAGGAGTTGAACCCCTGATCCCTGCACCATTGGTCAGTGTTTTAACCATTGTGCTGTGGCTCTGTTCCTGTGCTTGTGCATCAGCGGGCCGCCTTGTGCCTATCAGCGCGCCGCCTTCTGCCGCCCAAGGGGACCAGTGCGCCGCCTTCTGCTGCCCAAAAATAACTGTGCGCCGCCTTATGCCGCCCAAAAAGCACTGTGCGCCGCCTTATGCCGCCCAAAAATAACTGTGCGCCGCCTTATGCCGTTCCAAATTAATTTGCCTCCTAAAACAATTTTAATCATTACAGTTACTGCCTCAGCTGACCTTTGTCATTGCGCACACTGGGGGATTGAACCCATGGCCCCTGCACCATTGGTCATTATCCTCACCATTGTACCACGGCTCTGTTGTTTTGTATACTCAGCAGCGCGCCACTTTGCCTTTCCACGCGCTAATGTCGACCCCCGCACATTAGCGCGACGCGCACACGTCCGGTTGCTTACTACCGGTTTTTTTCTATTTTCTGCCTGAACCGCCCACTCCTTATATGGCACAGGCACACTAGCGCGGCCCCGCACGTTAGGAATGTTTAGTAAACATGCCCCTTAGATTTTGGTAAAGTCTTTCCCAATGTTGCACTTAAAAAATGACTTAAAAGATGCCTGGTCCATCCAGGGATAACTTGGAGAGAAACTGGTTGAATGATAAAAAACAGTGGTAAATGGAGCTCACACAGATGACAGTGGATTGACCCATGGAAGTGTCATAAGGATCTATCCTGGGGCCAATTCTTTCCACTATTTTCAAACAAGATATTTCAAATGTTACTCTTGAGTCTATCCCTTTTGATTCTTATATCATGATCTCTTGCTCTAGAAGTTCCTTTCGGCTAAAAAATATTTGAAATGGATTATGCTGATAGAAGAGGACCCGGCTCCGTACTCTGCCAAGTTTACTTCCTGCTTTCCCTTCACTTCCTTTGACGCCTCCTTGAATTCCATCGCTAGTTACCTTCACCAGCTCTTCATTCTCCATCCTTTCTGTGAGGAAATATTTTCTGATGCTATTCCTGAATCTCTCCATTTGGGATGTTATACAGTAATAAAGGTGCCTTCTGAGAATCTGCCTTAAACTCCTTTACCTGAATGAGCAGGACACTGCTGTACCATGTGCATGTTTTATGTACAAGTTTAAATGAGAAAGCTCTACCACAGACTTACTATCAACTTTTCACACTTAACATACAGTCACTTATATAGCCACCTGCACAACTTAATCCTAAGCATTTTCCTTACCACCACAGTATTGACTAGACCCTCTCTGGTCCAACTGTAGCTTGTAGCTTCAGACAGCAATTTCCAGCTTGTGGTTGGTCACAGCAAACTCACAGCTTATGGCTTTAGAACAGCTCACTTCCAGTTAAATTAACTGTCATTTTATTGTAGAAGTTAATTTAAATTTGAATATTTCTATTATGCTTTTGCCAGCCAAGTACAGAGTGGATTACAATAAGAAAAAGGGGCCAGTATTCAGCTGTGTGACTAGCACTGATAAAGCATCTAGCCGCTGCCGCTGAACATTAGAACCAGCTATTCAATGCTGGGACCATATCCGGATCACAGCATTGAATATCCAGATTGCCAGGCAGCTAACTGGGCAGCGGCGATTTTCAATCACTGCATGGTTAGCATCTGTGGCGAAAATTATTTATTTATTTTATTTAGCTGTATTTATATCCCGCTTTTCACCGGGTCAAAGCGGGATTAGCCTGACTTTCGCACTTTGCCATAAGCCGGCAGCAGCTCCATATTGCCACTGCCCAATTATGGTCAGGTGCTGCCATCAGAATACCCCCAGGATGTCCCGGTGCTATTCAGCAGTATGAACTTTGTTGGTGCTGCAGAATATCCCCGAATAAAGAGATTAACATGGTTAGCAAGTTGATTGATTTTAATTGGAAGATTACTTCACCTGGGTTCCCTGGTCAGTGGTGCCCAGCTCTTACAGCCTTCTGGCAACACTCTAAACCAGGGACCATTTCCAGTGAAACTTCAGTGATCTATCCCAGCCTATCTATTAAAGCACCAGCTAAATACTTCTTAGGACTTTTAGTCAGAACAGTTCACACAGCAATAGCATTGTTGCTCCGACTCCAGTATGTCTAAACACTGGCAGTTCTTTAATTTCTTAAGCAGAAACCAATAACAATATTTACATGCCTACCTTTATTACAGGTTCTGCTACCCAAGATTCTTTCCTAAAATCATTCTTCTGGCTTGTTATTGGAGCTTTCCAGTCTAAGCTCTCCTTGCCTGTCTTCACCCTTTTTGTCTGTCTCTGCAATCAGTCTAGTTTTTTCTTGTATTCAACAGCAGACTGCCTAATTAGCTGCAAGAGCCTAATTGCCTTCTGTGGTGGGCTGGGACTGCTTGCCTAAGTGAGCTCACTTCCTGTCAATTCAAGTATCCCGAGAACTACAACTCCCAGTGTTCTCATGGGCTCGCTTTCTTTCACAGAACTGCTACATGCTCTGGAGCTCCCTCTGGTTTTCAACCAATTTAAAAACAATTGTGTGCTATCCAGCATGCTACAGTCTTTATTTTAGAACTTACTTTACACCAAAAAAAGTTTGTTTTTGTGCATTACTTATATGGTTATAATTATTCTTTATTTGATATACTGCAATTTGAGGTATTTAAAGATCTCTGTCATACTCTACTTATCTCGTCTATCTTCTAGTCTATGTGTAGTTAGGTTCTTAAGTCAAATCTCATGGCAATTTTGGTGCAGACTTGTCAGCATTTTAACGACACTTTTCTGGACTACCTCGGCAATATATTCCAGGTAAACGTTCACCAATTGCTTTACAGATGCATTATCACTTCCTTTTTTTCTACTGATTAGACTCTCCCTATGGACCCTAGCATTTTTCTGGCTCTGTATCACTGCCTTATTGTACTATTTCACAAGCCTGAGAGGTCCCTAAGTATCTCTTATTAACTCTTTGAAGATAATTTTCAAAGGCTTTTCAATGGGTAAATAGTTGTTGATCAGTTAAAAATTGTCCCCCCCCCCCCCCCCATCACAATATGGCTGCAAAGGGGCAAGATTGGGTCAGGGGAGAAAGAACCACATTTACCTTTCCTTGGGTACATTGGCATCTGCTGAGAGTGATTCCCCATTGCTCTGGTCAACCTGAATTTCAAAGAGAAACCTCACTCTCCTCTTCGCAAGCCCACAGGTTGTCTGAAATTTGTTCCTTTATGGACCAGAAAGCGTAGTTACTCACCTGTAACAGGGGATCTCCGGGAACAGCAGGAATTTAGTCCTCACATATGGGTATCGTCGGTACCGATGGAGCCTGCGCGGGAAAGCTCCCCAGCGTCCAATAGGAACACTTTTTGGGAGCATTCCTCAGCACATGCGCGCTGCCTTCCCGCCTTTCCAACTGTCCCTCTTCAAGTAAGTTTGTAGCTGAGTGAAAGGATAGAGGGAGAGAGGAAAGAGACAAAGAGAGAGAGAGAGACAACTCCTAGGGGAGGTGGGTGGGTTGTGAGGACTAAATTCCTGCTGTTCCCGGAGATCACCTGTTACAGGTGAGTAACTACGCTATCTCCAGCAACAAGCAGGAATGTAGTCCTCATATATGGGGACTCCCTAGCTGAAGATGTCAGGGAGATAGACCCAGGAAGGTGCCACCTTCGGAGGTGAGAATCCTTCCTCCCATGGATCTCTGGCATCCCACCAGAGTTGGTGGGTAGGAGTTGGTTAAACGTTTAAAAACAATTTTGACGAACAGCTTGGCCAAAGAAGGCATCCCGACGGGAGGCTTTATCTAGGCAGCAGTGGGCTGTGAAGGTGTGAACTGAAGCCCAGGTGGCTGCTCGACAAATGTCATCAATAGACACAGAGTGGAGATTAGCCATAGAAGCTGCCATGGCTCTCACATTATGAGCTGTGACATGGTCATGAAGAGGAAGACCCTTACTCTCATAAGCAAAGGATATGCATTGGGCAATCCATTTAGATAAAGTTCTTTTGGAGACTGGAAGTCTCAAATGACTAGGGTCAAAAGCTACAAAAAGTTGTGAGGACTTTCTATGTTGCTGTGTTCTTTGTATGTAAAAGGCTAAGGCCCTTTTACAATCCAAAGTATGAAGGTTTCTTTCTGCATTAGAGGCGTGAGGCCTCAGAAAAAATACAGGAAGATAAATTGATTGGTTCAAATGAAAAGGCGAAAACACCTTTGGCATAAAGTGTGGGTGAGTTTGAAGAACAACCTTATCATGATGAAATCTAGTATAAGGAGGATCAGCCACTAAAGCTTGCAATTCACTAATGGGACGGGCAGAGGTGATTGCAATTAGGAAGATGACCTTCCAAGTCAAAATCGTAAGGGTTGTAGTGGCCAAAGGTTCAAAAGGCGGCTTCATGAGCTGCCCGAGAACTAGATTTAGATCCCATGCCACCGGTGGTGGCTTGATGGGAGGTTTAGTTAATAAAAGGCCTCTCATAAATCTTGATAGGAGTGGATGAGAGGAAATTGGTTGTCTATTTAGAGGCTTATAAGAAGCTGCAATTGCACTAAGATGGACTCTTACCGAATTGGTCTTTAACCCAGAATTCGATAAGTGAAGGAGATACTCTAATATCGATTCTAAGGGTATGAGCACGGTGTTTAATCCTCTCTTGGAGCACCATATAGTAAAACGTTTCCACTTGAAGGCATAAGATCTTCTTGTGGAAAGTTTCCTAGAAGCCTGAAGGATATCTTTTACCTGCTGGGACAGGTTGAAATACTGGAGATCTAAGCTTTCAGCAACCAGGCCGTGAGGTGCAGGTACTGGGGATTCGGGTGCCATAGCATCCCGTTCTCCCGGGAAAGGAGATCTGGAGCATGTCCTAACTCCAGAGGTGCCGCTTGAGAGAGATGCAGAAGCAGGGAATACCACATTTGGTGTGGTCATCGTAGTGCTACGAGAATCATGCGACCCCTGTGTCTCTGAAGTTTGAAGAGTGTTTTGGGGATGAGGGGAATGGGTGGGAAGGCATAAAGGAAGTCCTGACCCCAGTGAAGGAGGAAGGCATCCCTTGCCTGACAGTTGTGCGCCAGAATTCTGGAACAGAACCGGGGAAGTTTGGCATTCAGTGGACTTGCAAAGAGGTCTATGTCTGGAGTGCCCCAGAGACGAAATATCTTTGCCACCTAGTCTAGGTGGAGTGACCACTCGTGAGGTAGCAGTACTCGACTGAGTTTGTCTGCCCGAAGTTTTTAAATGCCTGGAAGATATACCACTAGAAGGTGAATTTGATGCTCTCTGGTGTGGGCCCATAGTCGTAAAGCTTTGTTGCATAACGACAGAGAGCCCGTTCCACCCTGCTTGTTCACATAGAACATGGCTACCTGATTGTCTGTCTGGACTAGGACTGTCTTGTAGCTGAGCTGGGCGTGGAACACTTGAAGAGCTAAATACATTGCTCTTAATTCCAGGAGGTTTATGTGTAAACCAACCTCCTGTGGAGTCCAGGTGCCCTGGGTAAAGAGATGATTCAGGTTTTCTCCCCAACCCACCTGTGATGCATCTGTTGTTAGGGTGGCCTGAAAGAGGGGTTGATGGAAAGGAGGCCCCACTGTCAGATTTTCTAGTGATTGCCACCATTGGAGGGACAAAATTAGTCGTTGAGAGATTATTATTTTGTCTGACAAATGACCCGTGGCCTGTGTCCACTGTGTGGAGAGGGTCCACTGAACTGCTCGCATGTGGAGGCGAGCATATGGGACTACATGAACTGTTGATGCCATGTGTCCCAATAACTGCAGTAGCTCCCGAGCAGTGAGGGAGGATTTGCCTGCTGCTTGGGAAGCTAGCTGCATAATGCTAAGACACCAGGCTTGTGGAAGGAAAGCCCTTGCCTGTCTGGTATCCAGACAGGCTCCTATGAATTCTAGGCATTGGGAAGGAACTAGTTGAGATTTCGGAAAGTTTATTGCCAATCCCAAGTATTGGAGGATTCGGACAGTGCAGTGCTGGCCTCTGCAACTGTGGAGGCTCGAATGAGCCAGTTGTCTAAGTAAGGGAAGATGAAAATCCCCAGGGTTCGTAGAAATGCAGCTACTACTGCCATGCATTTCGTGAATACCCTTGGTGCTGAAGCCAAACCAAAAGGAAGAACCCTGTACTGGAAATGTCTTCCCCTGAAAAGAAATGCAAAAATTTCCTGTGATCTGGATGGATGAGAATGTGGGTGTATGCATCCTTTAAGTCTAGAGAGCAAAGCCAGTCCTGGCTTGGAAGGTATGGCAGAAGAGTTCCTAGAGAAATCATTTTGAATTTCTCTCGAAACAGGTATTTGTTCAATTCTCTGAGGTCTAGAATGGGTCTGTGTCCTCCTGTTTTCTTTGGATTAAGAAAATAGGGGGAGTAGAACCCTGCACCCTGTTGAAGAATGGCTACTTCCTCTATTGCCCCTTGGGCAAGAAGTGTGGAGACCTCGTGATCTAGCAGATTGTCTGCAGAGGTTTGAGAATTGAATTGCTTTAGAATTGTAGGAGGGGGTAAGCTGTGAAAATGAAGTTTGTACCCCTCTCCTACAATGGACAAAGTCTAACCTTCTGCTGTTATCTGATGCCATCTGTTGACAAAGTGGCATAACCTGCCTGGAATATTGGGGGGTTGGGTTCCCCTCAGATGCAGGAAGGCAAAGCTCTCTAGGAAGGAGTCAAAGCCCTGAACCTGGAGAGCTGGTTGGGCTCTCGGGCCTTTTGGTTTCTTTTGCTGTCTAGTTTGTCCTTTTTGGTCAACCTGACCTGGAGTCTGACTCTGTTGGGTATAGGAAGGAAAAAATTCCTCTTTTTGCTAAAAGAGGGTTTTTTATAAGGCTTCCTTTTGGCTGGAGTGGCTGTAGACTTTGACAATCTATTTCAATCTATTACAATCTCATTGTATTTTGAGTTACATTTAATAGTTGAATGTTCTTTGTTCTAAATCTGTTCTATGTAAAATAATGTTCTTTGTTCTAAATCTGTTCTATGTAAAATAATAGTACTCTATTATTAAAGTTTATGTTACCTGTAAACCGCCACTGATCTCTGGAAGTGGCGGTATAGAAAAGATGTATAAATAAATAAAATAAATCTAAGGTAGAATTGTCAGTATCTAACTCATTAGCCTTCTCCTGCCAGTTCTTGCCGAAGAGATTCTCTCCCATGCAAGGAATGTTGCCTAACTTGTCCTGTACCCAAATCTCCAAGTCTGATGCCTGTAGCCAGGCAATCCGTCGTGCGCCAATGGCAATAGCAGAAGTTCTACTGATGCATTCGAAGCAGTCAAAGACTGCACGATTGACAAACTTGGAGACATCCTGAGCATGCTTAACTAGAGTAAGAAAATCTTGTCTCTTATCATCTGGGAGAAATGGGCTCATAAGTTCCAAGTCTCCTGTGATTTCTTTGAGGAACATTCCCATATATAGGATATATGAACTGATCCTAGCTGAAAGCATGGAAGCTTGAAAGGTTCTGCATCCAAAAGCATCCAGAGTCCTGCATTCATGACCCGGAGGATTAGATGCATGCCTCTTTGCACTTTTCATCCTACGCATGGCTGATTCCACTACCATTGAATGGTGTGGCAGCTGAGTTTTCTGAAATCCAGGACATGGCGGAACTCGATACATAGTATCAAGTCTCCTAGAGTGAGGAGAAGTAGTCAGAGGTGTCTTCCACATTCTGAGCATCAAGCTATGCAGAATTTCATGGATAGGCAGAGTAGCTGCCTCCTTAAGAGCTTTAGGATATTGGAGGATTTCCAATTCCTTTGCTCTGGGATCCTCTTCAGGAGCTACTGTGATTGAAAGACCTTTGGCCATATCACGGATGAAATCCTGAAATGACATATCCTCTGGAGGTGACATTTTGCGTTGGGGAGAAGAGGGATCTTCTAGGAGAAAACCTCTAGTGCCAGCAGAATTGTCAGAGTCTTCGGAATCGGAGGAATCTAAGTATTCCTGATGCCGATGCTCTTGCAAAGCACGTTCCCAGTACTGATCGAAGTCGGTACTGAGGTGACCCGGTACCGCTTTGTCTACTCCAGCCAGAGGTGGCATGGGAAGAGTTCCCACTGGGGCCGGTACCATCGGTACCAGCATCGTCAGTGTCGGTCCCGGTGTCTGTACCGGTTTCGGTACCGGCATCAGTGTCGATGTCGGTACCGGTGCCCTTGGGACCACTGGTACCGCAGCTGAAATAAGAGCTGCGATACTGCGCTCGATAGCAAGAAACCTCTGGTCTATCGACGCTGCCGATGCCTGGGTGTCAGTACCGGTAAGAATGGCCGGAACCCCTGAGCATGGCACAGGTAGTTCTTGTGAGTTTGAGGCCTCAAGAACATCCTGAAGCCCCCTCGATGCTTTGGAAGCCAAAGCCTCCCGCCAGGGCTGTTTTGCCGGTGTGGTTCCCTCAAGGGCAATGCCAGTGGCCTCTCGATGCTTAGCAGGAGAGCTACCCTTTGAGGACCAGCTTTTATGTTTAGTTACCTGAGATCCATGGGAGGAAGAAGAAGCCCTTGACGATGTCGATGCAATGGATCTGGCATCTGAAGAAAAGAGGGTACCGAACTTTGAGGCCCAGTTCTGTCTTCCTGTTTTGGTCATCCCCATGCAGGAGAGACATTCAGTTGGAGAATGATCAGGTCCTAAACATTTTAGACACCAATCATGGGTGTCAGTGATGGAAATGGTACCGCCACACTTAGTACATTTTTTAAAACCACTAGTTGGCTTTTCCATGCTTTAGGAAAAATGGGGCCTAATGCCCAAAATGGCGCCTAGCACCAAAGAGGAAAGTTTCTGAAAAGAAACAGTCTAAGTTTAAGGGTGTGGTTTTTTTTGTATGAAAAGAAAAGAACCGGTGGTACCGGTAGGCGTCATGCGGCAGGCAAACGCAACCACTAGAAAGAATTTTAAAGACGGAATTTTCTGCGGTGACAGGGAATAGGTCCTGTCGGCTCCACGGAAAATGAAAAACTGAGGGACAGTTGGAAAAGCAGGAAAGCAGCGCTCATGTGCTGAGGGATGCTCCCAAAAGCGTTCCGATTGGACGCTGGGGAGCATTCCTGCGCAGGCTCCGTCGGTACTGACGATACCCATATGTGAGGACTACATTCCTGATTGTTCCTGGAGATCATCTCTTTGTCAAATACAGTGATGCTATGATGCTAGAAATGAGCTTACATACATTTAACTATTGCAGGATGTGATGCCCATGGTACTTTAGCAGGAGTCTCAGTCAGTATGCATTTTTACCTTATTAACGAGCTCACCAGATGACTTTTCCCACCGCACTGAACTGAGTACACTATTAAACAAAACACCTGCTTTTTTTTTTATCTAAAAAGAAATATATCCCTCAGATGTTTGAGGCAATGTCACGTTTGGTTGTTTCGTAGAGAACATTCCACTAAAATGAGTTTATGCAGAGAAAACTTGGTCCAATGGCAATCATTCTAAAGCATAAGCCCCATGAAAACAATTCACAAATAAGCACATCATGTGAGAGAATCATTATATCAGATGTAATGATGTGTAATTTTAACTGTTGAAAACACTACACTTCTGCATATAGCACTGGTTTGGGGAGATAGCAGTGAGTCAGTCTTTATTGATGGAAACATTAAACTGTTAGAAACAGGTGGAACTTCTGTATTTTATTGATTCATTTTTTTTTCTTCTCTCTTGCCAAACTCCTGTCTTGTTCTGGAAGGTTTGTGTGTATAGGAACAGTTTCTCGAATCCACATTGTATGTGACCATGATTGTCTTTTTTTTAATCTTCAAAGTAATACAAAAAACAAAAAAACTCGCTCAACGTATCACATTCATCCGGTTTCAATTTTCTGTTGTTACAAAAATTATCTTATCCTCGAGGTCTCAGACAACTCAGGGCACTATAGTTTGGACAGAAATATACATCCTAATCATGTGCTTGTTGACATCAATGACCTCCAAACTAAATAAAAGCTGATTTTCATACCAAAAGACAGTATGTCTAACAGTTCTAAATGCTTACAGAACTGAAAATGGAATACTTAGCTGCTTTCATATCTCCACTCCTCTTCAACTACTCCTTGTATAATCTCAACTTCTTTTTAAATACACTACTGTGAAGGGAGTGTGTTACATGTATTTCTGTAGATCTCAAGGTGGCAAAACAGTGTGACAAGGCAGTGGCAAAAGCCAGGAGGATGTTGGGCTGCATACAAAGAGGAATTACCAGGAGAAAGGAAGAGGTACTAATGCCACTGTATAAGTCACCAGTGAGGCCTCACTTGGAATACTGTGTTCAGTTTTGGAGACCATATCTTGCAAAGGATTTAAAAAGGCTGGAAACTGTTCAGAGGAAGGCGACCAAAATGATTTGGAGCATGTGTCAGAAGCCTTATGAGAAGAGACTTGAAGACCTAAATATGTACACTCTGGAGGAGAGGAGGGACAGGGGAGATATGATTCAGACCTTTAAATACTTAAAGAGAAATAAAGACCAAACAAACCTCTTCCAAAGATGGGGAAGCTGTAAAACCAGAGGGCATAACATGAAGCTGCAAGGTGGTAAACTGAAAGGCAATGTCAGGAAATACTTTTTCACTGAAAGGTTGGTGGATGCTTGGAATGCCCTCCCGATGGAAGTGGTGGGGGCAAACACAGTGACGGAATTCAAAAAGGCATGGGACAGACACAATGGATCTCTTTATAGCAACAGGATAAAATCAAAATAAATTGAACCATCTAATTTCTCAACAAATAGGGGTGTCCTACATGGAGTGATGGGTTCACCCCTAAACAAAGACATGGGGAGGGTTGGCCTGCACATAGTGACAGGTGCACCTACTCCTGCCATCTTACTGGGCAGACTAGATGGACCATACTGGTCTTTATCTGCCGTCATTTTCCATGTTACTATATAACAATTGTAGCAACGAGCTTTACATAGAACAGGGAGGAATAACTTGGAATATAAAACATTTAACTTCTCAAACTATATACTGCTACATTGTTGCATGATAGTGGGTGTAGTGATTACATTTAGCAGTTGTTATCTAGGGGCAACAATTGTTGCCGTACTGATTGAGTGCATGGATATTTATTTGTTGCAGGAGAGGTCAGTGAGATTCAGTCAGAATATTAAATTACAAGTGGAGTAGTCAGATGTACAGGGAGTAACAAGTTACTTTAGGGAGTTCTTATAGATCACTTTCTTCCATGGCGGGGTCATAGTATTCCAGGAAGAGGTGCGTCTTTATAGCTTTCTTGAAATCCAGTAGGTCTTTGGTTACAGGTATAGATCTGGGCAGTTCATTCCATAGCTGGGGAGCGTTGAGGGAGAAGGCTCTACTGCTGGTGGAATGCTTTGAAGTTCTGAAGCTAGGTGGAATTTCTAGGGTGTTGTCGTCTGCTCCTCTTCTTGTTGTAGTTAGATGCATTCTTCTGACACATTCATCACAGTACTTGAGGTTTCTCAGTAGATATGGGCAACATACAGTCTGTGCATTAAGGCCGTTTATAATGCTGGCATCAGAGACCTGTGTTACTTCTAATCCAGCTTCGTAAGGCTGTCACCTTACTATAAATACCAGGCTTGTTTGGTAAACCGCATCCATATCCCCAGCTTACTATTCCAAGAAGAAACCAAGTTCCTTTAGAGTATTCATTAACCAAAGGACCCCCTGAGTCGCCCTGAGAACAGAAAGAGATGAGCAGATGTAAAATCGCTTGAGTGACATGTCCTCTCTTATTTCCTAAAGCATCGCTGGATTTTCAGTGGCACTATCCAGATAGTGCTGAGATGGTCAATAATGATTTTCAGCAGCACTATCGCTATAGTGCCAGGGCAAATAGACTAGTCATAGTTATCCAATCTATCTGGACAGTGGACCAGTGGCACTATCCTCAGCCAATGGCCCTTATCCAGATAGCAGGTGGGGAACCTGCAGCCTTCAGCTCTTTTCATTGTAAAGGTAAAAATTTCCCTTTACCATACAGGACTGCCTAAAAATTAGGCTTCTGACTGTTAGGAGTTTGGTCTGACAGGAAGTCAGTAGAAATCCTGAGCGCATCAAACTGATCACTAGGACTGAAGCAAAGGCAGTAGGTTTCCAGTATCCACAGCACTAAACTATATAAGAACCTGTTTTGTTAATTACTCTACTGAATAAAAGTGCCACAAAGCACATTGAGAGATTAACTTTCCATGTAATCAAGCTAATTAATTAAGGAATTAACCAGTCAGTTCAGAAGGTGTGAAACTCTTGTCTCCCACCAAGTGACTAAATATAGTTGCTTAGTTTCTTCCAGACAACACTGAAGCAGGGATGTCCCAATCAACATCTGGCATATTGAAAGCAAGCATCAATAACTGGAAAAGCTAAGAGTCAGGAAAGCAAAAATACAAATGGAAGAAAAAAAAATAGCCAATGCAGTAAATTGGGGGGAAAAAACATTTTTTAGATATGTTAGTGAGAGAAGGAAGGGCACAAGTGGTATTGTCAGACTCAAGGGTGAAGGGAGGAATATGTAAAAGCTGATGAGGGTAAAATGGAATTGCCAGAAGCATAAATTCTGCCCAAGCGGGAAGGTTTTGGCAGAAAGGGGGCCCATATAGCAGCAGCATTAAACATACTGTATCATAGCTGCCGTGCTGCCTCCGCTGTTTATAAGTTTCTCATGTCCAGCAACTGTTCCCCACCAGGGCCGGCCCGTCCATTGAGCAAGAATGTTTTTTGCACAGGGCCCCGCGCAAAGAACATTCTGCTTTAAAAATAAATTAAATTTAAAAAAAAAAAAGCTGGCTGCTGCCACTGCCACCACAGCAGCGGCAGAATCGACGGTGTGGGGACCCCCCCCCCCCCCTCCACCCGGCTGAGCCTTCTCTGCCCGGTTGAGCCTCTCTGCGATGGCTTTCAGAACCGTGAAGGGAGAGTGTCTCCTCGCGGCTCTGTTAAGCCTGCAGGGGCTGATGGGAAATTTCCCATCAGCCGTTGGGGGCTTAACAGAGCCGCGAGGGAGACAGTGAGACACTCTCCCTTCACGGATCTGAAAGCCGTCGCGGAGAGGCTCAGCTGGGCAGGGAGAGCTCAGCCGGGCAGGGGGTCCCCGCGGGACAGTCGATTCTGCTGCTGCTGCGGCGGCAGCAGCAGCAGCCAGCTTTTTTTTTTTCCCCTGGGCCGATTGGGGGGGAAGGGAGGGTTAGGACTGAAAATGGGCTATGGGGGGGGGGGGCTAGGACGGGAAATGGGCTGATGAGGGGGTTAGGACTGGAGGTGGGCTGATGGGGTTAGGACTGGTAATGGGCTAAGGGGGGCTTAAACTGAAAATGGGGTGATGGGGGTTAGGACTGGAAGTGGGTTGATGGGGGACTAGGAGTGGTAATGGGTTGGGGGGTTGCTAGGACTGGAAATGAGCTGAGTGGAAGGGGAAGCTTGAACTGCAAATAGCTGATGGGTATGGGGACGGGGACTTGGAATGGAAATGGGCTGAGTGGAAGGGGGGCTTGAACTGCAAATAGCTGATGGGGATGGGGACGGGGACTTGGAATGGAAATGGGCTGAGTGGAAGGGGGGCTTGAACTGCAAATAGCTGATGGGGAGGGGGGCTTGGAATGGAAACGGGCTGTGAGGGGAGGGAGCTAGGACAGGAAATGGGCTGATGGAGCAGCTAGGATAGGACTGGAAATGGGCTGTTGGGGGAGCTAAGATTGGAAATGGGCTGTGGTGGGGGCTTGGATTGAAATGGACTCATGTAGGGGCTAGAACTGGAAGTAAGCTCATGGGGGGCTTGGATTGGAATTGGGCTGATTGGAGGGGAGCTAGGATTTGACATGGGCTGATGGTGGGGCTAGGAAAGGACTAGAAATGGGCTGATGGGGGGCTGGGATTGGAAATGAGCTGATGGAGGGACTTGAACATAAGAACATAGGATACTGGGCTTGATGGACCTTGGTCTGACCCAGTATGGCATATCTTGTTTCCAACAGTGGCCAATCTAGGTCATACGTACCTAGCAGTTTCCCCAAAAGACACAGGTTCCGCAATGTTTGTACTGGGTCAAGCATTGATATCCTGGGTCCCTTCTTAATAATGCTTTATGGACCTTTCCTCCAGAAACTTGTCCAAACCTTTTTTAAACCCAGCTACACTAACAGCCTTTACTACATCCTCCGGTAACAAATTCCAGAGTTTGATTACACGTTGAGTGAAAAAATATTTTCTTTTATTAGTCTTAAATAGTTTACCCTGTAGCTTCATTGTATGTCCCCTACTCTTTCTATATTCTGATAACGTAAAGAATATAGAAAGACTAGGGGGAATACAATGAAGCTACAGGGTAAACTATTTAAGACTAATAAAAGAAAATATTTTTTCACTCAACGTGTAATCAAACTCTGGAATTTGTTACCGGAGGATATAGTAAAGGCTGTTAATGTAGCTGGGTTTAAAAAAGGTTTGGACAAGTTCCTGGAGGAAAGATCCATAAACCATTATTAAGAAGGGACCCAGGATATCAATGCTTGATCCAGTACAAGCATTGCGGAACCTGTGTCTTTTGGGGAAACTGCTAGGATAGGACTGGAAATGGATGGGGAGCTAGGACTGGAAATGGGTTGATGGGGGGCTAGGACTGGAAATGGGCTGATGCAGGGACTAGAAGGGAGCGGATGCTGGGTGAGGCTGGAACTAGAAGGGAGCTGATGTTGGGGGAGGATTAGAATGGGATGGGGCTGGGAGAGTAAAATGGAGAGGGGAAGAATATTTTGTGTGGGAGGGATGAAAAATCTACAATTGGCCGGGTATTGGGAGAGTAAGTGGGGATTGAGGATGGAGGGGTAAAATTTGAGTGGATGAAATAGGAATGAGGAAAGAGCAAAAGGAGAAAGATTAGTATGTTAAAGCAGATGTAGAGAGAGAGAATGGAAAAAAACCTAGAAGAGAGAAGAAAGGACAAATGGACAGCAGACGAGGGAGAGTTAGCAGAAGACACGAAGAAACCAGAAGAAAGTGGCTGGAGCAATTGCAACTGAAAAAAAAATGCACAAAAGATAGAAAAATCTCTCTTTATTTTGAATTTATTAACTGGAATATGCCAGCTCTGGGAAATGTGCATCATTAACGTCTGCGCTTTGTTTAGTACAAGAGGAAATTAATTTATAGTTTTATTTCTACAGTGTTGTTGTACATTCCAAGTTTGGCTTTTGGGGTTCCCAGTTTAATTATTGCCTTCCTTTTTCTAAATTTTGATTCCTTGTTTCATGATGGTCTATGTTCTGTATGTGTAACTGAGCTGAGGTATTCTGTTTATGTAATTCCTATTTGACATTATCACTTGTTCTCTTTCCCCAGTAGGTCATGTATTGTTGTTCTCTAAAATGTATTTGTTTAATATTTGCAGTGTTGCCTTTTGATAGGTAGGGTCTGGTGCTTTGTGAGTCCTGGTAGTGCTGTTACGATACGGCGGGTTTGCTATGGGTTCTAAATGGGCAGTGTTTGTAGTAGTTCCTAATGTGCCTGGCGGTTGGCACTGGATTATAGTAATGTAGAAATTTTTTAGTCTTTCTTTATCCATACATTAATTAAGAGACATGTTTACTACAAGTTAGTGTATGGTAGCATTATGCAAATATTTATGCAAATAAGGCCACTTATGCAAATGAGGCCCCGCACCGAGTCTCCGCCCATGGCCCCGCACCGCCCTTGGGCCGCCCCTGTTCCCCACTGGTCTAAAATCTCATGATAACAGCCACACCTTGAGATTTTGGCCCAGCAGGGAACAGCCTACAGACATGCAGCAAAAATAGAAAGAGCGGGGGCAGCATTGCAATGATAACAGTAAGTGCGCCGCCGTATGGGGAAGGGACTGCCACATGGGGAGGGGTATGCCACTGCGACAATGAGGGGCCCTCAGCAAAATTTTGCTTGAGGGCCCCTCACTGGAACTTATGCCACTGGGAATTGCTTAACAAATATGTCTGTTCTGTGTTCACAGATATAGGGCCAGGAGTAAGACCTCAGCACACAAAAAGGAAGAGAATTGAGGTGGATCTTTAACAATTTTCAGAAGACTGTATTCATGAGGAACTAGCTAAACTAAAACTACACAAAGCAATGGGCCAGAAGGGATATATCCAACAGTACTGAAGGAACTTAGGGAAGTTATGGTGGCTCCACTTTCTGACCTTTTCTATGCTTCTTTAGAGTCGGGAGTAGTCCCAGAGAACTGGAGAAGGGCATGTAATCCCTCTATACAAAAGTGGATGAGGTTGGGAACCACAGGCCAGTTAATTTGGTTTCTGTGGTGAGTAAATTAATGGAAGCATTGTTAAAACAGAGGATGGTGAAGTTTCTGGAATACAATGGATTGCAGTATCCAAGGCAGCAAGGTTTCACAGGTTTGGTCACACAAATCTGATGATCTTCTCTGACTAGGTGACCAGAATTGGAGCAAGGGAGAGCACTAGATGTGGTATGCTTAGATTTCAATAAGCATTTGACATTGTTCCATATAGGGGACTTATAAATAAATTGAGCACCCTAGGGATGGACCCTAAGGTGACATTGGGATAGCAACTGGTTGCATGGGTACAGGTAAATGGACTTCACTCTGAGAAGAAGGATGTTATCAGTGGTATGCCACAGGGATCTGTCCTTGGTCTGATTCTTTTTACATTTTTGTTAGTGATATTGCGGAAGGGCTGTTGGATAAGGTTTGCTTCTTTGTGGATGATAACAAAATCTGCAATAGAGTAGACACCTAGGATGGTATAGATAATATAATGAAAGATGTAGCGAAGCTTGAAAAAGGTTGAGAATTTGGCAGCTGAGATTTAATGCTAAAAAATGCAGGGTCATCCATATAGACTGCAAAAGCACAAGGGAGCTATACAGTATAGGGGGAGAAATATTTCTCTTCATAAAAGAAGAGCGGGACATTGAGGTGATTGTTTCTGATGATATTAAGGTGGCTAAATGGGTAGAAAAGGTGACAGCCAAAACCATAAGGATGCTTAGATGTAAGGGAGAGGAATAACCAGTAGGAAAGAGGGAATAGTGCCTCTGTATAAGTCTTTAATGAGACCTTATTTGGAGTACTAAGTGCAATTCTGGAGAATGCACTTTCAAAAGATTACAAACAAGATGGACTTTGTGCAGAGGGCATATCATAAAATGGTTAGTACTCTTTGTCATAAGTCATGGGGAGACAAACTTAAATATCTCACTATGTATACTTTGGAAAAAAGGCAAGAGAGGGGAGATGTGATAGATGTTTAAATACTTCTATGGCATAAATGCACAGGAAGTGAGCCTCTTTCATTTGAAAAAATATTTTACAATAAGGGGTCATAAGATGAAGGTGAAAGGGGATAGATTCAAGAGTAATTTGAAAAAAAGCATAGTTACTCACCTGTAACAGGTGTTCTCCAGGGACAGCAGGAATCAGTCCTCACATATGGGTGACGTCGACACCAGTGGAGCCCTCGTGGAAGCATCTCCCCAGCTTTCAAAGAAAGCCTTTGGGAAATGTCACTATGTGTGCATGGTCCCCTTCCAGCCCAAGGGTGCCATCTTGCTCAATCAGATTACATTCTTTTATTTTTGCTGTCTTTTAGATATGTTAAGGAGCAACTCCAAGGGGAGGAGGGAAGGTTGTGAGGACTGATTCCTGCTGTCCACGGAGAACACCTGTGACAGGTGAGTAACTACTCTTTCTCCAGGAACAGGCAGGAAGTCAGTTCTCACATATGGGACTCCCTAGCTACAGGCTACTGAAAGCCCTTAGAAAAAAAAAGTGGTCACCCTCAAGGGGAGCCACGAGCAGCAGCAACTGAGTCCGCAGATACAGACAGCAGTAGGACCCGTGTGTCCAATGGAAGCAATGCTCCGCTAGCCTGAATACAGGAATAGTTGGAGGATAGGAGTTGCCTAGACCCCGAAAAGATTACGGAGCATGGCCTGGTCAAAGGCACTGTCCCGTTGGGACTTCCTCTCCAGGAAGTAATGAGCTGTGAAGGTATGGACTGAAGACCAGGTGGCAGCCCGGCAGATGTCCACCATCGGGACGGAGCGCAGGTTCGCCACCAAAGCCGCTATGGCTCTGACACAGTGTGCCATGACCTGGCCTTCCAGAGGGAGCCCCACCCACTCATAGGCGAGGGCGATACAGTCTGCCACCCAGGTAGGCAGTGTATGTTTGGTCACTCCCTCCCCTAGCCTACTGGGGTCATACGAAATGAAAAGCTGAGAAGCTTTACAGTGGCCTTGGGTACACTGAATGTAGAAGGGCAGGGCACTCTTAGTCCAAGGTGTGGAGTACAGTCTCCACTCTACTGGCTTGAGGCCTTGGGAAGAAGGTGGGCAGCACCACTCCTGGTTAAGGTGGAAGGAAGATACCACCTTTGGAAGGAATTTGGGGGGTGTATAGAGCACCACTTTGTTTTTGTAGAACCTGGTATTTGGCGCCTCTGCCACTAAGGCTTGGAGCTCACTAACCCTGTGAGTGGACGTGAGCGCAACCAGGAACAGCACCTTCCATGAGAGGTATCACAGGTGGCAGGTAGCCAGAGGCTCAAAAGGCAGGCAAGTGAGTTATGCCAATACTACTTTGAGGACCCACTTAGTAGCCGGGGGGCGGACCAGGGTTTTTGATAACAGAAGTCCCCTCAAGAAGCAGGTCACCAGTGGCTGGGCCGAGAGGGGTTTGCCATCCACAAAATGATGATGTGCTGCCAGGGCACTGAGGTGCATTGACGGAGTTCGATTTGAGCCCAGATTGTGAGAGATGGAAAAGGTACTGCAGCACCAGCTGCACTGGGCAGGAGAATGGGTGAACCCTGTGCTCTGTACACCAAACTGAAAATCTGTACTATTTGAAGGCGTATGCTTTCCTGGTGGAAGCCTTATGGAAGGCCAGCAGGATCTTCTCCACTTCTTGCGAGAGGTTGAAAGGGGCCACGGTCACCCTTTCAGCAGCCACGTTGTCAATGACAGGTACCCCAAGTTTGGGTGCAAGAGAGAGCCTCCCTCCTGAGACAGGAACTCTGGGGAGCTCCCCAATGGGATGGGAGTCTCCACTGACAGTTGGAGGAGTAGCGGGAACAATGACTGCCTGGGCCAGCAAGGGGCTATCTGAATCAGGAAGGCCTTGTTGCAGAAGGTTCTGAATATCATTTTGACAATTAGTGGTGTGGGTGGGAAGGCGTACATGAGACCTTCTGACCACGAAATGAGAAACGCGTCTGCTGCCACCCGGTAGGGGTGGGATTGCCAGGAGCAGAAGCGGAGCAATAGGTAGTTGTTTGGGCTGGTAAACAGGTCTATCCATGATTTCCCCCAGAGAGGAAAAAGCTGGCTGACCACTCTGGGGGCCAGCTACCATTCATGCTGCTCAATCTGTCCGCCAGTGAGTTGTTCTGGCCTGGCAGGTATACTGTCCATAGGAGTATACCCTTCTGAACTGCGAAAGAGCAGAGGGCCAGTCTTGCCCTGCTTCTTCACATAGAATATTGCCATCTGGTTGTCTGTTTGGATTAACATCGGCTGGCGCCACAGGCAGTGGCAAAACGTTCGGAGGGGTAGATATATCGCTTGCAGCTCCAGGAGATTGAACTGCTGGTTGCTCTCATCCTGTGACCAGCTGCCCTGGGTGCGGAGTTCCTCACAGTGGGCTTCCCATCCCAGCAGGGAGGCATCCATAGCGAGATCCCTTAAGGGTCTCAGAGTCTGGAAAGGTATTCCTGTCGCGAGGTACTGGGGGTTTTGCCACCAGGTCAGAGATTCTGCCAACTGGTGGGTCACTGAAACTCTGTCCTGGAAACAGTCTATGGCCTATGTCCACTGGCCCCGAAGGCACCACTCTGCGGCCCTCATGTGAAGGCAAGCTTCTGGGGTGAGATGGACTGTGGAGGCCATGTGCTTAAGCAGGGTCAGCAGGAGCCGAGCAAACACTGAGGGATGGTGTTGTATGTCTAGGGCCAGGGCCCTCAGATCGTCAGCTCGGTCCCTGGGAAGGAAGGCTTTTGCCTGGAGGGTGTCTAGTTTTGCCCCTTTGAACTTTAGACACTGTGTCGGGAGGAGGTAGGACTTGGGATAGTTTATTACAAACCCCAAATGCTGCAGGACCTGGATGGTACATGCAGTAGCCTGCTGCACTTCTGTAGCCATGCCTTCCTTTATGAGCCAATCTTCCAGGTAGGGGAAGACAAAGACCCCCTGGAGGTGGAGGAAGGCGGCCACGACTTCAAGGTACTTGAAGACACTTGGGGCGAAAGCCAAGCCGAAGAGTAGCATCCTGTACTGGTAGTGAATGCCCCCCACCATGAACTGCAGGTACTGCCTGTGGTAAGGGTGAATGAGGATGAGGGTGTAGGCATCCTTCAAATCCAAGGAGCATAGCCAAACTCCCTGCTGCAGGTAAGGCAGCAATGTTCCAAGGGAGAGCATCTTGAACTTCTCCTTCACCACGAATTTGTTCAGATTGCACAGGTCGAGGATGGACACACAAAGAGGAGCGGGTCCTCCTGCAGGATATCCAGAGAAACACAAAGGGCAGGAGACGTCGGATGAAATAAACCTTCTTTATTATAAAGGGACCCCAACGCGTTTCGGCAACGCCTTCTTCAGGTTGAGGATGGGCCTTAGGCCTCCTATTCTTTTTGGTATGAGGAAGTATCTGGAGTAGAACCCCTTGCCCCTGAGATGGTGGGGAATTGGTTCTACCACTCTGTCCTCGAGAAGACCTGCGAGTTTCTTCAGTAGAAGGTCCCAGTGAAAGGGTGACCTTGGGGGCTCTCCTGGAAAGAAAGGGGGAGGTGTCTGAGCTAGATGGAGGAGGCAGCCCTCCTTGACCACTTGGAGTGCCCAAGAATCAGTGGTGATGCCTGGCCACTTTTGGGCATAGTGAATGAGACATCCCCTTGTGGGCTGCTGACCTCCTTGGGGTAGAGAGACTATCCCCAAGGAGTCAAAAGCTACCTCCTGGCTGGGCCAGGGCTGATGCCTGGGACTTGAGAGCCTTCTGCGTATGAGGGCCTTGTTCATGTCCCTTGGCCTGCTGACCCTGCTGGGGAGCCAGGGAGGTCTGAAAAGGTGGATAGTTTCCGTAAGCAACCCCTTTCCTTGGAAGAAGAGCTTTTTATCCAAGCCCTTCCGTCAGGGAGGGGCAACAGACTTTTTAGAGAGCCTGGTCTTTGCCATGAACTCAGTCTCCAGCTCGGCAGCCTTGTCGGTCATGGGTTTGCCAAAGATATTCTCTCCTTGGCATGGGACATCGACCAATTTGTCCTGATCCCATTGATAGAGGTCGCATGACTGTAGCCAAGCCTGGCATCGGGCACCGATGCCTACCGCCATTACTCGAGCCGCCAACTCAAAGCCATCATAGATTGTCCAAGATATAAATTTGGAGCACTCATGGAAGGCCTTGGTCAGGTTCTTGAACTGCTGCAGGGGTTCCTCGGAAAGACCAGCTGAGAAACCGACGAGTTCTTTCGCCAGGTCTCTCAGGTACAGGCCCATGTACAGCTGGTAGGCCTGGATCTGGCCGATGAGCATCGAGACCTGGTAGCACTTTCTGCTGAGGGCATTCAGAGTGCGTGCCTTCCTATCGGAGGGCACCAAGGAGTGTGTCTTCTGACTCTTCAGCCAACGCATGGCCGACTCCACCACCATGGAATTGTGCAGCAGCTGTGCCTTGTGGAAGCCTGGGCGCTAGTTGACTTGATACATCGAGTCGAGCTGTTTGCTCACCACTGGCACCGATGCCGGAACATTAGCCATTCCAGGATGGGTGGGATGGGCACCGTAAATGATTCCCTGGGGGGGGGACGTATTGGAGGATTTCTAGCTCCTCTGTCAGGAACGCTAGAACCTTAGACATGTCCCTGATGCAGTCGAGGCACGCCATGTCCTCGGGCGAGGACCGATGCCAGGGCTCTGAAGGAGGGGAGTCCGAGGGGATGTCGCAGTGGTGACAGGTGTCAGGTGACTCCTCATCTCTGTCTCCCACTCAGAATAGTCCATCGAGGACTCGGAAGGATGGCTCATGGGCTCTGGACCTGAACCCTGCCTGTAGCCCTCGGAGGCCACATGGCTGGTGCCAAGCGCACTAGTTGGGGAAGATCATTGCTCCATGAAGTGGGAACCAGATCGAGATCTCAGCTGAGAATAGACTCGAGGCCGAAGAGTCTCGAGTATCGGCTCGGCCTCCAGAGACATCTTCGATGTCGAGGGCCCGGTGGTCTGGGCAGAGGAACCAGTGGTACCGGAGAACAGCGAGAATATGATATTGGTCACTTTTGATATTGTCTCACTATCTATGTAGATCCCACAAGATGAAGCTTTTTTATTAATAGAGAAGATATTTTTACAATGTGATTCTCCAAGAATTCCTACAGCTTTCCTTCTGGGAATTAGCACAATTGGTGCTGAAACAGAATTCTTTTATTTTTAATAAAGGAATATTATCAACAATTCATGGTGTTGCTATGGGAGCCACTTTGGCATCATTGCTGACTACTTTATATGTTGAAACGTTGCAGGTAGAATAGTTATATCCTTGTACTTATTTTGATAAGATTATGTGGAAATGTTTCTTGAATGATATTTTTTGTTCATGGCATGGGACAATGGATTAACTAGAGGAATTTGCTTAGTGGCTTAATTCTCTTAACCCTAATTTACAGTTTGTGACAAAGTCAGATCTTGCACAAATTGAATTTTTAGACGTGATGGTGAGGAAGGTTAATTGATTGGGCACTGTTGAAAACAGGTTACTGGGCTTGATGGACATTGGTCTGACCCAATATGGCATATCTTATGTTCTTATGTTCTTAATAATAAACTTTCTATTGTAATGTATCGTAAACATGTTGAGAGAAACAAATTTTTTTCAATTCCACAGCTGTCATCCGATGAAGTTAAGGAAAAGCTTACCAACAAGCCAATTCTTGAGGGTTAAACATATCTACTCTTCCAATGTGATGTTCTTGAAAGAAACACATGATAGAAGTATGCTTTATAAAGAAAGAGACTATCCTGTTTCAACCAGTCAAGGGCTTTTAAGTGAGCAAAAAGGACATGAAGGACAATGTGGATGATTGGCTGGTGTATATATTCCCATATTCTGTGTTGACTCTGAAACTAGCCTCAATTTTCCTTTATTGGAATATCATGACACTTCACATGGCATTTATAGAATGCCCTTTGATGGTCTATTACTGTGGCCAGGACACTGGTGATCTTTTAGCCGGATAGAAGTTTTTTATTACTCATGTTACTTGGAACGGAGGGCTTAATTTTTGTGGCCTATGTGCTTGGTGTATGTCTACAATTACTGGCACTGAATGGATTAAGCCTTCTGATGGTAGAAAAATTGAATCAGCAGTCACTACTGACTGTATAGCTGACCACATTGTGTATCATATTGTGTGCTCATATCCTTTAGCATATGTTGGAAGAACAAAAAAGAAAATTAGGCTATGTTTGAATGAGCATAAAAGCCAAATTGCAACAATTAACAGGAACGTTCCCCTTGTCCAATACAGGATTGCAAAAGGTCATAAATTAACTGATCTGAAATGGCAAGTGATTGACAGAGTTGTAGAAAACTGGTGAGGAGGTGATCATGATTATTGGCTCAATTATAGACAGCCATTCTGGATATATAAACTGAATACAGTGACATCTGCGGGTCTTAACCTTGAAATCGAATGGCAGTCATTGGTTTAAATGAATGACGTGGATGATTCCATGATACAGATGCTGATGCCATGCTTTCTTTTTAGAATATGCTGAAGACAAGAGTGTGAGCAAGATGCTGAAAACAATAATGTGCATATTGATGTATTATCTATGTGAAACTATGAACCTTGATGCAGAAAGATAAGTGCCGCATCTTTTGAAACATAGTACTATGTTGGAGATTGGAACTGGTGCACTAATTGAATTTGTATATTTATGCTAGCTGATGAATGACATGCCTTTAGTGCATATATGTTTTTATATTTTAGGAAATTTGTATCTTATATCTAATAAGTGCTACATTAAATTTTGATGGTCTACAACTAATATTATTTATATGGGTGAATATATTTAGTGATGAATATCCAGACCATCAGAGGGGCAAACATGAGAAATGTGGACATTGCAATTGGTGTGAACAAACCATTGAAAGCTCTGAATAGCTGATATTATCCAACAGGGCCGTTGTTAGGGTTCCTGGCGCCCCCCTGCAACCTTTAGATCAGTGCTCCCTCCTTCATTATTATTATTTCACCTCAATATGTGGCGTTAGTTGCGCCTGTGGCATTTTGCCTCGTTGAAGAGCGGTAACTACAGGGGGACATACCTGGTCTGTCATTTCTTGTCTTCCCTTTTGTTTTCTTCACTTCCTTCCATTTTGGATAGTGATCTTTCCATTTCAACTTTCTCCTATTTATTTTTTCTCTGTGTCCACTCAGATTTCACTACTTCTTCTTACTTTACAGTCCTCAATCCCCCTCCTTTATACACCATCTACCTACCCCTTTTCAACCCTCACCCCCATCCTCCCATTCCCTCCTCTGGTCCATTATTTCCCAGTCTTTCACTCATTTTCTCTCTCTTCCCTCCATGTCCAACATCCCTCCCCCAACTCCCAGCATCTCTCTCTGTCTCTCTCTCTCTCAACAAAAAGTATCTCCGCTCTCCCTATCCTTCTGTGCCCCCATTCTCACTTCCTATTCCATGTCCATCATCTCTCCCTCTACTTTCCTATCCCCAATGCTCAGCATTTCTCTCTCTCCATCCCTATTACCACATGTCCATCATCTCCATATCCCCTTATCTACCATCTCCCCATCTCGATTCTATTCCATTCCTCCCTATTACTCTCATGACTAGCATCTCTCTCTCTCTTTCTTGACCTATTTATCTCATGTCCGTCTTCTCCCCTCTCTCTCCCCATACCCCATGTCCTTCATTCCCCTCATTTCCAGCATCTCCCCTCTATCTCCCTCTGTTCTACCCCCCTACATCCAGCATCTCCCTAGTCTCCCTATAACCCCGTGTTCAGTATCACCACTCCATCTCAAATATCTCCCCTCCTTGGTCTCCCTATGCCCCCTTCCCAAGTCCAGTATCTCCCTTCATCTCCCTCCCCCTCCCTCCCCCTCCCCGATGTCTAGCATGCTCCCCCTGGCTCCGTATTACTCCTTCCATTTCCCCTCTGTCTCCCTGTGCCCTTCCATGTCCAGCATCGCCCCTCCACTTTCTAATGGTCCGCCAACATGTCTGGCATCTCCCCCATTTTCCTGTAACTCCCTCCCCCCTTGTTAACCATCTGCCATGGGCAGAAGGCAACAATTGCAGCCCAGACAGGTTAATCCTGCCTGCGGGACATGCTGCTCCCACAGGCAGGATCTGTATCTCTGGGCCATGATCTGCGTTGCTTTCTGCCAGAAGTCATCTCTCTGGGTCACAATTGCAAACATTTTACTCCCAGTCACCAACCTGGAAGTGCCCGCGCATGCAAAATCATACATGAGTAGGGAACTCCAGGTGAGGGGGGCCACAGGAGAGAGAAGAGTCTGAGAAAGGGAAACAACTTAAAATAAATGTAAACTAAAAGACGGAAAAGGCTGAAAAAGACACAAATCAGGTCAGGAAGGGGAATGGAACCCCTGGAGAGCAAAATTTTATTTATTGACAATCTCTTATATATCGCGCTATTCTGCATCAGTGCGGTTTACATTGAACAAACTGAAATTACATTGAACAGGGCATTATAACTTGGAGATAACTATTTTACAGGGAACATGGGCTATGGAGGGTTAAGTGGCTTGCCCAAGACCACAAGGAGCACCTGTGGAACTAGAAACCCCAGTCCTTCCAGTTCTAGGTTGCTGTCCTCTAGTGGGATTTGAACCCCCGACCTTCCGGCCTGAAGTACCTTGCCCCAACCACAGTAAAGGTAACTAAAACAAAAATCAATAAAAATGGAGTGAAAGAAACAGTAAAATTACAGGAAAAGTAAAACAAGTGCAATGGTGCCCCCTGCCGAGATTACCGGACTTACTGCTTAGCGCTGGCCCTGTTATCCAACTACTTTGTGCATAAATCACACCACATTATGAATTATAGTTCCTGCTGGGTGGGTCTATGCTGTTATCTGCCCCAGTGATAAAGTTTGTATCGAGAGAACAAAACGAGCAATCAGGACACAGTTGAATGAATATGCACGTCGGATTAATAGCAATGTTGTATCTGCCCCTGTGGTGGATCATTTTAATGAGCTTGAATCATACTGTGGAACAGTTTTGATGGAGAGTTTTAGAAGAAATACAAATTGATTGGCATGGGGTGATAAGATGCAGTTGTTAAAGAAAAAAGCTGGAATTTTAGGCTCAATACGGTAGTTGCCTATGGGTCAAATAATGAATTTGAATGGACTTCTTTGCTGTGACTGGAAGCTGGAGTCATGTGCCTGATATATTACACTGATGTCTTGTTCTTACTTTCAACAGTGTTTTTTGAAGTAGCCATTGCGGCTAAAGGATTCCCTGAGGCAGAAGAGTGAATTGGTTTATCTCCATGAATTCATGTTGGATATTGGCTGTGATCACACATTACATTCAGATAAGTTTTTAATAACAATATTTTTTGAAATAAAGTTTTGCACTTTTAGCAGTTTGTTTTGGGAACTGATGATGAAACTAAATGGGATTAAATGATGTCTATGGTGAATAGAAACAATTCCCTATGTTGATGGTTCCCTTTTTTTATAAAATTTGTCTATGCTGTTAATGATAGCCTTGGTTGCTTGAGAGTTCAATATTTGTTTTTACTGTTTATAGCACTTTCAAGTATCGGAACTTTTTATTTTTGAATATCCAAATTCAGCACGGTTGGCGGTGCTAGCCATCTAGTGGCGATGTTTAGCCTATCTAGATAGCTTAGGAGAGGTTTTTTGCTCTCCTAAGTTAGGCAGATATTTTCCAGAAAACACTGCTGCTATCCAGAAAATGTCCTGCTCCACCCTGACTCTGCTTCGGACCACCTAGCACTATCCAGATAGTGCCAAGGTGGACAGTGGTAATATTCTAGATAAGTGCTACTGAATATCGGGGCCATGTATGTTCAAGTCTATATCTGCAAATAGTTTTGAGGGGAAAATTCAAGTTCATTCATAAAAAAGCAACCACCGACTTTGCTCCAAAGTGGATGATCTTAAAATTACTCCCCTAAGAAAAAAGGGGACTATAGTAGTTGATATGGAAGGGCAAACAAATATACACGGCCTAACCGGAGTTTAACTATGATACTACATACAAAACAGAAACAACTTCACCAATTTAACCAATTGTAGCAATTGAATAACTTTTGCACTATAAAAGCTAACAGTACCGTGGTGACAGGGGAGCACAGACCTCAGACAGATTCCCAAATGTTCATTAGATACTTCAAAACCGGAAAAACCGGATTTCAGTAAACCATAGGGGAAAAGATAGCATCAATGGTCTGTGACCTACCCCCACCATCCATCAAACAGTACTGAAAAGCTTATTTATACACAATACTGATGGGAAATCAGCACTTATACATTCCAACTACATGCATCAAAACGAACCTATTCATAAAGGAAACACAGTATATATCATATATCAATAGGTAGCTAATACTTTAAACCTTCAGAAACAAACAGATAACATACTATACATCCCTTAATGGCCATTGCTCAAAATAGAAACAAAGAAAAACTCAGAAAGCTCAAAGAAAACAAAAACCCATCAGTAGAAATAACAATCCTCAGCTTCAAGATGGCATTGAACATCAACCCCGACGCCACAATCAGACGTCCTTCCATAAAGGGGGTGCGATTGTGGTTATGAATAGGGGTGATTATTTAGAAGAAGTATACCGTCAGTTGTCTGATTCGGATGTATATGTTAAATTGGAAGGGGACCCCACTGCAGCTTTACAATTGATGATATATGAGCTAACGTCTCAAGCATTAGAGAAACATTTGATATCTAAGAAAGAAATGTCATTTTTGAATGTTCGATCACCCTCTGTACCTATTTTTTATCTGCTTCCTAAAATTCATAAGAATCTGAGATATCCCCCGGGGAGACCTATTGTTTCGACAAGGGGATCAGTTTTAGAGCCCCTTTCTATGCTGTTGGACTCCTTTTTGCGTCCCTTATTGAAGTTTATTCCTTCCTTTCTCCGCGACACTATGCATTTTTTGGATGTTTTAATGACAGCTGATGTTTGGGCTACAAATCCGTCCATCCTTTTAGTTACCTTGGATGTAAATGCCCTTTATACTAGTATCCCCCAGGGAGCGGCAATGGAGGCGATCAATCTGGGACTTCAGCAACGGGGAGATGTTGAGGGCGAGTTACTTGAATTTCTGCTACAGTGTGCAGGGTTGGCTCTTGGGCGGAATTATTTTCAATTCAATGATGAAATGTTCCAGCAGAAGATGGGGGTAGCTATGGGAGCGTCTTTCGCTCCTTCTGTCGCTAATCTCTTTATGGGATTTTATGAGAAGCGATGGTTGGAGAATTCGCCGTATTCATCCCAGATTAAAATCTGGCGGCGATACATAGATGATATCTTTATGCTCTGGGAGGGCACTGTGGAGTCCTTGATTGTGTTTCATGATTGGCTGAATGGTGTTGATCCGTCTATACAGTTTACGATGACTTATGATGCGCATTCGGTGGTTTTTTTGGATGTTCGTATATGGCGACAGGAAGATAGCTGGGGCACTACTGTACACAGGAAAACAACGGATAGGAATACTTTCCTACATTTTACTAGTGCCCACCCGAAGGGGCTGATTAGAGGTTTGCCCTTCTCGCAGTTTTTGCGCTATCGGCGCAATTGTTCCTCAAGAGAAGATTTTAAAGTTCAGGCATGTTTTCTGAAAAAGGCTTTTGTTCAGAGGGGTTATCCTGTGAAGGTGGTAGAACGGGCCTATAAGCGGGCGTTATATAATGATAGAAGTTGGTTGTTAGCCCCCAAGGAGAAGCCGGTCCATCAGGAAGAGTTTGTGAATTTTATTTCTAGATACTCCCCCTTGAGCATGCAAATAAAGCGAATTTTACGGCGGCATAGTAATGTATTGCAACCTTTGCCTGGTTTAGAAGACAAGAGCGTTAGATGTGTTTGGCAGCGGGATCGGAACTTTAAAGAGCTTCTGAGCCCCTCCAGGCTACCGAGTGTGGAACAGATTGAGCGGCGGGGGCGGCACGTTCGGTGTGGTGAATGTACATGCTGTGGGGTCTGCTGGGAGACTGATCGTTTTGTTTATGCTGGGAAAGTATATTATTTAAGATCGTGTACTTCCTGTAAATCAGATTATATTGTGTATGGTATTTTTTGCCCATGCCGTCTTTTATATGTTGGTAAAACAATTCGTCCTTTATATATACGCCTGGGGGAACACCGTAGTAGGTTGCGCTGTAAGAGACGGGAGGCGCCATTGGTTAGCCATTGTTTAGAGTTAGGACATGTATTCACAGACTTGTTATGCTTTGGCATTGAACAAGTATTTCAAGGTTCTAGGGGGCTATCTCGGGAGCAATTGTTGATACGTCGTGAGCAACGGTGGATATTTTTGCTTCGTACTGTGGCCCCCGGGGGATTGAATTTTACTATTGATTGGCAGGCTTGCATGTGAGGGTTTTTTATGTGGAAGTGATTGGCTTGATAGCAGTAATGGGGACATAGTTAGGGGTAGCCTGATTGGGCTATTTGGCGGTTTTCTGGCGCTGACGGAGAGATGACATCAGACGCCATTGGCTGGGTATTTAATTTGATCCGTGGATGTGAGAAGGAAAGTCAGCTGAGTTTTGTGAAATGCATGCGTTATCTGTGCGGGCATGGTAAGAATTCCCGGCTTTGCTCTGTTCTGAAGTGAAAATGAAGTATGTGGTATGTAGTTGATATATTTAGCACTCTTTTTATTGTTTTATTTGTTTTTATAGTTCACCCCCCTGAAGCAGCGTCTGCGAAACACTAAGAGGGACGTCTAATTGTGGCGTCGGGGTTGATGTTCAATGCCGTCTTGAAGCTGAGGATTGTTATTTCTACTGATGGGTTTTTGTTTTCTTTGAGCTTTCTGAGTTTTTCTTTGTTTCTATTTTGAGCAATGGCCATTAAGGGATGTATAGTATGTTATCTGTTTGTTTCTGAAGGTTTAAAGTATTAGCTACCTATTGATATATGATATATACTATGTTTCCTTTATGAATAGGTTCGTTTTGATGCATGTAGTTGGAATGTATAAGTGCTGATTTCCCATCAGTATTGTGTATAAATAAGCTTTTCAGTACTGTTTGATGGATGGTGGGGGTAGGTCACAGACCATTGATGCTATCATTTCCCCTATGGTTTACTGAAATCCGGTTTTGAAGTATCTAATGAACATTTGGGAATCTGTCTGAGGTCTGTGCTCCCCTGTCACCACGGTACTGTTAGCTTTTATAGTGCAAAAGTTATTCAATTGCTACAATTGGTTAAATTGGTGGAGTTGTTTCTGTTTTGTATGTGATATGGAAGGGCAGACTAGATAGGCCATATGATCTTTTTCTGCAGTCATGTTTCTAAGGTATTTTATTGTACTCACCTTGCATGAGTCCATACCCCCTGTCAGGTATCCTGCGCAGAGCATTGACATCATGATACTGTTGTTATATACTGCTTCACTGTTGCAGGTATCAGTACTGATGATCTTAACCTGTGCTTGCCGAAGAACGTCAGATGGTGCACCTACTTAAAGCAAAACATTCTTTAATATTTATAAAGTTGCTCAACAAAGCTTGTTATGGGTTTGCTAGGAAAGGGGAATTATATGGATTTTATCAGTTCACAAGTTTGGGGAATATTCATATAATAGACTGTTCAGGTGCTTTTAGACATTTATCAAAATGCATATAGGTTGGATTATTATTCAGATTGTAATTGTAATTTGAAATTAAAAAGCATTTGCCATTCAGACCTTCAGTAGAATCTATAAATTAAAGACTACTTCGTGCCCAAAAGCACCATCATTGGTCTCTAAAAATGGTCACATTTGTAGAGAGCGATGATGGGCCTTTGGGCATGCATTACTGCTGTTTGCACTGTTGAATACTCTCATTCGAGGGTCCCTTATTCGTGACAAGTACATATTTTGAAATTTAGCTATGGAGTATCTTTTCTGAATTTTTCTGGTCCATACTAAGCATCGTACAGACTGTTTTCAGAGATGACCAATGCAAGCGTAACTAAGGATGTCTTCTACTGCCATGTATGTTGTGATGCAAGGTATGACATGACAAACGTATAATTTCCTATCTGCTTTTATACTATCTTGGAGTGCACTGAGATTACTTTGCAGTGTTCAGGGCATGCAACAGATTAGTATGTATAGTCTAGTTTGCAGAAACATTTATGTATCATCAGTATTCATGTGTAGTTTGCATCAGCACAACACTGTCAGTGTGCACAGCAGCTTAATGTTTTACAGAGGAGGCATGGCCATTCACGGGTATGTAGCAGAGATGGGCAGGATCAAAAACGTCCATCTTTTCAGAATATGGTGAATGTAGGGATGTAGATAGCCGTTTGCTGTGTACAGTTGTATCCCATACTCCGTAGTGCTTTGTTTGTGCCGTGCCAAAAACTTCTAGGTCCCTGATTCTGGAACCATGGGTGCGTCTATCCTTGTGGCTGAGGAATCATGTTTAAATCGGGCCCATTTTGGCTTTGGACGTGCCCGCGGGCCGCCATGTGCATGTTAGGGAATCGTGCTCATAGTATTAACACAAAAGAAGGAAGCCATACCCTAATACATTTCTGTTACAAACAAGGCCAGTGTACCACTGGGCCCTTCAACTCAAACCCAACCAAGGCTTAGGTAGGATGAAGGAAAATAATTCTGTTCCTAGTGGGGAGGGGGGGGATATTCAAAGGCATTTACACAGTTTGCAGACCTGCAAACTGTGTAAATGCCAGTTAGCGAAATATTTAGTGGCACTAACACAACCGCTGCTTGGTTAATGACCCGTAGGTAAAGTTAGGCATGGCAAAAACTGGCCTACCTTTACCCATGGGAGCTAACCGGGCAGTGGCTCCATATTGCCACTGCCCAGTTAGCTTTCGGGCTATGTGGCATCCTAGATATTCAATGTTGGTGGCTGGATATGGCCCTGGCAGTGAATATCTGGGTTTAGTATTCAGCAGCAATGGCTATGCACTTTAGAAATGCTAGCCACTGCCACTAAATATTCCCCCCCCCCCCCCAGCGTTCTTTATGCTTAAGGAACAGGAAAGCCAATTGGCTACATCTTAACAACCTCTGACTCAGGCAGAATGGAGAAGGGATGGGAACAGAGGAAGAAGAGGGAAGCACAGGGGAAGTCAAGGGAATAGAAAGCCCCCAGAATGTGCTCAAACTCAAGCTGTACTTACAAACAAGTAAATGATACTGTGCTTTCTTAGTGAAATTTCCATATTATAGAGCAGAAAAGTGCTAAGGGGACAAAGTCTACAAGTTATTCACAGAGATAAGAAGCCACAAAATACTAAACTCTCTCTTTTTCAGTTACCCATTGGAATGGTCAAACAATCCTCACTCTTGTCTGGAATGAAAACCAACTGAAACTGTCCCAAGAGAGGATGCAAACAAACCCAAAACAAGAATATACAAACTTTAACAGAATACATATTAAGCATAGTTACTCACCTGTAACAGGTGTTCTCTGGGGACAGCAGGAATTGGTCCTCACATATGGGTGACGTCGGTGCCGATGGAGCCCTCGTGGAAGCATCTCCCCAACTTTCAAAGAAAACCTTTGGGAGGTGCCACCACGAATGCACGGAATACTTCCCCCCCCCCCCAAGGGTGCCATCTTGCTCAGACAGATGACTTAGCTAAAGATGGTAAAAACAAGGGGTAGTAAGGAGCAACTCCAAGGGTAGCTGAGAGGGTTGTGAGAACTGATTACTGCTGTCCCCAGAGAACACTTGTTACAGGTAAGTAACTAAGCTTTCTCTGGGAACAAGCAGGAAGTCAGTCCTTACATATGGGACTCCCTTGCTACAGGCTACCGAAAGCCCGTAGAAAAGGTCGCCCTCAGGGGGAGCCTTGAGCAGCAGCAATTGAGTCTGCAGATACAGACTGTAGTACAACCCATGTGTCTGATGGGAACCAATGCTCTGATAGCCTAGACACAGAAGGGTCGGAGGGAAGGAGTTGCCTAGACTCCAAAAAGATTACGGAGCACAGCCTGGCCGAAGACGCTGTCCCATTGGAACTCTCTTTCCAGGCAGTAATGAGCTGCGAAGGTATGAACTGAAGACCAGGTGATGGCCTGGCAGATGTCCAGCAATGGGACAGAGCACAGGTTTGCCACAAAGGCTGCCATGACCCTGACGCTGTGAGCTGTGACCTGACTATCCAGCGTGAGCCCAGCCTGTTCATATGCTAGGGCAATGCAGTCTGCCACCCAGATGGACAGTGTCCATTTGGTCGCCACTTCCCCCAGTCGACTGGGGTCATAAGAAACAAAAAGCTGAGAAGCTTTCCAGTGGCCCTGGGTTCGCTGAATGTAGAAAGATATGGCCCTCTTAAAATCCAAGGTGTAAAGGACAGTCTCTGCCCTGCTGGAGTGAGGCTTTGGGAAGAAAATAGGTAACACCACCTCCTGGTGGAGGTGAAAAGGAGATACCACCTTCAGAAGGAACTTGAGGTGTGTACATAGCACAACCCTGTTCTTATAGAATCTGGTATATGGTGCCTCTGCCACCAGGTCTTAGAACTTGATGACCCTGTGAGCAGAGCTGAGCGCTACCAGGAACATGACCTTCCATGAGAGGTACCTCAGTTGGCAGGTAGCTAGAGGCCTCAAATGGTGGGCGTGAGCTGCACCAATACTACATTGAGGTCCCATTCTGTCGCTGGAGGGCGGACAGGGGGTTGGGACAACATGAGTCCTCTCAAGAGGCGGGTCACCAATGGCTGGACCAAAAGGGGCTTGCCCTCAGCAAGATGGTGATAAGCCACCAGGGTACTGAGGTGCACTCTCACAGAGTTTGATTTGAGCCTAGATTGTGAGAGATGAAGAAGGTACTGCAGCAGCAGCTGCACCAGGCAGGAGAACGGGTTCACCCGCTGCTCCGTACACCAGAACGAGAACCTGTACCATTTGAAGACATAAACTCTCCTGGTAGAGGTCTTACTGGAGGCCAGCAGGATCTCTTTCACTTCTCACAAGAGGTTGAAAGGGGCTAAGGTCACCCTTTCAGCAGCCACACCATCAGTGATAGGGACCTCAAGTTGGGTTGCAGGAAAGAGCCCTCCTCCTGAGACAAGAGCCCCGGGGAGTTCCCCAGGGGGCTTGGAGTCTCCACTGACAACTGGAGGAGTAGCGAGAACCATGGCTGCCTGGGCCACTGTGAAGCCACCAGAATCAGCAATGCCTTGTCATGAAGAGCCTCAAAGAGTGTTTTGATAGTCGGCGGCATGGATGGGAAGGCGTATATGAGGCCGTCCAATCATGGGATGAGGAAATCATCTGCCACTACCCAGGACAGGTGAGGCTGCTGGGAACAGAAGCAAGGCAACTGGTAGTTGTCCAGGCTGGCAAAGAGGTCCAACCATGGAGTCCCCCAGAGCCGAAACAGCCGGTTAGCTACTCTGGGAGCCAGCTGCCACTCGCGTGGCTGGAAGACCCTGCTCAGTCTGTCCGCCAGAGCATTGTCCTGGCCTGGTAGGTATACCACCCGCAGGAGTATTCCCTGTTGAATTGCGTAGAAGCAAAGTATCATTGCATTGCGGCAAAGGACGCGAGACCCCGTGCCCCCTTGCTTGTTCATAGAGAACATTGCCACCTGATTGTCTGTTTGGATCAGCACTGGCTGGTGTCTCAGGCAGTGATAGAATCCTCTGAGGGCCAGATATATTGCCGAAGTTCCAGGAGGTTGATCTGCTGGTTGCCCTCGGCTTGAGACCAGCTGCCCTGGGTGCAGAGTTCTTCACAGTGGGCTCCCCATCCCAACAGGGAGCTGTCTGTAGTGAGGACCCTTACAGGGCTTGGAAGGGCATCCCTGCCTGCAGGTGTTGGAGATTTTGCCACCAAGTCAGAATTCTGCCAGCAGGTGGGTCACTGAGACCCTGTCTTGGAGATGTCCTGTGGCCTGTGTCCACTGGTCCCAAAGGCACCACTGAGTAGTCCTCATGTGCAGAAGAGCATCCAGGTTGACATGGACTGTTAAGGCCCTGTGTCTGAGTAGGCACAGTAGAGGATGAGCTGACACCTAGGGACGGTGTTGCACTTCTCCGGTAGTGCCCTGAGATGGTCTGCCTGGTCCAGAGAAAGGCCAGCCTTTGCCTGAAGAGTGTCCAGTCTTGCTCCTATGAACTCCAGACATTGCGTCGGGAGGAGGTAGGATTTGAGGCAGTTTATCACGAACCCCAGATGTTGCAGGACCTGGATGGTACCTGCTGTGGCCTGCTGCACCTCTGTGGCCGTGCCTTCTTTTATGAGCCAGTCATCGAGGTAGAGGAAGACAAATACCCCCTGGAGACAGAGGAAGGCAGCTACTATTCCCAGGCATTTGGTGAAGACCTTGGGGGCGAAGGCCAGGCTGAAGGGTAGCACCCTGTACTGGCAGTGACTGCCCCCCACCACGAAGCGAAGGTACTGCCTGTGGCAGGGGTGAATGAGGATGTGGGTATAGGCATCCTTCAGATCCAAGGAGCACAGCCATTCTCCCTGCTGGAGATAAGGCAACAATGTTCCAAGGGAGAGCATTTTGAACTTTTCCCTCACCAGGAACTTGTTCAGGTTGCACAGGTCCAGGATGGGCTTTAGGTCCCCTGTTCCTTTTGGCATGAGGAAATACCTGGAGTAGAACCCCTTGCCCCTGAGATGATGGGGTACTGGTTCTATTGCTTTGTCCTCAAGAAGGCCTGCAAGTTCCTTCTATAGAAAGTCACGGTGAAGGGAAGACCTGGGGGGCTCTCCTGCGAAGAAAGGAGGAGGTAGCCCTCCCTGACCACCTGAAGTGCCAAGGAATTGGTGGTGATGGCTGGCCACCTGTGGGCATAGAGGATTAGACGTCCTCCTGTGGGCTGCTGTCCTCCTTGGGGTAGAGAGGCTATGCTCAAGGAGTCCAAATCTCCCCCACTGGCTGGGGCTTGGAAGCCTTCTGCTTACGAGGGCCTTGCCCATGTCCATTAGCCTGATGACCCTGCTGGGGAGGCCTGAAAATGTGGGTGGCTTTTGTAAGCAGTCCTTTTCCTCAGGTAAAGCATAGTTACTCACCTGGAACAGGTGATCTCCGGGAACAGCAGGAATTTAGTCCTCACATATGGGTATTGTCGGTACCGACGAAGCCTGTGCGGGAACGCTCCCCAGCGTCCAATTAGAAAGCTTTTGGGAGCATCCCACAGCGCTTGTGTGCTGCCTTCCCGCCTTTCCCAACTGCCTCTCTCCAGTTGAGTTTTAAAGCTAAGACAAAGAGAGAGAGAGGGAAAGGAAAGAGATAGATAGAGAGATACAACTCCTAGGGGAGGTGGGTGGGTTGTGAGGACTAAATTCCTGCTGTTCCCGGAGATCACCTGTTACAGGTGAGTAACTATGCTATCTCCAGGAACAAGCAGGAATGTAGTCATCACATATGGGGACTCCCTAGCTTTAGGTGCCAGGGAGAGACCCAAGAAGTTGTGTTTCCCTGAACAGGGCTCCACTTCCCCCCATGGATCTCTGGCATCCTACCAGGGATGGTGGGTAGGAGTTGATTAGGTATGGAACAGGTGTTGGAGAACAGCCTGACCAAACAAGGCATCCCGGCGGGAGTCCTTGTCCAAACAGTAATGGGCTGTGAAGATATGAACCGAGGCCCAAGTAGCTGCTCGACAGATGTCGTCGATAGACACAGAGTGAAGATGAGCCATTGAGGCTGCCATGGCTCTCACATTGTGAGCTGTGACATGGCCCTCCAGAGAAAGGTTCTTACTCTGATAGGCGAAGGAAATACACTGAGCAATCCAATTAGACAGTGTTCTCTTGGAGACTGGAAGTCCCAAATGTTGAGAGGACTTTCTATGTTGCTGTGTTCTTTGTAAGTAAAAGGCTAAAGCTCTTTTACAGTCCAAGGTATGAAGATTCCTTTCTGCATTTGATGCATGAGGCCTTGGAAAAAACACAGGTAGGTAGACTGCTTGGTTCAGATGAAAAGGCGAGACAACCTTTAGCATAAAGTGTGGATGAGTCCTAAGGACTACCTTGTCATGATGGAACCTTGTATAAGGTGGATCAGCTACTAGCGCTTGCAACTCACTAATGCGGCGTGCTGATGTGACTGCAATGAGAAAGATAACCTTCCAAGAAAGGAATTTCAAGGAGGTAGTAGCTAAAGGTTCCAAAGGTGGCTTCATGAGCTGCCCAAGAACCAGGTTTAAGTCCAATGCCACCGGTAGTGATCTAATGGGAGGCTTAGTTAAAAGAAGGCCTCTCATAAATCTTGCTATAAGAGGATGAGAGGAAATAGGCTGTCCATTTAGAGGCTTAAAGGAAGCTGCAATAGCACTCAAATGGACTCTTACTGAATTAGTCTTAAGACCTGCATTGGATAAATGAAGGAGATACTCCAGCAATGATTCCAGAGGTATCGCAAGGGGGTTAAGACCCTTTTGCGAACACCATATGGTAAACCTTTTCCACTTGAAAGCATAAGAGCATCTTGTGGAAGGTTTCCTGGAAGCAAGAAGAATATATTTTACTTGCTGAGGGATATTAAGATCATGGAGATCTAGGCCTTCAGCAACCAAGCCCTGAGATGCAGAGACTGGGGATTGGGATGCCATAACATTCCGTCCTCCTGAGATAGGAGATCTGGAGCAGACCCTAACTCCAGGGAGGGAGCTTGAGAGAGATGTAGAAGCAGAGGGTACCACACTTGCCGTGGCCAATGTGGAGCTATGAGAATCATATGGCCTCTGTCTCTCTGAAGCTTGAACACGGTTTTGGGAATTAGGGGTTATGGGTAGAAAGGCATACAGGAAGTCTTGACCCCAGTAAAGGAGGAAAGCATCCCTGGCCTGAGCCCCCTGAGCCGGAATTCTGGAACAGAACCGGGGAAGTTTGGCATTCCACGGACTTGCAAAGAGGTCTATGTCCGGGGTTCCCCAAAGTTGAAATATCCTGGTCACCTGGTCTGCATGCAGAGACCACTCGTGTGGAAGCAGAACTCGACTGAGTCTGTCTGCCCAAGAGTTTTGAATGCCTGGAAGATACACTGCCAGAAGATGAATCTGATGCTCTCTGGCGAGGGCCCATAGTCGCAAAGCTTCGTTGCAAAGCGACAGAGAGCCTGTTCCCCCCTGCTTGTTCACATAGAACATGGCTACTTGATTGTCCGTATGAATGAGGACTGTCTTGTAGCTGAGCAGGGTGTGGAACACTCGCAGAGCTAGAAAGATTGCTCTGAGCTCCAAGAGATTGATATGTAGATGACTCTCCTGTGGAGACCAGGTGCCCTGGGTGGAGAGGTCTTGCAGATGAGCTCGCCAACCCATTGGAGAAGCATCTGTTGTGAGAGTTGCTTGGGGTAAGGGTTGTTGAAAAGGGGACCCCAGCAACAGGTTTTGAGTGGACTTCCACCACTGGAGGGACAAAATAAGGCGACTTGTGTTTGCTATTTTGTCTGACAGGCATCCTGATGCCTAGGTCCATTGGGTGGATAAAGTCCACTGAGCTGCCCTCATATGGAGGCGAGCATAGGGAACCACATGCACGGTGGATGCCATGTGGCCTAGTAGTTGTAACATTTCTCGAGCAGTTAGATGAGGCTTTAGCACTGCTTGAGAAGCTAACTGCACCAAGCGAAGGCAACGGGCCTGGGGGAGATAGGCCCTTGCCTTTGTGGTATCCAGCAAAGCTCCTATGAACTCTAAAGACTGAGTGGGAGTTAGACTGGATTTTGGGATGTTTATTACCAGCCCTAAATACTGAAGGATACGCATTGTGCAGGATAGAGAAGTCCTGGCCTCTGACTCTGTTGGGGCTCGAATGAGCCAGTCGTCTAAGTAGGTGTGATACGAATGTGACATGCTTTGCCATGAATGGAATGGATACAGCAGACATGTAGCTATTGGGAGTTATTATAGGTCATAACAGCTTGCAGAATGGCCATAGTAGTCCTGTAAGATATTAGGGGTTATTATAGGGCATAAACAGCTTGCTTGAAGTGGTCTGAACTAGTATAGTGAGTCAGAAGCACTTCTCTGTACATAAATTGTGTATGAAATCTATATCCAATCATAATCATGAGAATTTTGCTTTCACATGAAGCTCACGCTGTAGTATCCAATGAAAACACATCTCTGATAGAAAACAATTACTGAAACTTGTATATCAAATGTGGAATTTTCCAAGGAGAGGGGAACCGTACTGCACCAGAGACAAAGCAATTCTGTTTTGGCAGCTTTCCCGGATTCCTTCATCGTGGAAAGTTCCTCCGATCGCTGAAGTGACACTACAATATCCGGTATATATATTGATGCATTTCATTTCATGCTAGAACTTATTAGTCATTTTATGCTAGAACTTATTATGTTAGAACTTATTAGAACTTACTTATATGCAATGTATGACTTATAATCTTTTATTTACTATGCAATAAACAGTAGCTTAGTATTACTATCTAAATTGTGCCTGGTTTGGATGTCAGTGAGGACTCAGAGTGATTTGTTATAGTAATACATAATGGCGACGAGGGTGGGATGGTAGGTGACTTAATTGATATTGCAGCCAGGTGATTTAATCAATAGAGAGGCACGCAGTGCACAGCAGAGCTCTGTGTCGATTGAATCCCATTTGGCAGAGTGCCAAGAAAATCGCTGTTTTGGCAGAGTGCCCAGACATGTTTAAAAGCAAGAATAAAAACTTTAGTGCTAGTCCACCCATCCCAGGATGGACGGATACTCCTTATGAGACTTTTGCTTTGCAATTAGGGGATAATGGGTTTGTAGAATCATGGAATGCATTTTTAAAGTTAGCAATGCCCCTTGATGTGGAAAGAGTACTCAAGGGGCTCCCCGGGAAAACCGGGTGATGCAGTTACCCCAGGAAGACAGACCTGGGTGTTGTTAAAGCAAGCAACGCCCCTTGATGTGGAAAGAGTACTCAAGGGGCTCCCCGGGAAACCGGGTGATGCAGTTACCCTGGGCAGACAGACCTGGGTGTTGTTAAAGCAGGCAACGCCCCTTGATGTGGAAAAAGTACTCAAGGGGCCCCCCGGGAAACCGGGTGATGTAGTTACCCCAGGAAGACAGACCTGGGTGTTGTTATCAGCCTATCAAAAGGTTCACTCCCAGCTGCAGAACAGGCAGCTGGAATTGAGCCACGTTGAGCACAAACTGCTAGAAGCAGAAGGGAAAGTAATAGTTTTGGAATGCCATCAGAAGCTATTGCAGGATAAGCTGGATCATTATCAGGGGATAGCAGAAAAAGCCACAGTAAAAATAGCACAAAATAAATACAGAAAGAGGAAAGGTAAGGTTAACAAACAGAAAGTATATAAAGCAGTGGCTACTGCCACCACAGAATGGGACCCAGATAGGTGGGATGGAGATATTTGGAATTCCTCAGACCCGGATGGGTGCTTGGGGGAAGAAGTGAAAGAAGAATTACTATCTAGACAAGCTCAGCCCATTAGTAGGAGACAGGAAAAACTGTATTGGGGCCTGGAAGACGCCCTATACATGGTTATGATGGGCAGCCCCAATATCTTACTGAGTTGGTCCCTCACACACGAATGAGGACCACTGTGGAGGATTTTATACTGACCCGGTTCCGCCAGCAGCCAGGAGAAGGGGATTTGCAAAGGCTGGTTAGGGTCTATGATACTGGAGGGAGAGGAGTGAGTTTAGATGCTCAAAATGTTTTACGGCTTATTACACTGAGCCGTGAGCCCGTGATACAGAGGGCAATTCGACAGTATTTTCAGGATCATGTGGGGGTGGGGACTCAGAATTTGTCCCAAATTCTGGTAGCTGGGTATTTGGACAAATACCCCAATGAGACAGATATGCCAATTTCGGAGAAACCATGGTTTACATTGCAGGATGCACATATGCCCCTTGACTCACTTGATTGTTTGTTTAATTCCCAAGCAGATGAAGCAGCTTCGATATCAGTGGCGGAAACTACGCAGCCGATTGAGCCATATCCTTCTGAAAAAGCGGTATGGCTTCAGGGTACAGCCCTTTGGGCACACCGAAAAAGTGGTCACTTTGGAGAAAAAGCCACCTTCAGGTGGGCTCAAAGTAGGGGAATCCCATTAACCCTTGATATCATCAAGGAAGTGATCAGTCACCGCCCTGTTTGCCAGCATTCCCAGCAACGGGCGGTGCCTCACACAGGGATGGGGCATATTGGACGTGGACTACTGCCAGGGCAGATCTGGCAAATGAAAAAGGTTTTGGGTCCACTAACAAAGTCAAAGTGGGGGCCAAAATATGGATTCATGAAACTCAAGGACCGCCATCACCTGGGGAGGTTATTGCTGTAAGTAAGGATAAGGTGTTGCTGGTAATGCGACCTGGAAAGGAGCAATGGGAATATATCCCCGAAGACAAGTGTTATTTAAGAGAATAAGGTATATCTTTTGTATTTCAGACCCCGTTCCTTGGCATCCTTTCATTATGTTGGTGGGTATCCCTAAGTGAAATATGGACCCCTGGAGAGCTGTTAATCAACCAAACCTCGAATCAAAATGTACTGGAGCTGGAAGAATGCCACCACAGAGCGACAACAAGATAATTTCACCTGCCCTGCCAGGCAATGATGTAAGATCCTGAATCTCACTACTTCCGGACAATTGTGGGCAGGTGCCCCTCAGGCGGGGGGTTATCAGATGGCATATGCATTACACCAAGAAAATGGGATGATTAAACTTTAGCAAATCGTATGCATAATGCCGGAGCTGGCATTAATGATGCATTGGCTTTACAGGCTCGGTGGGTTCCCACCATTTGGCACCCAGTCCAAGAGTATGCAGCTATTTCTTCTGAACTTTTGAACTTATTTACAAATGCTACTCAATATACGTTGAATATGTCAGAACACACAACTCGCTTTGCTAATTGGACAGTATGTACTTTGCAAGCTATGACAATTATTGAACAACGCGATAGGTTTCAGGCTACACTCCTATCCGGAAATGAACAAATTTGGAAACAAATATTGAATGTCACTAATGAATGGTTGATGTATAGTGCTTCTAAAATGCAGTGCAATGAGACTAGTTGCACCGGACAAGCTACCGTATATAATGTAACTAAGATGCAAATGTGTAAATTCATAGTATCCACTTGTACTGAGGTGATAGGAGGAACAATCTGTCGCATCCAATCTAGTGTATATGAACCTTGCTTATTGCAGAATAGTGTTAACATGTGCAAATTCATTATTATGCCACCAGTTTATGAATACTTGATTGAAATAGCTCCACAAGAAGTATGCATGGTAGTCAATACTGAAGTTATACCTAAGATGGTTCTCCCCTTTGTGGGTTGTTTGAAGAATGTAACTACACTACGGTGGCATATTGAAACCTATTTACTTTATGCTGTTACTCATAAAGCTGTACATCATTATTGGACGCCCATACCAATTGATGTCCCGAATTGGGATCTAAATTTGACAAGATTACATAAGCTGTTAAATGATTCTGCGTTGCTGCATGATCATTTATTACGATTAAACAAGACCATTGCAATGCACCAAGTGCATACCGTGCTGATGGCAGATAACTTGGCATACCTAGGATCCAGTATTGCCAAGGCTACCTCCCATCATTGGTATGACATTTTTATGGGTCCCCCTCGGCTACTAGTGTTTTAAATATGTTGGTCCATCCAGCTTTGTTACTGGTGATAGTTGTTTTTATCCTCTCCATCTGCAACTGCTGTATATGTCACAAATTAATTGGCCGTCAATTTGGTCGGCATCCTACATGTACTACTGAATCCATTAGGACCGAATGTGATACGAATGTGACATGCTTTGCCATGAATGGAATGGATACAGCAGACATGTAGCTATTGGGAGTTATTATAGGGCATAACAGCTTGCAGAATGGCCATAGTAGTCCTGTAAGATATTAGGGGTTATTATAGGGCATAAACAGCTTGCTTGAAGTGGTCTGAACTAGTATAGTGAGTCAGAAGCACTTCTCTGTACATAAATTGTGTATGAAATCTATATCCAATCATAATCATGAGAATTTTGCTTTCACATGAAGCTCACGCTGTAGTATCCAATGAAAACACATCTCTGATAGAAAACAATTACTGAAACTTGTATATCAAATGTGGAACTTTCCAAGGAGAGGGGAACCGTACTGCACCAGAGACAAAGCAATTCTGTTTTGGCAGCTTTCCTGGATTCCTTCATCGTGGAAAGTTCCTCCGATCGCTGAAGTGACACTACAATATCCGGTATATATTGATGCATTTCATTTCATGCTAGAACTTATTAGTCATTTTATGCTAGAACTTATTATGTTAGAACTTATTAGAACTTACTTATATGCAATGTATGACTTATAATCTTTTATTTACTATGCAATAAACAGTAGCTTAGTATTACTATCTAAATTGTGCCTGGTTTGGATGTCAGTGAGGACTCAGAGTGATTTGTTATAGTAATACAGTAGGGGAAGAAGAATATCCCTAGAGTGCGGAAAAATGCTGCTACAACAGCCATGCATTTCGTGAACACCCTTGGTGCTGAGGCCAGGCCAAAAGGAAGGACCCTGTATTGGTAGTGCTTTCCCTGAAAAAGGAACCCAAGGAACCTTCTGTGAGTTGGATGGATGAGAACATAGGTGTACGCATCCTTGAGATCTAGAGAACAAAGCCAATCCTGACTCTGAAGATATGGCAGCAGAGATCCAAGAGAAATCATTTTGAATTTCTCCTTGACAAGGAATTTGTTCAGTTCTCTGAGGTCTAAGATAGGTCTGTAACCCCCTGTTTTCTTTGGGATAAGAAAATAAGGGGAATAGAACCCTGTACCCTGTTGATGAAAGGGTACTTCTTCTATTGCCCCTTGGGCAAGAAGGATAGCGACCTCCTGACCTAACAGGTTGATGAGAGAGGTTAGAGAATTGAACTGCTTTACTATTGTGTGAGGGGGCATGCTTGAAAAATAAAGCTTGTACCCCTCCTTTATGATGGGGAGTGTCCAATGCTCTGCTGTTATTTGCCCCATCTGGGGGCAAAATGACATAACCTTCCTGGAATGTTGGAAGGTTCTGGTCCCCCGAGAACCAGGAAGGCTAATTTCTCTAGATGAGAGTCAAAGGCCCTGTGAAGGCTGAGCCTGCTAGGCCGGTTGAGGCCTAGCAGCCTTTACTTTCTTCTGTTTGGGTGGTTGCTGACCTTTCCTGGCAAGCTGACCTGCAGAACTTCCCTGCTGAACATAAGCAGGATGGTAAAGGGGATGGAAGGATACTCCTATGAAGAAAGGCTAAAAAGGTTAGGGCTCTTTAACCTGGAAAAGAGACAGCTGAGGGGAGATATGATAGAAGTCTATAAATTAATGAACGGAGTGGAACGGGTAAACGTAGATCGATTGTTTACGTTATCAGAATATAGAAAGACTAGGGGACATGCAATGAAGCTACAGGGTAAACTATTTAAGACTAATAAAAGAAAATATTTTCTCACTCAACGTGTAATCAAACTCTGGAATTTGTTACCGGAGGATGTAGTAAATAAAGGCTGTTAGTGTAGCTGGGTTTAAAAAAGGTTTGGACAAGTTCTTGGAGGAAAGGTTCATAAACCATTATTAAGAAGGGACCCAGGATATCAATGCTTGACCCAGTACAAGCATTGCGGAACCTGTGTCTTTAGGGGAAACTGCTAGGTACGTATGACCTAGATTGGCCACTGTTGGAAACAGGATGCTGGGCTTGATGGACCTTGGTCTGACCCAGTATGGCATATCTTATGTTCTTATGTAGGATAAAATTTTTTCTTTTTAGAAAAGAATGGCTTCTTGAACAATTTTCTTCTAGCAGGATCAGCAGTGGACTTGGATAATCTATCCAAGGTGGAATTTTCAGCATCCATTTCATTGGCCTTTTCCTGCCAATCTTTACCAAACAGGTTCTCACCAGTACAAGGGATATTTCCCAATTTGTCTTGTACCCAGAGCTCTAAATCAGATGCCTGGAGCCAAGCAATTCTACGTGCACCTATGGCCATAGCCGAGGTTCTGCTTATGCACTCAAAGCAGTCAAAGGCTGCACGGTTGGAAAATTTAGAAAATCTTGGGCATGTTTGACCAAAGTAAGAAAAGCCTGTCTTTTATCCTCAGGAAAAAAGGACTTAAAGCCTCTAAATCATCTGTGACCTGTAATACAGAAGCACAGGCAAAGCCTATGGAAGTAGAAAGAAAGGTGGATTTTACCTTTAAAAATGACAGTCAGCCAACACACACAGCTCAGGGTCTGCACAAGAGAAGCAAGCAGAGAGAGGGAGCAGTTGAACTGACACACCCAACCCTCTGACCCCTAGGCGGAGGGCTGGGGGGCATATGACAAGTGGCATAGTTTCACGGATTTTTGTGTAGAACTTACAAATATATAAGAGGATACAAGTGGAAAACCTCCAGGAGATACATCAAAGGTTTTTCAACGGAAGCAACCAAAGCTGAAAAGCTGTGTGCTGAGGAGCAGAGTGGGAGATCGCTGGCAGTATAAGCCAGAGGGACTGGAGACCAGCGAAAAGACCCCTTTTCAAGGCCTGAATCTACACTATGCTCAGGTAAACGGTATTTGGGCGTGGGTGTAGGGGATTCCGGTGAGAAAGAGAGCTCATAACCAGCACCTAAGCTAGACAGTCTGAAAACACAGTGGTAGTGCCGCACTTGGTGGGCCTTTTCTTTCTTTTGTTTCTCTGCAGAAGAAAGCACGAGAGATGGATCCACAGGAGATGTTCCGTTGGATGGCCTCCCAATTCGAAAAACAGCGGGAGATGTCTCAGCACGCCCAGGAACAGGCTGCTGCAACACTCTAGGCCCAGCAAAAGCCGATTGTGGACTTGGTCCAAGCTTTGCTTGCCGGCCAGAAGGCGGAAGGACAAGCAGACCCGCGCATACCTATGTGGTAAGACCACAGCACTGTGAGACTTTAGCTTTTGGACAACTTACAGTTAATGATGATATAGACGACTTCATCGAGGCGTTCAAAAGAGTTGCCCTTAATGTGAAGTGGCCGCCAGAACAATGGGCAGTCAGGCTTGCGACGTCCCTAACGGGAGAGGCCTTAACGGCCTATAAAGCCATGCCCGCTGCTCTTGCGATGAGCTATGAGGAGCTCAAGAAAGCTATTCACGATAGGTTGGGTTTGACACCTATGTCTATAGAAGAATGTTGAGAGCTACTAAGCTAAAGCCAAATGAAACACCTAAGGCTTTGGTACAAAGGGTACGGAGCTTAGCCTGGAAATGGCTCGCTCCTGAAGGAAAAACCCTTGAATCAGTAATTGATGCCATTGTGTTGGAACAATACATGGAAGCAGTTCCTAAAGAAATACGTGCTTTTTTTGATTTTGCAAAGTTGCCAGACCACAGCAGAGGCCACCCTCCTTGCGGAACGGTATCTCGAGGCCGAGTTGGTTAGTAAACCAAAAGGGGGCGCTCTAAGCGTACTGGGAGAGGCAAACTTTGAAAAATCAGAAAAGGAGTTGAAACCAAATGTGAAACATGTAACCAATTGTCTGCCAGGGAGAGAAAGTAAATGGGAACGAGGAAAATGTTATAAGTGTGGTAAAGCAGGTGTCACCCAGCGAGGGTCCCCACAGGTTAAAGCAGGGTATTACACTGGGGCCTTATCTTTAACCAGCCAGGAAGTGGTGCAGAGAGCCTTTCAATGCCCTCTGGGTATTGTAGTTTTCACAGGCTAGCCAAGAAATGAGTTGCAGTCGGGTGGTAAGGCTTTAAGACAGGATTTTTATTCCCCTTCCGGGTGGATTCTTTTATAGCAATGAAAACAAAGGCAAACAGACCATCTTCTGGTACAAAATAAAGGAAACAAATATGAACCAAAATTGCTTCTATCTTCAGCTTCTTTACCCAAATAAAAAGGTATCCTAAACAGTCCTTTTCCAAGCAAACAGATAAACCTTTCTCCTTCACTTCAGTGACTAGAAAGTTTCCACAGCCTCTTTAACATAAAGAGGAGATATCATCAGCAATAATCAGTGTACAGTCCATGCATTCATCAGAGGGCTGTTCCCCTTGAATATCACACTGCATTTCTTCACTTTCTCCTTCAAACTGTCTTTCCTTCAGATAGCCAGAAGAATTATTGTTTAGCAGTCTCTCCCCATTGCACAGAGACTTCCTTTCTTCCTCCGTGAAAGTGTGTGAGGGAAAATTACCACATTCACTGGAGTTTCTTTCTTGAGAGCCCCACCAACTTTGACAATTACATGGAAAGTTACTGCATTCAGCTTTCCCTCTATTAGAGCCAATCAGCTTACCTTCTTGCTCCCTCAAACTGGGGTTTCTCGGTACAGCTGAGATCACAGAACAGGACGGAAGCTTCCTACGGCCTTTTCCCTTTAGCTTTTCTCCAGATATAAAAATATCCTCAGGCCAGAACTCCTTTTCCCTTCTGTGCCTGTTGCTTGGGTAATTAGCTTTCTCAGCCCTTCTAAGCCTGGCTTCCAAACTGTATCCTCTGTTACCTTCGGGATAAACGTCACTGAGCTTAGACGTGTCTGTGCACTGCTCTCTGAAGCAGTCTCCTGGGTTGTCTCTTTCAGCTCTGGAACTAAACCTCTCAGCTTTTTCAGCTCTCTCGGTAGTTCCCTCTCCGGCTCTCACGCTGGCTGAACTCCAACCTCCACTCCAACCCGAACTTCCCGAACTCCCCGAACTAACTCTAACTTCAGGTGAGTTAGGTTTATGTGTGTGTGCCTCAACTCCGCCCCCTCTCAGCTGCTCTTCATTACTTAATGAACCCTGAGCCTTCCTGCTGCTTGGGCGTGTTCTCACACCTTGTGACCTATTTTGTGTGTGTTGCCTATAGCAACTCTGGGCCATGTGTTTCTCTGAGCTGTCAGTGTCAGATCCACTTTCTGCATTTCTACCTATTTCCATAGGCTCTGCTAGATCCACACCGTGACACAGGTCATATGAAAAAAGATTGTATGATTCGTAATGGTAAATGCGCACAAGAAGGTTTTCTTCTGAATGTGGAGGTTCAGGGTGTTTCAGCCAGTGCCTTGCTTGACTCGGGTGCAGACCAAAGTATGGTTTCGAGAAAACTCTGGCAGACCATAGAAGCCCACAGTGGGTCAGTACCGAGTCAACCAGAAGGCAGGGTTAAGATCCGTTGTATACACGGAGCGTCTTCCTTTTACCCTCTGTACAAACTTTCAGTAAAAGGGTTAGGTACATGGAAGGAGGTGCTAGTGGCAGTAGTCCCTAAGTTGCCCCACGATATTGTACTGGGTAGGGACTGGCCCCAGTTTCGTAGAGGGATGGAGAAGGGCCTACACATGAAGACAGGTATGGTCTCCACTAGATCCCAGGCAGGAACCTCAAAGGAAAAAGCTGAACCCCCAGAGGAAGAGAAGGAACCCCCGGAAGGGAAAGATGAACCTCTAGGGGAGATAGAGGAACTGGCCGATGAAGCCCTAGATGAGTGTCCCACACTTGAAGATTTAAGGGATGCCTTGTTCGATAAGACCAAAAGAGAAATAGAACAGGGGTATGGCCCAAGTGTAGAGGCCATGGTAACAGTAGTTCCCCGGCCCTTATTCGAGAAGCCTAAGAATACGGGTCAGAGTTCAAAGGAGCATTTGAAAATTGAACCACCGGTAAATCCAAAGTTCAGTCTAAAATTCTGCAAGGTGTCTGAGAAGGCGCAGAGCCCACAGAGAGCCTCACCCGCCGCTGCGGGGTATGATTTGTTCAGCGCAGTAGAGGAAGTGGTCCCAAAACAAGGGAAAGCCTTGATAGACACTGGCCTACAAATGCAAATGCCTACGGGCTGTTATGGTCGAATAGCACCACGATCGGGCTTGGCCTCCAAGTATTTTATAGATGTGGGCGCAGGCGTGATAGACCCCGACTACAGAGGGGTAGTCAAAGTATTACTTTGTAATTTTGGGGTCGAGGACTTTAAAGTGAAGGTGGGTGACAGGGTGGCTCAACTCATTTGCGAAAGAGTCGGGTTCCCCTCCTTAGAAGAGGTGCCCCTGTTGACCCCTACAGCTTGGGGAGCTGACGGCTTTGGGTCCACTGGCAGGAACGAAGTGATAGGCCTGACTGCCACCTCCGAAGAAAAAGTGGAGGATGATTTAGGACCTCAACTTGCGGATTGGAAAGAGAACCCGGAGCCCAGAATAAGTACAGAGTTGTCCTGGCAGCAGAGGCAGGAGTTAGCCAGGTTACTGGCACGGTTTGCTGATGTCCTGACACCTGTACCTGGAGAAACCAATCTGGTGGCTCACGAGATTATAACCCCACCTGGGAAGGTGGTGAGGCAATGGCCTTACCGGTTGCCCGAGGCCAGAAAGAAGGAAGTGATAGCCCAGGTACAGGAAATGCTCAACATGGGCGTTATTGAAGAGTCAAAAAGTCCCTGGTGTAGCCCCATCGTCCTCGTACCAAAACCAGATGGGACCCTACGCTTTTGCATCGACTTCAGGCAAGTGAACGCTATTTCACTATTCGATGCCTACCCCATGCCTCGCATCGAGGAGCTATTAGATCAGCTGGGGCAAGCGCGGTATCTAACCACGCTGGATATGACCAAAGGCTACTGGCAGATACCGTTGACCCGAGAATCAAAACCTAAAACTGCCTTTAGTACACCGATAGGTCTATATCAGTTTCGTAGGATGCCTTTCGGCTTACATGGAGCAGCGGCAACCTGCCAGAGGCTAGTGGACCAGGTTTTACGGCCCCACCAGGAGTACGCAGTAGCGTACATGGATGACATCATTATACATAGCACCAGCTGGGCACAACATTTGCCCAGGGTGGAAGCAGTCCTAAGAGCCATGAGACGCGCCGGGCTAACGCTAAATCCAGGAAAATGCCTATTTGCAGCCGAGGAAGTGAAGTACCTTGGCCATATGGTGGGAAAAGGTATGGTCAGGCCCTTACTGAGTAAAGTGGATAGCGTAAAGAATTTCCCTAGACCGACGAATAAGAAACAGCTAAGGAGTTTCTTGGGTCTCATAGGCTATTATCGCCGGTTCATCCCTCGCTTTGCGGAGGAGAGTGCCATGTTTACGGACATGTTGAAGAAAAATGCTCCGAATAACGTAAAATGGACCCCGGAAGCTGAGAAGACATTTATACAGTTGAAGGGGAAGCTATGCAAGGCCCCGGTGCTACGCGGCGTAGACTTTGGGCGACCCTTCGTTCGCCAAACGGACGCATCAGAGACCGGATAAGGAGCAGTCTTAGCACAAGAGTTTGAGGGCACCGAGCACCCCATTATGTATCTCAGCCGAAAGTTGTCCAAATCTGAACAGAACTACTCTACAATAGAGAAAGAGTGTCTGGCCATTAAGTGGGCAGTAGAGGCTCTCCGATTTTACCTCACTGGGCGTAAGTTTTTATTAATTACGGACCACGCACCCTTGAAGTGGTTGAGCCATATGAAGAACCATAACGCTCGACTGACTCGCTGGCACTTAGCGTTGCAAGCTTTCAATTTTACAGTGCAACACAGACCAGGAAGATTACATCTTAATGCCGATGCGCTATCACGTATTACGAGCTGTGCAAGTGTGGATTTGCCAGCCCGTAATATCTTAAGGGGGGGGGGGGGGATATGTAATACAGAAGCACAGGCAGAGCCTATGGAAGTAGAAAGAAAGGTGGATTTTACCTTTAAAAATGACAGTCAGCCAACAAACACAGCTCAGGGTCTGCACAAGAGTAGCAAGCAGAGAGAGGGAGCAGTTGAGCTGACACACCCAAGCTCTGATGTAGCAGCAAGCTTGGAGTTTGATTACTCTCACCTGCTTAAAAAAGCCGAGCCAAGCTTCAGAGAGCAGAAATATAAACGCTGCTCAGTAACCCCAGAAGGAGAGGAGAAGGAGGCAGAGAAGGAGGGAAGCAGAAGGCCTGGCAGAGAGCAAAGAGGTGGAAGGAGTGGCAGAGAAGGAAGCAGTGGCCAAGAAGGAGAGACTGGCACACGGAGAGCTTCAGAGAAGTGGAGAGGCTCAGAGACTTCAGAAAGTTGGAGACTCTGAAGAACCTGGTTGTAGTTCGGAAAGTGAGACTAACCGAGCAGAAGGAGAGAAGGCACAGCCAGTTACTAGGAACCTGCCTAGACGGAGAGAGTTGGGAGCCCTTCAGATCTCACTGCCGGAGGAAAGGTCTCGAGGTCTATACAGGTGGGAACCTAATACTAAATACTAAACCAGGGAACCTAATACTAATACTAAACCAGGGAAGTCAAGAGGCTTAGCTTATACTAAAGAGCTAGGGCAGTGCTTTAGGCAGGAATTGAATGCAGAAAGATATAAAGCATTGCCTAGCAGTCGGAGAGAACTAGGGGAGAGGCAGGGAAGAATCCCCACAGCCACAAACCTTACAAGACCTCACCATCTAGAACTGTACCCAGGGGAAACGCCCCAGTTCTTAGAGAGAGGTTATTCCCGGCCTAGCAGTAACAGTTTGAAACAAAGCTCAGTAAGCCCTGAGGTTGAGGAGATGCAATGGGAATTTAATTCTGCTGACTCAGAAGAAATTCCAATGGATTGTACGCTCTGTCTCGCAGACGACATTAAATCTCTTCGTTAAAGATTTGGGTGAATGAGCTGAGATAAAGCAGAGGAAAGGAATCTTCTTCTTTGAGGAAAAAGAAGAAGCTGTTTTGATTTACTACTTTGTTGTAGAGGAAAATACCTTGCACGTTTTGGAAGCCAGGAGTATGAAAATACAGCTATTTTGTTTCTGTAAATAACCTTCAAGCAAAGCTCCTGTAAAGAGTACTGTTTGTTCTGCACTGTCTGTTTGGGAAGGGGAATAAATTTTCTTGTCAATTTTTGCCTAACACTCAACTCACGGCTATCCTTTTATCAGAGGACTAAAAACTACCACTCCCATAAGGCATAGCGGGAGTAAAAGCTATAGTCATTTTCTGCATAAAGGGCATCATGGCAGCCCCAACCCTCTGACCCCTAGGCGGAGGGCTGGGGGGCATATGACAGACCTCCTTCAGGAACATTCCCATGTAGAGACTATAGGAACTGATCCTGGCAGAAAGCATGGAAGCTTGGAAGACCCGACGTCCAAAAGCATCCAGGGTTCTGCACTCACATCCTGGAGGATTAGAGGCATGTCTTTTTGCACTCTTGATCCTTCTCATAGCTGACTCCACTACAATAGAGTGGTGAGGAAGCTGAGTCTTATGGAACCCAGGACAAGGAGGGACTCAATACATAGTATCCAGTCTACGGGAATGAGGAGAGGTGGTAAGAGGTGTTTCCCACATCCTTAACATGAGATCATATAAAATCTCATGAATGGGCAAGGTAGCTGCCTCCTTAGGAGTTTTAGGATATTGTAGAATTTCCAACTCCTTGGCCCTTGGCTGTGTTTCAGGGGCCACAGTAATGGACAGGCCCCGAGCCACCTCCCTGATAAAATCCTGGAAGGAAATATCCTCTGGAGGAGACATCCTGCGTTTAGGGGAGGAGGGCTCCTCTGGGAGAAGCATCGCTGCATCGACAGAACTGTCAGAATCCTCAGATTCTTCTGAGGACTCAAAGTATCGTCTGTCTGGATGCTCTTGAAGAGCCCGATACCCGTACCGACCAAAGTCGGTACCGGGAGTAACTGGTACCAGGGTATCGGTACTGGAGGTCATCGGATGACTGGGTACCGGCAAAGCAGACACCGATGCCGATGTCGATGCTATCGATACCAGTACCGATACCGAGGCCGGTGCCGGTACTGGTGGAATTGTCTGTCGCGGTTCCAAGGGCGTCAATGCCGCAAGGAAAGCCACCAGACTGCGTTCCATAACCAGAACTGTCTGGTCTATCGATGCTGCCAATGCCTGGATGTCGGTACCGGAGGAGACCGCCGGTACCCCAGAGCATGGCACCAGTAGTTCTGCCGAGGTCGAGGCCTTGAGAACATCCTGGAACCCCGATAATGCTTTGGAAGCCGAAGCCTCCCGCCGGGATAATTTTGCCGGTGCAGAATCCTCGAGGGCAACGCCAGAGGCATCTCGATGCTTAGAAGGAGATTTACCCTTTGAGGACCGGCTGGATTTATGTTTAGTTACCTGAGATCCACGGGAGGAAGAAGCAGCCCTGGAAGACGTCGATGCCACCGAAGCTGCATCAGAGGGAAACAGGGTACTGAGCTTAGCAGCTCGGTTCTACCGACCTCTTTTAGACATCATGGCGCAGGACATACAATCCCTGATGGAGTGGTCAGGACCTAAACATTTTAGACACCATTCATGGGTGTCGGTGATGGAAATGGTACCGCCACACTTGGTGCACTTTTTGAAACCTGAGGCAGGTTTCTCCATGGTAAGGAAAGGTTTTTAGGCCTAAGGCCCAAAAAGGCGCGTGCATCTGAAGAAAAAGAAAAAAATATATATATTTTTTTTTTTTTTTACAGAAATAAGAGAAAAAAAAACGGCGGTACCGGTGTAGCGTCGAGGAAGGCAGACGCGACCACAAAAAAGAAAGAAAGAAAAAAGAATTCTTCTGCGGTGACAGGAACACGACCTGCTGGCTCCGCGGAAAAAGAAGAACTGGAGAGAGGCAGTTGGGAAAGGCAGGAAGGCAGCATGCAGGCACTGTGGGATGCTCCCAAAAGCTTTCTAATTGGACGCTGGGGAGTGTTCCCGCACAGGCTCCGTCGGTACCGACGATACCCATATGTGATGACTACATTCCTGCTTGTTCCTGGAGAAGGGTTTACCTAAGCCCTTCCATTGGGGAGGGGCAGCAGTCTCCTTGGAAAGCCTGGTTCTCATCATGAACTTGGACTCCAACTCAGCGGCCTTTTCTGTCATGGGTTTGCCAAAGAGGTTCTCCCCTTGGCATGGGACATCGACCAACAGGGCCGGAGCTACCTGAAAGGAAGCTTGTCTGTACAGGGCTGTGTACACAGTCAGGGTATTTAATAACATCATATTACTAAAAGCCCTAAGAAAGAGTTAACACCACAGACATTCCAGAGCTTATTACTCAGCAACAACCTTGAAAGACTCTACTGAAATAACTAGGCTTTCCTAAAACAAAGGCACTAGGTTTGTTATGAAAAAAGATTGTTTTTCAGTCTCTCAGTCTCAATTCAGAGATATCAAACTGCAAGTGTTAGAATTATTGTCTAAAAGGTTAATGTCTGGAAATACATGTATGTCTCCTCATGAAGACCTATGCTAATAAGAACTGACCTATGACGTAGAGATATAGAGATGCATGTTATGAATATACGTGATGCTTGACGTAGAACAATAAGGTGGAAATTATGCTGTGTAATGGAATATTTACCTATAAATAAAATGGCTAAAAGCTGTGATGGCAGAGTAAACAAGGTGCTAACTTGGTTTGCTCTCCCAAAGCTTTGGTTGTTTATTTTTAAATAATACAAGTGTGTTGTGTATTATTTACCGATTTACTGTGCTTGTTTTCCTACTCATTGCTTTGTGTGTGGATATCCATTACCCAAGGGCCCTGGTGAGTTACCGGTGAGGGGAGGTGCAGAGTACACAAACACTACCCAGTAAGCCAGGTAAGTGTGGCAGGCGGGCACCTGCAGCGGAGGGTGCCTTCGTTACCCACCCGCCTCTCACTGCTCCAAAAGAGAAAGCAGCCGCGGGAACATTTCTCTGTTCCCATGGCTCTGCTCTCTTTTAAACTGCTCGGTCGTGGAATTTCTAATAGAAAGAATAAGCATTTCCTGTTTCTCGTAAGAAACAGGAAATGCTTATTCTTGCCTTTAGAAACTCCGCGACCCAGCAGTTTAAAAGAGAGCAGAGCTGCGGGAACAGAGAAATGTTCCTGTGGCTGCTTTCTTTTTCAAAGGACAAATCGGAGGAGACATGGGGGGGGGGGGGAAGGTGGGGCTGAAAGGGAGCAGATACAGGGGAGCTGGAAGGGAGCAAACATGGGAGGGGAGCTGGAAGAAAGCAGATACTGGGGAGCTGGCAGGGAGTAGACATGGGGGGCTACAAGGGAGCAGACACGGGGGAGCTGGAAGGGAGCAGACATGAGGGAGCTACACGGGGGGGGGGAGCTGCAAAGGAACAGACACGGGGGGAACTGGAAAGTGGTTGGGTAATAGGAGAGGATTGGAAGAGAACTGACAGGGGGGAAGGTGGGGGCTAGAAGGGAGCTCACATGGGGGGTTGGAAGGGAGCTGAAAAGAGGGGAAGGAGGAGGCTGGAGGAAAGGTGGGGGCTTGAAGGCAGCTGACACCCAGGGATAGCACTGGAAGAGAGATGGACAGAGGAGAGGGTGACTGGAAGGGAAGTGACATGTGAGGGGGCACTGGGACTGGAGGTTCGCTGACACCCGGGATGGTATTTGGACTAGAAGGGGCTGGATGATGGAGAAGGAGGGGGACTAAAAGGGAATAGACACCAGTGGCGGTGCTGGGAATGCAAGGGGGTTGACAATAGAAGGTACTGGGAGGGGAGGCTGTAAAAGGGGGCTGATACTGGGGAGGGTTACTGGAACTGGAAAAAGGCTGATGGAAGAAAATGAAGAAAGCAAAAGGAGACACAAGAAATGGCAGATGGACTATAGACCATAGAAAAAGAGTTAAGAGAAGACAGAGGAAAACAGAAACCTCAGATCAGGACCAGCATGATCAAAAATCAGACAAAAAAAGTAGAATTTTTTTTTTAATTTTTAATTTAGTGATTGGACTTTGCGCTATCTTTATATTTCAAACAGTATGGGGAACTGCCTCTCTTATCTGGTGTGACACCGCATGCAGAGTCTGGCTTCTTGGGGTTTCATTTAAATTTTTGTCTACATATTTTTATTTTTACTTTAGGTTGTGGTCACTTATTCTTTACTTGGTGAGGGTCTTTGTTCTGAGTGTGTGACCAAGGCCAGGTGTTCTGTTAACATGGAGTTTGTATGTAGGGATATGTACTGTAGTAATTTGACTTGTACAGCTTTTCAAATAGGTGTATGGAGGTTTTGGGACCCATTGCAGTATTTGTAGTGCTGCTTTTTTCTGGGTAGGCCCCTTATTGTATGAGTTTTGGAAGTGTATGCTGGTATGGTATGATAGATTTGACTCTGTAGATTTTCAGTGACTTTTGCAGTGTTTTATATTAGTTCACAATATGCCTGGCACTGGAGAATGTTTATGTTGTTAGTGAGATGACCAGAATCATATTTTATTTTTTATTTTGGACTATCACAGCCTGTTTGTATGATGCTAAGTATTTACTGCTAAGTATTTTTATTATTGTTATGCATTTGCTCTTTTGCTGCAATTTTCTTACAACACTGGATTTAAAGGAGAAATACTAATATTGCTTGAAAAGAGTTCACAAAGCGGTTTTGAGAAAAAGGAGGGTAGGATGCAGCCAACATTAATAATAATGAGAAGGGACACCGATTTATAGGTTGCAGGGGGCGCTAGAAACCCTAGCATCAGCCCTGTCGACCAATTTGTCCTGAACCCATTGCTCAAGGTTGGAAGACTGTAGCCAGGCCTAGCATCGGGCACCAATGCCCACCGTGGCTACTCTAGTTACCAACTCAAAGCCGTCATAGGCTGCTCAAGTCATGAATTTGGAGCACTCATAGACGGCCTTGGACAGGTTCTGAAAGTGCTACAGGGGTTCCTCGGAGAGCCCAGCCGAGAAACCAGTGAGTTTCTTCGCCAGGTCTCTCAGGTACATGCCCATGTACCCGGCCAATGAGCATCGAACCCTGGTAGCATCCAAGGTGCAGGCCTCCCCCCGGGAGCATAGAGGAGTGTATCTTCTGGTTCTTGAGCTGATACATGGCCATGACCATGGAGTTGTTTGGCAGCTGTGACTTCTAGAAGCCCAGGCTCCGGCAGACCCGATACATCGAGTCAAGCCTCTTGCTCACTACCGGCACTGATGCCGGTATCTCCCACATACGGAGCATTAGCCATTCCAGGATGTGTGGGATGGGTACTGTGAGTGATTCCCTCGGTGGGGCCTCATACTGGAGGATTTCTAATTCCTCCATCCGAGGGTCCTCCTCTGATTCCGTTGGGAATGCGAGGGTTTTTGACATATCCCACATGAAGTCAAGGAATGCCATATTCTCGGGCAGGGACCGACGCCAGGGCTCTGAGGGTGGCGAGTCCGAAGGGACATCGGTGTGGCGGGTGTCTGGGGACTCCTCGTCCTCAGTCTCCCACTCCGAGTAATCAGAGGAAGACTCGAGGGAAGGGAAGCTCATGGACTCAGGGCTGGAGTCCTGCCCATGTCCCACAGAGGCCCCGCAGCTGGTGCCATGAGTGCTGGCTGGGAAAGACCTTGATTCTGTCAAACGGGACCTGGAGTGAGACCTAGACCGAGGATCAACTCAGGGCTGTATGGTCTCAAGGATCGGCTTGGCCTCCAGGGAAGTCCTCGACGTTGAGGCCCGGTGGTCTGGGTGGAGGAACTGGTAGTACCAGTCAGCAATGCCCGTCGCTGGTCCATGAAGGCAGTCAGACTGTACTCCAGGGCCGCCATCCTTGAGCCATCCTGGATTCAAGAAACTCGGGCCCAGTACCAGTACCCCTGAAGGGGCATCCTCAACGAGGATAGGCTTTGGCGACCGAGACCGATCTATGGTTCAACTACTTTTGGGTGATCTTGGTAGGCCGCTCCTGCTCTGATCCCTCCGACAGTTGTCGTGAACTGCATGACCTGGCCAAGGGTTCCCCGACCCATTGGAGCTGTCCGTAGATGCTGCCTTCGAGGGTTTCTTCTTCTTCTTATGTTCCCTCGAGGGAGGCCCCCTTTCTGAAGAGCCATGGCGTCGACTGGGGTCCACAGGATGCCACAGGATTCCACAGCTTCAGAAGGAGCCTTGGCTTTCGGAGCTGGGGACTCCGGGAAGAACTTGTCATGCTGCTGCTGGCTGCTCTTGAGGGCCTTGGTGGACATCTTTTTGAACAGATTGCAAGCCGTGGGACATTATCTTAGCACACCCATAACACTTCTTAAAGCCACTGGTAGCCATGAAGAAAAAAAGTACCCCAGTGAGGTCGAAGACCCACGGTGCGCCAGTTGGAGAAAAAAGGGCGTGAAGGCACCAAAAGGAAGGAAAAATGAAGGGACCCGAGACTCAATGCCAGGGCAGCGGGTTCGGGTGGTAGGAAGAGTACCGGTGCACAACCAGAGAGATTTTGAAACTCAGGTTGAGAACAAACAACCTTTTCCAGGGGAAAACAGACAGACACCTGAAGGGCTCCATGGAAAAAAGGAGACTGAGCAAGATGGCACTCTTGGGGGGAAGGGTTCCATGCATGCATGGTGGCACCTCCCAAAAACTTTCTTTGAAAGCTGGGGAGATGCTTCTACGAGGGCTGCATTGGCGTTAATGTCACACATATGTGAGGACTGACTTCCTGCTTGTTTCTGGAGAAAAAAAAAATATTTCACATATTAATTTCCTTTTTACTTCTGCTACAAAGGCTCCAGATTCCCAAGATAAGGAACAGAGGAATGCTTGCATACTGTCTAGATTCACCAAATCCAAAACACATACTTCCTACCCATCCTCCCACCCACTCCCATTTTCTGCACCCCCATACAATTGACCCCAAACAATCCTAAACTAACTACCATTCCCACCCCACCCTGGCCATCCCCCTCATCCCTAGGGGAGCAAGGGGACTCGCAGTAATGGTCACAAAGGCAGCACCCTCCTGTGGTCTAGCCCCTTAAGGAAAATTCAGGATATAGCTCCTGGTTCTTGGGTCCAGCACCTGTAAGTAATTATCCCAAACATTAAAGATGAGTCACCAATGGTTCAACCCTCCTTTAGCCCATATACGTACGGTCCATCTGCAGGAGATAGTGCACAGCTGCTCATGACTGCCAGTACGAGGGAACTTCAGAGGAGATCCACACCTTAAGAATTACCTTTTTCTCCACCAGCCATGTGTTATGGAGCTATAGTTTCCAACCTGCCCCCTGAATACTCAGCCCTGCCAGGCTATCAAATAGAATTGCCCAAAGATATAGGCATTCACTGTTAAGTTAGATACTCTGAGAGTATAATGCGGACAGCTAGACTGCTGTAGAGCTTCTGCAAGGGAGAAGAGAAGAAGATGCCTTGAGATCATCACCCAGTAAAGGCTAGGGAAAGTGAGCTTAGATATATAGCACCATCTTCTGAAAAGCAGTTATGCTGTGCCATTATTTTGAGGCAGTTTGTTTTTTTAACAAGCCTCCTGTCTTCGTTATGAAGAGGATATTTTTTTAACAGGTCACCTATGCGTGAAGGGCAAGCAAGAACCTATTTTGAGAAAAGTTTTATAAAAACACATAGGTACCTATCAGTCCAATACCTGCACAAAACTTGCAGAAACTGTGGGTAAAATGAACCTCTGCAAATTTTACCTGCTTGGGAGTACATGCAAATGCACATGTGCCATTTAAACCAAAAATATTACCCCTCCCACACTCCATCCATCCAAACTCCACTCTCCCATACACCCAGGTCGCAGAAAAGTATGCAACCACTTGGCCTAGTGCATACTTTTACATGTGGGGTGATCTTATAAGAGGCGTTTTATACTCATATAACATTTATGCATGAAAATCCTTTATAAAATAACCTCCCAAATGCGAGCAGAAATTTCTCAAAGGGACAGTACATGCAGACTTCCCCTTTGAAAATAATTTCAAAATATTCATACACATTTATACCTGCAGTTTAACAGGCAGGACGTTTTTGGGAAAATTTGCATGCATGCTTTTGAAAATCCAAAAGGAAGCGCACAAGTCTAAACCCCACTCGAGCTCAAAGTATGTATGAAATGACAACACGTACATAATTTCACCGCAGTTATGGGCATGTTTACTAAACTGCGTTACCAGGGTTTTGACACCGTGCTAAAAAGTAGCGTGAGAAAGTCCACATTACCCTTGCAGTGTGCATCGCGGGCAGGACTGGGCGGCACATGGGCATTCTCAGTGCATCATGGCTAGCACAGGTCTTAGTGGCCGGTACTAGCAATGTCTGGCGAAGGTAGCACAATTGATACTGACACCATCTGAAAAGACGGCATTAGTTGCGCCCACGGCCCAGTCTCTGCACTACGGCATGGCTTTCCTGAGCTAACTGCACACACACCCCTGCAGTTAGCTAGAAGCCCTACGCTGGTAACATGGACCACACATGTGTACTGGCATAGGGCTTAGTAAATATGCCCTTTAGTTCGACAAGCATTAAATCAAGCCATTTCCATTCCTAAACTACTTATTTGTGTGTAAAAGGCTTTTAAATTATTTTTATCATGTTTGTGTGGTTTTTTTAAACATACCCTCTGATTGAAGTGCTCCCCATCCCGTGACAAAGCAGGTGGACTCATCCAGGAAGATGTCCCTATCCTCTGGGAGGCAAATGGGCTGTATGTAAGGGCTGAAGCTGACAGCCTTTGAGAGATGCAGGAGGGCAATGTCATTTGCATGTGTTATGCTGCTAAAATTTTCATGTATTATGATCTTCTGAAGACTTTGTGGATTTTTTGAATCCAAATAAATGGTTCCTAAGTTGATAGTCCAGTCAAACGCATTTTGATTCCTGTAAAAACATAAAACAATAATGAGAGACTTCCTCCTTCTACACTGGGATGAAAGCATTGTGGCATCCATCTAAGTCCTCATGATCAAGCAGATTAAGCTGTCTTCTCATACTAAAGACCCATGTGTTATTCATGTGTCCTAGACATATATGCTGGGAGAGAAGACAAAGAGATCTACATTTTTCAGCAATGTTCCCATAATTTTTAAGCACATACGCATCATTTTTAACACACATACACATGCGCACACCACATCTAGGGAGCTTGGAGATGGAGTCCTCTACCAGGGGGATGATGCAATGTGATCAAACTTAGGAGTATGTTTAATAAAGTGTGGTAGGTTTTTGCAGTTAATGCAGGGTGGTCGGTGCAAAAACACCACAGTAGCTGCAAACGTTGTGTGTTATTTTCTGGCATTGTGCCTGCATTTCCCCAGCAGATAACGTGGTGAAAATACAGGAATCGTGGCCAGAAAGCATCACTAATGCAGCTATTGCCACCCATGGAGGTGGCATTTGCTGCATCTGCGATGTCTGCAAAAACATACGGCTACCGCGTGCTGTCAATACCTGAAGTAACTACACCATATAGGCACGCCCACTTTCTTCCCATACTCTGTCCACTCGCACTTTTAACATGCGAAATGCAGCTATCAGTGAAAACTGCTGCATTTGTTCCACATTAGCCATCACCGTGACACAAATGTCCCATGTTAGCACCACAATGACAGCTTATGCCTTTTAGTGGACATACCCCTTAGAACTGCAAGGCACAGGCAGGTCCTGAGGGATAGGGGGATAGGAGGATTTCCCTTATGTTTACAAAGGGAAATCCTATAAAGATGCTATATAGTTGTTCATCCGAAGATACATCTTTCTGGTTTTCTATGATATACTTGGTACCAACTTTTCTTGCACCTCTGGAAGAAGAAAAGGTCCAAGATACTTGCAGCTACATTAGCACTTGCAGCTATTTTTGAGGTACATTTCAAGTGCTTGGGTATATTTGCAGCGGTCATGCACAAAGGCGGCCAACTGAGTGTAAAATAGCTTGTATATATTTGAATATTCAAATGTATATGTACTGTCCACTCCACCAACTAAATACATCCAGGAGAGAAAGCAAGAAGGTAGGAAAGGGTGCAAGAGGGGCAGAATGGACATCAGCCAAGGAGAGGCCAGCAGGAGGGAAACATGATGTAGAAATATGCAGCAAGACAACAAATTATTCTAGCTGACCCAAAGTCTTCAAAAACCACTTCAGGCCACAGACCACTTTGCTTATCATGCTACACTACTAGCAAAGTGCAAAAGAAAAAAAAAGCCTTACAACTAAAAAACAATTATGATATTGTGCTGGAAAATGTGGTCCAAAACTATGGCAAGCAGTATGGAACAATCTAAAATCAACCAAGCAACAAATCTCATAAGGTACCACTAACTAGATCAGCAGATGAGTGCCCAGCAGAACATGGGATAGCATAAAGACAGGAATTTGGAACAAGGTATCATGGATAATAGCACACCAGAGAAGACCAGTGAGGGTAGATTCTACCTTATACAGTTCAAAGTACCCTAAGAGCCTTCATGGGACTAATAGTCTTGAGTAGAGCTAATTGCTGCCACTAATATGCCTGTGGAGACGAGACAACAGTAAAACCTCTGCTTTCTCCTCAGGCATATACCTATGCTTTCTGACAGAAGTCTCACATCCCTTTACAGAGATAATTTCTTTCTTGCCTTGGTCTGAAGGCATAGAAATTTCATAAGGTTTGGAATAGGGGATGAACTAATTGAATATTGTAATAAGGGTATGTCTAAGGGGGTTGGCTGCAGTTTCCTCTTACTGCTAGTGACAGTCACTTTACAGTACTTGTTATACTGGGAATGCAGAGCATATGCTTCCTTTCACTTGTTTCTTCTTTGGTTTTCTTGTACAGGTCTAATTGCTGTTCAGGAGAATGCTGGCCTTGTAGAGAGAGCACCTGTTTAGAGTTTTCTCCTGCACAGCATACATTGTCTGAGCACCCAGTCCTCTTGAGCTAGAAAAGGATGGACTGAATGCACTGTGCAATCTTCCCAGGTCCCTGGAAGTAGCCAGATCTCCTTTAACAATATACCCTGCACTCAGATAAAAACGGATGGATGTGCAGGTAGGAGGAGGGACTGAAGTGAGTGAGGAAGTGGATGAGGCTTGTTTTCTTCTTCTCCTTCTGGATCCCCTGGCTCCATCGGCAACTTCTATTTTTCTTCAGCTGGCGGGACTTAGGGAACCCACCAGCCTATCTGCTTCTACCAACACAACTTCTTTTTTTTGGGGGGGAGGGGGCGAGTTGGGGTTGGCAGCAGACTCTGCAGAACTCTGCCTGTCTTACTGCTCCCAATTCCAGAATTACCAGTTCTGGTTGGTCTTGAGGAACCTCAGCAGTTTTATTTCTTCATCTTCCATAGTGGGGCTTGGGAAACCCCACTGCTCATGTCGCCAGTGACCCGCCTCTTCATCAGCTGGCAGGGCCTATGGAACTCCACCAACTCGGCTGCTTCTTGTGTTGCTGGTGCTTTCCCTTTTTTTTTTATAGCTTGCAGGGCTTTGCCCCCACAGGGAGAGAAAGACAAAAGAGGGGGAGGGAGCGAGACAGGATAAAACAAAGGCATAGATATTCAGTGGGGCAGGCACCACATAATTTTGAGTGGATAAGTTAAAGTTATGCAAACTTTCAGCCATCCTCAGCATATGTAGTGTAATTTTACCACAGGGCGCATGGGCTGTCAGGCATATATGCTGTATCTATTTTATAAAAGCAAAATATTGCCTATGTGTTTTTATAAAATTGCCTCCCCAAAAGCTCCCACACAAAGTTACACCTCCAGGTAGAAATTGGTGGATATGCATTTATTTTATAACATACATCCACAAGTGCCAATCCTGACTCCACTTCATCCATTCTCTGTCCCAAGGAATACCTTTAACTATATTGAACAACACTTTGCTCCAACATATGGAAATATAACCAGACCATGTACAATCAAATCCCTACAAAAGCAAAATTATGCCAAAAGCAAATCTAAAAATATGAAAATATGAAAATGTGACTACTTAAGTACCAAACACACTTATACAGTCAATAAATATTAAAAAACATATATATATATATATATATATATACATACATATATAGAAAATATATATAAAAAAAAATATATAAAAAAAGGGGGGGGGGTAAAAAAAAAATATAAAAACATAATAAACCATTTCAATTGTGTATAATAAAAATATATATATAAAAATTTTTTAATTGTAATGAATATCAATTAATTAATAAAATAAACCATCAAAATATGAGATAACCTCATTTACACATATCAAAAGGACATAAAAATAAAGTCCTTAAAATATTAAAAATTATAAATAAATAATACATATAAATAAATATTATATATATATATACATATAACTCTAAAACCACAAATAAATTTTTTTTAGAAATTTTTTAAAATTTTTGAATATATAATTATGTCATCGACGTAGTGACAAATTGTTGCTGCATAGGAAAAGAGGGAGACAAAAAAATGACTCATACAACAAAAACCTCTGTACATGACCAAACCAAGAAAGATGTACATCTCTTAAGGAACTACCTCAGACAACCATAGATAAATGCACAAACCGTGAACCATCATAAAAAAACGGAAAGGTCTTGTTCTAAATTGAGCCCATTAGGTATCATTGAGTTCAATATAAAAATGTATCTCTGCTCCAGTTGTAAAATTGTCCTATTAATGTCACCACCTCTCCAATTGACCTTCACCTTTTTAATGACGAAAAATTTAATATCTGAAATTTTATGCGCTGATTGTATCCAATGCTCAACTAAAGGTTTTTCTACATTACTCCTCCTAATTGCACTCCTGTGCTCTATGATCCTAGTCCGTACGCTGCGTACGGTCTTACCTACATAGAGTTTCTGACACGGACATACAATCACATAAATGACATGAGAAGTCTCACAGTTAGAGAAATCACTAAGTACAAATTTCCTTTGAGAGCAGGGATGTATAAATTCTTTAATGGATAAAGCGTGTACACAAACCGAACAACGGCCACACTGAAAGTGACCTCTAACCCTCGGAGCGAATTGCCGTTCTGTCAGAGCTGAGGGAACTAAAAGATTCTTAAGATTAACGTTACGTTTGTGCGCTATCGTAAGTCTAACATCCTCAAACCCTTCTAGCGATTGAATCAAATGCCACTCTCTCTTTAAAACTTTAATAATATCACGAGAAAGAGTAGTATATAACAATGGACAAACCATCCCTACATCATTATTCCTTTGTTTAGAGAGGAGCAAATCTCCACGTTCAGATAACCTTGCCCTAGTGTAAGCTTCCAAAACGTGCTTCTGAGGATACTTTCTATTGTGAAACCTGTTCTCCATAACCTGAGCATGGAGTTCAAAATCCTTGTTATTGGTGCATATCCGTTTCGCACGAAGAAATTGACCTACAGGTAGATTTCTTTTAAGAGCCGGATTATGAAAGCTATCAAAGTGAAGAAGTGTATTGCGATCCGTGGGTTTCCTGTAAAGAGATGTGGTCAAATGATGATCCTCAAACCGAATTAGAAGATCCAAATACGGAATGCTTAAAAAATCATAAGAAAGCTGGAATCTCAGATTGGTATCTAAACCATTCACCCACCCATTAAATTGAGATAGAGCCTCTTCAGACCCTTTCCATAAAATAAAAACATCATCTATGTAACGTACCCATAATATAATATTCTCTTTATATGGGTTATCCTTAATAAATTTCTCCTCAAACTCGAAAACATAGAGATTGGCAATATCAGGGGCCATGGAAGATCCCATGGCCACTCCCTTGATCTGCTGGTAAAACAATTCTCTAAAGCAGAAAAAGTTATTGCAAAGCGCAATCCTTGCCAATTCCATCAAAAAATATGTAGGAATCCGTCTATTGGAGAGCCTAGTAGATAAATATTGTTCAAGAATCAAAAGAGCCTCTGCTTGTGGGACATTGGTATAAAGAGATTCGATATCCATAGTCACTAAAATAACATCTGAATCTAAATTTTGAAATGTACTTAAAATCTCTATAACATGAGCCGAATCCCTTATATAGGACCACATGGACGTAATAAAAGGCCGTAAAAAAATATCCAAAAATTTGGATAAGGGCTCCAAAAGGGACCCGATAGCAGCAACAATGGGCCTACCAGGGGGTGACTCAAGAGATTTGTGAATCTTTGGGAGAATGTAGATGGTGGGTGTAACAGGTGCTGTAACAGTGAGAAACTCTTTCTCTTTCTTGGTTATGTATCCTATTTCAAAAGCAGTTTGGACCAAATTGTCTATCCTCTTTTTTAATTCAATTGTGGGGTCATCCGTTAACCGTACATAGAAAGCACGATCCTTCAATTGTCTTTCTATTTCATTAATATAAGCCTGTTTGTTCATAACTACAACGGCACCCCCTTTATCCGCTGGCTTAATAATTATAGTATTGTTCTTTTGTAGAGATATGATAGCCTCTCTTTCTACTTTAGAGAGATTGCTATATGGAGCAGTAGACTTAGAACATACCCGGTGGACTTGTCCTAATACTGTTTTTTCAAAGGCAAGGATAAGCGGATCAACAGGTGCTGGAGGATACCAGGTAGACTTTTTACTAACCACCGAACAGTCTGACGGACATTCTGGTTGTCCATTAAAATGATGTTTGATCCGAATTTTGCGGAAAAACTTGTACAAATCTAGCGTGGGTATGCCATTGATGGAAAACGGATTCGCTGCGAATTGAGTATAGTTTTACAACTTCGGCGCGGCGATTTGTGCAGCTTGGTGAGCCCGGTATAAGTGAGTAGGTTTTATATTCTTTTGGGTTTTAAATGGTTGGCTATATTGGTCTGTTACATTGTAATGTTGAATCTTTTATTTTTAGTATAGTTGCAAAGAGGATACTTCTACAGCATTAACCAATAAGGTATTCTTTGATGTACTTTTGGAGGTAGTAGTTATCACAATGGGATGGTTTTTAATTTAGAATACCTTTTGGCACATATCACAATTGGTTTCTATTTTATTTGCGAGTTAACATTTTATATTGATACATGTGTGGTTCTCTTCTCTTCTTCTTTGGGTTCACGGTAAATGGATCAGTTAGATTTGTTTCAGTCACTTCAATTTCTCCCCCCCTCCCCTTCCCTTCCCTCCCCTCCCCCCCTTTTTTTGGGTATTATCATATACATATTATATACATGTTTATTGATAAAGTGATTCAGTGATTATGATTTTATTTATTGTTATTGCTTATGATACGTTGTATTATGTACTTTTTTGCTCCTGTCTTCGTTTTATTTGTAATTTTATTTATATAGCGTTTCAACCCAGTTTTGATATTTCTGTATGAATGTTTTTATATAGTAAGTGATTTATTATGTTTTAATTATTTCTTTCTTTTTAACATATGTTTTATTATATATTTTTTATATATATTTTGGTATTTTTGTAATGAGTGATTTATTATGATTTTGATTATTCCTCTCTTTTTTAATATATGTTTTAATATATGTTTTATTATATATTTGAGTGCAATAATTGAATGTTTTTGTTTCTAGTTGCCCTATACCCCTGATGAAGTTTTGTTAAACGAAACACGGCCTGTGTCGGGTGGGCACCAACCTTTGGTTTGTGAATTAAACGCCTCTTTTCAATATTATATGATTGCTTGTTCTTTCCTTGGACACATCACGTTCCTCTACTGTGCACAAGATCGGGAGCGGCCAGAGCAAAAGACTGGCTTTTCTTCCAACCCGAAGTTAAAAAAAAAACACCCAGGGCCGGCCCACACACCGGAGGGCTTCAGAGGGAGCCGGGGAAGCTCGCGCGAGGCCCCGGCTCACTCTGTACAGCCGCCAGCGTGAAGAGCCTTTTCCTTCACGCTGGCGGCTGTTTCTGTGAAGCCGCGATTGCTGGGAAAGGTTAAAGGCAATGCCCTTTAACCTTTCCCAGCATTCGCGGCTTCACTGAAACAGCCGCCAGTGTGAAGGAAAAGGCTCTTCACACTGGCGGCTGTACAGAGGGAGCCGGGGCCTCGCGCGGGCTTCCCCGGCTCCCTCTAAAGCCCCTCAGACAACCACGGTGCTGGTCGGGGGGGGGGGAGGCCATGGCCTGCATGGGCTGTGATGGGGGGGGGGCAAGGACTACAAATGGGCTATGATGGGGGGACCTGGACTGGAAAAGGGCTATTGGGGGGGGGGGGGACTTGGACTGGAAATAGGCTGTGTTGGGGGGGACCTGGACCGGAAAAGGGCTAAGGGGGGGACTTGGACTGGAAATGGGTTGTGATGGGGTGGAGGGGACCTGGACTGGACAAGGGCTAGGGGGGGGGGGACTTGGACTGGAAATGGGCTATGGTGGAGGGAGGGGGAACTTGGACTGGAAATAGGCTGTGATTAGGGGGGCTAGGACTGCAAATGGGCTGTGATGGTGGGGGGGGGGGGGCTAGGACTGCAAATGGGCTGTGATGGTGCGGGGGGACTCGGACTGCAAATGGGCTGTGATGGTGGGGGGGGGGGACCTAGGACTGAAAATAGGCTGTGATGGGGCACATGGACTGGAAATGGGCTGTGATGGGGGGGGGGACCTGGACTGGAAAATGGCTATGGGGGGGGGGACTTGGACTGGAAATGGGTTGTGATGGGGGGGCCTGGACCAGAAAAGGGCTAGGGGGGGGGGACTTGGACTGGAAATGGGCTGTGATTAGGGGGGCTAGGACTGCAAATGGGCTGTGATGGTGCGGGGGGACTCGGACTGCAAATGGGCTGTGATGATGGGGGGGCCTAGGACTGGAAATGGGCTGTGATGGGGGGGGCCTGGACCGGAAAAGGGCTAGGGGGGGTACTTGGACTGGAAATGGGCTGTGATGGGGGGGGGACCTGGACTGTAAAAGGGCTAAGGGGGGGGACATGGACTGGAAATGGGTTGTGATGGGGTGGAGGGGACCTGAAAGGGAAAAGGGCGAGGGGGGGGTGGGAACGTGGACTGGAAATGGGCTATGGTGGAGGGAGGGGGAACTTGGACTGGAAATAGGCTGTGATTAGGGGGGCTAGGACTGCAAATGGGCTGTGATGGTGCGGGGGGACTCGGACTGCAAATGGGCTGTGATGGTGGGGGGACCTAGGACTGGAAATAGGCTGTGATGGGGGACTTGGACTTGAAATGGTCTGTGATGTGGGGGGGGGAGGCTAGGACTGGAAATGGCCTGTGATGTGAGGGCTAGCACTGGAAATGGGCTGATGAGCTGGAATAGGACTGGAAATGGGCTGATGTGGGGCATGGGAGAATGGGACTAGAAGGGAGTGGATGCTGGGTGGGTCTAGAACTATAAGGGAACTGATTTTGGGGGAGGACTAGAATGGATGGGGAATGAGAATGGAGAGGGGAAAAATATTTTGTGTGGAAGAAAAGTCTATGATGGGCCGGGTATTGGGAGAGTAAGAGGGTCTTGAGAATGGAAGGGTGAAATTTAAACGGATGATAAAGGAATAAGGAAAGAATTGGGGGAAAGAGCAAAAGGGAAGCAATCAGTATGTTAAAGCAGAAATAGAGAGAGAATGGAAAAACATCTAAAAGAGAAGAAAGGACAAATGGATAGCTCGCAGAAGACACAAAGAAACCAGAAGAAAGTGACTGGAGCAATTGCAACTGAAAAATAAAACGCCCAAACAGAAGGTAGAAAAATACAATTTATTTTGAATTTATTAACTGGAATATGTCTGGTCTGGGAAGTGTGTATTGCTAACATCTTTGCGTTTTTGTTTAGTGCAAGAGGAAATTACTTTATAGTTTTATTTCTCCAGTGTTGTACATTTCATGTCTGGATTTTGGGGTTCCCAGTTTAATTATTATCTGACCAAGGAAGTTAACCTACACTTATCCTCGGTAATTTTTGTGGGTGGGGCAGGGGTGGGACTAGGGGCGGAGAATGGGTGGAGCATGGCGAGCCACAGGTGTCGGGTTTTTCTTGGTGAAAAAGTTGGCAACCCTACTGGCAGGTTCCCAAAAAAACACACAGGTTCCACAGTGCTCGCCCAGGGGTAAGCAGTGGATATCCCAGGTCCCCTTTAATAATGGTTTATGGACCTTTCCTCCAGGAATTTGTCTAAGCCTTTTTTAAACCCATATACACTAACAGCCTTCACTACATCCTACAGTAACGAACTCCAGAGTTTGATTACACGTTGAGTGAAAAAATATTTTCCCTGATTTGTCTTAAATGTGCTACATTGTAGATTGTGCCAGGGCAGTCCATGTGCAGAGTTTGGGGTTATCTGGTTAGCGGCCAAATACAAACTGCTCACCAGATAACAAACTGCATAAATTTAGGCCACAAAAAAGGCCGGCCTAACTTTGAGGTTTTGCCTTGAGGATAGCAGCTGAATTTCACCACCATCTGGACAGCACCGGCAGTCAGCAGTGAAACCAGATAGTTAACCCAGGAGGATATCTGGATTCCAGTGCTGAATATTTGGTTTCATTGTTAAAAACTGCAGCCAGTGCTTGAAAAAAGGCCAACCACAGGGTGTAAATATTGGGCCCATAGTTCATAAACTTAGGTGCTGTGTTTTCCTAGCACCCACTTTCATCTGTGCAATTTTTACCAGGGCAACTTCCTAAGCGCCTATCTGAGCATGTAAAAACACGGTTTTATAGGTTCACGTTGCTGAAAATCCATGTATAAAACTTTCAAAGGTTGTGTTGTCTGTGTAAAGTCATACTTGCTATTACTGCATTCGGAATTCACCATTTTAGCTATTCGGAGATGTCTGAATTTTTCCACTCACTGAATAACTTATAATGCTGCTCCATTCCATTCCCAAAACAGACAGCTTTGGCCATGCAGGGAGCAGTTTTACACACAGAGAAGAGTTAAAATTGACTGGGATGCGAATGTAAGTGGTAAATGTTTAGTAGGTTTATTGCAGTATGATGGAAGGCTTTAGGGATAGGGTTTCTTATGAAAATTGCTTTGGTTTGTGAAAGCAAAGTGACATATAAATAAACATAAAACCATACACAGAATATAAACATAACACCACAGTGTGGCCCTCTTATTAAAAGTGGGGTTTGTTTTTGTGCTTACAACACATTTTGAGTATAAATTAACCCATGTAACTGCAAACGTCATGCTGTAATTGTCGGGGGCATGTGTTACTATGTTCCCTGCAGCGAGTGCACTGAAAAGTCCCTTACCGCACATTACAATCATTCACAATTACTGCGGGGGCACTTAACGCCATCTATTGAGGTGATTTTAAGTGCACCGGTGTTAACCGCAGCATTGACAGCATGTGGTATTGTGTGCTAACTGAAGTTCAGTGCACAACCCCTCTCTGCCCATAATCTACGCTTTCCCTGACAACATCGTGTGATGAGCATATAACATAGGAATTACCACGTAGTCATGCCAGCGCAGTAACAGTTCCCATGGCCCTATGCTAACAGTTACCACATGCTAAAATGCATGTTAATCTCTTAGGGACATGCTTACTAAGGTGCAGTAGGGAGTGCAGGGTTAATGCATGGAATTCATGTGTTGCTATGCCTGAGCCCAGTGCATGGTCTCCATGTGCGTTGGAAACTACAATGCTACAAGTGTGATACTAGGGCATCTGTGGGACTTGGATTTACTGTGGATAGTAAGAACTGTGCCCCTAGCACCCCTACAGGAAGGTAGCAACTGGCCAGTCCAGAATAGAGTGATCATCAGGAGTGGGCTGAACAGCCAACACAGCTCAGAGCATAGGGGCTAAGTACAAGAGGGCAGGGCATGCAAAGCAGAAAAGCAAACACATGCAGAGAGTATATGCTGCATATCAAACTATAGGTGATGGGATGCGAACGTGGCATCTGAAGATGCAGAAGATATGGGGATCAGGTAGGATGTCGACAGTGTCCATCATGGGGAACAGGGATATGGACCCCCTCACTCTGAGGCACCAAGGATAGTCATTCACCTAGGCTGCAGGGAACAAAGGACAAGGCCTTTAGTGGAATGGGCTCCACAGTTCATTCCCCCTTCTTATCATGACGTGGGCATCACCTTAGTCATTGTGGAGTGAGTTCCCCATGTTGGAGGCAGGGGGTGCAAGGGCCACAAGTCTGGAGACCAAGTACAATCAGAACACTTGCTCCAGACAGCCTGCACATGGGGATCATAGGGTCAAGCAGCACCCCCATGTCCCACCATATAGAACACCCACCCCTCTGGTCTATCACAGAGACCCACCCACAGAGGACCCCTCATGCCCTCTCTTTATGGGAGAGACTGTGAGAATAAATAAATAAGAGTACACCAGATGGAGAAGGGGAATCTCACACAGCTTCTACAATGAGCACCCAGCAGTCACGGCCTACCATGTCCATGAAAAGCTACAATCCCAGTGCAAGGGGGCTAGGCAGGGGACACCAATCAGTGAGCTCCAGCACTGGAGGCCCACATTCAGTGATAGAAGTATTATGATGCTGTTCAGAGCTGGTAGGCTTCAGCCACATCCTACCTTGGTCAGGGTGAGGGGCTATCAGCCCACTGGTCCATGGCCCATGGCAGTGGCATGGCCCCCAGGTGCATGTAGTCACTGCCACATACACTCCCATGCACAGGGGTCAGTGGTCAGCTCCTGTGCTGCCACTCCCCTCTCTGTACTCTGTACTCTGCTGGCTCCACCTCTGCCTCTGAGGCATGTATTGGCTGCAGCACAGAGCACGGGCCCTATCTCCTGATACCTCCATGGCACACAACACCAGCAGCCCTTTGAAACCTATCCAACGCATATACAGATGTGCACAACAGTCTGTCAGGACAGCTTTTTCTGGGTCCATGAATGTTTGCCCACTGTCCCAGTAGGGTAACTGCAGACCTGCAGGCCCTGGTGTTGAGGTTGTCAGGCTGGTGTGTTCCACTTCCATGTCAACTGTACCATGCAGCACACAGAAAACGTTGGCCTTGGCATGCATCTTGGTATTCAGCTTCCATCTCCTGTTGGCCCCCTATTGTTTCAATGTGTTTGCCCTGCTCCTGCCCTTCATATTTCTTAACCCTCGTGTACAAACTGTACATCTGAATTGTGCAGTTGGTGCATGGTTGCATGGTGAATGCAGCTAGCACCTAATCAGAGGCTGGTATTAGCTGTGGCTGTGCTAGCAGTGTAGTTGTGTAGCTAGCATGTGACAGGCATGCCTGCCGCAGTCACAAACCCTGACTCTGCCCTCTCTGCATCCTGTCTGTCTTGGCCGCGCCTACTCATGCATTGCTGTTGCAGCGCAGGATTTTAGCACAGTGGCCTTGGGTCTGTGTGCTCCTTGTTGCTGCATGCCAATTGTGCGCAAGACCCTGTGCTAACAACTACCATACTTTAGTAAACATGTCCCTTAGCGCACTTCAGTAAAAGAGCCCCAATAATATATAACAGACAACAATTAAATAAAATGGCAATTGGCAAAAAGTGCATTAGCTAATCTAAAAGGCATCAGTTAATACTTAGAGCAAACCTTAGCAGGAAAAAGCTTAGGTTAAAAGCCTGGGGATAAGTGCCAGCCAGCAAAAGAGTGTCAGGGAATATTTCCTCTGACCACCTAGGCGCTGTCCGAATAGTGCTGGTGCGGTGCATGGGTGGAGTTGGTAGTGATATTCAGTCCGCTAGACGGCTAACTATCCAGATAAAGTCACAACAGCAAAAGACTCTTCTTACTTTATCTAGTTAGCTAGCTATAAGAGCAAAAATGCAATGTGCGCCTTCGAGTCAATGCTGACTCCTGGTGACCCAACAGCTCCTGGGTTTTCATGGCAGTGTGACCCGAAGTAGATTACCAGGCTTTTCTTAAGAGGCAATGAAGGGTTAAGTGACTTGCCCAAGGCCACAAGGAGTGCTAGGCTTAATATTGCTGCTATCTGGATAACAATGATGAATATCTGGATTTTATTTAATTGTGGCAGTGGCATTTAATTAAAAAGAAATGACTGCAGTGGTTAAATATTGACCCCCCCCCCTTATCTTTAAAGAGCATCTAAATTGCAGGCAATTGGGTTGAAGACAGAATTTTTTGGGGATAATATACTGCTTGGGTTAGAAATTGGTTGGGTGGGAGGCGACAAAGAGTACAGGTAAATGGAGCTCACTCTGAGGAGAAGGATGTTACCAGTGGTGTGCCCCAGGGATCAGTCCTTGGTCTGATTCTTTTTAACATCTTTGTTAGTGATATAGCAGAAGGGCTGTCAGGTAAGGTTTGCCTCTTTGCAGATGATACCAAAATCTGCAATAGAGTAGACACCCAGGAAGGTGTAGATAACATGAGGAGGGATCTAGCTAAGCTTGAAGAATGGTCTAGAATTTGGCAGCTGGGATTTAATGTTAAAAAATGTAAGGTCATGCATTTGGGCTGCAGCAATCCAAGGGAGCAATATAGTATAGGGGGTGAAGTACTTTTGTCCACTAAAGAAGAGAAGGACCTAGGCGTGGTTGTGTCTGATGATCTTAAAGTAGCTAAACAGGTAGAAAAGGCGACGGCAAAAGCTAGGGTGATTGGGTGCATACGGACAGGAATGGCTAGCAGAAAAAAGGAGGTGATAATGCCTCTGTATAAGTCTTTGGTGCGACCTCATTTGGAGTATAGTGTGCAATTCTGGAGACCGCACCTTCAAAAGGATGTGAACAGGATGGAGTTGGTGTAGAGGGTGGCTACTAAAATGATTAGTGGTCTTCATTATAAAGCATATGAGGACAGACTTAAGGATCTTAATATGTACACCTTAGAGGAAAGGCGGGATAGAGGTGATATGATTGAGATGTTTAAATATCTCCATAGCATAAATGTTTAGGGAGAGAGCCTCTTTCAATTGAAAGCAAGTTCTGCTACGAGGGTACATGGGATGAGGGTGAAGGGAGATAGATTCAGGAGTGATATGCGGAAATGTTTCTTTATGGAAAGAGTAGTGATTCAATGGAATAGTCTCCCAGTGGACGTGGTAGAGATGAGGACAGTAACTGAATTCAAAAAAGCATGGGACAAACACAGAGGATCTCTAAAGGTAAAAAGGGGACTGTTGTAGTTGTTGATGTGGAAGGACAGACTAGATAGGCCATGTGGTCTTTTTCTGTCGTCATATTTCTATGTTTTCTCAATTCCAACCAAAAAAAAAGTGTGATGCTAAAAAAGACATTATGCGATAAGAGAAATACACAAGAACAGTATTTATTTATTTATTTACATTCTCTTATATACCGTGCTATTCTGCATCAGTGTGGTTTACATTGAACAAACTGAAATTACATTGAACAGGGCATTATAACTTGGAGATAACCCTCCATAGCCCATGTTCCCTGTAAAATAGTTAAGTGGCTTGTCCAAGACCACAAGGAGCACCTGTGGGACTAGAAACCCCAGTCCTTCTGGCCCAAGGTTGCTGTCCTCTAGTGAGATTTGAACCCCTGACCTTCCAGCCTGGAGTACCTTGCTGCAACCACTAGGCCACTCCTCCACTCCATATTGCCAAAAGAAGTGTCAGCACAAGGCAACTATTCTTAACAATGGATGGAGAAAGGGAGAAGATCCTGGAGTATTAAGAAACCAAGAAAATGTGATAGAAAGATGAAGAGAGAGTCCTGATTGAACCGGTCACCGCTGGCTTAACTACAAAAACTTCCAAGTGCATCTTAATATTTCATCTGGACATGAGCTCCAGAACAGAGTTCTTTGGCACAATGCAAGTATTAAGAAAAAACACATACAGTCAATTTGAGAGATTCTAATTATTTTTTACATCATCTTTCTTGCTGCACATTGAGATACATTCTTATAACCATCCTTAGTACAACATACAAATGTACAAGTGTCAGGGCCTTGAGGGCAAGCCTAACATACGGATGAAACACATCTCACATTCAGGCAACTGTTCAACTTCCTAACATAAGTGTGAGAACATATCCACTCCCATGTGCATTTAATCCGTTAATCACTTATCTTCCTCTTCCCCTTCCCTTTTACTCCCCTTGACAACTCCCAATCTTACTGCCAATAAACCGCCTAGCCATCTTCCCCCAGGGCTGCCCCAACTATTAAGCAAACTAAGCGGTCACCTAGGGTGGAAACCTATGGGGATGGCAGAGTGGGGCATTCAAAGCTAAACAATAGATTTTGAGAGTTGGGAGGGGAGTGTAAAGCTTAAGGTTTGCCTAGGGGTGTCAACACTTTGAACCAACTCTGAGGCCATCCCTGCTTCTTCCCCTTCCCACACACATCCAATCTATTGAAAACTCCACTACATCCAGTTGTGACTTATGTTCCAGCCCCACCCTACCACAGAACTTCAACCATGTTAATATGTAATCCTCTGGCATCTTGCATGCAGGGCCGGCCCGTCCATTGAGCGAGAATGTTTTTTGCACAGGGCCCCGCGTTTCAGGGGGCCCCGCGCAAAAAACATTCTTTTTGAAAAGTAAAATTGAAAAAAAAAAAAAAAACCTGTCTGCTGCCGCGGTCGGGGCCGCCGCGGCAGAATCGAGCGTGCCGCGGGGCCCCCCTGTGCATGGCAGAGCCTGCCCTCCTTGTAGCAGCTCTCTCTTTGGAGCTGAAGTCAGACGCGCCGGCTTGCAGAGTGCGAGGGAAGAGTTTCTCCCTCGCTGCTCTGTTAAGCCCGCGGGGGCTGATGGGAAGTTCCCATCAGCCCCCGCGGGCTTAACAGAGCAGCGAGGGAGAAACTCTTCCCTCGCACTCTGCTCTGCAAGCCGGCGCGTCTGACTTTTCAGCTCCAAAGAGAGAGCTGCTACAAGGAGGGCAGGCTCTGCCGTGCACAGGGGGGCCCCGCGGCACGCTCGATTCTGCCGCGGCGGCCCCGACCGCGGCAGCAGACAGGTGTGTTTTTCTTGTAATTTTCGCTGGGCTGGGCTGGGCTGGGCTGGGCGGGGGGGGTTAGGAGTTTTGATGGGCTGGGCTGGGCTGGGGGGGGGTTAGGAGTGTTGATGGGCTGGGGGGGTTAGGAGTGGTGATGGGCTGGGGGGGGGTTAGGAGTGGTGATGGACTGGGGGGGTTAGGAGTGGTGATGGGCTGGGGGGGTAGGAGTGGTGATGGGCTTGGGGGGGTTTAGGAGTGGTGATGGGCTATGGGGGAGCTAAATCTGTATATGGGCTGATGGGATTAGGACTGAAAGTGGGTTGATGGGTGGTTAGGACTGGTAATGGGCTATGGGGGGCTTAAACCAAAAAGTGGGTGCGGGGGGATTAGGACTGGAAATGGGCTGGTGGGATTAGGACTGGGAGTGGGTTGATGGGGAGGTTAGGACTGGTAATGGGTTGGGGGGGTTGCTAGGACTGGAAATGGGCTGAGTGGAAGGGGGCTTGAACTGCAAATAGCTGATGGGGAGGGGGGCTTGGAATGGGCTCTTAGGGGAAGGAGCTAGGACAGGAAATGGGCTGATGGAGGGGCTAGGATAGGACTGGGAATTGGGTGTTGGGGGAGCTAAGATTGGAAATGGGCTGTGGTGGGGGCTTGGATTGAAATGGACTCATGGAGGGGCTAGAACTGGAAGTAGGTTCATGGGGGGCTTGGATTAGAAATGGGCTGAGTGGAGGGGAGCTAGGATTTAACATGGGCTGATGGTGGGGCTAGGAAAGGACTAGAAATGGGCTGATGGGAGGCTGGTATTGGAAATGAGCTGATGAAGGGACTCGGATAGGACTGGAAATGGATGGGGGAGCTAGGACTGGAAATGGGCTGATGTGGGGACTAGAAGGGAGCGGATACTGGGTGGGGCTGCAACTAAAAGGGAGCTGATGTTGGGGGAGATTAGAAGGGAATGGGGCTGGGAGAGTGAAATGGAGAGGGGAAGAATATTTTGTGTGGGAGGGAAGAAAAATCTACAATTGGCCGGGTATTGGGAGACTAAGGGGCTTGTTTACAAAGCCGCGGTAGTGGTTCGCGATTGCAGCCGCGGCCCCATTGAAATCAATGGGGCCGCGGCTCCGATTACGATTGCAAACCGCTACCGCGGCTTTGTAAACAAGCCCCGAAGTGGGGATTGAGGATGGAGGGGTAAAATTTGAGTGGATGAAATAGGAATGAGGAAAGAGCAAAAGGAGAAAGATTATTATGTTAAAGCAGATGTAGAGAGAGAATGGAAAAAAACTAGAGGAGAGAAGAAAGGACAAATGGACAGCAGACGATGGAGAGTTAGCAGAAGACACAAATAAACCAGAAGAAAGTGACTGGAACAATTGCAACTGAAAAAAAAATGCACAAAAGGTACAAAGATATCTCTTTATTTTGAATTTATTAACTGGAATATGTCAGCTCTGGGAAATGTGCATCATTAATGTCGGTGCTTTGTTTAGTACAAGAGGAAATTAATTTATAGTTTTATTTCAACATTGTTGTACATTCCAAGTTTGGCTTTTAGGGTTCCCAGTTTAATTATTGTCTTCCTGTTTTTAAATTGTGATTCCTTGTTTGGTGATGGTCTATGTTCTGCATGTGTAACTGAGCTGAGGTATTCTGTTTATGTAATTCCTATTTGACATTGCCACTTGTTCTCTTTCCCCAGTAGGTCATGTATTGTTATTCTCTGAAATGTATTGGTTTAATATTTGCAGTGTTGCCTTTTGATAGGTAGGGTATGGTGCTTTATGAGTCTTGGTAGTGCTGTTAGGATACGGTGGGTTTGCTATGGGTTCTAAATGGGCAGTGTTTGTAGTAGTTCCTAATGTGCCTGGCGGTTTGGCACTGGATTATAGTAATGTAGAAATCTTTGTCTTTCTTTATCCATACACTCATGAAGAGGCATGTTTACTAAAAGTTAGTGTATGGTAACATTATGCAAATATTTATGCAAATGAGGCCCCTTATGCAAATGAGGCCCCGCACCGAGTCTCCGCACATGGCCCCGCACCCCCCTTGGGCCGCCCCTGCTTGCATGCCATCCACTTTACATTCATTCTCTCCAACTGCATAACTTCCATCAATCTCTCCGCCACAGCTCAAACACAGGTGGCCTCTCTGCCACCTATTTCGCAAACACACATTTCCTTTCCACCATTAAAGCTAAGCCCACAAACATAGCAGACCCCTTACTGCCTCACTGCCTCACAGAAATCCCAGAGACTTGAACGCCACCAAAAATTGGATACTAAATTCCACTGATCCGCATATATTTACTGCAGCTATCAGAATCAGTGAGCCCCATCCTGAATCTGTAAAGTACTACTACTAATACACATTTGTATAGTGCTACAAAGTATATGCAGTACTGTATAAAGACATGTAAGACCACAGGAAAACACACTACTACCTCGCTATTACAAGCATAGAGAGGCGAGAAATAATAATATGGTCCTTTATTCAAAGGCCCGATATGGCCATGTTTCGGCTGAGCCATCGTCAGGGGAAACCTCAAAGAGAACAAGTAGCGACAGCAATTAAAAATAAATCTGAAACATAAAATGTCATAAAACAATCAAAAATGTGTTGTATATCCAGACATATATCCATGTATAAGAGAAGTCTATATCCATATAAAATTGTAAGAAATAAATCATCTGACTTTAACTTAAAAAAGAAAAATAAAACATAAAATGAAAACTGGAAACAGCACAAGCACTGGCAAGTTAAATGCAAGGCATTGATAAGGCAGGCAAAGGGAAAATTTGAGAAGAAGCTTGTTGCGGAAGCAAAAACGCGTCATAAAGGGAGGAGTGGCCTAGTGGTTGGGGCAAGGTACTACAGGCTGGAAGGTCGGTGGTTCAAATCCCACTAGAGGACAGCAACCTTGGGCCGGAAGGACTGGAGTTTCTAGTCCCACAGGTGGTCCTTGTGGTCTTGGCAAGCCACTTAACCCTCCACTGCCCATGTTCCCTGTAAATATTAGTGTATGTGTCTCATATCCCCTCATGTTAAATGTATCCCCAACCGCTTTGACCCGGTGAAAAGCGGGATATAAATGCAGCTCAATAAATAAATAAAATAAATAAAGACTTTTTCAGTACATTCGTAGCAAAAAACCTGTGAGAGAGTCAGTTGCCATTAGATGATAGAGGGGTTAAAGGGGCACTAAGAGGCAACAAGGCGATAGCGGAGAGACTGAATGAATTCTTTGCTTTGGTCTTTACTGAGGAAGATGTAGGGATGTTACCCAAGACTGAAGGGGTATTTAAAGGTGCGGAAGAATTGAAGGACATATCGATACAGTGGGAAGATCTACTACAACTATTTGATAAACTGAAGAGTAGCTAATCACCTGGACTGGATGATATACATCCAAGGGTGTTGAAAGAACTGAAATATGAGATTGCAGACCTGCTATTAGTAATCTGTGAACTATCATTAAAATCATCTGTAATACCTGAAGATTGGAGGATGGCCAATGTAACGCCAATTTTTTAAAAGGGTTCCAGGGGCGATCCGGGAAACTACAGACCAGTGAGCCTGTTGTCAGTACCGGGAAAAATGGTAGAAACCATCATAAAGAACAAACTTGCTGAACATGTAGATAGTCATGGCTTAATGGGAGACAGCCAACATGGCTTTAGACAAGGAAGATCTTGTCTTACTAATCTGTTATGTTTTTTTTGAAGGTGTGAATAAGGTAGACAAAGGTGAGTTGGTTGATATAGTGTATTTGGACTTTCAGAAAGCCTTTGACAAGGTCCCTCATCAGAGACCTTTGGCAAAACTAAAGTCATGGGATAGGAGGCAGTATACTATTGCGGATCAGGAACTGATTAAAAGATAGAAAGCAGAGGGTAGGGCTAAATGGCCAATTTTCCCAATGGAGAAAGGTGAATAGTGGAGTACCCCAGGGATCTGTGCTGGGTCCGCTGTTTTTTGAGATGTTTATAAATGACCTGGAAAAGGGAATAATGAGTGAGGCTATCAAATTTGCAGATGACACAAAACTATTTAAAGTTGTTAAAACCCAAGAGGATTGTGGAAAATTGCAAGAGGATCTTGATAAATTAGAAGACTGGGCATCAAAATGGCAGATGAAATTTAATGTGGACAAGTGCAAAGTTGTACACCCAGGGAAGAACAGCCCAAACTATGGTTACACAATGCAAAGTTCCACATTAGGAAAGACCACCCAGGAAAAAGATTTAGACGTCATTGTGGATAACATGTTAAAACCCTCCGCCCAGTGTGCAGCGACGGCCAAGAGAGCAAATAAAATGCTAGGTATCATAAGGAAAGGAATGGAAAATAAAACAAAGGATATTATAATGCCTTTGTATCATTCCATGGTGTGACCGCACCTTGAATACTGTGTGCAGTTCTGGTCGCCGTATCTTAAAAAGGATATAGCGTTATTAGAAAAGGTTCAGAGAAGAGCCACCAAAATGGTAAAGGGGATGGAAGGATACCCCTATGAAGAAAGGCTAAAAAGGTTAGAGCTCTTTAACCTGGAAAAGAGATGGCTGAGGGGAGATATGATAGAAGTCTATAAATTAATGAACGGAGTGGAACGGGTAAACGTAGATCGATTGTTTACATCATCAGAATATAGAAAGACTAGGGGACATGCAATGAAGCTACAGGGTAAACTATTCAAGACAAATAAGAGAAAATATTTTTTCACTCAACGTGTAATCTTGTTACCGGAGGATGTAGTAAAAGCTGTTAGTGTAGCTAGGTTTAAAAAGGTTTGGACAAGTTATTAAAAAGGGACCCAGGATATCACTGCTTGACCCAATACAAACATTGTGGAACCTGAGTCTTCTGGGGAGACTGCTAGGTACTTATGACCTAGATTGGCCACTGTTGGAAACAGGATATTGGGCTTGATGGACCTTGGTCTGACCTAGTATGGTATATCTTAATTAGTATATAATTAATATCCATAAGTTGATAAGATGTATGGACAATTAAGCATACAAATAAATTATAAAGGGGGAGGGGAATTGAAGGGGGAAAAGGGATGAAGAGCATAGATACATAATCCAGGGATTGTTAAATCATGTGACATCCAGCTATATATAACTCAAAATACAAGTGCTATTAGGGGGGGAGGGCAGGAGCATCACAGAGAACTTACTTTGAAATTGTAGCACAATGGATTTGTAGAAAGTAAAACTATGAGACATGCTTTCTATGGATGAAAAGAGAATACATTGGAAATGATTGATGAATAAATAAATAAATAATGAAGATGAACCTATAATGATACTAATAATATCCATAAAACAGATTTGAGAAAGGGGGGGGGGCATTGAAAACATGTCAATAAATAAATAAAAAGTAAAAAGGCAAAAAAACTAATCAAAATAGGGAGTTAAAAAAGAGGGGTATTTGGGGACCACCGCTGATTCTGTAGACATGTATTATTACTTCTCGCCTCTCTGTGTTTTTTCAAAGACATGTAAGAGACAGTTCCTGCTCATTAGAATTCACAGTCTAATCAAGACACACATCACAACTGGGGACTAGGATATGTCTAGGGGAATATGTCTAGGTATGTCTAGTTGGAGAGCAGGAGACTAAGTGGATCAGGATCAGGATCCAAAAGCAAAATGGAAGAGGTGAGTTTTTAGCCTGGATTTGAAAAGGGCCAGGGATGGAGCCTGACGTACTGACTCAGTTTGTTCCAGGCATAGAGAGCAGCAAGATGGAAAGATCAAAGCCTGGAGCTGGCAGCAGAAGAGAAGGGCACAGATAAAAGCAATCTGCCAGAAGGGAAGAGTTCCAGAAGAGGGGTGTAGGGAGAGATATGAAAGGAAAGGTAGTGAGGAGCAGCAGAATGAGTGCACTTATAGGTCAGTAGGAGAAATTTGAACCGGATACAGAAACGGATAGGGAGCCAAAGAAGTGACTTGAGAAGAGAAGTTGCATAAGCATAGCAACACTGGCAGAAGATTAGCCGTGCAGCTGAGTTTTTGAACAACATAATGATTCAGAAGGAGACAAACAAGGAGCAGGTTGCAATAGTCTAGTCAGAAGGTGACTAAAGAGTGGATAAGGGTCTTAGTAGTGTGTTCAAAGAGGAAAGGGTGAATTTCGCTGATGTTACAGAGAAAGAAATGACAGTTTCTAGCTATCAGTTGGATGTGTGTGGAGAAGAGGAAGAGGTCAAAGATGATCCCAAGGTTGCACATCGAGGAAACGGGGAGGGGTAGAGTATTATCCACAGAAATATAGAAAGAAGGAAGGGGAGAGGTGGGTTTAGCAGTCTACAAGCAATTGGAATACAAGGTATAACATGAGAATGGTTCCGATTATATCTAACAAACTACAACTACAGGTGCAAACAGGATCGACCAAATCAGCTCCATTCTATCAACAGCAAAGTATCCCACAAGAAACATAGAAACATGAAGGCATAAAAAGACCACATGGCCTATCTAGTCTGCCCTTCCATATCAACTACAACAATAGTCTTCTTTTTTCCTTTAGAGATCCTCTGTGTTTGTCCCATGCTTTCTTGAATTCAGTTACTGTCCTCATCTCTACCATCTCCACTGGGAGACTATTCCACGGATTCACCACTCTTTCCGTAAAGAAATATTTCTGCATATTACTCCTGAGTCTATCCCCTTTCACCCTCATCCTATGTCCCCTCATAGTAGAGCTTGCTTTCAATTGAAAGAGGCTCTGCTCCTGTGCATTTATGCCACGGAGGCATTTAAACATTTCTATCATATCTCTGTTATCCCACCTTTCATCTAAAGTATACATATTAAGATCCTTATATGCTTTATAATGAAGACCATTAACCATTTTAGTAGCCCTCTGTACTGCCTCCAACCTGTTTATATCTTTTTGAAGGTGCAGACTACAGAATTGCACACAATACTCCAAATGAGGTTGAACCAAAGACTTATACAGAGGCACTATCACTTCCTTTCTTCTGCTGGCCATTCTTCTCCCTATGCACCCAAGCTTCTTTCTAGCTTTTGCCGTCGCATTTTCTACCTGTTTAGCTACTTTAAGATCAGACACAATCACGCCCAGGTCCCGCTCTTCTTTTGTGGACAGAAGTACTTCACCCCCTACGCTGTACTGCTCCCTTGGATTGTTGCAGCACATATACATGACCCTGCATTTTTTAGCATTAAATCTCAGCTGCCAAATTCTAAACCATTCTTCAAGCTTAGCTAGATTCCTCCTCATGTTATCTACTCCTTCATGGGTGTCTACTCTATTGCAGATTTTGGTATCATCCACAAAGAGGCAAACCTTACCTGATAGCCCTTCTGCAATATCACTAACAAAGATGTTAAAAAGAATCGGACCAATGTTCCCTCTAACCTGCGCTGGGTCCGCCGCCAATATTCCTACCGGTGGGGGGGGGGGGTGCAGAATGATTGACACTCTGCCCCGCCCCCCCCCCCGGCCGGAATGCCGGCGGCGGACCCGGCACAGATTAAAAAGAACATTGCGAGGATGCTGCGGCCTGTACCCTCGCAATGTTCTCTTTAATCTGCGTCGGGTCCTCCGCCGGCATTCCTACCAGTGGGGGGAAGGGCAGAGCATCAATCGCTCTGCACCCCCTCCCCCCCGGCAGGAATGTTGGCGGCGGACCTAGCACAGGTTAGAGGGAACATTGCCTGTGGCACTCCACTGGTAACCTCCTTCTCTTCAGAGTGAGCTCCATTTACCTGTACCCTTTGTCACCTCCCACTCTACCAATTTCTAACCCAATCAGTATCTTTAGAGTCCATCCCTACATTCTTGGATGTATCCCATCAAATCCCATCACTTTGTCTACTTTTAGTTTAGCTAATTCCTCACAAACAGTCTTCTGAAAATCGTTCGAGATCCCTGTCACTTCTGTTCCTGTTTGTGGCTGTTTTCTGTGATCCTGCTCCCAGCCCTTCATCTGTGAACTGCGGCGACCCTGCCCGGCTCAAGGGGTTAAGGACATGAGCAGCCGCTGTACTTCGTGAGGGAAGGAGGAAACCTTTGCCCCCAGGAATGCTGGGAGTTGTAGTTCCAGCTCTTCTCACTCCGAATTAAAGAAACTTGTAGTTGTGGTTTCTTTATAATAAGTATTTTATTAAAGTAAAAGGTAAATGTTCCATCACATGCAAACAAGGGTGCTTCAAAAGGCAAACAGAAACTTCAGGTTAAATGCAACTCAAAATACCAATGCTGCTTTTTCTCTTTCCAGCAAATTGCTCTCTTTTGCCTCCAGAGGTCAGTTGGCTTCACTGCACCTCTTACAGCCACAGTTACTTTCACTATGCTGAGAATCAGGTGGAGGTAATTAGAACTTCCACTTTCACGGCAATACAACAGCTTTACAGAACTCAGCTCACACACGATAAAGGCAGTTCCCTTCAGCTTGGCTTTCCTATACAACAGAATGTACAGTCCATCTGTTCACACTCAGGTATGCTTGTATTTCCCTGGGTTACTCCTTCAAGCTGTGCTGAATTATTTGCCTCTTGTGCTACTAGCTGTTTTCTAGCCTGTAAGTCTAAAAACTGTTGGAAGCTCTGAAGTAGCAATTCAGCCTGTTCCTTATGAGAGAGGGCACTACTATCTGCTATAGCTTTTCCCTTCTGCTCAAGGCTGTTTGTCTTCTCTTCCTTTAAGATAAAGGTATTAGGATAATTGCTAATTTCTTTAGCAATTGACTCATAGGAGGAAGAATTATCTCTATATTCAGCTTGGCAGCCGGGTGGCCAATTACTCACTGTTTGTGCAGCACTTCTGCCTGCAGATGGCTCCCAGGCTCTCCAGCTGATCTGTTTGTTGCTCTCCGGCACAAACGACGTTTCAGGGAATGATTGCTCTTTCACCTGTGCTTGTCCTGAAGTCGTTCTCCCCCAAGGCGATGCCTTCCAAGGGCTATCCACTTCAAGGTTAAACCCTCTCTGCGTGGGACTTCTGCTTATTTCCCTGGAATAGGATTGTGCAGGTTTTCTTCTTATGCCAGGTTCCAAAGTATCATTAATCACTCCACTGGCTTTCCAACCATCCCCTTGTTTCTTCTTCCAATATTCCTTCCTTCCTTTACCTCCTGTATTCCTTGTACTTCTTGTACTCCTTGTACCACCTCCACTCGTGCTTCCTCCACTCGGGTCTCTCGTCTTTCCCTTACTCGGGTCTCTTATCCGTCCTCCACTCGGATCTCTTATCCGTCCTCTACTCGGATCTCTTATCCGTCCTCCACTCGGATCTCTTATCCGTCCTCTACTCGGATCTCTTATCCGTCCTCCACTCGGATCTCTTATCCGTCCTTCCTCTTCAGAGCCATGCTCTGGTTTAAATGTACATTCTCTTTTGGACACGCCCCTTCCTAGGGCTGGGTGTGCCCAATCAGAACTGCAGGGCTCCTCCCCTGGGCTGGTCTCCCTACTCAGCTCTGAGGAATAGAGTCTCTCTTTTTTCCTTGCCCTGTCATTTTGGTATAAATCCTGCTGACCCTCAGGATTTTCTACTATCTCCATAGGCTCAGGAGGGCGCTGTTCACCACAGAACCCAGAACAGAAATATTTGTTTTACATATTCCTCCCCTTCACCCTTTAGTCTGACAATACTACTTTTGCCCTTCCTCCTCTCACTAACATATCTGAAAAATGGCTTATCCTCCCTCCACCCCCCCCCCCCCCCATTTTATTGCATTGGTTATTTCTTTTTCTTTTTGTATTTTTGCTTTCCTGACTACTTTGCTAGCCTCTCTTTGTGCTCTCTTGTATTTCATTAAAGCCTCCCTCTTTTTCTTCACCTTTTCAGCTACTTCTTTTGAGAACCATAGCATCCTTTTTCATTTTAGCTTTATTTACCATTCTTACAAAAAAGGTTAGTTGCTCTTAAAATATCCCCTTTCAGTTTTGCCCACTGTTTTTCTACATCCCCCAGCTGTTCCCATCCCGCTATTGATTCCTTGAGGTATTGGTCCATCTTGGCAAAGTTAGTCTTCCTAACATCTAGGACCCTTGCTTTTGAATAGATTTATCAGTCCTAGTCCTAATACTAAACCACACCATCTGGTGATTACTGGATACGAGATGATCTCCCACTATAGCACCAGAAACACTTTCACCATTGGTAAGCACCAAGTCCAGTATGGCCCCTTCACGTGTGTGTTCTGTTACCACTTGCCTGAATAGTTTTCCCTGTAAAGAATTCAGGATCTCCTTACTTCCGGCATACTGAAATCCCCTATCAGTAGCACTTCCCCTTTTCTGGCAATGCTACATATGTCTTCTATTAAATCTCCACCACTTCTTCTCCCTGTGAGGGAGGTCTGTATCACATCTATTGAAATGGATTTCTCTTTCCCTCTTTCTAGTTTAACACACAGTGCCTCTTCTCTCCCTTTTAAGTCCTGTAATTCTATAGCTTTAACATTATTTTTTCCATATAGTACCACTCCTCCTCCCCTTCTTCCTAACTTGTCCTTTCTGAATAAAGTATAGCCTGGTTACATCCCAGCTGTGGTTGTCCGTGAACCATGTCTCTAACCGCTACTAAATCTAAGTCAGCCTCTCCCATTAGAGCCTCAACATCTGGGATCTTATTTCCCATGATATGGGCATTTATACACACTGCTTTCCAGATGTTGCCCCTTTTACCCATTTCTATAAAGGTATTTAATGTTTCACTTACCTGGGGGCCTTCTTCACCCATCCCCAATGAATGTAGTTTAAAGCTCTCCAGTAGGTTAGCCAGTCTGCTACTGAAGACACGTTGGCCGTTCTTGGATAGATGGATGCCATCTCTACTCTGCAGCCTTTGGAACATCATCCTATGGTCCAGGAAACCAAAATGCTCACAATGACACCATCCACACAGCCATGAATTTATCTCCAGGATGCAAGCTTCTCTGCCTCAACCTTTACCCTCAACAGGGAGGATTGAAGAGAACACCACTTGCACATCTATCTGCTTCACCCTCTGCCCCAGAGCCTTGAAGTCACTTTTGATATGCTAAGAGGGATACCTGACAGTATCATTTGTGACGACATGGATGAGCAACATCGGGTAATAGTCAGTAGGTTGGATGAGTCTCGGAAATCTTTCCATAACATCTTGGATTTTGGCACCTGGCAGACAGCATACCCCTGTGGACATCAAGTCTAGTCAGCAGATGGACGCCTCAGTACCTCCAAAGAGTCACAAACCACCACTACCCTTCACTTTCTGATTCTGCAACTTTGGGGTGCTCGAGCTCTGTTTCTTCCTTCTCCTGGGATGCTTTCATCACCTACACGTTCAGGGCTGCATAATGGTTCTTCAGTTCAAGGACTGGAGGAGTTGGATTGGTGGTTCTGCAGGCTCTCATGACTCGTGTCCAACCTTCATCATTCTGTAGGCTCCCATCTTCACCTCTGTTGGAGAGCTTGGATGTTTCAAGAAGCATCTCATCAATGTTCTTCTCACTGTTTTGAATGCTCCTCAGCCTTGCTACCTCTTCAGCTTTATCCTGCCTACTTTTCTATATATCTATATCTATCTCTCTCTCTCTCTCTCTCTCTCTATATATATATATATATATTGTCGTGAGGGCATCCCCTGGTGGCCATTTGGGGTATGGGCATGCTCCACGATAGAAGTATTTTAGGGAGCGTGATGAAATGTAAGGTCCACAAATGGCGAATCGTCTTACTTATTTCCAGCTTCCTATGAGAGCTCAACAATCAAACCAAGTGTAGGGAAAACAAGGCTTTATTTCCCCTCTGTGCAAGGGTTCAATAAGACAGTGAAAAAGTAAAAGAATGTCCTTTGTTTCAAAAGGTACCAGTATTAACAGGCTGACTAATTGTTAATCTCCACAATTAGTGCAAGGGTTAACCGGAGGAATTCACTTCATTCCAACACAATAAGAATTAAACAAACTTCTTCTCATTTATACAGTGGCTACAGATTCTAGGCTCGTGGCGATGCACAAACCACAATCCATCTCTTCTGGTTGAGGAATGGGAACAGCATTTATATATTCAATTTCCATGGATTCTGCCCCACTACATTCCTCCTCAGAGTAAGCACTGTCCCTGTCTGTTACAGGTCTACGTGGACTGTCTCTAGGCTCTTGCCTCCAATAAGACTGTGTTTTAAGTTCTCTGGGAATCTTCTGAAACCACTCTGGTTTCTTTCTTCTAACAAATTGAGTATTTGTTTTAGCAGTGCCTCTAGGAGTTAAGCATTCTGTATCATGAATAAAGCTTTCATACCTGGAGCCTCTGTAGTTTGAATCCGTGGAGCTTTCTCTCCCAGGAACGTCTCTCCTGTAACAGGTTCTCTGCCGATAGCCTCTAGGCAGGGCTGTGCTTTCTGGCAGCTTGGTAAAACCTGGTGTGGATTCACCTCTATGCTTCAGTAACAACTTGGCTTTATCAGAAACTGCTTTTCCTTTGGTACCTGGTAAAACTTGACCAGCCTTTTCCAGAGACTGCAGGCTTTCCTCCAAACCTATCTCTCTGGTTCTCTGGTTACGTCTCTCTGCTTTTGACTCAGGAACTTTGCATGAGCACGGAGTGGCACACTCTCTAGCCTGACCGCTTTCTCCAGCAGACTCCCTTTGAACAGCTGCTTTCGTAGCCTGGCCCCTCTGAACTCCACCTTTGTGAACTCTGTTCCTGTGGGCTTGCTCAGGAAGGATTCCTTCTCCGAGTCCTTCTCTTTCTCTTAGAGCTGCTCCTTCTCTCAGAGCTGTTCCTCTCCTCAGAGGTGTTCCTCTCAGACTTGTTCCTTCTTCCTGTCTTTCCTCTGGAGCTGTTTCTCCCCTCAGAGCTGTTCCTCTTCTCAGAGCTGTTCCTCTCAGAGTTGTTCCTCCCTCCTGTCTTTCTTCTGGAGCTGTTTCTCCCCTCAGAGCTGTTCCTCTCAGACTTGTTCCTCTCAGAGTTGTTCCTCCCTTGCTAGCATTCAGCTTCTGCTTATAAAGGAATCTTTCCTTTGAAACTCCCGGGCTCATTCCCAGGTGCAAGTAGTTAGCTCTCTTAGGCTCATTAGCTCCTGTATGATCACTCCTGCCCCCTCTAGCTGTGCCTTGCGGTAATTGCACATCTAGATTTCTCTGAGAAACCGGGGTTCTTTTCAACTTTGCATCTTTATTGATACCAACCTCATGACAATATATACACACAACCTATATGTATCCTTCTAGTTTTCGCCGTTGTCTTTTCTACCTGTTTAGCTACTTTAAGATCATCGGGCACAATCATGCCTAGGTCCTGCTCTTCTTTTGTGGACACAAGTACTTCACCCCCTATACTTTATCGCTCCCTTGAATTGCTGCAGCCCAAATACCTGTACATGACCTAGCATTTTTTAACATTCAATCTCAGCTGCCAAATTCTAGACCATTCTTCAAGCTTAGTTCCCTCCTCATGTTATCTATACCTTCCTGGTTGTCTACTCTATTGCAGATTTTGGTATCATCCACAAAGAGGCAAACCTTACCTGACAGCCCTTCCGCAATATCACTAACAAAGATGTTAAAAAGAATCGGACCAAGGACAGATCCCTGTGGCACTCCACTGGTAACCTCCTTCTCCTCAGAGTGAGCTCCATTTACCTGTACCCTTTGTCGCCTCCCACTCAGACTGCTTCAGGGATATTGCTTACTGGCTAACACATCTTAGCTTATCAATAAACTAAAAAAAAAAGGAAGTATTATGTGCACATTACTAGAGATGGAACATTCATCCCACCAACAATGCTACGAATTAATGCAAGGTTTAACCGGTCAGTAGGGTTTATACAGTCTGCAGGTCCAACAGTACAAAATCAGACAAAACATATAAATGCAATGCTGTTATGAGGCAGCCCATCTTTTTTCTGCTGTAGCTGTCATCCATTTTAGGGGTAATTTGCAAATAAAAAGTTCTGTAATGTGAGTGATCAGTAATAAATTAATAACTGTGTGTGCAGTCACTGCTGAAATCTAAGTTATATGAAAAAGAATTCTAACAAGAATCCGGAATGCTTCTGACATACAATGATTTTTTTTTACATAGTGATATTAACTTGGATCCCAGGATCAGGATTTCCATTCTCAGGACCAGCTAGGGTTGGGAGGGGCTAGGGTTGGGGTTGGGGCTAGGGTTGGGAGGGGGAGGGAAGATAGCATGCAGGATTGGAAGCTGTGGTCTGTGAACGTCACTACAAATGCTTGGGCTAGCTGAAAGGATTATATTTTCCAAGACAGACATTCTGATGGTTAGCTTTTCCCTTGGGCCCCTCAGTTATTTTTACATGTGATCTTACATAGTGAAGCAGTGTGCTGCAGTCACCAGCCATGAGTCGCTGATCAAGGATGCTCCACAGGAGTGATATCCTTTGAATTGAAGACTGGCTTGCCAAGGCCAGTCACCTCCAGCCGCAGATGTTCCTCCTATTATTCTGCTTAATGGCTTCAGGATCTTTCTACCACAACCTGTTTAAAATAAGAATTGAAAAGCAAATTACTCAGAAGATAGGAAATGCAGAAGAACTCTGGAATAATTGGTTTGTGCAGTTTATGTAGCTAAAGAGACAGTAAAGTAGGAAAGCAGCATAGATTAGAGTGGCCTTCTAATTCAACCAAACCCTTTCGTTTTGTCTGACAGAAAAGGCAACATATTCTTTTGCATAGCTCAGTCCTTTACCTACTAATGCAAATTCTGGTGCTGAATTTTCAAATATTTTCTACTAGTCGGGCCCAGCCTGATGATACAGTTGTCATATAACTCACTGAGGTAACCAACTACCTGAGTCTGCAATCTCAAACCTCTCTCCTGGCAAGATTTTTCTGAACTTCTTATATATTATATATGCCTGAAACTGTCCTCTATTCGCCCGACTCTCAAAAAACCCAACCTTGACCCGAAGGATCTGGCATCTTACAGGCCCATCGCCAGTCTCTCACTCGTAACAAAGGTCATTGAGAAAGCAGCCCAACAGCAGCTCTATGAACACATTGATAACAATAACCTCCTCGAACCCCTGCAACATGCCTTTTGTCCACATCATGAGGTGAAAACACTAATGATCTCTCTTATGAACATGCTAATAAAGGGAACTCAGAACAAGACACAGTGATACATCCTGATATTCCTTGACAACTCCGGGGCATTTGACACAGAAAGCCACGACATTCTCCTCCAACACCTCCAAGCAACTGGGATCCAAAACACGGTATTTCAATGGTTTAAATCCTACCTCACCCACAGGCAATAGCAAATTAAAGTTGGACACATCTCCACCCCGTACCGACAGACACAAGGTGTACCACAAGGATCCATCATATCTCCACTGCTCTTCAACATTTACCTTCAACCAGTTTGTCAGATCATCAGAACTCACAACATCAACTTCCACATCTATGCAGATGATATCATGCTTTACGGATCATTCAACCAAAGTCATCCCACCAGCACAAACCTTTCACACTGCCTCTAAGATGTTCTCCACTGGCTAGAAAACAGCAACAACCTAACATTACCCTTAAAAAAAACCAAAGCACTCTTTATCACTGAGGATACCAACTTCACACCTCCAGACTCCATCACCCTAAACAACTTCAAAATAAAGGTACAACCCAAAATCAAATATCTAGGGATCACGCTAAACTAACACCTTTCCCTTAAACCACAAATATAACACACCACACATTTAATCTACTATAAGATCAGAACCCTTCAACAACTCCACCTCCTCCTCGAACCATCAGACTTCTGCTCTGCATGCCAAGCCTTAATCCTTCCCCATATGGACTAATGCAACTCCATTTATCAGGGCTTTTCGTATTCCATCTTACTCCCTCTCCAAACAGTCCTACACACCGCAGCATGTATCCTTATGGGAACCTCAAGAAACGACCATATCACACCCACACTGAAATTACTGCACTACCTTCCTCTATCCAGCCGGATCAAGTACAAGACACTCTTGCTTGACCACAAAGCCATCAAAGGCAACTTAGTATCACACCTACAATCTCTGTTCCATATCCCCCTCCATGACTATGCAAGATGACAATCCACCATGAACACCTTAACCATCCCTCATGCAAGAACAAAATCATCCCAACAAGTATGCGCACGATCCTTTGCACCATCTGCATGGAATGCACTCCCAGATTCACTAAGGACAATCACTGACCTACCAACATTCAGAAAACACCTGAAAACCCACCTGTTTATAAATGCACTTTTGTCTACCTACCTAACCCCTGAAACAAAGAGAACTCCATAAACCTTCCTACCCCATGCTGTACAGAAGCAGATACTTAAATTCCTCATCAGGTCAATGTCGAACAACAGCTAGAAACAGTATCAATTAGCTTTACTAATTGTACATAAGTTTTAATATGTTGCTTGCCACATAAAGTTAAGCTGTTACTTGTTACCTGTATAGAAGTTCATTCTGTTCAATGTAACGTCTTATTAATTGTTCTATGTAAACCACTTTGACCATGGCGAATGGTGGTATATAAATTATGCTAAATAAATAAATGAATAAATTATTCTGTTTTCCTTCCTGCTCTTTTTTCTGTATCTAAAATGTCTGAAAATAAAGCATTCTAGCACACAGATTTCCTATTTGATGCGCAGGGATGCAGAACCTTGAGAGTGTCATTTCGAATAAGAAATCTGAACTTTTCCAGAAATGCTTTTCAGCCAGCAAAAGGCAACTTGCAGCTACCATCTGCAGTTATATATACTATTTCCTTATTTTAAATGCAAAATTCTGGGTAGAACATAGTAACATAGTAGATGACGGCAGATAAAGACCAGTATGGTCCATCTAGTCTGCCCAGCAATATGACAGGAGTAGGTACACCCCTACCCATGTCTTTGCTTAGTGGTGCACCCACCAGGAGCAGGTGCACCCCTCTCCATGTCTTCACCCCTCCCCATATCTTTGTTTCTTTAGGGGTGAACCCACCGCTCCCCCGCCCCCATCGCTCTATGTAGGACACCCCTATTTGTTGAGAAATTAGATGCTTCAGTTTATTTTGATTTAATCTTGTTGCTGTAAAGTGATCCACAGTGTCTGTCCCACGTCACTTTGAATTCCGTCACTGTGTTTGTCCCCACCACCTCCATCGGGAGAGCATTCCAAGCATCCACCACCCTTTCAGTAAAAAAGTATTTCCTGACATTGCCTTTCAATTTACCACCTTGCAGCTTCATGTCATGTCCTCTAGTTTTACAGCTTCCCCATCTCTGGAAGAGGTTTGTTTGTTCATTATTTCTCTTTAAATATTTAAAGGTCTGAATCATATCTCCCCTATCCCTCCTCTCCTCCAAAGTGTACATATTTAGGTCTTCAAGTCTCTCCTCATAAGGCTTCTGACGCAGGCTCCAAATCATTTTGGTCGCCGTCCTCTGAACAGCTTCCATTCTTTTTACATCCTTTGCAAGATACGGTCTCCAAAACTGAACACAGTATTCCAAGTGAGGCCTCACCAGAGACTTATACAATGGCACTAGTACACCTTCCTTTCTGCTGGTAATTCCCCTTCGAATGCAGCCCAACATCCTCCTGGCTTTTGCCACCGCCTTGTCGCACTGCTTTGCCACCTTGAGATCTACAGAAATAATCACACCGAGGTCTTTCTCCTGCTCCGTGCGCACCAACCTCTTGCCCCCTATCGTGTACATTTCCCTTGGATTTCTGCTACACAAGTGCATGACACTGCACTTCTAAGCATTAAATCTTAATTGCCAAGCATCAGACCATTCCTCCAGCTTTTGCAGATCCCTCCTCATGTTACGCACTCCCTCAGGGGAGTCCACTCTGTTGCAAATTTTCGTGTTATCTGCAAAAAGGCAGACTTTTCCATTCAGTCCTTCAGCAATATCACTCAAATACATTGAACAGTGCTGGGCCTAGTACTGAACCCTGAGGCACCCCACTAATCACCTTCCTTTCATCCAAGTGAGCTCCATTTATCATCACCTTCTGTCGTCTGTCAGTCAACCAATTTCTGATCCAGTTTACCACCCTGGGACTCATCCCCAAACTACTGAGTTTATTGATAAGCCTGCTATGAGGGACAGTATCAAAGGCTTTGCTGAAATCCAGGCAGATGACATCCATCGCGTGTCCTTGATCCAGTTCTCTCGTCACCCAGTCAAAGAACTCAATGAGAATTGTCTGGCAAGATCGTCCCTCGGTAAAACCATCTTGCCTCAGATCCTGTAACCCTCTGGTTTTAAGAAAGTTCACTATTCGCTCTTTCAGGAGCGTCTCCATTACTTTTCCCACCACCGAGGTAAGGCTCACGGGCCTGTAGTTTGACACTTCTTCCCTGTCACCACTTTTGTGTAGAGGTACGACGTCAGCCATTCCTCAGTCCTGAGGAACCTCTCCTGTTTCCAAGGATCTGTTGAAAACCTCCTTTAACGGCCCTGCAAGAACCTCTCTGAGCTCTTTCAGTATCCTGGGATGTATCCCATCTGGTCGCATGGCCTTGTCCACTTTCAGTTTTACAAGTTGTTCTAAAACATTATCCTCTCTGAATGGTGTAGTATCTACCTCATTCCCATTATTATATTTGGGAGTCACAGGTGGTTCTTCTCCAGGATTTTCTTAAGTAAAAACAGAGCAGAAATATTTGTTTAGTAATTTCGTTTTATCAATGTCATTTTCCACGAGTCCATTTCCAGCACTTCTGAGTCCTGCAATTCCACTTCTGATCTTCTTCCTTTCCCGAATATACCTGAAGAAAGTTTTGTCGCCGCACTTAACATCAGGGCCGGCCCGTCCATTGAGCAAGAATGTTTTTTGCACAGGGCCCCGCGTTTCAGGGGGCCCCGTGCAAAGAACATTCTGCTTTTTTCAAAATTAAATTTAAAAAAAAAAAAAACGCTGGCTGCTACCGCTGCTGCTGCCACCGCAGCAGCGGCAGAATGGACTGTCCCGCGGGGCCCCCTCTGCCCGGCTGAATCCCTCCCTCCCTCCTTCCCTCCACGACGGCTGAGCCCCTCCGTGCTGACTTTGAGAGTCGCGAAGGGAGAGTGTCTCCCTCGCGTCTCTGTTAAGCCCGCAGGGGCAGATGGGAAATTTCCCATCAGCCCCTGCGGGCTTAACAGAGACGCGAGGGAGACACTCTCCCTTCGCGACTCTCAAAGCCGGCACGGAGGGGCTCAGCCGTCGTGGAGGGAGGGAGGGAGGGATTCAGCCAGGCAGAGGGGGCCCCGCGGGACAGTCCATTCTGCTGCTGCCGCGGCGGTAGCGGCAGCGGTAGCAGCCAACGTTTTTTTAAATTTAATTTTACTTGAGCCGATGGGGAGGGGGGGGTAGAACTGGTAATGGGCTATGGGGGGGCTAGGACTGGAAATGGGCTGGGGGGGTTAAGACTGGAGGTGGGCTGATGGGGTTAGGACTGGTAATGGGCTATGGGGGGGTTAGGACTGATAATGGGCTATGGGGGGGCTAGGACAGGAAATGGGCTGATGGGGAGGGGTTAGGACGAGGTGGGCTGATGGGGTTAGGACTGGTAATAGGCTGTGGGCTGATGGGGGGGGTTAGGACTGGCAATGCGCTATGGGGGGCTGACTGGAAATGGGTTGATGGGGTTAGGACTGGAAGTGGGTTGATGGGGGGGCTAGGACTGGTATTGGGTTGGGGTGTTGCTAGGACTGGAAATGGGCTGATGGGTGGCTAGGACGGGAAATGGGCTGATGCAGGGACTAGAAGGGAATGGATGCTGGGTGAGGCTGGAACTAGAAGGGTGCTGATGTTGGGGGAGGATTAGAATGGGATGGGACTGGAAGAGTAAAATGGAGAAGGGAAAAATATTTTGTGTGGGAGGGATAAAAAAATCTACAATTGGCCGGGTATTGGGAGAGTAAGTGGGGATTGAGGATGGAGGGGTAAAATTTGAGTGGATGAAATAGGAATGAGGAAAGAGCAAAAGGAGAAAGATTAGTATGTTAAAGCAGATGTAGAGAGAGAATGGAAAAAAACTAGAAGAGAGAAGAAAGGACAAATGGACAGCAGACGATGGAGAGTTAGCAGAAGACACGAAGAAACCAGAAGAAAGTGGCTGGAGCAATTGCAGCTGAAAAAAAATGCACAAAAGGTAGAAAAATATCTCTTTATTTTGAATTTATTAATTGGAATATGTCAGCTCTGGTAAATGTGCATCATTAACGTCTGCGCTTTGTTTAGTACAAGAGCAAATTAATGTATAGTTTTATTTCTACAGTGTTGTACATTCCAAGTTTGGTTTTTGGGATTCCCAGTTTAATTATTGTCTTCCTGTTTCTAAATTGTGATTACTTGTTTGGTGATGGTCTATGTTCTGCATGTGTAACTGAGCTGAGGTGTTCTGTTTATATAATTCCTATTTGACATTGCCACTTGTTCTCTTTCCCCAGTAGGTCATGTATTCTTGTTCTCTGAAATGTATTGGTTTAATATTTGCAGTGTTGCCTTTTGATTGGTAGAGTATGGTGCTTTGTGAGTCCTGGTAGTGCTGTTAGGATACGGCGGGTTTGCTATGGGTTCTAAATGGGCAGTGTTTGTAGTAGTTCCTAATGTGTCTGGCAGTTGGCACTGGATTATAGTAATGTAGAAATCTTTTAGTCTTTCTTTATCCATACACTCATTAAGAGGCACGTTTACTAAAAGTTAGTATATGGTAACATTATGCAAATATTTATGCAAATGAGGCCCCTTATGCAAATGAGGCCCCGCACCGAGTCTCCGCACATGGCCCCGCACCCCCCTTGGGCCGCCCCTGCTTAACATCTTTAGCCATCTTTTCCTCTGTCTTTGATTTTGCTATCCTTATTTCTCTTTTTGTCTCCTTGAGTTTGATCTTGTATTCATTTCTGTGTTCTTCCATTTGCAAGCTTTTGAATTTTGCGAGAGCTGTGTTTTTTGCCCTTATTTGAGCAGCCATTTCTTTGGAAAACCAAATAGGTTTCCTTCTCCTCTTGTTTTTATTTACTTTTCTTACATATTTATCTGTTGCCCCTTTTATTGCCCCTTTTAGTTTAGCCCATTGCAATTCCACTTCCCTTATCCCCTTCCACCCTGTCAGCTCCTCCTTTATGTACTCGGCCATTTTATTGAAGTCAGTGTTTCTGAAGTTTAGGACTTTGAGCTTGCTATGATTGGACTGCACCTTGGCTTTTATCTCAAACCACACTGTGTGATGATCACTGTTGCTCACAGGGGCACTCATCCAGACATTAGACACGCTATCACTGTTGGTGAGCACCAAATCCAGCGTTGAGCTTTCCCTGGTTGGTTCCATCACCATTTGTCTAATTAATGCATCTTGGATAGCGTCCACAAGTTTTTTTTGCTTCTTTCCAGATTTGCAGAAGGAGTAATCCAATCCACATAGGGTAGATTAAAGTCACCCAATATGATCGTTTCCCACTTTGTTGCTATCTTGGCAATATCTATAATCAAGTCGTTATCTATCTCTTCAATTTGAGTCGGATGTCTGTAGATTACAGCAGTATGAATGACAGTGCCATCGCCTCTTTCCAACATGATCCAGAGCGCTTCTTCTTTTCCCCATGCACCCTGCATTTCAGTAGCTTTGATACTGCTTTTGACATACAAGGCTACTCCTCCCCCTTTTCCATTTTCTCTGTCTCTTCTGAGTAGATTATAGCCAGGTATGACTATATCCCAATCATGTGATTCATTAAACCATGTTTCTGTAATGGCCACAATGTCCAAGTCCTTTTCCACCATTAGGGCTTCCAGGTCCAGAAGCTTGTTGGCTAAGCTTCGAGCATTTGTGCTCATTGCTTTCCAGCATTTAACTGGCTTGTGTGTATTTTGCATTGATTTTATTCTACCCACTTCTTCCCAGTTGCTTTTGATGTGTTGTTTAAAAGTGTGGTTGTTTGTTATTCTGCTTTTGCGGGGGGTGACGTCCAGAACTTGACCTTCCCTGTCCGTCACCCCCTTCTTCTAGTTTACATGCAAATCGACATACTGCCTGAATTTTTCACGTAGGATTCTTTTCCCTGTGACAGAGAGGTATAGTCCATCAGCACAGTATAGTTTCTTGTTGGTCCATGTTTCTTCCCAGTCGCCAATAAATCTGAATCCTTCTCATTTGCAACAGGTCTGGAGCCATGCATTAAAGCTGTTAATGCGATTTAGCCTTTTTGCCCCCTTACCTAGAACATGTAGAACTTCTGAGAATGCTACAGTGTTAACAATGGGCTTGAGTTTTTCTCCCAGAGATTGGAAGTCCTTTTGGACTGTAGAGGCACTATTTCTAGCCAGGTCATTTGTACCCAAGTGGATGACAACATCAAGTTTGGAGTGTTTGCTTTCCGTGCTAAGTACATCAATAATTTGGTTTGTATTCCTGCTGGCTAAGGAGCCTGGGAGGCATTTGACTTTCTTCTCTCCTTTGAACTGTGTTCCCAAGTTGGTGTCTCTGATGATGGAATCTCCAAGTAGTAGTAGTTTTGTTTGGTGAGTTTTTCATATTTGGTGCTTTAGCAGGAGACTGGGCGTTGACTGACTCCTCTAAGCACTGCTCAGTTTCTTTGGATAGGGCATCCTCATTAACCAAGGCAGAGAATGCATTATGAAGGGATATCTCTTGGTGTATAGGATGTCTCTGTGTCACTGTTTCTTTGTATATCTGCTGTTTACCATGGGATGCCTGGAATACCTTTTTACATTTCTGTGGAGTCACTTCTTCTCTCTCTCCTCAATGATTTGCACTCTGCTCACGATCGCGGTCTACTCTCACTTGCTGTCTCTCTGGATCTTTTGGCTGCCTTCGATCTAGTTGACCACCGCGCTCTACTATCTCGCCTTCAGGATGCCGGTCTTTCCGGCTTGGTTCTTCGTTGGTTTCACTCTTTTTTGTTCAGCCGCACTTTCTCAGTTCGCACTGGTTCAGGGTCATCTCCTTCTACTTTCCTTCCCTATGGTTTTCCTCAAGGCTCTGTTCTTGCTCCTCTTCTTTTCAACGTTTTCTTAGCTCCCCTTGCCCTCCTTGTTCAGCGGCACGGTGTTTCTGCCTATTACTACGCGGATGACATTTTTCTCCTTTATCACACTGATTCTGCTGCACCCGACATCACTGCCTTTAACACCTGTCTTTCCTCTGTAGCCTCTTGGCTCTCAACTAATTTTCTTCAGATTAATCTCTCCAAAACTTCAGCTATCTGGTTCACTTTTGGTAATCCCCCTCCTACCCTCACTCCCTTGTTTTCTTCTTCACCCATCCCCGCCGTCTCCTCCCTGCGGTACTTGGGTGTGATTCTTGACTCTTCTCTTTCCTTCAAAGAACATATCTCTTCAGTTGTTCAACGTTCGTTCTTTGCCTTAAAACAACTCCGCGCCGTACGTCCTTTTCTTACCGTTTCTTCTATGACTACTCTCATCATCTCTCTTGTTATGTCCCGTCTTGATTATTGTAATGCTTGTCTTGCTGGTCTCCCTCAATCCCAAATTTGTCGTCTTCAATGTGTTCAGAATGCTGCTGTTCGTGTCCTCTCCCATGCTTCACGGTTCAATCATCACTCCTCTGTTAATACATTTTCATTGGCTTCCTGTTGTCTTTCGTGTTCAGTTTAAAATCCTTATTTTTGTACACAGGGTGATCCACTCAGGTATCCCCCTGTGTCTTGCCAGCCAGGTTCACCTTCATACCCCTCATCGACCTCTACGTTCTATCCATGCTAACCGTATGTTTCTACCCTCCCAAGCACACCTAGAATCCACTCGGTCTTCTGCTTTCTTCTTTCTTGGTCCAAGGCTCTGGAATTCCCTTCCCCCCTCTCTACGTCTAGAAACCTCCTACTTGTCCTTCAAAGCCAACCTGAAAACTCATCTTTTCTGCTCTGTATTTAATCTTTCTCTTCCTGCCCCACCCTCCTCCCCTCCCTAGGCTTGTGACGCTATATCCCTGCCCCTGTCCTACATTCACCTTCGATGTTGTTGCTGTGTTTCTCCCTCTTTCCTTTTGTTACCCATCTTTGTCTCCCGACTGCTCGCTGTTTCTATCCCTTTTCTTCTGATTTTATGGCGTTCCTTTTCTGGCTCTTTTTCGCAGCCCTCTCTTTTTAATCAATTTTATGTATTGTGAACCGCCCAGATGCTAACTGTATTGGGCGGTATATAAAGTTTTAATAAACATAAACGTAAACTGTGAGATTCCTTTGACCCACTAGGACAGATCTATAGAGGCTGTCAGACTGCCACTTTTATCGAGGGAAATGACTGGCTGAGTCAGTCCTACTTTCACTTCCATTACATCATCCAAGGAAGTTAAGTTACAACACAGTAAATACTGTGTGATTTCAATTACCCCAGTATCGACTTGGTCAATGTCACAGCAGGACATGCTAGAGAGATAAAGGGGCATGTTTACTAAAGTCCGCAAATTTGCGCGCCGCAAAATAGCGCACGGCAACGCGCCACTGAAACGTGCATAAACGCGTTTAAACGCCCCGCACACGTGCATGTCACCCCCGCACAGGTACGCGGCACACCAACGGGCCCCGTACAAGTGCGGGCCCGCAAATGTCCGATAGAGGCGTGGAACGGCTAAAGGAGGGCGGAGGAAGGCTCCGGAGGGGCGGAGGGACGGGGTCAATGGGTGGAGAGTGGGAGGGAAGAGGGTCCCCGCACAGTATCGGGCCCGAATTTGCATGTAAAAACTACTCGCGGTAGAAAGCATTTAAAGGGAAGAGAAACCATTTCCGTCAGCAATGTACAGGAAAACCGGGAAACCAGCAAAACGTGAGCAGTGTGATACATGTGCACAGCACAAAAGTGCACATAAAAATAGGAAATGACCACAACAGAACTATTAAAAATAGTAATTCAGCTGGGGAACAGTGATAGTGATGGGCAAATACAGAAAACACACCCAACAAAGCTCCAGAAAAAAGAAATTAATTTTGGAAGGGTTTACGGAGCGGAGACTCTTCCAAACAACATTTCCTGTTGTGGAGCTGTCCTGGGAGTGTTTGCTATGTTTGCCCATTAATATCACTGTTGCCCAGCGTGGTGATATTGTTTCCCCCAGTTCCCGTGGTCATTTCCGTGGTTTATGTGCACGTTTGTCACCAGACAGGGTGCATATGCCCACAGCGTAGAGCAGGGTTTGTGACTCCATCCTGCCAGGCTCACTACCTCCAGGGGCTGCACTGTCTCTGTGGCCATAGTGTGGTGCAGCGGACAGAGTCAGTACCTCTAGGACCAGAGGTTCAAAGCTCAGCTGGGGCACTTGCCAGCCCAGTCCCTTTATTTTACCCACCACTAAACACAGATAGCGCAGACACCCCTGTATTGCAGGGGACATAAGCATGGGGAAAACACCCATATTTTACCCAACAACGCACACACACCACAACAATGGGCATTACCCACAGCCAAGTACCCCAAATGCAGTCCCGTACTGCCACATTCCAATCAGGTCACCTGCTTTTTATGGGAGGAGCTCATGCCAGCATGTTGGCGGACGAGTACATGTGGTGCAGGGGGCAGTGGCTGCTAGCGACAGAAGACAGAGGCCTAGCCATGTGCAGGCTGCCACCGTCCACTGCAACAGACTGCAACAGCCGGATCCACAGTCATGGACATGCCAGGGAATCCACCCAATCTGTGGCTACACAGTGGTGCAGTGCACGCAGACACTGCATGCAAGAGCAGAAGGTCACAGGTTCAAAGCCCAACTGGGGCAACTGCCAATCTTGCCCACATATTTTTCCCCCAAGTAAACAGTGATAGTAAGGGCACACCTTTCCTGGTGAGGACATATGCAATGGCAATACGTCTATCTTTTACCCCACTGAGCAAAGACACCATGAACAGGGCCAGTACCCAGAGCAGAATCACCCAAATGCAGTCCTGGTGGGGCACACACCAGTCAGGTTCCATGATGCCACTCATACAAATGCCTGTGCTGTATATCTATGCACCACACCCATGGTATGTAGATGTAGCTCATGCATATCCATGAGGGACAGCAGGAAAACCAGAACAGTGTGATGCAAACCTGGACTGGAGTTGGGAATCTGTGCCGTAAAGCAGCAGCCATCAAGGGCAGACACACCCACACCCACAGGCCTCATTGGCCAATGTCTCCTGGAGAGGCAGACCATTGGACCCTGCATGCATCTCCCAAAACTAGCACTTGCATAACTTACCAATGTCACCCTACACCTGAGGTATACGGTACACAGCTCTGAGACGTTTGCTAGGCGCACAGGCAGCTAGATATCCATACGTTACGCACATACTGCTAGTTGACCCCATCCGAACAATCTGTTAGGTGTTTGCGGTGCGTGCTCCAGGCCTGGCCTCTGACGGTGTTTACCACCCTGGGGAGTGACCCCCAGCTGTACTGCGTACCATATCCATGCCTTGCCGTGCTCAGGACCGGTTTGGTGGGCAAGGCTAATTACTTCCTCAATAGTAGCACCATGATGGCATAGGTGTGGAAGTGTGTGTCTGGCTATACAGTGGGTGTTGGCTGCAAGCCCCTTCCACAGCCCACACTGCCAGCACTGTTGCCAGTATTGGCCTGCCAATGTGCATAATGAGGTGCAAGGTACCATGGGTATAGCCAGGACAGGGTAGCCTGGCCAGGATGCATCTGCACCGGGCATAGGGCACTGGCAGGGACATTGTAGTGTCCGGCCACCACCTACACAGACAGGGTGGCCAAAGCATGTCCTTCTGGGAGATCACGCTCACCCTGACTGTGCAGTGACCACAGCATGGCTAGGCACCCCCATAGTGCTATACAGTATTTCTCTCATGTGATAGATATGGGTTTCTATTTGGGGCCCAGTCACTGAATTATCTGCTTGCTGTGTATGCTGGCAGACTAGTTCTGGGTGCATGTATCTCCATTGGGAACATGCACTATGGACTAACCAGCAGACTGTTTGTAGCTGGTATGTGTCTTGCTGGAATGGCTTGCAGGGTGCAGTGGCTGTTGGCTTGCTGCAGGGGAATATCTGGTGGTGGGGTACAGCTTACCTTATCCTGGTCCTATGGCTGTCTGCTATTGTGGTGTGGTGTGGTGTGGTGGTGGTGTTCATTCCTCAGCAGGACTGGGGTTGATGTTGCCCTCTACTGCCACCTTTGCAGGGAGGTACAGTGTGGATCTCTTGATGGGGGACCATGTTTGCTGCAGGGGGGGGGGAAGAGCCCTGGTGGGGGTTCCCAGGGGGTGCTGAGCCTGACTGGGATATCCATGGTGTTTGTGCAGAAACTAGCTATCTTACACATTAACACTGCTTTGAAACTCCCACTTGGCCTCCATCAGCCATCGAAGGTGTTGTGGACCTGGTCCTGGGCGCCTCATAACACACTCAGGGTGAGCACAGAACCCGCACGATGTAACGGTGTGTAGCTACTCTGTGCCAGTAAAACACCCGGTCAGTGCCCCCTACCAGGCCGAGGTGCTGTGTGGGTGCACCCGGTCACTCCCCCCAACAGGGCCGAGGTGCTGTGGGGGTGCATTACCCATCTTGTGTCCATCTGTGGACAGCTAATTTGCATGTGCAGTGCATCATGGGTACGTGTGGCCTAACCCTATCCTGTTTACACCGGCAGACTGTCTGTGAGGTGACGTGCAGGCTATCTGCAGCCAGCCAGGGGCTTGCTTACAGCTATGGAGTTGTAGCCCAATGGTTACATCACTCCCTTTGCAGCCAGAGGTCATGGGTTCAAACCCACAGTGGGGTTCTGTGAGAGGGGTGTCCACAGCATCTTTTTAATTTGCTGTACATATGTTGCTGCCAGCAATAACACCCTGAGCGTACTGTACCCATAAGGTGCCTCTGAGGGCGCTTTATGGGGCGCCGTATACGGCACTTTATGGTTGCCATCCATATAGGGTGCACTATACATTATCCTGTGTCGCAACATACATGCTGCCCTATAGGGGACATTCTAGGGTGCCTTGGCGGACGGTGCACTGTCACATGTGCCTTATGGGCTGCCTTATGTTAACATGCTGTGAGCGTGCGTTTTCTAGTTGTTATCACAAAATAAAATTAGTGGGCCTCCTACAGCACTCCACAACATAAAACATACTGCCTCTACTAGCCTTTTTCAATGGGCACTATAGGGAATTGAACCCATGATGCCAGCACGAGTGGTCAGTGTCTTAACCATTGTACTATGGCTCCATTCCTGCTATTTGCACATCAGCGCGCCACTTATCCCTCCCACTATTGGGCTGCCCCCTCACACATCAGCGCGACGCCTTCTGCCCACAGGCTCGCCGCCTTCTGTTGCCCCATTGTATCAGCGCGCCCACAATGAACAGTGCGCCGCCTCATGCCGTATAAAAAAAGAGTGCGCCACCTTCTGCCGCCCATAATCAATATACCTCCTACACCACTTTTGCCCATAAAAGTTGATGCCTCAGCTGGTCTTTTTCATTGAGTGCAATGGGGGTTTGAACCCCTGGCCCCTGCACCATAGGTCAGTGTCTTCACCGTTGTACTACGGCTCTGTTGCTTGGTTATGCAGCAGCGCCCCACTTAGCCTTCCCACGCACTAATGTGGGCCCCGCACATTAGCGCGACGCACACACGTACGGTCCGGTTTTTTTCTTTTTTCTGCCTGGCCCGCCCACTCCTTATATGGCACCAGCACACTAACGGGAACCCGCACAGCAACGGAGTTTAGTAAACATGCCCCAAAGTTTCTAGATTAAATAATGACTACTTCTAGGAGTAGCTGGTTCATGAACTGACAAGAGGGGAAGCTATTTTGGACCTAGATCTTAGTGAAATGCAGGATCTGGTGTAAGAGATAAGGGTTTTGGGGCCACTTGGCAATAGTGATCATGATCGCATTTGATTTAATACATGGAAAGAGGACAACAAGGAAATCCACAATACTACCTTTTAACTTTCAAAAGGAAGACTATGATACAATGAGGAAAATAGTTAAGAAAAAACTAAAAAGGAGCAGCTGCAAAGATTAAAGATTTACATCAAGCATGTGTGTTGTTTAAAAGTATTATCTTGGAAGCCCAGAACAGATGTATTCCACGCTTTAAGAAAAGTGGATGGATAGCTAAAAAACTGCCAGCATGGTTTAAAAGTGAGGTCAAAGAGGCTGTTGATGCCAAAAACGCATCTTTCAGGAAATGGGAAAAGGAGCCAAATAATGAACATGGGAAACAATGTAAACATTGGCAAGTTACTGTAGATGCAAGGCATTGAAAAGGCAGGCAAAGAGAGACTTTGAGAAGAAGCTTGCTGTGGAAGCAAAAACGCATAATAAAACCTTTTTCAAGTGCATTCATAGCAAAAAACCTGTAAGAGAGTCAGTTGGATCAATGGATGATAGAGGGATAAAAGGGGCGCTAAGTGAGAACAAGGCAAAAGCGGAAAAATGGAATGAATTCTTTGCTTCAGTCTTTTCTGAAGAAGATGTAGGAAAGTTACCCATGACTGAAATGGTATATAAAAGTGATATATCAGAAGAATTGAAATAAATAAATCGATAAACTGGGAAGATGTATTACAACTATTTGATAAATGGAAGAGTAGCAAATCACCTGGACCGGATGGTATACATCCAAAGGTGTTGAAAAAACTGAAATATGAGATTATAGACCAACTATTAGTAATCTTTGAACTATCATTAAAATCATCTGTAGTACCAGAAGATTGGAGAAAGGCCAGTCTAACGCCAATTTTTAAAAAGGGTTCCAAAGATGATCCGGGAAACTACAGACTGGTGAGCCTGACGTTAGTACTGGGCAAAATGGTAGAAACCATTATAAAGAATAAAATTACTGAACATGTTGATGTTCATAGTTTAATGGGAGAAAGCCAACATGGATTTAGCCAAGGAAAGTCTTGTCTTACTAATCTGTTATATTTTTTTGAAGTGTGAATAAACAGGTAGAAAAAGGTGAGCTGGTTGATATAGTGTATCTGGATTTTCAGAAAGCCTTTGACAAGGTCCCTCATGAGAGATTCTTGGCCAAATTAAAAAATCATGGGATTGGAGGCAGTATAGTATTGTGGATCAGGAACTGGTTAAAAGATAGAAAGCAGAGTAGGGCTAAATGGCCAATTTTCTCAATGGAGAAAGGTGAATAGTACCTCAGGAATCTGTGCTGGGCCTTTTGTTTTTTTAACATATTCATAAATGACCTGGAAATAGGAAAAATGAGTGAGGTGATCAAATTTGCAGATGACACAATTATTCAAAGTTGTTAAAACTCAAGAGGATTGTGAAAAATTGCAAGAGGACCTTGATGAATTGGAAGACTGGATATCCAAATGGCAGATGAAATTTATTGTGGACAAGTGCAGAGTTATGCACCTAGGAAAGAACAGCCTAAGCTATGGTAACACGATGCAAGGTTCCACATTAGGAACCACCATGCAGGAAAAAGATTTAGACATAGTCATGGATAATACATTGAAACCCTCCGCCCAGTGTACAGCAGCGGCCAAGAAAGCAAGTAGAATGTTAGGAATCTTAAGGAAAGGAATGGAGATTAAAAAAAGGATATTATAATGCCTCTGTATCATTCCATGGTGTCACTGCACTTTGAATATTATGTGCAATTTTGGTTGCCGTATCTTAAAAAGGATATAGCAGAATTAAAAAAGGTACAGAGAAGAGTGACAAAAATGGTAGAGGGTATGGAATGATATACCTATGAGGAGAGGCTTAAAAGGTTGGGGCTCTTCAATTTGGAAAAGAGATGGCTGAGGGGGGGATATGATAGAGGTCTATAAATTGATGTATGACATGGAGCGGGTAAACATAGATCGATTGTTTACGCCATCAAAATATAGAAAGACTAGGGGACATGTAATGAAGCTACAATTTATTTATTTATTTATTTTAAGTCTTTTCTATACTGTGCTATTTAAAATCAGCTCGGTTTAGTCAACAACAAATCTGTACAGTACAGGCAGAGCTCAAACTGTACTTACAACTAACAGTTGTAACCCATTTAAGCCTAATAAGAGAAAATATATTTTTACTCAACACATAATCAAACTCTGGAATTCGTTACCAGAGGAGGTAGCAAAGTTGTTAGTGTAGCTGGGTTTAAAAAAGGTTTGGACAAGTTTCTGGAGAAAAGATCCATATACCATATTAAAGAGGACCCAGGAAATCCACTGTTTACCCTGGGGTGAGCATTGTGGAACCTGTGTGCCTTTTTGGGAACCTGCCAGGTACTTGGGACCTGGATTGGCCACTGTTGGAAACAGGATACTGGGCTTGATGGACCTTGGTCTGACTCAGTATGGAATTTCTTAAGTTCTTAAGTTCTTATCCCAGGGGTAAGCAGTGGATGTCCCCAATCCACCTTAACAACGTCTTATGGACCTTTCCTCCAGGAACATGTTCAAGCCTCTTTTAAACCAGCTACACTCACAGCTTTTATTAGATCATACTCCGACAACAAATTCCAGGATTTGATTATTCATTGAGTGAAAAAATATTTTCCTCTTAAATGTATACATTGTAGCCTCATTACATATACCCTGATCTCTATTTTTTTGAAGGAGTAAACAACTGCTCTACATTTACTTTTTCTACTCGGCCATTATTTTATAGACCTCTATCCTATCTCTCTTCAGCCTTCTCTTTTTCAAGCTGAAGAGCCCTAACCTTTAAGCCACCCCCTTTATCATTTTGGTTGCTCTTCTCTGTAACTTTTTCAATTTTTGCTATATTCTTTTTTAGATATGATGACCAAAACAGCACACAATTTTCAAGGTGTGGTTGCACCATGCACAGTAGCACAGCATGCAAAGTATTTTGTGCAAGATACTAATATCTGCCATAGTAATGAGCCACTTTGCATGGAGCTGCACACAGTGGGCCTGATTCTGTCCCGCACGTACATCTCCTTTGTACGTCCGGGCTGACCCAGATGTACAAAAGGAGATCATGATTCTGATCCCGTGGGGCACATCTATTCAGTCCTGACCTGCACATACAGCCACAGCCCGGCTAACGCACTCAGGGCTTTTGAATGGAGCCGCGGTGCCATAGCATCATGTTGCCATGACACCATGGTTCCATTTCAAAGCCGCGATGCCAGCCACCTGCAAATGGAGTTAATTCCTCGCAGCCCAACCCCTGATCTGGCCTCCTAAGGCCCAGGATCAGGCTGCGTGTTATTAACTCTGCAATCCCCAGTCCCTTCCACGCCCCAAGCTGCTTAAAAAAAAACATGACCAGGGGAGTTATTGCACCTCGGAGGTGGACTAACTTCCCTGGCCATTTCGCTGGGCCTGGATGTACAGGGTCAACATTAGAATCGGCCCTGTATGTCCAGGGCAGGCAACCACCCACTGCCCGCCCCCTCTCTACCCCCGGGCCTCCACTTCCCCACCCCCGACTAACTTCCCTGCACAACTGGAAGGGAAGATAGTCGGGGGCTGCCACCAGCTATTTGTGTCTCAGAATAACCCCCAGTGCAACTCATTACTTTACTTTTCATGGTGCTTGGTTTATTTTAGTGTCATGCTATGAAATATCCAACTAAATCATGTTTATCAGTAAACAATATGAAATCATTGAGAAATAACTCACGTCAATCACTGATACCGCTCTTTGATATTTCACAGCTTGTTATTGTTAAGTGCCGTCAAATCGGTGTCAACTCATGGAGACCCTCTGGATAGTTGTCCTAAGGTGTGTTCGGTCTTCAGTCAGGTGGCTCATTGTTGACAGACTGGCATCTGTAACTGCTGTTATTGTATTGATCCATCTCATTGCTGGCCTTCCACTTTTGCATTGACCTTCTACCTTGCCAGGCATGATGTCTTTCTCTAATGATCTCTCTCTTTGCATGATGTGTCCAAAGTATAAAAGTCAAAGTCTTGTCATCCGAGCTTCTAAAGAAAGCTTAGGTTTGATCTCCTCTAGTACTGACTGGTTTGTTCTTCGGTCTGTCCATGGTATACACAGTATTCATCGCCAGCACCATAATTCAAAGGCATCAATTTTCTTCCTATCTTTTTCACTGTCCAACTTTCACATCCATATGATGTTATTGAAAATGCCAAGGCTTGAACAAGTTGAATCTTTGTATGGAGAGAGACATCTCTACTCTTGAGAATCTTGTCTAGGTCCTTCATAGCCATTCTGCCAAGAGCAATGCATCATCTGATTTCATGACTGTTTGTTGCTTCTTTATTGATAGTTGATCCAAGTAGTTTCAATTTCTTCTCCATTAACGATGAACTTATTCATTTTGCCAGTTGTCAGGATCTTTGTCTTCTTAACGTTAAGGCGTAGACCCATTTTAAGACTATATTCCTTGATCTTGAGAAACAAATGATTCAGATTGTCTTCACTTTCAGCCAGTAATGTGGAATCATCAGCATAACGAAGGTTGTTGTTGAGTCTTCCACCAATCTTCACACCTCTGTTGTCTTCATACAGTCCTGCTTCTCTGATGATTTGTTCTGCATATAAATTAAAGAGGTAGGGGGAAAATTATGCAGCCTTGTCGTACACCTTTGCTCATTTTAAACCATTTTCTTTCTCCTAGTTCCGTTCGAACTGTTGCTTCTTGATCAATGTAAAGGTTGTGCAAAAGAAAACAATCAGATGTTCTGATATACCCATGCTTCTTAATGTGGCCTAGAGCTTCTCATGGTTTACACAGTCAAAAGCCTTGCTGTAGTCAATAAAACGCATATAGCTATCCTTTTGGTATTCTTTTGTCTTTTCAAGGATCCATCTCACATCCGTGATAATGTCTCTCGTTCCTCTCCCTTTCCTGAACTCTGTTTGCACTTCAGGCAGTTCTCATTCCAGGTATGGTTGTAGTTTCTGCTGAATGATCTTGAGTGGATCTTGCTGGCATGTGGGATCAGAGCAATTGTGCGATAATTTTCACAGTCAGTCAGGTCATCTTTCTTTAGTATTGGAATAAACACAGATTTTTTCCAGTCAGTTGGCCAAAAATTTGTCTTCCAAATTTCCTGGAAGAGCCTTCTAAGTATGGTAACAGCTTCATCTGGTTGCTGTAATAACTCAATGGGAATGCCATCAATGCCTGGTGCTTTGTTCTTTGATAAGGCTTTCAATGCTGCTTTGACTTCTTCTTTCACCACCAATAGTTCCTGATCATAAGATATAGGTTGAAACGGCTGTTGGTCCACTTGATCTTTATGGTGTAATGACTCTGTTTATTCTTTCCACCTTTTCTTGATCTTCTCAGCATCATTCAACGTGGATCCTTGAGCATCTTGTAGCATTCCAATTTGAGGCTGGACTTTTTTCTTTAACTCTCGTAGCTTTAGAAAAGCCGATCTTGTTCTTCTTCTAATAGCTTCTGATTCTATTTTCTTGCATGTGTCACAGCTTAGGCCACAAGTATCAATGTTCTTTATGCAAAATACATAGCAGAATTGAAAAATGGTCACAACAAAATGCTAAATTGTTTTACTTTTAGGTCTCCTTAGTACTACCATTGTAGGTTCTATAGTGTTTGATTTTGACTTACAACCTCAGGAAACATTAGAAATAAAGAAAATAATATGTTTATTGACCTCTCAGGTTCTGTCTTATCTGAGCAGCAGAGACTTCTAATGTCTCTACCAAAATATTACTTTGTGACCTTTTAATGCCACTCAGTTCTTCCAGAACATGGGTGTGCTCTCCTGACCAATGAGATAATGGTAGGAGACCTCAGTTGGAAGGAAAACTAACTGATAGAAAGACAAAGCTTAAAGGTAGTTTCTCGTATTTGGCTCCATAGCCATACACCACAGGCAGGATCCAAAATGTGTAATGTTTCAAAATACAGTGGGCGCGGGGACATCCAAGACATTTACCTGCATCTGAGGCATGTGGTCAGCTGAATAGTGCTTGCACATTCCCACCAGACATGTCTATCTCCAGAATTTCAGTCTCACAGGCACGTTCAGACCTACAGATGCGGTATTAGGTTCAAAGGGGGCCTGTTTTTGTTTTAGATGCGTCTGCGGGCCAGACGTGCATGTTATATAATTGGGTTCTTTATGTATAGTGGTGCTGAACATTCATATTAATTTAAATATCAGTGCTGGCTTTAAATTAATATGACTGCTGCCACCCTGGAAATTGAACTCATGGAGGCACATTCTGACCTGGCCATCCAGCCACTTGTGTGGCCAACCAGAAGTGGGATGCCGAAAGGTAGACCCAATTCTGATCCCGTGGGGGCTAGACATGCCCAGGGGATCAGAATTGGGTCTATGGCCTGAAAGTGCAGGCTGGGCCCTGATTCAGATTGGCCTGCATGTCCAGCAGATCCCCAGATACCTCAGTCAGGCTCCTGAATGGAGCCGCAGTGCCATGGTGTCCTGTCGCCATGGCACAGCGGCTCCATTCAGGAGCTGTGAATACTGGCTGTCACCAATTTTCTTCTTTCCCTGCAGCCGGACCCTCGATCCAGCCTCCCATGGCCAGGGTCCAGCTGCAGGGATCTTCCTGCACCCCCCTACCTGGATCCCCTGACGTCCAGGGGGACCTATTCCACCTCTATGATGGAAAGCATAGTTACACACCTGTAACAGGTGATCTCTGGGAACAGCAGGAATTTAGTCTTCACATATGGGTATTGTCGGTACCGACGGCGCCTATGTGGGAATGCTCCCCAGCGTCCAATAGGAAAGCTTTTGGGAGCATCCTACAGTGCCTGCGTACTGTCTTCCCGCCTTTCCAACTGTCCCTCTCCAGTTGAGTTTATAGCTGAGAGAAAAGAGAGAGGGAGAGAGAGAGAGAGAGAGAGAGAGAAATACAACTCCCAGGGGAGGTGGGCGGGTTGTGAGACTAAATTCCTGCTGTTCCCGGAAATCACCTGTTACAGGTGAGTAAACTACGCTATCTCCAGGAACAAGCAGGAATGTAGTCTTCACATATGGGGACTCCCTAGCTGCAGATGCCAGGGAGATGGCCCCAGGAAGTTGTCAGCCCTTGAGAAAGGGCCCTACTTCCCCCCTTGGATCTCTGGCATCCTACCAGGGATGGTGGGTAGTTGATTAAGTCTGAAAAAGGTGTTGAAGGAACAGCTTGGCCAAACAAGGCATCCCGGCGGGAGTCCTTGTCTAAGCAATAGTGGGTTGTGAAGGTATGTACTGTCGCCGCGCCTCCCGCCCGGGCCTATAGCCGGTAAGCAGGAGGGCGTCGCCTTATTGCCCACTTTGAATAGTGTCCACAAATATGGCCGCCAGCTAGGATTGCTGGGAATTGTAGTTCAGCTATTCCTCCGAGCAAATAGTGTGACCACACGGTATTAGGCAAAAACAGAGAATATTTATTTTCGGGATTTCCACCTCGCATCAAAATTCAAATAGCACTGAACATAAATGGGATACATCTCCAAAGCAAAGAATAATAAGGTCCAACAGGTTGCATTCACAGAGTTGGGAACTTTTACTTCCAATATCAGCAGTTAACTTTGGCTCTAAGAACTTACAAAGCTCAAGCTGTTAACTCTTGCAAGGCAACTTAACTTTCCTATGAAGACTGTTTCATTCACATCTTCTGTACAATGAGGCTCACAGCTTCTAAAACGTCCAGCAAGTTTTACTTCCTTCAGAGCATTGTGGGAACAAACACATTTGCTTAAAACTTCTGGTGAGTTTTTCTTGCTGTTTCTTTCAGCTTCATAAAAATAAGCTTTGCACTGCTTCAAACAATCATTCTTTTATATGTGCTTAGGCTCAGCACATATTAAACTCATTAGCCCTGCAGTATGAACATTGCATCTCTTCAGACTCACTCTCATACGGTTCATTGCACCCTCCTATCTCCATTTCTTCAATGGATTCATTGCAACTGTCTTCAGGTGGAACAGTGTCATAGAGCTTCTTATTCTCCTTCTGTAACAACTCATTCAGCTTTGACAATACGTGTTTCTTTTGCTCTATCTCAGCATAGTTTAAACACAAAGTTTCTTTCTCCCTAATAAAAAACTCTTCACTTCTGAGTCCCAGCAGCTGTTAGCAAACTTCCTATCTCTCATAGAAGCTTGCTTTGAGGCATTCTGGCTACGACAGCTTCTAGCACTTTTCTTTAGTTCTCTGACTATCTCTTCAGAGGGAGTTTGGCTAGGGAACACAGAAAAGCTATTTTCCCTACCTCTGTAGCTTAGCTGGTTAGCTGAGTTGCTTCCCCCACTGGGAACTGACTCTTCCAGCTTCCTTTCACGAAGGGACTTTGAAACACGCACTTGCCTTGGCTCTGGGCTTCTCAGCTGTTCCAATCCTTCCTGTTCTGTGCCATGCTGCTTTCTCTCTTCGTTCAACTGCCTCTCTCCTGGCAGCTTCTCATTTAGCTGTGTCTGCCTCTGATCTGTTCCTCTCAGATCCCACTGCTCGTCTCTGCTCCTTGTTCCTGCTCTCCTTCCCGTTCCCGTTCCGGTTCCTGTTCCCGTTCCGGTTCTCGTTCTCTCTAACTGCTCAAACACTGCAGTTTTAAACTGATCCTTCTTAGGGACCACGCCCTTCTCCCTGCACACGTGGGAGCTGCTAGGGCTCAACCTAGCTCTGACGTGCTGAAGTGGGCGGGGCTTGGTACTGGCTGCATTCTGACTCTGAGGTTTGTGGTTGCTAGGGAAACCTTGTTTACTACTATTTTTAAAGGGACAGGATTCACTTTCTTGCCACTCCATCTCCCCTGAACAGCCTTCATTACCACAGTACCGAAGCCCCAAGTAGCTACTTGACAGATGTCGTCGATAGACACAGAGTGAAGATGAGCCATTGAGGCTGCCATGGCTATCACATTGTGAGCGGTGACATGGCCTTCAAGAGGAAGGTTCTTACTCTCATAGGCAAAGGATATGAACTGTGCAATCCAGTTGGACACAGTTCTTTTGGAAACTGGAAGTCCCAAATGACTAGGATCAAAAGCAACAAAGAGTTGAGAAGATTTTCTATGTTGCTGTGTCCTTTGCAAGTAAAAGGCCAAAGCTCTTTTACAGTCCAAGGTATGAAGGTTCCTTTCTGCACTGGAGGCATGAGCCCTTGGAAAGAATACAGGAAGGTAAACCGCTTGGTTTAAATGGAAAGGCGAAACCACCTTTGGCATAAAGTGTGGATGAGTCCTAAGAACTACCTTATCATGGTGGAACCTTGCATAAGGAGGATCAGCCACTAACACTTGCAATTCACTGATGCGACGTGCTGATGTGATTGCAATGAGGAAGATGACTTTCCAGGAAAGGAATTTCAAAGATGTAGTGGCTAATGGTTCAAAGGGCGGTTTCATGAGCTGCCCAAGCACCAGATTTAAGTCCCATGCCACCGGTGGTGGCTTAATGGGAGGCTTTGTTAAAAGAAGGCCTCTCATAAATCTCGCTATGAGAGGATGAGAGGAAATAGGTTGTCCACTTAGAGGCTTGTAAGAAGCTGCAATAGCACTAAGATGGACTCTTACTGAATTTGTCTTGAGACCCGCATTTGACAAATGAAGGAGATACTCCAGTATCGATTCCAGAGGTATCGCAAGAGGGTTAAGACCCTTCTGCGAGCACCATATGGTAAACCTTTCCACTTAAAGGCATACGAGCGTCTTATCGAGGGTTTCCTAGAAGCATGAAGGATATTCTTTACCTGTTGTGAAAGGTTAAGATCCTGAAGTTCTAGGCTTTCAGCAACCAGGCCCTGAGATGCAGAGACTGGGGATTGGGATGCCACAGCATCCCGTTCTCTTGGGAGAGAAGATCTGGAGTGGATCCCACTCCAGAGACGGAGCTTGAGAGAGATGTAGGAGCAGAGGGTACCACGTTTGCCGTGGTCAACGTGAAGCTATGAGGATCATATGACCTCTGCCTCTCTGAAGCTTGAATAGGGTTCTGGGGATGAGGGGAATGGTTGATAAGGCATACAGGAAGTCCTGACCCCAGTGAAGGAGGAAGGCGTCCCTTGCCTGACAACATCGAGCCGGAATTCTGGAACAGAACCGGGGAAGTTTGGCATTCAGCGGACTTGCAAAGAGATCTATGTCTGGGGTTCCCCAAATCTGAAATATTTGGGCAACCTGGTCTGCATGGAGAGACCATTTGTGTGGAATCAGAACTCGACTGAGTTTGTCTGCCCAAGAGTTTTGAATGCCTGGAAGATACACCGCAAGAAGATGAATCTGATGCTCTCTGGTGAGGGCCCATAGTTGCAAAGCTTTGTTGCATAGCGACAGAGAGCCTGTTCTGCCCTGCTTGTTCACATAGAACATGGCTACCTGATTGTCCGTTTGAACTAGGACTGTCTTGTTGCTGAGCTGGGCGTGAAATACTCGAAGAGCAAGGAAGAGCTCCAGGAGGTTGATGTGAAGACAGGCCTCCTGTGGAGTCCAGGTAGACAGATCGTGCAGGTGGGCTCCCCATCCCACCTGTGAAGCATCTGTTGTTAAGGTGGCTTGGGATAGGGGTTGCTGGAAAGGAGGCCCCACCAGAAAGTTTCTGGGCGATTGCCATCATTGGAGGGACGAAATAAGACGGTCTGAGTTTGTTATTTTGTCCGACAGGCAAGCTGAGGCCTGTGTCCACTGAGTGGATAAGGTCCACTGGGCTGCTCGCATATGGAGTCGAGCATAAGGAACCACATGCATGGTGGATGCCATGTGGCCTAGTAATTGTAGTATTTCCCGAAAAGTGAGACAAGGTTTGAGCACTGCTTGGGAAGCTAGTTGTACTATGCGAAGACAGCGGGGCTGCGGAAGGAAAGCCCTTGTCTGTCTGGTATCCAGATGAGCTCCTATGAACTCTAGGGACTGAGTGGGAGCAAGATTGGATTTTGGGAGGTTTATGACCAGTCCCAAATACTGAAGGATTTGCATTGTGCGAGACAGAGCAGAGCTGGCTTCTGGTACTGTAGGGGCTCGGATGAGCCAGTCATCTAAGTAAGGGAAGACGAATATTCCCAGAGTGCAGAGAAATGCTGCTACCACAGCCATGCATTTTGTGAACACTCTTGGCGCAGATGCCAGGCCAAAGGGAAGAACCTTGTATTGGTAGTGCTTTCCTTGAAACAGGAATCGGAGGAATCTCCTGTGATTTGGATGGATGAGAATATGAGTATACGCATCCTTGAGATCTAGAGAACAAAGCCAATTCTGACTTTGAAGGTATGGCAGCAGAGTTCCTAGAGAGACCATTTTGAACTTCTCTCGGAACAGATTTTATTTATTTATTTATTGCTTTTATATACTGCGCTTTTTAAAATCAGTGCGGTTTACAGAAAACATTTTGTGCAGAGTAACAAGAGCCTGCTTTGCACTTACATTGAACAGGTAATACAACTTGGATTGATAACAGGGGAAAGTATATTTGTTCAATTCTCTGAGGTCTAAAATGGGTCTGTGTCCTCCTGTTTTCTTTGGAATAAGGAAATAGGGGGAGTAGAACCCTGTACCCTGATGGGGAATGGGTACTTCCTCTATTGCTCCTTGAGCAAGGAGCATTGTGACTTCTTGACCTAAGAGATTGTCAAAGAGAGGTCTGAGAATTGAACTGTCTTGTAATTGTAGGAGGGGGCAGGCTGTGAAAATGAAGCTTGTAACCCTCTCTTACAATGGACAGAGCCCAATTTTCTGCTGTTATTTGGTACCATCTGTGGGCAAAATGACATAACCTGCCTGGGATGGTTAAGGGTTCTGGACCCTTCAGGGGCAGGAAGGCAAAGTTCTCTAGAAAGGAGTCAAAGCCCCTGAGGAGGCTGCGCCTGCTAAGCTGGCTGAGGTTTTGCAGCTTTTGGCTTCTTTTGTTGTCTAGGTTGTTGCTGCTGTCCCTGTTGGGTATAGGAAGGATAAAACTTCTTTTTCTTATTGAAAAATGGTTTCTTAGAGGATCTTTTCTTTGCAGGATCGGCTGTAGATTTGGACAATCTATCCAATGTGATATTGTCAGCATCTATTTCATTAGCCTTCTCCTGCCAATTCTTGCCAAAGAGATTTTCTCCTGTGCAAGGAATGTTTTCTAATTTATCCTGTACCCAAATTTCCAAGTCAGATGCCTGAAGCCAGGCGATCTGACATGCACCAATGGCAATAGCAGAGGTTCTGCTTATGCACTCAAAACAGTCAAAGGCTGCACGATTAACAAACTTGGAAACATCCTGAGCATGTTTGACAAGAGTGAGATAGTCTTGTCTTTTGTCATCAGGAAGAAGGGGGCTCATAAGCTCCAAGTCCCCTGTGACCTCTTTAAGGAACATTCCCATATACAAGATATAGGAACTGAACCTAGCTGAGAGCATGAAAGCTTGGATGCCCAAAGGCATCGAGAGTCCTACATTCACGACCTGGAGGATTAGGTGCATGTTTCTTTGCACTTTTCATCCTTCTCATGGCTGATTCCACCACCATTGAATGGTGTGATAATTGAGTTTTTTGAAAGCCAGGACAAGGTGGAACTTGATACATGGTATCAAGTCTTCGAGAATGAGGAGATGTGGTTAAAGGTGTTTCCCACATCCTTAGCATAAGATCATGTAAGATCTCATGAATAGGCAGAGTAGCTGCCTCTTTGGGAGCCTTAGGGTATTGGAGGATTTCCAACTCCTTTGTCCTAGGCTCTTTTTCAGGAGTTACTGTGATGGAAAGGCCTCGGGCCACATCACGGATAAAGTCCTGACAAGACATATCCTCTGGAGGAGACATTCTGCGCTGAGAAGAGGAATCCTCGGGGAGAAGTACTCTGGTATCGGCAGAGTCTTCGGAGTCTTCAGACTCATTCGAGGATTTAAAATATCTCCAATCCTGCTGATCGTGCAAAGCACGGTACCGGTATCGATCGAAGTTGGTATCGGGTTGTTCAGGTACCGATCTGTCGATGCCGGAGACAGACGCATGACTCGGTACGGGTGTCATACCCGCCGATGTCGATGCAGTTGGTACCGGTACCGATGTCGGTACTGGTATCAGTTGAGGTGTCTGAAGCGGTTTCAACGGTACAGAAGCTGTGAGAAGAGCCGCTAGACTGCGTTCAATAGCAAGGAATCTCTGGTCTATCGACACTGCCGATGCTTGGGTGTCAGTACCGGTAGAAGCGGCGAGAACCCCAGAGCATGGCGCCAGTAGTTCTGCCAAGGCTGAGGCCTCGAGAACATCCTTGATCCCCGTTCATGCTTTGGAAGCCAAAGCCTCCCGCTGGGGCAGTTTTGCCGGCGAAAATTCCTCAAGGGCAAAGCCTGGGGCATTTCGATACCTAGAAGGAGATCTACCCTTTGAGGACCGGCTAGATTTATATGTTTAGTTACCTGAGATCCATGGGAGGAAGATGAAGCCCTGAAGGATGTCGATGCAACAGATACCGCGTCTGAGGGAAAAAGGGTCCTAAGTTTAGCAGCTCGGTTCTGCTGGCCCCTTTTTGACATCATTCCACAGGAGGGGCACTCTGAAATAGAGTGGTCAGGACCTAAACATTTGAGACACCAATCATGGGTGTCAGTGACGGAAATGGTACCGCCACATTTAGAACATGTCTTAAAACCTGAAGTAGGTTTTTCCATTTTTAAGGAAAAATTGGGCCTAGTGCCCAAAATGGCGCCTAGCACCAAGGAAAAAAAGCTCCTGAAGTAAACCACTTCAGAAACTATAATTTTGTTTTGTTTTTTTTAGAAGAAGAAAGAAAGAACTGGCGGTACCGGTATAGCGTCAAGGGAAGGTAGACGCAACCACAAAAACAAAGATTAAAGATGAAATTTTCTGCAGTGACAGGGTATGTGACCTGATGGCTCCGCTGAAAATGAAGAACTGGAGAGGGACAGTTGGAAAGGCGGGAAGGCAGCATGCAGGCGCTGTGGGATGCTCCCAAAAGCTTTCCTATAGGACGCTAGGGAGCGTTCCCACGCAGGCTCCGTCGGTACCGACGATACCCATATGTGAAGACTACATTCCTGCTTGTTCCTGGAGATTAAGTCTCCCATCTAAGTTCACAGCCCTGGACATACAGAGCCACCTCTGAATCGGCCCTGTACATCTGGGGAGATGACCCGCCCTCATTCTGCCCCCGTCTAAGGCTCCCTGTATGACTCAGCTGTGCTGGCAGCTGCATTTGCATGAATAATGGGAATGTAAGTCCAGGCTGGACCTACATTCCTGCTATTCGTGGTTGTGAATGACCCCCAGAGTTTATTTTTCAGGGATGAAATACGAGACACATTCATTGCTGTATGGAATTTCCCAGGAGTCTCTCTTTTCACCCCTGCTATTCAATCTTTACTTGCGGTCACTAGTGGAATTGATTTGGTGGTTTGAAGTATCCTTGTCTTTGCTGATGACATCCAGCTTTAAATCCCATTAGGAGTACATGAGCTAATGTGATCATTGAGGTTGAGTGAACGGTTGAATGCAGTTGGAAGGTGGAGAAATATGAATTACTCGAAAGGGAATCTGGATAAGGTGGGGATTGAATGTATATGAAGATTCTCTTCACCCCAGTTAGAGGTGAATAGATATTCAGTTCAGTTTAAATATCACGTGATAAGTTTAGGAATGAAGATTAATGGGTGATTATTTTTGCAGGCTTGATTTGTGGCAATTGTTCATACATCTGTAAAATCTGGATTGGACTATTGCAACCTCCTTTACCTTGGGTAACCCAAGAAGATATTTATGAGATTGCAGTTGGGTTCTAAGTGGTTGTAGATTTAAGGAACATATTTCCCCTATTTGAATAACCTAGAGGATAAAAGAAAGAATTGGTTTTAAAACTTTGACTGTAGTATATAAAATCTTGACAGAAGAGGGACCAGAGGATTTGGAGAAGAAACTGAAAAGGTCTATGCCAACACAGGTTTTATGCTCTCAAGATTAAGTAACAATAGCATTGCCGGAGGTGGTATGGTAAAAAAGATGAGGGGTATGAATCAGATTCTCATTGGCTATGCCAGCCACATGAGATTCAGTGAGAGGAGGGCTTGATGAGTTTCAGGTGGCTTTTTAGTGAAGCCGGAGTGTTGGGAGAAGAAAGCAATGTGGAATTTAGTTTTAGCCATTCTTAGGGAGAAGATTTGGTGACCTCAGAGCATTTTTTAAAACATGGCTGTTTTAACAAAGAAAGGTAGGACTGGGGAAAAAGGCTGATGTATGCAGTTGGGTGGGATTGAATGAAACTCATGCTAGAGGTGCTTACTGTTTGTATTGTTTTAGGAATATTGTAAGCTGCTTAGACATCTTTGAAAAATGGCATTTAATCCCATTAAACAAATACATACTGTAGGCCTAACACTAAAACAAACTTGTGTTAATTCATCCTCTTTTTGTGTTTGTTTATACTAATGAGTTTGGAATACATTTCATACATATTGCAATGCTTTTTAAGCTTCCTTGCAGGAGCTTAAGGACCCTTTCTTTTTCTGTTTATACCGTAATGTCAAACTGAATAAACTGCTTGAACTTACCAGTGCGGAGAAGAGTTGATGCGTCTTCAACAGACATTTCTGAAATGAAATAAAACGTACAATGCTGTAAGAAAACACCTTTTCACTATTTGAAGATCTCACACAGCTGGAACTTTGGATACTCTTTCGGGTGAGGATATAACTCACTTAGGAAGAAAAAGCCCTTTGTATTCCATATATGCTGGTACCATGACCAGCAGCTTATACGTGCTTGCACTACTGCAGTAGTTCTGATGGTTTGAGCTGATAGACAGTTAACTTCCAAAAGATACTTAAGAAGAGGTTAATTTCAAATATATTTCCATGGGCAATGAAGTGCCTTATGAACAAAAATAGCCTTTTACAAAGTTGTGTAGATAAACCAATTTTAGAATTTTGGAAGACCATATTCACGCATAAACAGGCTCTTCTAAAATTAGGTCACACATAAAAGTACGTATAGTGCAAGCTGGCATGTACTTGTACAGTAGGCAAACGAGGAGTGAAGTTTGGACAGAGAGTGGAAGGAGTAATGATTTGTGCGTACGAGCATAAACTAAATGCTAACATTGACGCCTACTCTGGAATAGGCATAATGTCTGTGCTGTTCAGTGAAGATATGATTCCTGCAGGACTGTGCTTGTAGCATTTCAGAAAGACACATAAGTGCATATATGGCTTTATTTTATTTTTTTTGACATCAAGTCAGTGTTGACTCATAGCGACCCAGCTACCTCTGGGTTTTCTTGGCAATTGTGGCGGTCGCGCCCCTACCAGGCGATCGCCTAGTAGGGATGGGAAGCCATCTTGAATTCCTCTTTACCAAGGATTGTAGTTGTGTATAGAGATAAATGAACCAAGTGGTTGTTTCAAAGCACACAGGAATTTTATTAGCTTCCGTGGCAAACGGGTAACAAATCTTTAAAGCAGTTGTACACTCAAGTCAAAGAAAATAAAGGATAATCTTCTCCTATTAAAGCAAAGCTTACAACCAGTGTTGTAGTAGAACTATTTACACAGGCTTTCTCTCACTGCTCTCAGGCTTTCATTACTTAGCCACAATACACATATCACAGTCCATCTCAGAACAAGCTGAAGTCAGGTCACTTTCTTTACCTTCTACCTCCATGCTTTCTGCTGAGCTGTATCTTGGCAAAGTTTGAAAACGCTCAGGCACTTTATGCTTAATGTTCTTTAACAGGTTAAACAGCCTATTCCACTGAATGGCCCCTTCTCCTCTAGGTAGGACTTCAACGGGCTTCTCCTGTTCAGTTTCTCCTGAAAACCCCTTCTTCCTAATCCGGGTTTTCTCAGGCCTCAACCTCTCTTCAGAGTCAGAGCAAGAAACACAGAGTTTTGGCTTTACTGCTTTCTTTCTCCTACCTTGGAGTCTTGTTGCAGCACTTTCCTGGCTGAGGCTTCTGTGGCTTGTGACTCTCTCTGCCTCTGAGCTAGACAAGGAATCAGGGACAGACCTCCACTTCCCTTCCTGGGGCTTCTGCTGCCTACAGACAGACCCTTCATCAGAGGAGTCTAAGCACTCTTGCCTTAGCCTTCTCAAAGCCAACCTTTTCTCTCTCTCCCTCTTGCCAGTCTGTTTGGTCCTCTGCCTGGAACCTTCTCTGTAGCTTCCTTGGCTGCAGTGCTGGCTGCTCTTGTCTCTGCTGCTGCTCTCTTTGTGGCTGCTTCTCTCTTGGCTGCTTCTTCCTTGACTGCTTCTGCTTCTCTCAACTTTGTTTGTTTTCTCAAACTTAAACGTTGAGCAGGGCACCTCCCTTCCTGACTCCACCCACTTGTACCTCCTACTCTTACCTGGGGTTGTCATGGAGTCTGGGAGTGGCTTAAACCTAGCTCTACCCTCTTGGTTTCCCTCAGGGATTTTGCTGTGATGTATGTGTTCTAGTGCACCCATCCCCCGAAAAGAAGAAAAAGCTCTTCTTTCTCTTTTATTTCCATGCTGAGCTGCACTCTCCTTACCACACAATGTATCAGTGGAAGTAGATTGCCAGCCTTTTCTTCCAAGGCAATGGAGGGTAAAGTGACTTGCCCAAGGTCACAAGGTGTGCCAGTGGGAATTGAACCCTTGATCTTCTGGGTACTAGGCAGTTGCTCTAATCACTAGGCTACTCCTCCACATGGCTTTTTAAAATAGGCTAAAAACAGACACCTTCTCTGTTTCCAAATCTAGGCACCTTGCTGTAAAATGATCCCGCACATGCTTAAGTTAACCTGCCTAACCCAAGGGTAGGGCTGGGCAGGGGTTTTCCCTTGCACATATACTTTTGAAAATTTAGCCTTAAGCATGTATTTTAAGACAGAAAATTTGTGTGCCCTAACTAAAAGTTGGTCTCTCCAAATCATTGGCACTGCAAAAGGCATGGATTTCCTTTTTCTATTCACACACTAGCAAAAGTTTGTTGCACAAGTGTTGCAGCATATGTGTGGGGCCCAGCTCTTGTCCTGATCTCCAATTTTGCAGCCAAAGTAAAGGTGGTAGGCTTTTTTAATCAAAGTGGTTATGCTGCATTTTTGTGATGCAAAAGTCACTTCACCACAAACATAGCAGAAGTGATCTGCATTTTTCAAACAATTACGAGGCATCTCTCACTTTGGCTAAACAGAAAAAAATCAAACACTGAGAAGACTGGTCTACAGCCAAAATACTACTGATACATCATGTTCGTTAATAAAATGTTGTACAATTTGTTTTGCAGAGTGATGTCATTAAGCTGAGTTAGGATTGCATCATATATGACTTATGGGACTAACATGATGCAATTCATAACATGCATGATGCAATAGCAACTTCAAATTGCATCATTCATTAACTGTTTTGACTGAAAAGCAAATACTGTCCAAACAAATAAATTTATCACAAATCCAGTCGAAGATGTGCATATATTTTAGTAATTTATAGTTTAAATTGAGATTCCTTCCCATTATAACTCTCATATTCTTAGCACTTCCGAAGTCACGGTCGTATTTACTGACCCAGTAATGTAAATTGGAAACTACAGCCAATAAACAATTGTAAGCATCATTTTCATTCTCAGTGACCAAGACTTAGTAAAGTGTGACTGAATTTATTTCAGAAGCATTTTGGCTGTAGAACGGTATAATAAAATGCTATAATTTATGCTCTAGAGCTAGTGTAAATGACTGAAGAATACACGTGATCTGGCCACAATAACATGGCTCTTTCGGTCTCTGGTCCCTCAAGCAGTGAGAAATAAGCAGAGTAACACAGAATACAATCACACACAAAGTGCTACTTTCTTTGAGCTCAGAGGGAAAGCAACAGAAGGTCCATGGACACAGTACGGTTCCACCTCTGTTGGATTCAAAGTCTTCCTCCCTTGGAACCCTTTTTATTAAAGAAGAAAGGGAAGTAACACAGTCATTAATCATAAACATGAAATAACACAAGGTGTCGCTAGAATTCTTTTACAGAGTAAGAGCTGATTACAATGTATTAGATGAATTTTACGTGATTATGACAGAATTATTTATAATTGCAGAGTTGCAGAAATTATGCTGTGCCAGCAGTGACCTATAGTTGACTGTACAATGAACTATGGTTGCACAGTTCATAGCCTATGTTTACTTTTTATGCTTCCGTTAACAATGTTCTCAAACTATTTTAAAGACAGTTACACAGAACTCATGATCGTGATATCCTATTCTATTTAAGAAGAAGTAGGTGAAAGGATAAACTGGTGAGTGACAGTCATTGTCAGCAAAGTTCTTCTACCAGCACATTTTAGAGATATGAGTCAAGAAATTCATCTATCTTCAATTACATATTGGGGATTCTGGTATCCCTTTTACCTGTCCATTTCTACAATGACCATGCCTGTAATGCCTGTAATGTAGGTGTGCGTTAGGCCACTTATATTTGTATTTTATTAAGACAAGTAGGTGCTTACTTGTCTTTATAAATTAGGCATAAGAGAGTTGCTATAAAACACATTTCAACTAGGCTCCATCTTATAAAATTACCCTTTTAAGTTTACTCCATATGCCTCATAGTTGCTTTGATTAGTAATTATTATGTAGCCTGTAATAACTAGTTAATTTTGACTTTTTTTCTGGACTGTTTCTAAGTATGAGGCATGCAAGAATAAACCTATTACACTGAGAGACGCTTTTGTAAATTGTGCAGATTAGGGACTCATGATGGAAACTGCATACCTGCTACAGACTACCAGGATGCTGACTACAGGTGCTCTCTCCTGAATCTGCATTTTGCCTAGCTAACCAAAATGGAGTTGTGAGAGAAAGGCTTGGGTAGTGGTGGAAAAGACTCAGTCCTGGGACATAAAAAGTTCAGAAAAGTGAAAGAGGTTAGTTTAACGAAGAGTGAGGGGGATATCATAGCTAAAAAAGAGCTGGAAAATATTATTAAAGTTGTAGTACAGCACCCAGTCAGTTTGCCATTTACATGGAAAATGTACAAAAGAGCAGACCTGCCACAATATTGTCTTAGGGGCCCTTTTACTAAGCGTTGCTAGCCAGTGAGGGGTATGGTTACTAAAGGTTTTAATGCATGTTAAGTATCCATTTATTTCTATGAGTATAGTGGCACTTATCACACATTAATGAAATTAACACGCATTAACCTTTAGTAAACATGCTCTTTGATGTGCATAATAGAGTGTGGTAACGGGCCGCAGTGAACACCAACGTGAGGGCATGCCCATTACCAACCACTAAATCGCACATGAACTGGTCTGTGTGTTAATGTGGAGAGTGGGCAGGTTAGAGGCAGAGCATGGGCGTGGAGAGCATATAAGCATGCACGTGCACTTAACATGGATGCGCCCAGGACACTTCTATGGGTATCATTAGGTGCACCCACATTAAGTGCGCTGCACATTACAGTACTCTGTCATGTGTTAGCTGTCGAGAACATGCTGGTTATACCCCCCAACAGCTAACACATAGAAACATAGAAACATGATGACAGAAAAAGACCACATGGCCTATCTAGTCTGTCCTTCCATATCAACAACTACAACAGTCCACTTTTTACCTTTTTTTTTAAAATACTTTATTTTAATCCACCAACAAGCAAGAACAACAACATCCAACAATGTCTCCACAGGGGGTGTACTCTTATCCCCGCCGGGAGAAACAGAAGGAAAGATAACAGGTGGGGTATAACATTTATTCCCATATGTTCCCTCCCCCCCTCCCACCCACCATTCCCCCCTCCCCCCCACCACACTCACCACCCCCAGTAAGATAGGATCATATAATCACGTATGGCAACTTCAACCAGTCATCCCCACTCCCCCTTTAGCCAATTCTCATTTAACTCCCCGCCTGGAGGATTTCATTGCGACTGCGAGCTCCCAGGTGCTGAATATAGGGTTCCCATATGGACAGAAACACTGTCCAACGCTTGCCACTGCCCCTTGCGAGCCATCGCTCCGTTAACATCAAATGATGGAAACTGTTCCTCCACTCACCAAAGGTTGGCGGCTGGTGCTCTCTCCACAAACGGAGAATCGGCCCCTTACCCACCAGACAGGCCTTCCGCAATAGTAAACGTTCCCCTGCCTTCGTAGGCCCGGGTGTTGCCATCTGATCCAACACTACAAATAGGCCAGTCCATCGTACTCTTCGCTGCAGCAACTGACTAAGAAAGCTACATATCCTAGCCCAATAAGGACACACTCTACTACAGCCCCACCACATGTGCAGCAAAGTCGCCAATGGTTCAGAGCAGCGGGGACAGCTACCATCCGTCCCTAACTGGCTACGAAAGGCTCGCCGTGGCGAAAAGTGAGCTCTAGTCACACATTTAAATTGGATCTCCCTCCAACGAGTTCCTTGTGCCACGTGGACAATCCGTTTCAGGGCCGTACAAACCAACCCCGGGGCCACCTCCCCTTCCAGTTCAGCCGCCCAGGCCAGCTCAACTCCCCGATAGTCGGGACCAGCCCGATAATGATCCAGGCGAAGTTTCAATTGGGAAATCGAAGGTGGATTATCTTCCCCCAGACTAAAAAATTCCAGTATCTGGGTCGACCGTTCAATTTGCAGGGCGCCCTGTGGTAGGGAGGCCACATAGTGAGAGACCTGTATGTAGGCGAAACAGTGTTTAGCAGGTAAATCATACTCCCGACTTAATGTCCTAAAGGATTTGCACCGTCCCGAGGGGTCAACTAAGTGGCCAACATTCCGTATACCCCTGGACCACCAATCGCGGAACGTCGCCGTTTCGGACCCAGGGGTGAAATTGGCATTCCCCCGAAGGGGTAGCCAACTAGAAACACTCCAAGGTTCATTCCAGTACTTATTAAGCTGTTGCCAGGTGCGTCGAGCGGAGTCCACCAATGCACTCCCCCGGACCGCCCCCGGCAGAGCCCCATGCGTCCCATGCAGGACCCCCAGCAGGGTCAGCGGGGCTACTAGACATTCCTCCAAAGCCCGTGGTGTGTAGTCTTCTGTCCCTCCAAGCCAATCTCCCAGGTGCCTAGCCTGACACGCCAGGGCGTAGAGCTTCAGGTCGGGGAGCCCCATACCCCCTTCCCGCCATTTTCCCAGCAACCGACCCCACGGAATCCGTGCCCATTTCCCCCTCCAGAGAAACTTCTTAAGGGAGGCTTCCACCCTACGCAGGTCTCGACCAAGGAGCCAGACTGGCAGAGTCTGCAACCAATACAAGATACGGGGCAAGAGAACCATCTGCACTGCCGCTATTCTCCCCGAAAGCGACAACGGAAGAGGCTCCCAAGCCTTTAACTGCGTCGCCAAGCGTTGTAGAATACGATCCAAGTTGCGGCCATATAACGCTTTAGGTTGTCTAGGCAACACTATGCCCAAATAAACAAATTCCTCAGCCGCCCACTTCAAGGGGAAAGCCCCCTCCCAGGTACTACGTAGTTGTCCCAAGGTATCTAACGCTTCCGATTTGTCCTTATTAATACGAAGACCTGCGAATGCTCCGAAACGCGCAAATTCCTCTAGTAGGGCACGCGTTGAACCAACCGGAGAAGTCAAATGAACTAACAAGTCATCCGCGAACGCCGAGATTAGAAATTCCTGCGAGCCCATCCTCACCCCCTTTATCGCTTCCGAGGTCACAATAGTGCGGATCAGAGGGTCTAGGGAAAGAACGAATAACAACGGAGATAGAGGGCAGCCTTGCCGCGTGCCCCGTTCCAAGTCGAAGGCCTCTGAAAGCACGCCGTTGCACAAAATACCCGCCGTAGGTGTTGCATATAAACTCTGTGCCATTTTACAAAAGGCGGCCCCTATGCCATACTGCGGCAGCAGCCCCCAGAGATACTGCCAGTTTACCCTGTCGAAGGCCTTTTCTGCATCAAAGCTGATAAGTAATGAGGGTAATTGTCTAGCATGCACCCATTCCAGGGAGGCCAAAATTTTTCGGAGATTCCGGACCGCGTAGCGCCCTTTGACGAAGCCCACTTGGGCATCATGCACTAAATCTCCCAGTACTTCAGCCAATCGTACGGCCAACACTTTCGCGAATAATTTCAGGTCAAAATTAAGAAGGGAGATGGGCCGATACGAGGCTGCTAGCGTCGGATCTTTACCCGGTTTCGGGATCAACGTAATATGGGCGTGGTTCTGCCCCCACCGAAAGGCCCCCTGCTCCGCCCGCCTACTAAACACCTCCCGCAATAATGGACTGACACACTCCCCAAGGACCTTGTAGAATTCTGCACCAAGTCCGTCTGGTCCTGGGGCCTTACAGCAGCCGGCTGAAGAGACAGCCAGCTGTATCTCCAGGGGGGTAAGTGGCCGATCCAACAACTCCCTCTGTGCCTCAGTAAGTCTCGGCAGGCCCAGATCTCGCCAATAATCCTGCAGTACCTCAGACGAGCCAGGCTCTGCTTTATACAGTGATTGGAAAAAACTGCGAAAAACCTCAGCAATGTCTATACCATTCTTCTGCACATTCCCCTTATCATCCCGAAGTGCCGCCACAAAGGATGACCCCCGTCGGCCCTTCAAACAGCGAGCCAACAGCTTCCCAGGTTTGTTGCCATAGCAGTGTAACCTATAGCGATAATAAAGGACCGATTTTTTTGCTCGCTGGTGCAGAAGCTCATTCAAATCTACCTGGGCTTCCCACAGCTGCTTCTTATTCGTGGGCGACGGTATCTGAGCACATCTACGACGAAGTTTAGTAACCTGGCGCTCGAGCACAATAATACGGTCTGCTAGCAGTCGACGCTTCCGGGCTGCAAATCCGATGATGTCCCCTCGAAGAACTACCTTCGCCGTCTCCCATACCAATTCGGGGTCGTCCATGTGAGCTTGGTGGTCACTTACGAACTCTTTCCACCTCTGACGTAAAAATTGATGAAACTGCATGTCGTAATACAACCCCAAGGGGAACCGCCAGAGACGTGTCCTAGTGACGTCTCCACCCCACTGCAATTGTACCCAGACCATCGTATGGTCTGATACCTCCAAGGGGCCAATCTGAGCCTCCTCCGTGTGAGCAAACAGGTCTCCTGATAACAACAAATAGTCTATACGTGCACTGGTGCCGTGTGCCCTAGATTGATGAGTAAAGTCCTTATCTAAGGGGTGCAGCAGCCGCCAGGGATCTACCATACCCAACCGTTTACAGAAACGTTGCAGCATCCGAGCGGGCATTGCTCGCTCCCTCGCTTCTCCACCCCGGGACGTATCTAAGTCCATGTCCAGGACCCCATTGAAGTCCCCCCCTAGAATCACGGGACAGTCAGGGAGCTGTTCCAAGCTCGAGGCCAGGCCGTTGTAAAAGCCAGAATCAAACACATTAGGCCCATAGAGATCCCCAAGGATCACCGGTCTCCCCTCTAGGTGGCCGTAAATCAGAAGGGACCTACCAATTTCGTCAGCCAAGACAGTCCCCGCCACAAAGCGGATGCGCTTGTGGACCAAAATGGCCACGCCCCCCTTATTCCCGCGAGCCGGGGAGCCCCAAACTTGCCCCACCCAGCTCCTACAGAGTTTACTATGCTCCTCGGCCGTCTGGTGGGTTTCTTGCAGGAAAGCGATATCACACTGATGTCGGGCAAGTGCTTGTAATACTTTGTATCTCTTAATAGGGTTTCCCAAGCCGCACACATTCCAAGTTATTATCTTCAGAGTAGTAGGGCAGTGGCAAGGTTTCGCAAAGGATAACTAACCAGTCGCATAGGAGGGACTCCCCCAGCCTGAAGTCCCCCTCCATCGGTGGGTAATGTAGTATATTGTTGCCAATCATGAAACCCCAAGTTGAGAGCTATCTCATCCCTCATCTTCCCCTCCCCTCCCTCCCTCCTCCCAACCCCCTCCCGCCCCTCCCCCCAAACTAGTCCATCCAATAGGTCAGACAACTTCCCTTAGCAAACGGGGCCACCCCATGACACACTCATTATAGTCCCCTCAGGATATCTCCCTCCAATAGTCTGCCCCCTCCCCTTTGTCAGCCTTTACAACCCTCCCGGCATTCCACTCTCTACTAGCCTAATCCACCCTAGTTCTCCCCTACTCAGCTAATTCCTGGGACCACAGAGACAATGATATCCACTTCACTGGCCTCTCAGAGCCCCATTGTACCATTCAATGTTAGGGTGGTAATTCTACTTAGCGACCAGGCCCCATCCCCCTACCTCCCAATGGGCAGGCCACATCCCTCATTACCATATTCGGACGGATCCCCCCACCCAGGGAGGGAGTCCGGTTGGGGGCAGACATATACCAGATCAGTAATTCCCAATAAAGAAATCAGTCAGGCCTCTCACCTAATCTGGCTCTCCTCCTAGGCCCGCAGCCCGACCCCCACCCTCCACCCTACTCCAGATCCAGCTACATCCTCCCCTATCACTACAGGGCTCCCGGAGTTCAAAAACAAAAAGGAGAAGGGGGGGGAGCCTATAATAATCTGTGCCTCAACTTCCCCGCTCCAGTACACCCTATACACTCCTCCACGTCCGTTGAAGGCCGCTCGACTATCCGAGCTGTCCCCCATGGGGAGTGGGCGTTCAATCCTCCACACCACCCAGGGCACCCCCCTCTCCATTAATCATAATCCGCATCCAGCGGGGTGTAGCCAAGCACCCCTCCCCCCCCCTAACGAAAGAGATACATAAACCCCTTTGCAGCTACCGATACCAAGTCATACTGTATCCAATACAACACTGTAACATTGTTATTGAAGGGAGAAACACTTGCAACCCAGCTCACTAAGTAACGATCTTATACTAAAGAGTTGCATGCGCTCTCCCTCACAACCTCAAATCGAACGCAACTCAGCACAATAAGAAAAGGCAGAGAACAGAAAGGTGAAAAATGAAAGACACGGGGAGAACACCCCCACAACGCATTCCAGTGCATACGCAAGTCCGAGGGAAACAGGAGCCCGCCATGATCGTCGGGCATCTGCAGGCAACTCAGAAGCTTCCCTCCTCCTCAATCGAGACAGCAAAATGCCCTCCGGGCCTCCATTTCCTTTCTCAAGAATTGGAATCCTCCGAAATGTTCAAAGACTCCAGGAAGGAGGCCGCTGCCGCCGGAGTCGGTAGGTAGCGAGTTCGGTCTTGAAATTCCACCCGTAATCGGGCCAGGTACAGAAGAGAGAAACGCACCCCCTTCTGCACTAGTTGTGCACAGATGCTCGAGTAGGCCCGGCGTTGTTGGCTAACTAGGACAGAATAATCTTGAAAAACCAAGATGTGTTCAGCGTCCTGATTTGGCCGTTTTCGGCCTCGAGCTGCTTTGAGCACTTCTTCCTTTTGGCGATAATCCAAGAACCGGGCTATCACTGCGCGCGGCCGTCGAGCTTGATCTTGTCGGGGGCCCAGCCGGTGCACCCGCTCCAGTTTCACAGGGTGGTTTCCCTTGTCTCCCAGAAGCTTTTCTATCCAGGCCAGCAGGTATCCATATAGGGCGCTATCCGCTACGCTCTCAGGGATTCCCACGAAGCGGAGATTCTTTCGCCGGCCTCTGTTCTCCAAATCGTCAAGTTTTTCCCCTTGCTGTTTTACAAGGGCTTCAAGTGTCTTTACTTGGATTTGCAGGGGGTGCAGGATATCCTCCACAGCTGAGACACGCGTCTCCACTTGCTCCACTCGTCCCGTGAATTCAGTAACGCGCTGGCCGACGCCGTGTATCTGCTCTTTCAGGTCTTGAAAGCGGGCGTCAAGCGCTTGCACCACCGCCGCCGACACTTCAGTTACCAGCCCTTGAGTGTCCTTCGAGCCAGGACTACTAGGCACCCCCTCCGCCATCTTTGCCTCTGTGACTCGTGGCTTCTCTCTCCGCACGGTCTTTGATGCCATTTGGCTATTTTGTTGCGCTGCCAGTAAAGCTATCCAATCTCGCCGCCTTCAGTAGTGCAGTTAAGTAAGAGTCAGTGGGGATTTCCACATAAAGTGGGGTTTTATCGCTGGTTTGCGGGGTAGGCTACCCGGAGCTGACCAGAACTCGACCGATCAGCTCATTTGCCAAACCGGAAGTCCACTTTTTACCTTTAGAGATCCTCTGTGTTGGTCCCATGCTTTTTTGAATTCAGTTACTGTCCTCATATCTACCACCTCCACTAGGAGACTATTCCATGGATCCACTACTCTTTCCGTAATTAAATATTTCCGCATATCACTCCTGAATCTATCTCCCTTCACCCTCATCCCATGTCCCCTCATAGCAGAACTTGCTTTCAATTGAAAGAGGCTCTCTCCCTGAACATTTATGCCACGGAGGTATTTAAACATCTCAACCATATCACCTCTATCCCGCCTTTCCTCTAAGGTGTACATATTAAGATCCTTAAGTCTGTTCTCATATGCTTTATAATGAAGCCCACTAATCATTTTAGTAGCCACCCTCTGCACCGACTCCATCCTGCTCACATCCTTTTGAAGGTGCGGTCTCCAGAATTGCACACTATACTCCAAATGAGGTCGCACCAAAGACTTATACAGAGGCATTATTACCTCCTTTTTTCTCCTAGCCATTCCTCTCCATATGCACCCAAGCATCCTTCTAGCTTTTGCTGTCGCCTTTTCTACCTGTTTAGCTACTTTAAGATCATCAGACACAACCACGCCTAGGTCCCGCTCTTCTTTAGTGGACAAAAGTACTTCACCTCCTATACTGTATTGCTCCCTTGGATTGCTGCAGCCCAAATGCATGACCTTACATTTTTTAACATTAAATCCCAGCTGCCAAATTCTAGACCATTCTTCAAGCTTAGCTAGATCCCTCCTCATGTTATCTACACCTTCCTGGGTGTCTACTCTATTGCAGATTTTGGTATCATCTGCAAAGAGGCAAACCTTACCCGACAGCCCTTCCACTATATCACTAACAAAGATGTTAAAAAGAATCGGACCAAGGACAGATCCCTGGGGCACACCACTGGTAACATCCTTCTCCTCAGAGTGAGCTCCATTTACTTGTACTCTTTGTCGCCTCCCACACAACCAATTTCTAACCCAAGCAGTAACTTTAGGGTCCATCCCTAGGGTGCTCAGTTTGTTTATAAGTCGCCTGTGAGGAACAGTGTCAAAGGCTTTACTGAAATCTAAATACACCACATCTAGAGCTCTCCCTCGGTCCAACTCCCTGGTCACCCAGTCAAAGAAATCAATCAGATTTGTCTGACAAGACCTGCCTCTGGTGAATCCATGCTGCCTCGGATCCTGTAATCCGCTGGACTCCAGAAACCTCACTATTTTCTCTTTCCACAGCGTTTCCAATAATTTACTCACCACCGAAGTTAAACTAACCGGCCTGTAGTTTTCAACCACATCCTTACTTCCACTTTTGTGTAAAGGTACCACATGAGCCTCTCTCCAGTCCTTTGGCACCACTCCCGACCCCAACGAGGCATTGAAAAGGTCAGTCAGTGGAGTTGCTAGAACGTCCCCAAGTTCCCTCAGTATTCTAGGGTGTATCCCATCCGGTCCCATCGCTTTGTCTACTTTAAGTTGAGCTAGTTTCTCACGAACACAGTCTTCTGAAAATTGTTCAAGATGTCCCTCGCTTCTGTTCCTATTTGTGGGTGTTTTCTGAGGTCCTGCTCCTGGTTCTTCATCTGTGAACACAGAACAAAACTATTTGTTAAGCAATTCCACTTTATCCTTATCAGCTTCTACATATTCCCCCCCTGCACCCTTGAGTCTGACAATACCACTTTTGCCCTTCCTCTTCTCACTAATATATCTGAAAAATGTCTTATCCCCCCATTTTATTGCATTGGCTATTTCCTCCTCCTTTTGAATCTTTGCCTTCTTGACTACTTTGCTAGCTTCTCTAAGTTTTTCCAAATACAGATGCCTGTCTTCCTCTCTCTGTGATCTCTTGTATTTCATGAAGGACTCCCTCTTTTTCTTCACTTTTTCAGCTACTTCCTTCGAAAACCATAGCGGTCTCCTTTTCCTTTTGCCTTTATTTACCATTTTAATAAAAAGGTTCGTTGCCCTTAAAATACCCCCTTTCAGTTTTGCCCACTGTTTTTCTACATCCCCCAGCTGTTCCCATCCCACTAACGACTCCCTGAGGTATTGGCCCATCTTCGCAAAGCTAGTCTTCCTAAAGTCTAAGATCCTCACCTTGGAATGGATTCTAACAGCCCTAGTCCTAATACTGAACCACACCATCTGGTGATCACTGGATGCAAAATGATCTCCCACTACAACATCAGAAACACTTTCACCATTGGTAAGCACCAAGTCCAGTATGGCCCCTTCACGTGTGGGGTCTGTTACCAATTGCCTGAATAGTTCTCCCTGTAGAGAATCCAGGATCTCCTTACTTCTAGATGATACTGCAGCAGGAATGTGCCAATCAACATCTGGCATATTGAAATCTCCTATCAGTAGCACTTCCCCTTTCCTAGCAATGCTGCATATGTCTTCAATTAACTCTGTCCACTTCTTCCTCTTGTGAGGGAGGTCTGTATATCACACCAATGCAAATAGATTTCTCTTTCCCTCTTTCTAGTTTAACCCACAATGCCTCCTCTCTCCCTTTTAAGCTCTGTAATTCCAAAGCTTTAATAGTAGTTTTTACATATAGTGCCACTCCTCCTCCCCTTCTTCCTACCCTGTCCTTTCTGAATAAAGTATAGCCAGGTATAGTTACATCCCAATCATGGTTTTCTGTGAACCATGTTCCTGTAACTGCCACTAAATCCAAGTTAGCCACTCCCACCAAAGCTTCAACATCAGGGATCTTATTTCCCATGCTACGGGCATTTATACACACTGCTTTCCATATGTTACCCCTGTTACCCATTTCCATAAAGGTATTTAATGTATCACCTACCTGGGGGCTTTCACTTACCTGGGGGCTTTCTTCACCCATCCCCAACAAATCTAGTTTAAAGCCCTCTTCAGTAGATTAGCCAGTCTACTACCGAAGATGCGTTGACCTTTCTTGGACAGATGAATGCCATCTCTTCTCTGCAACCCTTGGAACAGCATCCCATGGTCTAGGAAACCAAAACGCTCTCGATGACACCATCCACGCAGCCATGCATTCATCTCCAGGATGCGAGCCTCTCTGCCTTGGCCTTTACCCTCAACAGGGAGGATTGAAGAGAACACCACCTGTGCACCTAACTGCTTCACCCTCTGTCCCAGAGCCAAGAAGTCACTTTTGATATGTTCTGAGGTATACCTGGCAGTATCATTTGTTCCAACATGGATTAGCAACATTGGGTAATAGTAAGTGGGCTTGATGAGTCTCGGCAAACTCTCTGTAACATCTTGGATTTTGGCACCAGGCAGACAGCATACCTCTCTGGACATCAAGTCTGGTCGGCAGATGGACGCCTCAGTACCCCTCAGAAGAGAGTCTCCAACCACCACTACCCTTCGTTTCCTTCTGGTCACTGATTCTGCAACTTTGGGGTACTTGAACTCTGGTTCCTCCCTTTCCAGGGATGCTTTCACCTCCTCCACTTCCAGGGCTGCATAATGGTTCTTCAATTCAAGGGCTGGAGAAGTTGGATTGGTGATTTAGCAGGCCCTGGTGACTTGTGTCCAACCATGGACATTCTGTTGGCACCCATCTTCTCCTGTGCTGGAGAGCTTGGTTGCTGCAAGAAGCATCTCATCAATGTACTTCTCACTGTCTTGAATGCTCCTCAGCCTCGCCACCTCCTCTCTGAGTTCATCCACTTGTTTCCTCAGAGCTTCAGCATGCAGGCACCCTGCACATGGAACTGGTCCTTCAACTGGCATTAGGACCTCTGTCTGGACCGAGGCAGAAGCTGTAATGGGGGCAACAGCTTTAGCAATACGATTTTTTCCAGCCATTGTTCTGTTCGTGGAGCTTAGGTATCTGTTAAAGCAAAAGAGAGAGATCTACCAAGTACCAACCGGTTTCCCAGCTGTCCTTTCAGAGAAAAAGCAGTTAAATCTCTTTAATTATATTCAAAATGTGCTGGTCCAATTCTCTGTGATTTGTTAAAGGGGGAGGTGCCCTATAAAGCAAGACTGCTCACTAGGGGTGGGTGGGAGTCGGGGTGGGTAGGGAGGGAACTAACACCTGATTAGGTGATAGCAGTTTCCAAACCTGAGGAGGTTACTAGAGTTCAGCAACCTACTTTGCTCAAGGAAAGTTCCCCTAAAGCACCAAAAAGAAAGTAACCTTGCTTTAAAAATATACAAAAAACCCTTTTAAGAGCTCCCAGTCAGAGCTAGAAATGTAATATAATAAAAACAAACAAACAAACAAACCCTCAAATCCTTACTGTTTGTTGATCTGTAGAGCCCTGGTTAGGAAAGCCTCAACAGGGCAGGGCACTAGAGCCTTTTATGCAGGCCTCAGCTGCACTCAGGAAATCAGGCCCACTAACTCCTGATTAGGTGTTAGCAGTTTCCAAACCTGAGGCGGTTACTAGAGTTCAGCAACCTACTTTGCTCAAGGAAAGTTCTCCTAAAGCACCAAAAAGAAAGTAACCTTGCTTTAAAAAATATACAGAAAAAACCTTTTAAGAGCTCCCAGTCAGAGAGCTATCAATGTAATATAATAAAAAACAAACAAACAAACCCTCAAATCCTTACTGTTTGTTGATCTGTAGAGCCCTGGTTAGGAAAGCTTTGCATTTACCATGTATTTGTAACACATGTTAAGTGCAAAACTTTAGCGGCCTTTACTAAAAGGACCCCTTAGTTTTGTTTTGGAACCCATCGACTATGCTGGAAGCAAGTAAAACCACCTTTTGGGAAACTCCTACGTGCCCGGTATTATTTGGTTGGCTTAACTAAGAATTTGAGACCTCACAGCAGCAGGTAAAAAGTAGAAAAACACCTGCTTGAAATGTCACAGGCTTTACAGAAGAGTGTCTCGTCACCCATTGAGTTCAATAATCTTCTAGCTACACTGGACAAAAGCAGAAAGATTTTCCTAGAACTGGAAGCAAGAATGTGACACAACGTGACTTGAGAATGCGAAGCATGAGATGTGCTGATTACCTGCCTCTTGAGAAGACTGATTATTTGAATTACCTACAGCGCTGTAGGCTCCAGGAATGCAATTAGAACAAATGTTACAATAGATCTGAAGGCTTTAGCTCTCCTGATGACTGAAGGGCTGTATTGTCCAAGGCATGTCTATTCACCATCTGTTATTGTAACATAAGACTTTTTTTTGCTGAAAAGAGCTAAATGTTTTGTTTTCTGTTTGCCCAGTAGAAGCAAGTTTTTTTTAAAGGACAGAAGAGATACCCTGGTAGTTCACAGATAATGAAGGGAAATCAGCTCATGCTACTTTAACTCTTGGTGCCCACATAGAATGATTTTGAATTTCTCTTCTTTATCTGGTGTTTTTGGTTATGATAGATCACAACAGCTGAAATAACTAAGTTTGGCTGCACCTTATAGATTAGCCAAGTTAGGTCTAGGTTTACTAACATGCACTACTGTGTTAGTGTGCATTAATGCCATTAACATACATTAGTAAAGAGGTCCCACTGCATAAAGTGGGACCTGCGCTAAATACTGCGTGCTAATAGTGCTAACTCATGGATTCATAGGTAAAATAGTGTGGTTACTGTGTAACCTTCACTCTCCTCCTGGCTCTAGCATGCTTTAGCATTTTGACGACTAGATGGCAAGCTCTTATGAGCAAGGTTCATCTTTTTACATCTGCCTGTACAGTGATGCGTATGCCTTGCAACGCTATATAAATGATAAGTAGGATTAGTAGTACTTTCCTCTGTCACTTTAAAAACAAAATGTTAGGTGAAGAAATCCCAGAACAATAGGTGGCTGTCGAAAGACATTTTTGCCGCTGTGGACATGTTGTACGGTGATGGTATTATTCTGTTTGACTTGTGCTTTAGTCATCTACTTTGGCACCTGCTGGACAGCCGAGTGATTCGGCTTCCGGGTTTGTGTCTCGTGATTAGGGTTGCCAACTGGCTCCAGATGCGCCCGACACACTTGATCCAGTCCTACGTTTACCCCACTGCATGCAGGGACATGTAGTTCTGATTTTTCCATTGCATTCCATAAGAAAAGCAAGACTACATGGCCCTGCATGCAATGGGGTAAACCCAGGACTGGATCAAGCCTGTCGGGCGCATCTGGAGCCAGTTGGCAACCCTACTCGTGATGCATGCTCTAGCGGTCAGGTAACGCACCTTTTACTATGTATGCTTAATCATTTGAAAGTGATTGTCAAAGAGCGAGCTTTCCTGAGGATGGCTCGTTCACGGCATCTCCGAATTAGCAAATGCTAGAGCACTTGTTGTGACGTACCATTTAAAAAAATACTCTCATCAGGAAATCACTATCTGGTTAATTACTTTGTATGGTAAAACTAATAAGGCACACAAAAGAATGACAAGACAAAGAGACTTGTCTCCCTTTCTTTGTCTTGGGGATAAAGTGTAGTGAATCAGGTCCAAAATATTTCAACAGCGGGTAGGAAACAAGATAAACAGGTTGTGCAGCCATATTACAAAGCACAGCTGCGTATTTTGTGCAGGTTTCCCTGATACTGGTGCTGGAGGCAAATTCTAAGTCAGTTCATAAGGTGAAAAGTATTAGCTTTATAAATATGTTATCAAAGAAACAAGGTCTGTTCTCTCTGAGTTATTCATATACAGTGCTCGGTTCACCCATATAATCTTTCCTTGTTAGGGGAGATCAAGACTCGAAGGCCTTCTATTTTTTGGCTCTAAACCTGTGGAATGTCCTCCCTGCATCCATCCACAAAGTCCTCTTTCAAAAAGTTGAAGGCGCTCCTGAAGACTTGCTTTTTCACTCTTGCTCTCCAGTTACCTGGGGTAGCACAGTAGCAGGTTTTATACTCAAATTCCCCCCCCCCCCTTTCTTAACTCTCTTTTCTGTCACTGTCTTGTCCTTATTGGAGTTCCTTTTTGTCATTTTTAATTGTTATTGTGTAGGGCAGCATAGAAAGTTTTAAATCAACATAAACATAAATACTAAAAAGCTTTAAAATGGCCACATGTCAGATAGAACATGGCCATCTGAGTTTGGAATTTATATTTAATTAGTTACCCTTTTAAATCCAAGCTCAAGGTGTGTTACAGTCAGGTAAAATAGGTATTTCCCTGTCTCAGAGTGTTTATTTATTTAGAACGATTTTTATACTGCAAATAGGGACAAATCCATTGAAGCAGTTTACCATAAAAATAGCTATAAGACAAGGTGGGGGGGGGAGGGGAGAGAAGAAAGGAAAAGTTTAGGTCAGTTAACAAAAAAGTTAGATCATTTACAGAGGTGGAAAAAAGGGACAGAGGGAAAAGGAGACAGATATTGCTCAGGGCAAAAGGAAGGCTCAAGTCAAATTCTAACCTGCAGTAATGCACACCTGAATTATACATTTACAATATAGGCCTATTTAGTAAACTAGGTTTTTAACAAGGTTTTAACATGCATTAGTCAATAATGTGGAGATAAAAAAAAAAGTTACCATATTGTATTAACAGCACCTATTAATTGTCATGTTAAATTCTTAACATAGAAATTCATACTAGCAGGTGGGAAAGAGGTAGAGAAGAGGTGGGGAGTATTACTTGCAGTTAATATGAGTGCCATGAAAGTGCCTTAACTACTATTGCAACACGGAACAGTTAACTGCACCTCCCTTAAATGCATCCTGCTTTAGTGGCTGTGTCATTAACATGTGGGAATGACCATTGAGCCACCTTAGCAGCATTACCTTGTCCTAAGTGCTTGCCCTTCACATGTACCGTGGAGGTTTTGCACTTAACAAGCTTTAACATCGGTGTTAAATGCAAAACCTTAATTTAAATTAGCAAATGGGCCCTTTAGTTAGTGAATGCGTCCCTCTAAGAATAACGGGGCTTGTTTTCAAAACCATGTTACCATTCATTAATGTGTATTAACACGTGTTAATAAGTTAACGCAGGTTAGTAAATGAGGCTATAAATTTGTGAGTGTTTTATTTCACTTTCCATTTCATGAAAGGTATGTCAAGACAGAGAACAGATTGTAGCAGTAAAACTATCTTATATACACTCATAAAACAGAAGCATAGCGTACTCATAAATAAATCCATGATCACCTCGGGAGTCCTTCAGGGATCTGCGTTATCTGCTATGTTGTGTAATATCTACATTGCCCCTATCTGAAAAAAGTATTTCCTGGTTTAGATTTTATGCTGACAACATTTAGTTTGTTTTCCGTTTTAATTTCTCTATGGAGAATGCTTTGGACTATTTAAGATTATGTATTACTACTTTAAAAACCTGGAGGACGCACAGTAAACTATCAATGAATGTTAGTAAAACTGAAGTCCTAGACATGGGCTTTACTTGACTCTGTTGCTATGAAATTAGAGATGGTGATTGTGTTATTCCAATTCAAACCCAATTCACTATGCAAAGACATATTCAAAAAGGGGTTCAAACTGCATTCTTTAAATTGTGTTTGATCCAGAGGTTGAAACCTTATTTGTTGGCAGAGAATTTATTGGCTGTCATTTGGGCTTTAATCCTTTCTCCTTTGGATTACTGTAATAGTTTATATTTAGGATTATCAATACACATTACAATTGATACAAAACACTGCTGCTTGTCTTCTCAGAAATAGTGAGAGATTTGAGCATTTCTGCTCATTCAAGTCATGGATTCTCTATAACATTCTGATGATAGCATTTAAATCTTTTAAATTGTGTAGCTGCACTCAGTTTGGCTACCTCCTTTAAGGTCTATTGCCTACCATGTGCTCTAAGATCTTAAGATGCTTTTCTTTTAGATGTGCCACTGTTTTGGTGTGTACATTTTTAGGAATTCAGAAACAGAATGTTTTCAACAGCAGTCGCCAAGTGTGGAATTCATTACCGGCAGAATTATTTATTTATTTAACCTTTTTTTTATACCGCCTTATCCTTCAATCAAAGCGGTATGAATTCTATACAGTAAAACGAATGAGCATATCACCATAACTTAAGTTACATTAAACCAGAGTCATATTAACTAACAACAAACAAATGAGGGTAAACAAGAATGCAGAGCTTATATACAGAAGGAAGGGCAGACGTTGGGGGTATTAGTACACAGGTTTGGCAATGGTATGTGAGTTGTTGGCTTAATTGGCAGGGGTTAGAGTTAATGTTACTTAAATGATCTGTCCAAAAGGTTCAGGGGGCTATTCTTGCCGGCTCCTGCTCCCGACTAATGTCCCCGCCAGTTGTGCAAGGAAGTTAGATGGGGGTGGGGAATGGGTGGCTCTGGGGCGGAGTCTGGGCAGGTAGTAGACAGTCGCTGGCCCTGGACATACAGGGCCGATTCTAATGTCAGCCCTGTACGGCCAGAGCCAGCAACATGTGCGGGGAAGTTATTCCAGCTCCAAGGTGGAATAACTTCCCTGGACATGTTTTTTTTCATTGCCTGGGGCACGGATGGGGCAGAGGGTGCCAGTGAATTGGGGGTCAGGCTGTGGGGAATGCAGGCAGGTGGCCGGCATCACAGCTCTTCAATGGAGCTGTGGTGCAATGGCAACATGACGCCATGGCGCCGTGGCTCCATTAAAAAGCCTTGACTGAGTTAGCCAGGGACAGATTTTGAATAGCATTGATTTACGATCCTTGTGGGATGCCCTGTTTTAGGCTGAAGGGAGTGGATTTGTGCGTGCCGCCTTTTACTTGCTGTTGCCTGTTGCTGAAGTATGATTAAAACCATTTTAGTGTGGTGCCATAAATGCCAATTTCCTGGAGGCATCACAGCATGATATTGTGGGATACTGTGTTGAAGGCAGCTGATATGTCCATGAATATTAGAATGAAGCCTGATTTGATGTTGTCAGTTCCTCTGATGATGGTGTCAAGAAGTGATATTATCAGTATTTCAACATTATGGTTTGTTTTGAATCCATGTTGATGGGGATCCAGAGGGGCATGTTGGTCTATGTGGTCCTGTAACTGCTTTTGAACAATTTTTTCAATGATTTTTGGCATAAATGGTAGACTGGAAACCGGGTGGTATGATGCTGGGGCTGTGGGAGGAGGAGCAGCTGGATGCTGGGGCTGTGGGAGGAGGAGCAGCCCACTTAAAAGAAGCTGCCGGTGGCGGGAACAGCGGGAAAGACCGCCACCATCTGCAGGCTCCCCCGAGAGGGGTAGAGCACCTGAGCGGGCCAGCCAGCCTTCCCGCTCAGTGACTCCAGCCCAAATCGGGGCTGCGGGAGGAGGAGCAGCCCACTTAAAAGAAGCTGCCGCCAGGCGGGCCCGCACCTGAGGGCCTCACCAGAGGGCCCTTTGGCGTGGCCCTTAAGCGGGGCACGATAGGCCGGGATCAAGCATAACCCAGATTCAGCAGCCCAAGAATCCACTCTATTAACAAGGACAATACTAGAAATCCCACGAAGCAGCGGAAGCGAACACGTTTTCCTACAACTGTTAAGGTAACCTGCAAAATAAAGTATTCCGCTGTTCTAAGGTCTGTGAAACTCATACCACGAAGCTGTACTTACCTCTAACTAGGAGCCTCGCTATAATTAGCAATCGCGTATATCTATGTACAATCCGTGTTTACTACATAAACAGCTCTTGTATGTAGCATTGTATTATTACCAGCCAATCATATGTATAGAGTGTAGGAAACTGTAACTATTGTTCTATTGCAAATTTGATAACTGCATATATACTGCACCATATCTTGAAGCTAGCCAACCTTATATGTTGTACATATTCTAGTGAGTTGACACCTATGCCACCCATAGTATAATCACAATTATTTGCACTACATCCTGGCCACCAGATAGCCTCCACCCTACACACACTCAATAATTACACCCTACAGGGTTGGTGATGAGAATGTCTCCCTTAGGCATCACCTTAGTTACTCTTTATCTCCTATCAGGATTGATCAATAACGCCACAGCTCTATCTTCCAATCAGTTTAACATGCCAATCCTTCGGAACCATAAGAGGAGATGGTCAAATGATACCTTTCACAGATTTGACGAACCGCCCCAAACCTGCCACTCCCACTTACTGCATATCGCACTACAACAGAACAAGAAATCAAAACAAGCAGAAAACTCGCATACCCAAAGCCTAAGATGTGCGCTCATAAACGCCTGATCAATACGCAAAAAATGGCCAGTGATCACAAAACTGATATTTTACCATGACCTTGACATTCTCATGATTACAGAGACATGGCTTTCTAGTGATGATAATGTCCTACTCAACCAACTCTTGCCATCCAATTTCACAATTCACACATGTCATAGAAACAACAAAGGAGGAGGAGGAGTACTCGCCCTCACCAAATCAGACCTACACTTCCACCTGATAAATGCAGACAGCACAAAGAATCTGGAATCAATTACTATATCCAACAAACTCTGCTCTGTTAATCTCATCTATAGAGCCCTATCACTTGATCCGGATGCCCTTTCCTATTGACCTGGCATCTAACACTCAAAGCCCATGCACACCAAGCTGGGTTTTGGGAGATTTCAACCTACCATCACTACAAGAGACTCAGGCTTCAGCCTTCCTTGAGGCTCTCAAAGACCTAGGATATACCCAACTAGTAGATGAACCTACCCATGTTAAAGGAGGTCTACTAGACCTGATATTTGCTCCACAGACATATCCCAAGTCAAAAGACACCAATGGACTGTCTATAACCGCAGTTCCCTGGTCTGACCATAAACTGATTGTCTTCCAACTACCCATACTCAGAAACAACCAGAGCAAAGTCAAAAGGCAGACTAACTCCTCCAAGGCAACAGAACAAAGGTTTCAAGCCTTCGATAGAGATGTGATCCTGAGTAAAACACGCCCACTTCTTACCGCAACAATACTCAACCCGGAAGATATGGTTTCTGAATGGAACAAAAGCTTCAGTAATATTGCCTTACGTCCACCATCCAACAAGCCACCAAGGACGTGAGCCTCAGCAGTTTGGTACACCTCAGAACTACAATCATCTCTCACACTCCTACGGAAGTTGGAAAGACGCTGGCATAAATCTCACTCAGAAGTATATCAAGAGGCATATAATTCCCATCTTGCACATCATCGTGAAGCAGTAACTGCAAATTTAAGGCAATTTCACATAGATTCTCTGAAACGATCATTGAACAAACCTCATGACCTTTTCAGCCTCGTAAAGAACTTAACTAAGGAACCGGTACCTGAACAATCAAACAAAATCCACCCTCAAGACTTTGCTGACTATCTGCAAGCAAAGATAAGCCATACCAACAAATCTCCAGTACCCTAAATGGCATTTGTACAAAGCAATATAACACCCTTGACCATGTTCACTACGCCATCTAAGAAACACATTGAAAACACCATCGCTACGATCAACACCACCACTGCCCAGACTGACCCCTGCCCTGCCTTCTGGATAAAAGAGCTACGGTCTGATCTTAGCCCTTTTATAGCCAGGCTCATGGAAAGATCCTTCACAACAGGGGTGTTTCCTCAATCCCTCAAACATACCTCCATTAGACCTCTGATGAAAAACAGCAAGCTCAACAGCCTGAAAGTGGACTCATACAGACCGATATCGAGTATACCACTTCTTGCCAAAATAATAGAAAAAGAGGTATAAAGACAAATTCAAGACCATGTTAACAACATTTCACCACTAGACCCATGCCAACACGGTTTTAGAGAACAACATGGCATAGAAACCCTCCTCACCACACTTATCAATAATATAACCACTGGAATTGATAACATCCGGCAGGGATTTGTCCTTATTTTCCTTGACATAGCAGCTGCTTTCGACTCAGTATGTCACGAGCTACTTCTGGGGCGCCTCAGAGAGAAGGGTATTTCGGAGACAGCGATAGTCTGGTGCGAATCATACCTCACAAACAGATGGCAACATGTACGTTCAGGTGCCACAACTTCTAAACCTTTCCACCAGAAGCAAGGAGTCCCGCAGGGATCCTCCCTCTCTGCCCTGATGTTTAATATCTACATGCAGCCTATCTGTAACCTCATTCGCTCTTTTGGGGTAAACTGCCTGATATACGCGGACGACGTCCTACTTTACATGCCCTTCTCGAGAAAAAACCCAGACCTTTCACCACTTACAGAATGCTTTGATGCAGTATCCAATTGACTCCAATCCCAAAACCTTAGAATTCAGCACAAGAAAACTGAGGTGCTGTTCATCACGAGGAATTTAAATTTTATCACACCAACACATATAAAAGTCAATGAAGCGGAATTTCAGACCAAATCCTTGATCCGGTACCTTGGAGTCACCCTGGACCAGCACCTTGACATGAAGATCCACATAAGTAACGTAGTTAGAGTGATATACCACAAGATTCGTACCCTCAGGCACCTCCGTTTCCTATTTGAACCAAGCGACTTCCGGACTATTTATCAGGCGCTAATCACGCCTCATTTTGACTACGCAAATTCAATCCTGCACGGTCTCCCTCAATCTACTTTAAACCCTCTACAGCTCACGATGAACGCGGCAGCGAGAGTTCTAATCGGAGCATCTAGGAAAGATCATATCACACCCATCCTAAAACATCTTCATTGGCTCCCCATACAGTCCAGACTATCTTTCAAAATTCTGCTGTTTACTTTCAAAATCAATCAATGGGCTAACCTCTACATCATTAGCAGAGCTTATCCATACCACACCATCCAACAGGTCCAGGAGATCGGCAGCTATCAACACATTAGTAGTCCCAAAAGAAATAACCCAATGCACTCATGCTACTGTTAACAGAGCTTTCAAACTATGTACACCGAGAAGCTGGAATTCTCTTTCACCCAACATACGTGCAATCACTGACTTGGTCCAATTTAGGAAGGCAGTGAAACATTACCTATTCCTCCAGTACTACAAGATAGACGAGGATACAGTAGTGTCACCCGCAGTCTACATAGATATTATGACTAAACCTACCCTTAAGACACTCATAAGTATAGCCTGTATAATATGAAAATCCGATGTAAATAGTTACCCTAGTTAACCAAGTTTTATTTCCTGTTTCCTGTAAGCACAGTTCATTATATGCAACGTGTATGTTTTATGTTTTATGTAAACCGCACTGATGTCAAATAGTGCGGTATAAAAGAAATGTAAATAAATAAAATAAATAACTAAATGTCTGTTGAGTGATATGTTCTTGAGGACTGATCTTATGGTAGTGTGCTTGAATGATTGTGGCATGTATCCTTGGATGAGAGATGTCGTTACTATGTTGTATATAAAGTGTATAAGTTGTTCCTTTGTTAATTTTATCCAGGCTACCGGGCAAAGGTCTAACGGAGAGGTAGTGGTGTTAAGGGAGGAAATAATATATTCAATTTGTTGGCAGTCTGGCTTATGAAACTCACCCCATACTTTAGTAAAAGTAATATCTGACGGTATTTCAAAAGAAATTGAAAACCCACTTATTTCACCAGGCTTTTCCTAATTTCCATCTTCCCTGTACTTTAGGCATGCATGAAATGCAAAAGAGAAAACACCTTTAAAGCCAAATTTAAAGCCAGAAAAAGAAGCTTCTGCCCTAACATGTTGAGGGAGGGCATTCAGATTAACATGCACACTCTGTTCCAGTTTTGACTGTAAATGGAGGAATTAAACTATTCTGCTCTAGAGATCGAAGAGCCCTCCTTGGAACATATGGTATCAACAAATAAGATGAATAAACTGGAAGGTCAGTGTAGAATGCTCTGTGTACTGACATTAATCATTTAAACTTTATCCTGCACATCACAGAGTAATGTGGCTGAACTCCCATGAATAAGAAATAAGCTTGAAGACATTTAAAATTTGAAGACCATTGCATAAGGAATTACAGTAGTTTAATCGATTTCTATCTAGTTTCAATAGTGCTGTCTTTCCCAAATAAGGTCTAACTTGAGCAAATGGCAGCAAAACTGGACTTAACTACTGTGGAAAGCTGCATTTCCAAAGAAAGCTGAGAATCTAAATAACACTCTAGTATTCTTAAGGGTGACACTAATGGCGATGAGTAACCTGATACCACTGGAGCACAATCTGGGCCTAAAGAATGACTGGACTCCCGCATACCGTGAGATTTTGAAAGATTTAGCTTTAAACAATTTTGGTCTAGCCACAGTGCAATAGCTGTTAGACGTCTATTAAGTGCAGAAAGATGAGGCTGGCTAGAGTAGACAAGAAAGCAACAAGTGAGCATATGCATTTTTCTTTGCATTTTGTTGAAAGGCAGATTTTCAAGAGTAGTTTATAAATAAATAAATGCCTACTGTTTATTCACATCTCCAGGCTATCACAACTTCCCTGGAGAGAAAGACATTACTAGGAAACCGTTTCCTCCAAAGCAGGGGGTCCCTTTCAAACTTTGGAGGTTTACAGGAAAGCAGAATGAAAAGGAGCAAAGAATTCCCAGTGATCAGCAGGGTAATAGAATACATACACATCTAGGGGTTTGTTTTCTAAAGGGAGCATATTTGAGCTGTGAAACTAGCATGGAGGCCTGTGCTAACTTCAGAGAGTATGTGCGCTGGATCCCCACCATCAGTACGTTGCTAACGTATGACACTATGCAAACCAGCACCTGGGTGCACCTAACACCTCTCATTGAGGAGGCGTTTAGTGAACCCATACTAACAGCACTATCTCCCAAAATGCCCACATTAACCATGATATGCAGTCAACACCCACATTCTACCCCTAATCTGCCCAGTCCCTGACCAATGACACCCAGTTAGCATGGGATGTTTAGCATGAACCCCACACTATTAGAACAGCACAGTTACTGCAGGGCAATCCTTGTGCTAACATGGTTACTGCGCATTAGTAAACATGCCCCCCTAACAGGTAGCAACAAGAAAGAACAGTGAGAGGAGGAGAGAGGAGGAGGACTTTGAGGTACATCAATGCAGCAAGGTGAGTCCAAGGGCACTGCTGGGATAGCGTGTCGGATCTCATTCAAGACACTAACCAAGAAAATGAGTTAATGGGTTTTATGTGCTCAAGCCTAGTAATGCCCCGACCCCTTATCAAGCAGCATGTGGGACATAGCATGAAGGTCCTCCAAACCAGCATAAACCACTACTCTGTTCCCAGCCAGGACACTCGTGGGGTCATTTGATTAATCTTTTTCATGGATATAGCCAGTTTACATGTGGTAAATGGCTTCTATAAAATTATGTGGCCATATATGTGCATATAAATATATATACCTAAGAAGATATTCCTGTGGACATAGCAAAGGTCTAGCAATAATATATGTGACTATTTTTATAAAATATAGAGTTACATGCATAGAGTACACAGACACACAAACACACACACATGCATACCTTCTTTAGAGCAGGTGGAGATTTGTGTGTGAGAATTTGCATGCTTTTGGGGCTGGTATCGAGCACCTATGTTGTCTTTCTAAAACTGACTTAAAATAGGTGCTTTTTTATGACTTTGATATGGGCATCCTCTTAGAAAATTATCCCCTCAGTCTCCATCTTATTTGTGCTAAATCTTTACAGCCAACTTTAAAAACATGTAGAAAGCAATATGTTAATCTATTAGATAAGAATAATAATAGGCTGAACTAAAATGGGATTCCTGACTCATCACAGGAGTCTTTAACATCTTTTACTCTCTTCCCTGAAGAGGTTTTATCTTAATACCTCATTCACAATAACTCTTAATCACTAAGCTTCTGCTGTTTCTAATTGGCGAGAATTTATTTCCATCAAAAGTCTCTTAATGGACTGAACTGGGGGAAATCTAGTCTTACAGCATTTTCTAAATGTAACAGCTTCCTCCTTTTGGCTTTTCAGGTCCTTCTGAAGAAAGGTATTTGTAATCTTAAAAGCCCATGCTCTTCAACATTTTTGTTGGCTTCTTAAACAATACTATGACCTTCAAACCCTCCTGGTTCATTTTAATGATTGTATAAGCAAACTCATGAATTCACGTGGAAAGATCTTAATAGCTCTTCCACCTGGTAACACAGTCTGAAGGTCACTAAAAGGTAAAATGTATTCTGGGATACTCAGCTAGCAGAAGTACAAATCAAATATTAAGCAGGAGTAAAGAAGAAAATAAGGATTCTAAAACTGGTACTATAATCAACCTCAGACAAATGATCTAGCCCGAAACAGCACTATTGTAGCAGGTCTGCTATCCACGTTAATAGCTTTAAATATTGGACCCTTAATCTTTAAAGCAAAGAGGCGCAAAGGGATGCATTCAGGGATCTGTAGGCACTAGGGGAAGAGAGGTTGATGTGCATGACCAGGAGAGTGACCTCAGAGTGATGATGTCTCAGCATCTTAAGGTGGTGAAACAGTGTCAGAAGGTGGTGGTCAAAGCCAGAAGGATGTTAGGCTACATAGAGAGGGGCATAACCAGCAGGAAGGAGGAGGTAATAATATCCCTGTACAAGACACTAGTAAGACCTCACTTGGAGTATTGTGTTCAGTTTTGGAGACCATATGTCACTAAGGACTTTTTTTTTTTGTGCCATCAAGTCAGTGTTGACTCATAGTGACCCAGCTACCTCTGGGTTTTCTTGGCAATGTATCCCTGGAAGTAGATTGCCAGCCTTTTCTTCCGAGGCAATGGAGGTAAAGTGACTTGCCCAAGATCACAAGGAGTGCCAGTGGGAATCAAACCCTTGATCTTCTGGGTATTAGGCAGTTGCTCTAACCACTAGGCTACTCCTCCACTCCTGCTAAGGACATAAAGAGTGCAATTTTAGAAAGGGAGCCACGTAATGATAGTGTGTAAGTCACCAATTTCAAGGAATTACGTGCATGAATGAGCATTTACATGAGTGCTTTAGCCGGTTGCTATTCTGTAAGTACCCGCATAAGACTGACTGCGTGTGCTTTCAGTGTGGGCGTACACAGGGATGGAGTTTGGTCTGAACACAAATTTACATGCTTACATTCTAAAATACTTTAACTTACGTGTATTCTTAAGAAATCTAGGTGTGAGCATTTTCACCAAGTTTAGGATTGCACTTATGCCCCTATTTTAGAAAGTGCGCGTGTATTTCACTGTATAAAATAGGCCTCAAATACACATGTGATAATGTGTGTTAACTGTGCAGGAGTAATATAAAACTACCCTCAAAGAAGCTGGAGTCCATTATAGAGGAAAGCGGCCTAAAAGAGATCTCCATCACAAGAGGCTGGAAACCCTAAATATCTATACCCTAGAAGAGAGGAGGGATTAGAGGAGATAGGAAACAGACTTTAAATACTAAAAATGTATTACAGAACAAACAAGCCTATAGAACTAGAAGGCATGGTATGAGACTACAAGGAGGTAGAATCAAAATTATGGTGGATGCCTGGAATGCCCTCCCAAAAGAGGTGGTCAAAGCACAAACAGTACTGGAAATTTAAAAAAAAAGGAGTATGATAAACATTGTGGATCCCTAAAGGGCAAGACGATTCTAACTACTGGAGCACCTCAGTTCGAAACAGTTGTAAAATGACTATTTTGCTTTTCCTAAGAAAACATGGGGAAAAAAATCTGCAGTGTGTGGCAGATACAACATCCCCCCCCCCCCACACACACACCAAACTGATATACTGTAGTTCTGTTTATGGATGGGCTCCTTTGCTGTATGGTGGGGGGCGCTGGACAGGTTGTAGAAAGAATGACAGCTTGCCTGGTTACACAGTGGACTAGGGACTTAGTCAAGTGCAATATGTTTGGGAATTGTTAACAGACAAAAGCATGCGGAAAGTAACCTGTACTGCATAGCAATTACAACCCCTCCCTCAAAACCAAAGGCATGTGGAAAGTAACCTGCACTGCGCTGCAGTCTCTCCCCTAGCAACCCCACTGAGGAGACTGGATGGACCATATTAATCTTTATCTGCTGTCATCCACTATGCTGCTATGATACTTTGCTGTTTCCCTGTCTGTCCATATGGTTATTGAACTGATTTTGTTTTAATGAGGAGGAATCATGGGAGGGTATAGACCTCATCACTACATGAGTGATAATCCCATCCAGAGTTGCAAGAAATTAAAGCAATACTGTTTCAAAATTGTGCAGGCAAGTAACCAGGATAATCTGAGGTTGATACTCAAAAACAAAGATGAGTGTCTTTTTTCAGTACATAACTTAGGAGCCTAATTTCAGGTGAAAATAAGCAAAACCTGAAGCTTCTATAGGCCTGTCATTGAGTCACTTACATGTGAAGCCTGATTTTGCATAGGTAGGAATTGGCATGTCATGCTTGAGATGTTCCCAGTTTGTAAAATAAGCATAACGATTTGAGCTCCTGCATCTGCTGGCACCTACTTCAAAAGCAACAACGCCAATGCCAGCAATTATATGTAGAAGTGCCGATTTTTGCTGTTTCCAAATATACGTGCCAAGAACTATGGGCCTGATATTCAAAACGATTAACATGGATAGCAGAGCTGCAAACCACATTAATCGCTGACAATAGGATATTCAGCGGCACTAACATGATTAGTAGCCATAACTACTGGCTCTAAACATCTCGATGCCAAGCAGTTATCATCGGGGTGTGTTGACAGCATTCCGGGGTGGAGTGGAGGTGGCAATGCTTGCTAACTGGGCAGTGGCAATATTAAGACGCTACCTGGTTAGAAATATGCAACGAAAGCCAGGCACAGGAAATGCTGGCCTAACTTTCACCGCATATCACTAACGAGCAGCAATTGTGGATAACCCAGAATATCCGGGTTTAACTTTCAACATCAGCGGCCAGCCACTTTAGCAGCGCCAACTGACGGCACTGAACATCGGGCCCTATATACATAAGAACCATATTCCAGTCACCTATAAGTGCAGCCAATTAAGGAACAAAGCTGTGGAAGGTAAGATTTTACATTTTGAAGGCTAAACAAAGTAGCAAGGATTTAAGCAGAAGTACCCCAGCACAAGTTTTAAATCCTGGGCAACAGAAACACTTTGCAGAGGCTTATGCAGGCTTCAGAAGTGATGTGAAATATTTTGAACTAGACGTGCATTCTTATTGTAAAATGGGAAATGTATGTGTAATATTTTTGACTCTCCCTGTTCCTTTTCAGTCTGTTTCTAAGGGATGCCATACACTTGCTCTCCCTTCTGTCTTCCATAAGAACATAACATAAGAACATAAGCTATGCCATACAGGGTCAGATCAAGGGTCCATCAAGCCCAGTATACCATTTCCAACAGTGGCCAATCCAGGTCATAAGTACCTGTCAGTTTCCCCAAAAACAAACACGGGTTCCACAATGCTTGTATTGGGGCAAAAAGTGGATTTCCCGGATCCTCTTTAATAATGGTTTATGGACCTTTCCTCCAGGAACTTGTCCAAATCTTTTCTAAACCCAGCAACACTAACAGCTTTTCCCACATCCCACTCTCTCCTAGTTCTGTGCCTGCACACACACATACACACACTCTCTCCCTCTGTCTCTCAGATACATGCGTAATAGCTTGAATGAAAAAAAAAGTCTATTACCTGTGAAGCGAAGTGATTCAGGATCTATGTTGAGAGGTCCTGTGTTATTCGCCTTTACTTTCTGTAGGAAGATCTCCTGAACTTTCTCACTTAAAGGCAACCCATCCATAGTAGAGGAAGTGTTCAACACCAGCACAAACTGTGCTATAATACTGCCTGGGCTGCAAAACATAGCACAAAAGAATGAGAGGTTGAGCATGGTGGAAGGAATAAGCTACCATTCTGCCACCTACAGATAAAGCAGTTCAGTATAAGCAATAAGATAGGGGAAAGGGGAATGATTTTCGAAGAGCAGAAAGAAGCAAGGTGAAATCAGGTGGTGTACTCCAATTCAGTGAGTTGTTAACTTTTTAAATTAAGGCAAATGAACTTTATTGTAGCTTTGTGCAAGGCTTTTTTGGAGGGGGTACACAGTGGGACAGAGTGTCGGCACCTTTTTCATTGCCTGCTAAAACTGATCCATAGTCTTCATGTATTAATGAAAGAGCCCTGCATATGAGTACCGGCACCTTTTTTGCTAGGAAAAAGAGAAATTTCACTTACCGTTAATTTCCTTTCCTGGAATACTGCTAGACCAGTCCAGACAAGCGGGTTATATCCCCCTGCCAGCAGATGATGGAGACAGAGAAAAAACACTCCAGAGCTGTGATTGGTTGGGCTCTGGGTGACATAGGAGTGCCCCTAGAGGACCTAGTCAGTATTCCTTTGACAAGCACCAACATAAGGAGAAAACCTGACTAACCAACTCAACAATGTACAGGTAACAACTAATTCAATTAAAACCCTCAATTTGAACCATGAAGGGTGGAGAAGGATCAAACATCATTCCTTGGAGGAAAAACCTGAATCCACTGTTGTGGATGTTCTCCGGAACATGCAATTGTTTATGTCTGAAGTAAGAAGAACGTCGGCTCCTCTGCACCAGCAGTCATGACACTGACAATGGGGTAGGTTCTGGACTGGTCTAGCAGTATTCCAGGAAAGGAAATTAACGGTAAGTGAAATTTCTCCTTCCAGTTCATACTGCTAGACCAGTCCAGACAAGCGGGAAGTACCCAAACTAATGAACCCCAGGGTGGGCAGAGAGAGTCGCTGACAACACACTAGCCCCAAAACGACTGTCCTCACATGCCTGAATGTCCAGGCGATAATGCTGGACAAAAGTAGATAAGGAAGACCAGGTTGCCACTCGACAAATATCAAGAGGGACGACGTGTGATCGCTCGGCCAAAGACGTGGCTTGAGCTCGAGACGAATGTGCGCAAAGACCGGCAGGCACTGGCTTGCCTTGCAGAATATAGGTTGATTCAATGGTATGGCATATCCATCTGGTGATAGTAGATTTTGAAGCTGCCATACCTCGGCGCGGTCCTGCAAAAAGCACAAAAAGATGGTCGGTCTTGCGAAAAGAATTGGTGACTGAGATAGGGAAGGAGAATCCTTTTGAGATCAACCGTCCGGAGATTCTTGGAACATCCGGAACATTGTTCCTTTGAAAAGGCAGACAACAAAAGAGGCTGATTGACATGAAAAGGAGTAATCACCTTAGGCAAGAATGAGGGAATAGTGCGAAGGGACGCTCCCTCTGCGGAGAATGACAAGTACGGATCCCTGCAAGAGAGGGCCTGTAGTTCCGAAATGCGACGAGCCGAAGTTATTGCCACTAAGAAAACCATCTTAAGTGTCAAATCCGTTAAGGAAACTTCCTTTAGAGGCTCGAAGGGCGGAGACATCAAGGCCCGTAGTACCAAAACAAGGTCCCAAGAAGGGACAAGTGGACAGACCGGAGGGTGTAGAAATTTGACTCCTTTAAGAAAACGCGACACATCAGAGTGGGACGCAAGAGAACGACTGCGAATCAGTCCTCTATAACACGTCAGCGCTGAAATCTGTACCCGTAGAGTGCCAAGAGCTAAGCTTTTGTCGAGGCCCTCCTGAAGAAAGGCAAGAATGTCTGGAATTTCTGTACTCCAAGGAGAAAGATGATGTTGAGTACACCAGGACTCAAACACTCGCCACACCCTAGCATATGCTAACGACGTAGACAAACGGCGAGCCTTGAGGAGAGTTGATACTACCTTGGAAGAGTAACCCTTAAGGGCTAATCTACGGCGTTCAAGAGCCAAGCCGTAAGCAAGTAGGGAGTTGGATCTTCCATCGAGATAGGTCCTTGCCTGAGAAGTCTGAAGGGAGTTAGTAGTCACAGAGAAGGGATTCGAGATAGTCTTATGAGATCGGCATACCATGGTCTTCGGGGCCAGTCCGGGGCCACTAAGATTACTGGACCCTGGTGTTCCCTGATCCATTGCAGGACTCTTCCGATCATTGGCCAATGTGGGAATACATAGAGCAACTGGTGTTTCGACCATGGCTGCGCCAAGGCATCAATGCCTTGAGATTTGTGTTCCCTCCAGTGACTGAAGAAGATCAGAACTTTCACATTTGTGGCTGATGCCATGAGATCTACTTTCGGCTGCCCCCAGTTCTGAACTATCGTCTGGAACACTTGTGGGGCCAGTTCCCATTCAGCAGGATCGAGAATGTTTCAGCTTAGAAAATCTGCCTTCACGTTGCTGGTCCCCACTATATGCTGTGCTGAGAGAGCTTGAAGGTTCCTTTCTGCCCAAGGGAAGAGAAGGGACATCTCCTTTGATACCCCTGTGCACTTGGTGCTGCCCTGGCAGTTGAGGTAGGACACTACAGTGGCATTGTCGCATAGGATCCAAACTGCTTGACCCTGTAGGAACCTCTGAAACTTCAGTAAGGCGAATCAAGCTGCTCTCGTTTCGAGAGTGTTGATCGTCCATCGCGCCTCACGCGTCATCCAAGTTCCTTGCGCTGAGTGAGTGCGACAGTGCGCTCCCCATTTGGACAGACTGGCGTCGGTTGTCAGCAAGATCCAGCGTGGGTTTTCCAACGGTACTCCCTTGAGGAGATTGTGAGATGCAAGCTACCACTGTAGACTGCGGCAGACCTGTAGCTGTAACAGGAGACAGGTCTGGTAGTCTTCTGTCACTAGGGACCATCTGCAAAGTAGAGCGACCTGTAGACAGCGCATGTGAGCCTTTGCCCAAGGCACGAGCTCGATGGTGGCGGCCATGGATCCCAGGACTTGGAGGTAATCCCAGGTCCGGGGGGCTCTTTGGGCCAAAAAACTTCAGAGCTGAGAAGCCAGCTTTAGGAAACGTGCTTGAATCAGGAATACACGCTCTTGACAGGTATCGAAGCGTGCTCCGAGAAATTCGATCTCTTGAGACGGATGGAGGCAACTTTTGATGCAGTTGAACACCCAACCGAGCTGCTGTAGGAAGGCAACTACTGTGGAAACAGTTTTGCGAGCTTCTGGAAGGGAGTCCGCGCGAATGAGTCAATCGTTCACGTACGCGTGTACTCTGATTCCCTGCTTGTGTAAGGCTGCCGCCACAACCACCATCACCTTTGAGAAGGTTTGAGGTGCTGAGGCTAGGCCAAAGGGCATTGCCCGAAACTGCAAATGCTGGCCGAGGACTGAAAAACGCAGGAAGCGCTGGCGGTCTTCTCAAATGGGAATATGAAAATATGCTTCCGCTAGATCCAAGGATGCTAGAAACTCTCCCCGGCGTACTGAGTGAATGACTGACCGTAGGGTCTCCATCTGGAAGTGAGGGACTTGAAGGCTGTGATTTACGCCTTTGAGGTCCAAAATTGGACAAAAAGAGCCATCTTTCTTGGGCACCACGAAATAGATGGAATAACAGCCTAGCCCTCTTTCTAACGGAGGGACTGGACAAATGGCTTTTAAGGAGAGAAGCCTCTGAACGGTAGTTTGAATGGCCACTCGTCTTTCCGCCGAGCGTCCTGGAGAGACCAAGAAGGCAATGTGAATGGGTCAGCAACATTCGAGAGAATAGCCATAAGAAACTATATTGAGGACCCATCGATCTTAAGTTATGAGTGCCCACTGTCGAGAAAAAAGGGTCAACTGTCCGCCTACAGGCGGAAGGATCTCGAGTGGGTGAACTGTCCCGTCAGCGGGAAGAACGGGAGGCTCCAGAGAACTTCCCTGGGCCAGAGTACGAGTCCATTCCTTTGCGGGCTCCTCGAAAGGACTGAGCTCTCTGTCCAAAACGATGGGCAGAAGCGGAAGAAGCACCTGGCTTAAAGGCGCGGTATCTTCATGAATCCTGAGATTTAGAAAATCGCCGAAAACCGTGGGATCGAGATCCACGATGAGATGATGTCTTTGGCCTGTCCTCAGGTAAACATTGTGGCTTCACCTCTCCCAGATCTTTCACCAATTTATCAAGATCCTCGCCAAAAAGGAGTCTCCCTTTAAAAGGCAGCTTAGACAGACGGGTCATAGAGGCAACATCCGCTGCCCATTGACACAACCATAGCCATCTTCTAGCCACTGCCACCACCGCCATGGAACGAGCTGACAGTCGTAGAAGATCATAAAAGGCATCTGTCAGGAATGCAGCGACTGATTCGAGACGCGCCAACTCTGGTTCGTCTGTAAGCTGCTGAATCCATCGGAGGGAGGCTCGAGCCGCCAAACCTCCACAAACCGCAGCTTGTAGGGAAAGAGTGGAGGACAAAAAAGCTGTCTTAAGTAGGCTTTCGACCTTACGGTCCTGTTGGTCTCGGAGTGTCGCTCTGCCCTCAACCGGAATAGTTGTATGCTTAGTGACCCAGGTCACCAAAGCATCCACTTTCGGGTATGTCAGCCAACGGTCGAGGTCAGTGGGAGACCAAGGATACAACTTACCAATATGGCGTGCAGTGCGGAAAGAAGAATCTGGAGAGTCCCATTCCCGAGATACCATTTGCTGCAATTCCGCTGGAAAGGAAAAGGCTTTGTAAGGTTTACGAATACTTTGCAAAATAGGATCCGGCTGCAACAGAGCTTGGGAACTCTGTGGATCAGGTGTGTCGGCAAGGCGTAGCGACTCTATCACCTGTGTGATTAGGGCCGGCAACTCCTCTTTCCGAAAAAGTCTGATATCTTGAGTGTCCTCTTGAACTGTCAGTGAAGAATCAGACTGAGAATATTCCCCATCTTCTTTCTCTGACGAATCAGGGCTCACCTCCGAAGATTTAAAGTCTTCTTGGATATCCGTAGTGTCCCACAAGCCACATGCAACGTTCCTGGGAGGACGTACTGCTTTAAGGTCTGAGGTCTTATGGGACTGCTTGCGAGACCCCACCATATCTTTGTCTGCTACCGGGGCAGGTGCTGGAAGTATTCCAAAAGACTCCAAATGCCACAGGTGCCATGCCTGGCGGAAGAGCATCAGGAACTCACTGTCAGCCGAAGCTGTGGCTTCCAGCGACTTTGGAAGCAAAATGGGAGCTGACTGAGTCCTTTCTGCAGGTAGACCCAGCTGCAGGGGCTCTAAGGAGGGAGGAGTTAAGGCGCTGATGTTCCCAGATGGCAGCGCAGTCAGGGCCGGCCCGTCCATTGAGCGAGAATGTTTTTTGCACAGGGCCCCGCGTTTCAGGGGGCCCCGCGCAAAAAACATTCTGATCCAAAAGTAAAATTTAAAAAAAAAAAAAAAAGCTGTCTGCTGCCGCTTCCGGGGCCGCCACGACAGAATCGAGTGTGCCGCGGAGCCCCCCCTGTGCCCGGCAGAGCCTGCCCTCCCCGGTATCAGCTCTCTGTTTCCAGCTGCAGTCACACGCGCCGGTTTCAGAGCGCGAGAGGAGAGTTTCTCCCTCGCTGCTCTGTTAAGCCCGCGGGGGATGATGGGAAGTTCCCATCAGCCCCCGCGGGCTTAACAGAGCCGCGAAAGGGAAACTAGTCCCTTCGCGCTCTGAAAGCCGGCGCGTGTGACTGCAGCTGGAGAGAGCTGATACCGGGGAGGGCAGGCTCTGCCGGGCACAGGGGGGCCCCCCGCGGCACACTCGATTCTGCCGTGGCGGCCCCGGAAGCGGCAGCAGACAGCTTTTTTTTATTTTAAATTTTCCCTGGGCTGGGCTGGGGCTGGGGCTGGGGGGGGTTAGGAGTGGTGATGGGTGATGGGCGCTGGGGGGGGTTAGGGGATTTAATTGGTTTAATATCGGTGGAAATTATGGGGTGTAATTGGGTGGCGTTTTTGGTAGTGACTCTCGAGAGGATGGAGGAAATTGTGTCTCTGTAAATTATGTCCTACTGGATGTCTGTCGAATCCCTGTCCGGCTTCCTGAGTGACATTAGGAAGGGTAGTGGTTGCAAGTAAACTGAGCAGAAGCGTTGATACGTCTTTGGAATAGAGGGCTCTCATAGTGGAATTGGAGCTGTAGTCACCCCTGTGATTAAAGGTTTTAGAGACAGAGATGCTGCTAGTTTTGGCAGTTACTAACTAATCTCCAATCAGTTTTAGGGTAGGTAGTAAAAGTGTGTGGCATCTCAGTTGTCTAATTATTTGAAGAATACCACCATTTTGGATGCACAACAGTCTGGATTCCATCACTTTTTCAGTATGGAAATGCTGATGAGGGTTCATTGGATGATATCTGACGTATTTGATAAGAATCTAATTGGTATCCTCCTTCAGCTGTATGTCTCGGTATGATTTATATAGCCTGTTACTGAAATGTCTAAAAGGGGTAGGTTTGGGTAGAGGGGCCTTGTGGTGGATTGCTGCTTTCCTGGTTGAGAGGGAGTACAGGGTGAAGTTTAACCAGCGCTTTTCTGACTCTTGGTGCCAGGACAGTAGGATGGGCGCGGGGGGGGTTAGGAGTGGTGATGGGCTATGGGGGGGCTGAAACTAAACAGTGGGTGATGGGGGAATAGGACTGGAAATGGGCTGGTGGGATTAGGACTGGAAGTGGGTTGATGGGGGTTAGGACTGATAATGGGCTATGGGGGGCTTAAACTAAAAATTGGGTGATGGGGGATTAGGACTGGAAATGGGCTGGTGGGATTAGGACTGGGAGTGGGCTATGGGGGGCTAGGACTGGAAATGGGCTGTTGGTGTTGCTAGGACAGGAAATGGGCTAAGTGGAAGAGGGCTTGAATTGCAAATAGCTGATGGGGAGGGGGGCTTGGAATGGAAATGGGCTGAATGGAAGGGGGCTTGAACTGCAAATAGCTGATGGGGACGGGGCTTGGATGGGACCTGGGCTGCGGGGCCGTGGGGGGCTTGAACTGCAAATAGCTGATGGGGACAGGGCTTGGAATGGAAATGGGCTGAGGGGAAGTGGGGGGCTTGAACTGCAAATAGCTGATGGGGAGGGGGACTTGGAATGGAAATGGGCTGAGTGGAAGAGGGCTTGAACTGCAAATAGCTGATGGGAAGGGGGGCTTGGAATGGGCTCTTAGGGGAGGGAGCTAGGACAGGAAATGGGCTGATGGAGGGGCTAGGATAGGACTGGGAATTGGGTGTTGGGGGGAGCTAAGATTGGAAATGGGCTGTGGTGGGGGCTTGGATTGAAATGGACTCATGGAGGGGCTAGAACTGGAAGTAGGCTCATGGGGGGCTTGGATTAGAAATGGGCTGAGTGGAGGGGAGCTAGGATTTAACATGGGCTGATGGTGGGGCTAGGAAAGGACTAGAAATGGGCTGATGGGAGGCTGGTATTGGAAATGAGCTGATGAAGGGACTCGGATAGGACTGGAAATGGATGGGGGAGCTAGGACTGGAAATGGACTGATGGGGGGCCAGGACTGGAAATGGGCTGATGTGGGGACTGGAAGGGAGCAGATACTGGGTGGGGCTGGAACTAAAAGGGAGCTGATGTTGGGGGAGATTAGAAGGGAATGGGGCTGGGAGAGTGAAATGGAGAGGGGAAAAATATTTTGTGTGGGAGGGAAGAAAAATGTACAATTGGCCGGGTATTGGGAGACTAAGTGGGGATTGAGGATGGAGGGGTAAAATTTGAGTGGATGAAATAGGAATGAGGAAAGAGCAAAAGGAGAAAGATTATTATGTTAAAGCAGATGTAGAGAGAGAATGGAAAAAAACTAGAAGAGAAGAAAGGACAAATGGACAGCAGACGATGGAGAGATAGCAGAAGACACAAATAAACCAGAAGAAAGTGGCTGGAACAATTGCAACTGAAAAAAAAATGCACAAAAGGTACAAAGATATCTCTTTATTTTGAATTTATTAACTGGAATATGTCAGCTCTGGGAAATGTGCATCATTAATGTCTGTGCTTTGTTTAGTACAAGAGGAAATGAATTTATAGTTTTATTTCTACATTGTTGTTGTACATTCCAAGTTTGGCTTTTAGGGTTCCCAGTTTAATTATTGTCTTCCTTTTCTTAAATTGTGATTCCTTGTTTGGTGATGGTCTATGTTCTGCATGTGTAACTGAGCTGAGGTATTCTGTTTATGTAATTCCTATTTGACATTGTCACTTGTTCTCTTTCCCCAGTAGGTCATGTATTGTTATTCTCTGAAATGTATTGGTTTAATATTTGCAGTGTTGCCTTTTGATAGGTAGGGTATGGTGCTTTATGAGTTCTGGTAGTGCTGTTAGGATACGGTGGGTTTGCTATGGGTTCTAAATGGGCAGTGTTTGTAGTAGTTCCTAATGTGCCTGGCGGTTGGCACTGGATTATAGTAATGTAGAAATCTTTGTCTTTCTTTATCCATACACTCATGAAGAGGCATGTTTACTAAAAGTTAGTGTATGGTAACATTATGCAAATATGTATGCAAATGAGGCCCCTTATGCCAATGAGGCCCCGCACCGAGTCTCCGCACATGGCCCCGCACCCCCCTTGGGCCGCCCCTGAGCGCAGTGGATATGGAGGAAGAAGATTCTCCTGGATGCAGCATACAGGTGGAACACAAGCGATCTATTAACTCCTTCTGCTTCTTATTACATACAATGCACCTGTGCAGAGAAACAGGCATTGCAGAGGCTTAAACTTTTTTTTTTTTTAACAAAAATCAATGTAGGCTTAGGGAAAAGACTCTTCAAAGAAAAGGGATTTTGAAACTCCCTGTGCCTTCACAGCATGTTAAATGCTTTGAAATGGCTGCCCAGAGCTGTTCCCGCCAAAAAAAAACCACTGAAGAGAAATTTCTCCTGATTCAAAATGGCCGCCGGCACAGAAAATCTGCAAAATAAAAGTTTCCTAAGCTCTAAAAACCTCAAAAATGCGGCAAAATCACTGGGGGAGAGGAGAGGAGTGCTGCCAAAAATTGAAGAGACACAGACCCGGTGATCCCCGTGCCGTTAAAAAACTGGAAGTAAGAAAATCGCTGCAAGGGAACCCAAGCAGGTACTCACTGTGCTGCAGAGAAGCAGAGGCTTGCAGGGAAATGCTCTAACGATGCTGTAAAAATTATAACTGTGACTTGATGGCAAAAAATTTGATAGACTGATCCACCCTCAGCTACACAGGCTCTGTGGCAGAGGCTAAGAGCCGATTATAATGGGGAGCTTCATTGATCTAAGGATCAGGAGCTCAGATAGGGTTGCCAACTTTTTCACCGAGAAAAACCCGACACCTGTGGCTCGCCATGCTCCACCCATTCTCCGCCCCTAGTCCCACCCCAGCCCCGCCCCCAGCCCCACCCACAAAAATTACCGAGGATACGTGTAGGCTAACTTCCTTGGTCAGATAATAATTAAACTGGGAACCCCAAAATCCAAACATGAAATGTACAACACTGGAGAAATAAAACTATAAAGTAATTTCCTCTTGCACTAAACAAAAACGCAAAGATGTTAGCAATACACACTTCCCAGACCAGACATATTCCAGTTAAATAAATTCAAAATAAAAAGTATTTTTCTACCTTCTGTTTGGGCGTTTTATTTTTCAGTTGCAATTGCTCCAGTCACTTTCTTCTGGTTTCTTCGTGTCTTCTGCAAGCTATCCATTTGTCCTTTCTTCTCTTTTAGATGTTTTCCATTCTCTCTCTATTTCTGCTTTAACATACTGATTGTTTCCCTTTTGCTCTTTCCCCCAATTCTTTCCTTATTCCTTTATCATCCGTTTAAATTTCACCCTTCCATTCTCAAGCCCCTCTTACTCTCCCAATACCGGCCCATCATAGACTTTTCTTCCACACAAAATATTTTTTCCCCTCTCCATTCTCATTCCCCATCCATTCTAGTCCTCCCCCCAAATCAATTCCCTTATAGTTCTAGGCCCACCCAGCATCCACTCCCTTCTAGTCCCATTCTCCCATGCCCCCCATCAGCCCATTTCCAGTCCTATTCCAGCTCTTCATCAGCCCATTTCCAGTGCTAGCCCTCACATCACAGGCCATTTCCAGTCCTAGCTCCCCCCCCCCAATCACAGCCCATTTCCAGTCCAAGTCCCCCATCACAGCCTATTTCCAGTCCTAGGCCCCCCCCCCCACCATCACAGCCCATTTGCAGTCCGAGTCCCCCCGCACCATCACAGCCCATTTGCAGTCCGAGTCCCCCCGCACCATCACAGCCCATTTGCAGTCCTAGCCCCCCTAATCACAGCCTATTTCCAGTCCAAGATCCCCCTTCCTCCACCATAGCCCATTTCCAGTCCAAGTTCCCCCCCCCCCCCATAGCCCTTTTCCAGTCCAGGTCCCCTCCACCCCCATCACAACCCATTTCCAGTCCATGTCCCCCCCCCCATCACAGCCTATTTCCAGTCCAAGTTTCCCTCCCCCCCCCCATAGCCCTTTTCTGGTCCAGGTCCCCTCCACCCCCATCACAACCCATTTCCAGTCCATGTCCCCCCCCCCCACAACCCTTTTACAGTCCAGGTCCCCCCCCCCCATCACAGCCTATTTCCAGTCCAAGTCCCCCCCTTAGCCCTTTTCCAGTCCAAGTCCCCCCCTTTAGCCCTTTTTCAGTCCAAGTCCCCCCCCTTTAGAGCCCTTTTCCAGCCCAAGTCCCCCCAATAGCCCTTTTCCCGTCCACTACCCCCCCCTTTGCCCTATTCCCGTCCACGTCCCCCCCCCCTTCGCCCTTTTCCAGTCCAGGTCCCACCCATCACAGCCAATGCAGTCCTTGCCCCCCCCCCCCCGACCAGCATCGCGGCTGTCTGAGGCAGCCGGGGAAGCCGCGCGAGGCCCCGGCTCCTTCTGAACAGCCACCAGCGTGAAAAGCCTTTTCCTTCACGCTGGCGGCTGTTCCTGTGAAGCCGCGAATGCTGGGAAAGGTTAAAGGTTGCCCTTTAACCTTTCCCAGCATTCGCGGCTTCACAGGAACAGCCGCCAGCGTGAAGGTAAAGGCTCTTCACGCTGGTGGCTGTTCAGAGGGAGCCGGGGCCTCGCGCGGGCTTCCCCGGCTCCCTCTGAAGCGGAGAAAAGCCGGTTGTTTTGCTCTGGCCGCTCCCAATCTTGCGGCCAGAGCAAAAAAACCGGCTTTTAAAGGGCCGGTTTTGCCTCTGCGCCGGCAGCCGGCCTGGCCGTGGAAAAACCGGCCAGGCCGGCTGAAAACCGGCCAGTTGGCAACCCTAAGCTCAGACCCTGCTGTATTGTCACTAACTAAAGTTTAAAAGCAATACAGCTGTAAGGGAGGGGACCTGGAAAACTCAGAGAAACACCTCTTGTGTGCTCTGAGTGCATCCAGGTAAGAGACAAGATTGTTTAACACCTTCATCTGCTGGAGACAGAGAAAATACTGATTAGGTCAGGGGTCTCAAACTCAAATTGCTTTGAGGGCCAAATGAGGACTTGTAAAGTAACCCGGGGGCCGCATAAGACACGGGGCCTCATTTGCATAAGGGGCCTCATTTGCATAAATATTTGCATAATGTTACCATACACTAACTTTTAGTAAACATGCCTCTTTAATGAGTATGGATAAAGAAAGACTAAAAGATTTAGAAACAAGAAGACAATAATTAAACTGGGAACCCCAAAAGCCAAACTTGGAATGTACAACAACACTGTAGAAATAAAACTATAAATTAATTTCCTCTTGTACTAAACAAAGCGCAAACATTAATGATGCACATTTCCCAGAGCTGACATATTCCAGTTAATAAATTCAAAATAAAGAGATATTTTTTCTACCTTTTGTGCATTTTTTTCAGTTGCAATTGTTCCAGCCACTTTCTTCTGGTTTCTTCATGTCTTCTGCTAACTCTCCATCGTCTGCTGTCCATTTGCCCTTTCTTCTCTCCTAGTTGTTTCCATTCTCTCTCTACATCTGCTTTAACATACTAATCTTTCTCCTTTTTCTCTTTCCTCATTCCTATTTCATCCACTCAAATTTTACCCCTCCATCCTCAATCCCCACTTACTCTCCCAATACCTGGCCAATTGTAGATTTGTCTTCTCTCCCAGACAAAATATTTTTCCCCTCTCCATTTCACTTTCCCAGCTCCATCCCATTCTAATGCTCCCCCAACATCAGCTCCCTTCTAGTTCCAGCCCCACCCAGCATCCGCTCCCTTCTAGTCCCCCCATCAGTCCATTTCCAGTCCTATCCTAGCCTCACCATCAGCCCATTTCCAATCCTAGCCCCCCATCAGCCCATTTCCAATCCTAGCTCCCTCCTCTCACAGCCCATTTCCATTCCAAGCCCCCCTCCCCATCAGCCATTTGCAGTTCAAGCCCCCCTTCCACTCAGCCCATTTCCAGTCCTAGCAACCCCCCCCCCAGCCCATTACCAGCCCTAGACCCCCCATAGCCCATTACCAGTCCTAACCTCCCCATAGCGCACTTCCAGTTTTACCCCCCATCACCCCATTTTCAGTCTTACCCCCCCTTAGCCCATTACCAGTCATAACCCCCCCCCTGCCAATAGCCCACTTCCAGCCCTAACCCCCATTACCCCATTTCAGTCAGCCCCTCCATAGCTCATTACCAGTCCTAACTCCCCCATCAGCCCACCTCCAGTCCTTCCTAACCCCCACCTGCCCATTTCCAGTCCTAGCCCCCACCATAGCCCATTACCAGTCATAACCCCCTGCCAATAGCCCATTTCCAATCATAACCCCCCCCTGCCAATAGCCCATTTCCAGTCATACCCCCCCTGCCAATAGCCCATTTCCAGTCATAACCCCACCTGCCAATAGCCCATTTCCAGTCATAAACACCCCCTGCCCATAGCCCATCTCCAGTCATAACCCCCCCCTGCCAATAGCCCATTTCCAGTCATAACCCTCCCCCCCCCTGCCAATAGCCCATTTCCAGTCATAACCCCCCCTGCCAATAGCCCATTTCCACTAATAACCCCCCTCCTGCCAATAGCCCATTTCCAGTCCTACACCACACCCCCCCCCATCAACCCAGGTAAATTAAAAAAAAAACCTGGCTTCTGCTGCTGCAGCAGAAAATCAGCTGTCCCGCGGCCCCTTCCCCTCTGCGCCGAGAGCCCTGAGTTGTGCTTCATCTGCAGGTGCTTTTTAAGCCGCGAAGAGAGTATTTCCCTCTCGTGCGGCTTAAGCCTAGTCACTTTTCAAGCCTCGCGAGAGGGAAATACTCTCTTCGCGGCTTGAAAAGCACCCGCTGATGGAAGCACTCTCGGGGATCTCCGGGCAGAGAGGAAGGGGCCGCAGGACAGCTGATTTTGCTGCTTGAGCAGCAGAAGCCAGTTTTTTTTTTTTAAAAATTGACCGTCGATTCTGCCGTTGCCACGGCGGCAACGGCAGCAGCAGAAGCCGTCGCGGGCCGCACAACGTTCTCTCGCGGGCCGCATGCGGCCTGCGGGCCGCGTGTTTGAGACCCCTGGATTAGGTCCTCTAGGGGTACTCCTATGTCACCCAGAGCCCAACCAATCACAGCTCTGGAGTGTTTTTTCTCTGTCTCCAACATCTGCTGGCAGGGGGACATAACCCGCTTGTCTGGACTGGTCTAGCAGTATGAACTGGAAATGTACTGGTTTTGTGTCTGTGCATGGACTGTTCTGTAGAATTCCAAGTCTGTAAATTTGATCCAGACTTGAGTCGATTCAGGTGGTAATTTTAGAAAAGCCCACAAGGTTGAAAAGTATGCACGTGCTTTCATGTTGAAAATTATTACAGAAAAAAAACATATATGCACATCTACTCACTTGTGTGGATATTTTTTCTGAGTTAAGATACATGCAAACTTTTGAAAATGCAGAAGTGTGTGCATAATTCCACATGCTGCCCCCAGGAACATCTCCCCCCACAGCAGGTAAAAGTGCAGAGGAAATAGTATTAGGTCTGTACTTTTGCCTGCATACAGAGCTGTCAGTTTTATAAAAGCTCATTTCTGTGGGTAAAGTTACTGGGCCTGATATGCAGCGGTGGTGGCTAGCTGATAGCATAGAAGCTCACTGGGCAGCAGCAATACTCAACTGCTGCCCAGTTAGCTTCTGTGGCGAAAATTAGGTCACTCTTTAAGGTGCCTAAGTTTCATCGCTTAGCGAGAACCGGGCAGTGGCTGAAGAAGCAATTAGATCTTACCTGCTAATTGGTGTTCCTGAAGGAACGACAGTCCAGTCCCTTACTTCTGGGTTGCGCAACCCTTCCAGCAGCTTGGAGGCTGAGCCCAACCTTTTTGGGGGATGGAGCGGTATAAATACCACTAGGACCACCCCTAAGCACCAGTAATCGAATGAAAAAGCAGACTTAACAAACTTCCATTAAAGACCGAAATAAATTAACCCCGAAAAGCAAACCCATACTTATAACTATTGAACTTGCAACAAATTGAACTCTTTTTTTTTTTTAAGGATTAGGAGTAGGAGAGGAGGGAGGACCACGAAAGGAGGTGGTTAACTTGCGTCTGTCCGTGCCGTCCTTCCCTTGTACACCTCCCCCCCAGCGCCTGCCTCACGCTCGGCCCGCCGCTCTGCCCCTGACTAACAGGTCTAATAGGTCTTAACGGATGTCGGAGAACCGGGCGGGAACAGGGACTGGACTGTCGTTCCTTCAGGAACACCAATTAGCAGGTAAGATCTAATTGCTTCTTCCTTATCGTCACTCCAGTCCAGTCCTTTACTTCTGGGATGTAGCAGAGCAGTTCAACCCTGGGTGGGGTCCGACATACCGGCCTGAAGAACCGCAAGACCAAACCGAGCGTCCGCTGAACTCTGTAAGTCCAGCCTGTAGTGCTTGGTAAAGGTATGTAGGGAGGACCAAGACACTGCCCTACAAATATCCAGCGGGGGAACTAGACTAAATTCTGCCCAAGAGGTAGCCTGTGCCCGGGTTGAGTGTGCCCGTAGGCCCCCTGGCACCTGCTTCCTTTTCAGGATATAGGCGGAGGCAATAGCTTCTCTAATCCACCTGGAGATGGTGGCCTTGGCTGCCGCCTCCCCTTTGTGCGGACCCCCGAACTGAATGAAAAGGCGTTCTGATTTCCGGAAGGAGGCTGTGCGGGAGAGGTAACGTTTCAGAGCCCTCTGGATGTCTAGTAAGCGAAGCTTGCTGTCCCTTCCTTCTAACCTCTCGGCCGGAAAGGACGGAAGAGTAACTACCTGGTTCACATGAAAGGGGGAAATAACCTTAGGCAAGAAGGAAGGAACCGTCCGCAGGACTACCTTGTCCTTGAGGAAGGATAGAAAGGGGGGCTGAGAAGAAAGCGCTTGTTGTTCTGAGACCCGCCTAGCCGAGCATATAGCGACCAGAAAAACTGTCTTCAGGCTTAGATCCTTTAAGGAAGCTCTCTTAACTGGCTCAAAGGGTTCCCCGACCAAGGCATTTAGTACTAGGTTGAGGTCCCAAGGGGGGATGATCGACCTTCGTTGAGGACGCAGTCGCTTAACCGCTCTTAGGAACCTGGACACATCCGAGTGGGCTCCTAGGGACTTGCCGTGGACCTTACCTCTATAGCAAGCGATGGCAGCTAGCTGTACCCTTAGGGAACTGGGCGCTAGTCCCTTGTCAAAGCCTGCTTGCAAGAATTCCAAGACCTCAGGGACCGAGGCCGAAAGAGGATTCCTCCGGTGCTCCGCACACCACGCTTCGAAGATGCGCCAAACTCTGACGTAGGAGAGACAGGTTGAGCGCTTCCTCGCCTTCAAGAGCATCGTGATTACCGCTCCTGAATAGCCCCGCATCAGGAGCCATGCCCTTTCAATAGCCAAGCCGTAAGCGAGAATCGATCCACGTGAGGCATTAGAACCGGCCCTTGCCTCAGCAGGTCCCTTTTGTAGGGGAGATGCCAAGGCTGGTCGACGAGTAACCTCACCAGATCCGCATACCAGAGACGGCGTGGCCAATCCGGTGCTATGAGAATTATCAATCCCCGGTGCGCCTCCACCCGTTGTAGTACCTTTCCGATCAGAGCCCAGGGAGGGAACACATAGAGGAGCCCTTCCGAAGGCCACTTCTGGAACAGGGCATCCAGTCCTTCGGACATTCTTTCCCTCCTTCGACTGAAGAAGCGAGCCACCTTGGCGGACGCGAACCATGCCATGAGATCCATGACCGGGAGACCCCACCTGGCAACTATTTGGTCGAAGGTCGCCTGGTCCAGCTCCCACTCTCCTTGGTCTATCTTGCACCTGCTGAGGTAATCTGCCGTGACGTTGTCCGTGCCGGCCACGTGCTGAGCTGAGAGCGCTTCCAACCGAACCTCGGCCCAGCGGAAACAGGGCGTCCGCCTCCTTCTCTAGGGCGGGGCTGCTGGTGCCGCCCTGGTGGTTGATGTATGCCACTGCTGTGACATTGTCGGAGAGGACGCGAATTGCTCTTTTCATCACTAAGGTCTCGAAAGCCTTGAGGGCTAGGAGGACAGCCCGTAATTCCAGCCTGTTGATGGGCCATTGAGCTTCCAAAGGTGTCCAGCGATCCTGGACGAACTGGTCCTCGCAGTGGGCACCCCAGCCTGCCAGACTGGCATCCGTCGTCAACAGTAACCACTGGGGAGGTTCGAGAGGCATCCCGCGATCCAGATTTTTTGAGCTCCGCCACCAGTGAAGTGCCTGCTTGGTCCGTGGAGCACAGGGTAACTGCATTGACAGAGGATGATGCTGAGGGGACCAATGCCGCAATAGGGCCCGCTGCAATGGCCGCATATGGGCCCTGGCCCATGGAACTACCTCTATAGCCGCGACCATGGTTCCCAGGACCTGAAGATAATGCCACGCTGAGGGGCTCCTTCTGTGCAGAAACTGTGTGACCAGAAGCCTTAGGTCTCTTGATCTTGTACGTGACAGAAACACTCTGCCTTTGTTGGTGTCGAACCTTGCCCTGAGGTATTCGAGTTCCTGGGAGGGGGTCATCCTGCTTTTTGCTCGATTGATGATCCACCCAAGCTCCTCTAGGACTTGGACTACTCTGGCCGTTGCCGAGCGACTCTCTTCTTCCGACTTTGCCCGGATCAGCCAATCGTCCAGGTAAGGGTGCACTAGTATTCCCTCTTTCCGTAGGGAAGCCGCTACTACCACCATCACTTTGGTAAAAGTCCTTGGAGCCGTAGCTAGACCGAAAGATAGGGCCTGGAATTGATAGTGGCCTGTGGGTACTGCGAATCTCAGGAACTGTTGATGGGACTTTCTGACTGGTATGTGCAAATATGCTTCTGTTAGATCTAGGGATGTCAGGAACTCCCCGTCCCTTACGGCTGCTATGACCGAACGTAGGGTCTCCATCCGGAAGTGAGGTACTCTGAGACAGCGATTGACCTGCTTTAGATCCAGTATCGGGCGAAAAGATCCTTCTTTCTTTGGGACCACGAAGTAGATCGAGTACCGACCCGAGCCGTACTGGTCTGGTGGGACCGGAACCACGGCCCCGAGAGCTATTAGTCGGGCAAGAGTTGCCTCTATCGCCGCGCTCCTTGCAGGCGAACCGCAGGGAGACAGAACGAAGGCTGGCAGTATTTGCTTTGCGAATTCGAGAGCATAGCCCTCTCTGATGACCTCTAGGACCCATTGATCGGACGTAACCAGGCGGGAAGAAACTGTCTTAAGCGACCATCGACCGGCAGTCCGTCCGCCTGGACCCCCGTTGTCTCATTGCTGTTTTCTAGGGCCCGAGGATGCGGAAGAGGCACCGAAGCCTCTACCTGCTCCTCGAAACCCTCTAAAACCTTGACCCCTTGAGGGAAATCGGCCTCTGGGGAAGGGGCTTGACCTGGCTGGATGAAACCTCCGGGGGTCCCTTGAATGGTTACGTACCGGGGCCAGGGGACGCCCTTGCTTCGGTCTGTCTTCCGGAAGCCTGCCTCCCTTAGATTCGCCAAGGTCCTTTACTAGCTTTTCTAAATCCTCCCCAAATAACAGTTTTCCTTTAAAGGGAAGGCGACTGAGGCGTGACTTGGAGGAGGCATCAGCGGCCCAATTCCGTAGCCACAAATAACGCCTAGCAGCCACAACCGAGGCCATGTTCTTGGCCAGGCTTCTAATGAGGTCATACTGGCTATCCACCAAGTAGGCCGCTCCGGATTCCAGTCTAGTAGCGTTGGCCTGCGCTTCGTCCACGGGGCCCTCCGCTGATTGAAGCTGTTGTGACCATCTTAAGCAGGCCCGTGCTACCCAGGCCCCTGAAACGGAGGCCTGCAGTGCCAGAGCGCTAATATCAAAGGCTTGTTTCAGAAGCGTATCCAATTTTCTGTCTTGAGAATCTCTCAGGGCCGTGCTGCCCTCGACTGGGATAGTAGTCTTCTTCGTAACAGCTGACACCGCCGCATCCACCCTGGGGGACTTCAGCAGCTCTTTATCTGATTCTGGGAGCGGATATAGGCGGGTCATGGATCGGACTCCCCTTAGGCTTGATTCTGGTTGATCCCATTCCTCCTGGATCATCTGACGCACCACTCTGTGGACAGGGAAAACTTTCTGTGATCTCCTGATGGCCTGGATTAGAGGATCTTCCAACGCCTCCTCCTCTGCCGGCGTGTCCGAGGCAACATTGAGAACTTTCAGGGATTCATTAATTAATGCCGGGAGTTCCTCCCGACGAAAGACCCTGATTACACGTGAATGATCTTCCTCAGGGATCTCCCCCTCTTCAAGCTCCTCCTCTTCCTCGTCCAACTCCCTGTCGGAGTTCTCTTCCCCAGGGTTATCCTGTGAGAGGGACGGGAGAGGCTCCTCAGAGCTCAGACGGGGGCGCTTAGGCGGAATCCCTGGTTCCGCATTGCCTACTCTCGTGGGCTTGGCCGAATTGACCTCTGCTGATGTTCCAGCATCTCCTGACCCCAAGCCCTGCTTACGTAAGCAATAGGCCTTGTGTAGTAACAGGACGAATTCTGGGGAGAAAAAATTCCCGGCTTCCCCTTCCCCCGTAGGACAGGAGGGGGGGCAAGGGAGGGGTGGATAAATCTGAGGACGTAGAGGGAAATAGCTGGGAACCCCCTTCCCCTTGTAGGGGATCTTCGGAGCCCTGGGAAGCTTGTGACATGGCCAAGTTGATTTCTTGTTCCACGGAGGCAGCCACTGCAGCACAACCCCTGCAGATCCCTGCCTCCGAGGAAGTACCCTGCCGGGTGCCACAAGATGGACACCGAGACTTGGCCGCCATGACCTTGGAAGGGCTACGGGAGTCCTTCCTGCGCTTCGGGGCTGAAACGCTGGGTCTAACCAAAGGGAGACTGTAGCGCTCCGATGCAGAGTTAAACCGTTCCTTTATTAAATGTGTATGCTCTCTCCACTACTTGTATTAGAAGTTCCCCTTTAAAACTTGCATTAGAATGGAATCAAAATTAAAATAAATGAATAAAGAAATCCAATTTAAAATATTAAACTAATCAGAGAAATGCACATCTCTTAAAAACAATCCCCAGTACTTGCGGTTTAAGAAGCTTTTACTGATGAGATGTCTGGGCCCGACTCCGCGAACTGCCACCGTTGGCTCTACACGTGGTAGGCCTCACCACGTGGAGCCCTAAACGGGAGTCGCGAGTCTGCTCACCACCCGATCTTCCTTCAGAATGCCGAATCAGGGCTGGACACCGCGATTCCCTTAGAGCCGGGAACCGCCGCTTAACACCACCTCCCGCTGGAAACGCGACCTCCGGAGCTCGCCCCCGCGTCCCTCTGCTCCGGGACGGGGCCGGCGGTGAGCATGAAATCGCGGCGTTGCCTCTAGCGCTCAGCCACCGTGAGGGCTTCGGCGCGAGGCAGGGCAGGGCTGCAAAGAAATTGTGCAGGAGCCGGCCGGATAAGCAGCAGAGGAGCTTTGCGCAGTCCTCCCCACTGCTGCTTGCAGGGAAACCACCTCCGATCCCCGGCCCGGACAGTCAGGGGGGGGGGGAGGGAGGAGAGAGCAAGCAGGAGAGTTAAAGGCACAGGAACCTGCAACAACTAAAAGGTAAAAACAAAGAATTAATAAAGAATTAATAAAGAAAATAAATTTGGATAATAAAAGGAAATAAAAAGGAGACTCCAGTAAGCACTAGGCTTACGGAACCCTCCAGCTACTTGGAGGCTGAGAATACTGGTGCTTAGGGGTGGTCCTAGTGGTATTTATACCGCTCCATCCCCCAAAAAGGTTGGGCTCAGCCTCCAAGCTGCTGGAAGGGTTGCGCAACCCAGAAGTAAGGGACTGGACTGGAGTGACGATAAGGAATTGCTGAGTGCTCCCTCTGCTCCGACCCCAGCCAGCTAGCATCAGAGTATTCAGCAGCAGCACCTGAGGATATTCAGGGGCACTAAGTGTGTTAGTACAGCTCAATACCCCATTTACCGGTCAGTTATCCACGTTAATCACATTGAATATTGGGTCCACTGTTTTTATCTGCAGAAAGGGCTTTTAAACTTGCCATCTTGGTATGCCGAAGCTCCCCCTGCACTGTGAGATGTTCACGCCCAAATCAGTGCCTACAGCCCGAGACATGTTAGGAAAACAGCCATTGTAAACTTCTGGGGGACAGAGATACCAATCAAGGATATTATCTGGCACTGTCTTTGCCATCTTGTAGAAGCGATATCATAGCTACTATGAATGAATGTGTCACATGTTCGGTAGTAAATTTTCAAGATGCGTTGTTTCCCAGAATTATTTCATTGCACTATTCACAGCATTCATCACATTTTATCTGTCCTGGCTTCACCAAAAGACATGTCCTCTGTTCTGTTGAGATCTTAAAACAGAATATTAACCACGGGTGAATAGATCTAGATTTAAATGCAGATGTAAACTAATGGTAGGGCAGCCGGCTCTGCCTCTCACCAGAGCGCTGGGTGTGCCTTCACACATGCGCGCCCCACCAGCAAGAAATAGATGCGTGCCAAATGCAGCAGAAGAGCAGTGCCATCAGAGCCAGGGTACCGCGAGAGCTCAAGAGCAACAGTGCCAGGGGGCTGAAGAGCAAGGCACCATGCTAGAAGAGGGGAGGGCGGGGAAAGGAGAAAGGCACAGTGCTAGAAGGAAGGAGGGACACAAAGAGTATGCTGTGGTGGTGGGGGATGGGGGGTTACAGAGCGCCTGGGCAGGTTGGGAGAGAGGCTGAATACCAAGGCTAGCTCAAATGTTTTACAGGTGTCTGCTAGTTGTAGAATAGTGCTTGATCTGGTTAAGATTTTGATTCCGAAAGCATATTTTTGAATTTAGAGAGCAGGATTATGAAGGAATATTAAGCCGAAGAGTTCTTCCAAGTGAGTGGTGAAACAGTAATAAGTCTGCCAGATGCAGCAATATGGATAAAGACCGTGCAAGCAACCTGGCATCAAGCCAATTCTTTTACGGGAAAAAAAGGATGAATTCCCCCAGATTTTGTTCTTTTCCTAGCATCTCAAGGGGAATTTAGCAGCCAATCTCACCAATGGCAGCCTTTAAAAAGAACAGTGGCTCAACATATTATTAGAAGGACAACACAATAACCGTTTCCCATTCCAGAAGAAGACAGCACAACCTGCATCAGCATGATAGCAATGTCCAGGTGCAAATTAATGGAAACAATGGGCACCAACATACTTTATTTTCCAGTGTGCCAGATAGTTATTTCCCTCAGAGGTCACTATGTGATAGTTTTACAGTGAAGTGACGCCCATTTTAGTGCCTATGCGGCAATATGTGTGCCTAATATAGCTCTTCTAAAATGTCAGCAGATGTAAAAGTCCACATGATAGCATAAACACATGTACTGGAGGCAATGCGGGTGGAACAGTCTGTGCAAAGCATGGGCAGAGCCACAAAATATGTGCTCGGATTCTATGCATGGGCATTTACATCTGTTCTCAAGCAAGTGTAAGTCCACACCATCAATCTAGGTGCTACTGCTGCAGGATTCATGCTAGTATTTCATAAAGACAAATAGGTGCCTGTGGGGCATATTTGCTAAAGGTTAATGCGTGTTAAATGCAACTGCACCCATAGAAATAAACGGGCTGTGGACACTTAATGCATGTTCATTTTAATAACCTGTGTTAAAACCTTAACATGCCCCTTTGTGTCTTTATAAAATAGACTAAAAATAGGCACCTATGTGGCCTTCACACATAGATGCCCAGTTATAAAATTACCCTCGCATTGCATAAAAGTTGGCAATATCCTCCGGCAGTATACACTTTTAGTGTGGAGAGCCCAAGCCAATTTTACAAGCACATATCTCTGCTTGCAAAACCTTTGTGAAAGTACATACATCCAGAGAGGGTGAGTTCTTAACAAGGCATCTAGGTCAAGAGGGTAAGAAGGTGCCTATTTTTAGCCTGTTTTATAAAGATACAGAGGCACCTATGTGTCTTTATAAAATACTAACAAATCTGGCATAAACAGTGGCTAGACTGAAGCTACAGAGATTTATGCCTGCTTGGGAGAAAGCGTAAATGTTATCATGGAATGCAAACTTGTACATAAACATTTTATAGAATACGGTTGTGGTCAATATTATTGGCACCCTTGCAATTCAACTCCTTAATGTCCAATATCTCCTAAAAAAAAGGTACCAGTGAAATGGCTTTGGACTATATATGCACACATATTTGACACATAAAAGAATTAAAATAAGACTAATTAAAAAGGGTAAAAGTAGGAAATAGGATAAAAACTGTGAAATTGCCAGGACATAATTATTAGCACCTTATAAACAATTCAAATCAGTTTGAACAGAAGAACCACATTCCCACTGCAGTAAAATTAGACACACCTGTGATCAATTGTCAGTACTCACATGACTTGAATCAACCAATGAATGATGGCTCTATTGTTTAAAATGGCCACATTCACTCCCTGTTCCATTTTCACAATGGTGAAGACAAAAGAGCTGCCTGAGACCGTCAGAAAAGCCATTATCACCAAACATCAAACTTCAAAGGGGTACAAGGCCATCTCCAAAGACCTTGGAATTCCTGTGTCTACAGTTCGCAATGTTATTAAGACATTATCTGCTCATGGAACTATCAAAAACCTCCCAGGATGTGGTGGGAAGTGGAAAATTAATCTAAGAAGTCTTCAAGGTTTAGTGCAAACTATTGGAAAAACACCATGTACAACATCCAAAGAGCTTAAGTCTGACCTGGAGCAATCTGGAGTGGAGGTTTCAACCCACACCATATGCCACACACTAAACGGAGAAGGACTTCATGGGTGAAGGCCAAGGATGACCCCACTGATCAAAGATAGACATAAAAAGGCAGGCCTGATCTTTGCCCAAACCCACCTTGAGAAACTGCAATCCTTCTGGGAAAATGTTCTGTGGATACATGAAACCAAATTTGAGCTCTTTGACAACACAGACCAGTGATACGTTTACAGGCGAAGAAAAGAAGCTTATAAGGAAAAACACACCTTTTCTTCATTTAAATATAGTGGAGGTTCCATAATAATGTGGGGCTGTTTTGCTGCCTCAGGAAATGGAGGCCTGAACATAAAGGAATCATAAATTCAGTGGACTACCAAGGTATTTTGGAATAAAATGTGCTACCTAGTGTTAGAAAGCTAGGTCTGGGTCGAAGGTCATGGGTCCTGCAGCAGGACAATGACCCAAAACATACATCCAAAAGTACAAAAGAATAGTTAAAAAGGAAAAATACTGTTTTAAACTGGCCAGCAATGAGTCCTGATCTCAATCCAATCGAGAACCTTTGGAAAGAGTTGAAATCTGCCATTGGTAAAAGGAATCCTGGAAACATTCCTGAGTTGGAACAAATCACAATTGAGGTGTTGGAGAAACTACTAGCTGACAGATGTATGAAACTTATAGATGGCTACAAGAAACATTTGGAGGTTGTCATCACTGCCAAGGGTTGTGCAACCAAATATTAGTGAAGGGTGCCATTAATCCTGTCCAGGTCATATTTTGTTTTTTTCTCAGAAATTACTATGTATAAGTTGCACAAATGTTTTTTTTGTTGTATACCTTTGAACATACTATTAAAATATTATGATGACATACAGTTGGAATATTTCCAATTATTTCTCAAGATGTGGTACACAACATACCTAAAAGGTTGACCACAACTATACATGCAAAAAATTGTGACTCCACCTGCGTTTTATCCAAACTTCCCCCCTGAACATGTTTACTCTAAAGCAATGGTTCTCAATCTTTTTTTCCATAGGAAAACACCTGATGGGGGAGGCTTTCATATGTGACACACAGTGTCCTTGATTCTCACAGACCTTTGATCTGGCACACTATAACAGCTCTTATGATTTAAAAGTAAACCTACGCTGAATCAACAAAACCCCTACCTCCCCCCAACAGCAGTTACAGATCAGAACAAGGACCTTAACCCATGGAAGTTGCCATACAAAAAATATTGTGATTCTTATGTAACCTGAGTAACAGCAACATAAATCTCTCCACTGCCAGGCACATTGTTCAATAACCAAAAACCGGTCAGTTCCAGAGTGAATAAAGTAATGAGAAATCCAGATATGCAATCACTCCACCAAACTACGAAACCTCACATCAGGTACTGACAAAATTAAAAGGAAGAAGGAAGAAAACGAGCCTCAGAATCCAAGGTAACACAAAACAAGCTTCAACCCCATGAAGCATACCTTCCAAAACATCATAGGCCCTTCTCTCAGTTTATTAGATTTTGACGCAATTGTTCTGCAACCGAAGAATATGTTTTCCAATCCCGGTTTTTGAAGAGGGATTTTCTCTCACGGGGATATCCTGGACTGGTCGTAGACAGGGCATATAAAAGAGCTAGATTTGATGACCGAGATTGGTTGTTGCATCCACGCTCCCGGGGTTTGAGTTCCTCTTGTGATGAGAGTGAGTTTATTAATTTTGTGACACAATTTTCCCCATTTAGTTATCGTTTACAACGGATTGTATTGAAACACTTTTGGATTACCCAGTTAGTTCCGGGTCTCTTAGGAAAAAAGCCATGGTGTGTTAGGACTAGGAATTGTAATCTGAAAGAACTTTTGAGTCCGGCCCGTTTACGTGTTCGTGCCAAGGGCATTGGTAGTTTTGGTGGCCATGTGGTGTGTGGCAGTTGTACTGTATGTGAGGTTTGTGAGAATGTAAGGTCTTTTACCTATAATGGTCACCTGTATACGACGGCAAAAGCTAGAAGGATGCTTGGGTGCATACGGAGAGGAATGGCTAGCAGAAAAAAGGAGGTGATAATGCCTCTGTATAAGTCTTTGGTGCGACCTCATTTGGAGTATAGTGTGCAATTCTGGAGACCGCACCTTCAAAAGGATGTGAACAGGATGGAGTCGGTGCAGAGGGTGGCTACTAAAATGATTAGTGGGCTTCATTATAAAGCATATGAGGACAGACTTAAGGATCTTAATATGTACACCTTAGAGGAAAGGCGGGATAGAGGTGATATGATTGAGATGTTTAAATACCTCCGTGGCATAAATGTTCAGGGAGAGAGCCTCTTTCAATTGAAGGCAAGTTCTGCTACGAGGGGACATGGGATGACGGTGAAGGGAGATAGATTCAGGAGTGATATGCGGAAATATTTCTTTACGGAAAGAGTAGTGGATCCGTGGAATAGTCTCCCAGTGGAGGTGGTAGAGATGAGGACAGTAACTGAATTCAAAAAAGCATGGGACCAACACAGAGGATCTCTAAAGGTAAAAAGTGGACTGTTGTAGTTGTTGATATGGAAGGACAGACTAGATAGGCCATGTGGTCTTTTTCTGTCATCATGTTTCTATGTTTCTATGTTCTATGTTTCTATTTACTGTAACACCACATGTACTTGTAGTGTTGTATATTTCATCTGGTGTCCCTGTGGTTTGGCTTATGTGGGCAAAACAGCAAGGCCTTTTAAGTTGCGCCTTCAGGAACATAAGAGCAGGCTGAAATGCCGGCAACGTGATGCCCCTTTGGTGCTGCACTGTTTGGATTTTAATCATTCCTTTACTGATCTGCGTTGTTTTTGCATTGATCAGATTACAACGGGTAAAGGGAACAGAAGTAAAGATGAGTATCTTTTATTTTGTGAGCAGTGCTGGATTTACGTTTTAGGGTCAGTTTACCCAGGGGGTCTTAATGCCCAGGTTGAATGGAGCGTGTATTTGTGATTGTGTGTTTTTTTGTTTCATGGGGAGTTTCATGGATAATGGCAGTTGTGATGGATGCACTCTGCTTTGGAGTAAAGTGGGTTTGTTCGGTTTTTGCCTGGTGAACAGAATGTGTGTCCTTTGCTGCCTTATATGGACTTGGTACTTCGCATGGAGGAAGGGATTTCCCATTCCGTTGTTGAGTGACAAAATGGATTTTCTGTATTTCTTGCTATGCATGCGTGGCGTTTTTCGCATTGTCAAATTGTTGGGCTGGCGATATGGGTGCTGGTAAATGTGGTGCCGCTTGAGATTGGTAAGTTTTCCTGCTTTTGTTTGAGGGTTTTATAGAGGCCTTGGTTCTCTTGATGGTACTGTTTTTGAAATTGACTTTTGTTTTCTCTTTTTCTTTTTGTAGTGACTTGTGCACGGTTTGGGTGGGGTTTTCCCTGAAGAAGCTTTTTCCAGCGAAACGCTTGGGCAGCCTATGTGTGGCGTCGGGTGTGCTTCCCTTGTAACATCGTTTGACTGTGTGTGGGTCTAAATGGTGTGCTTGGTTAAAATGTGTCCTCACCATTGAGAGAAGTGCTTTTTGCATTTGGTTGCATGTTTTATGTTATGTTTTGGGAGTTTAAAGCTTGTCTTGTGAATTTGTGTTGTTTTGTAAAATAAGAGAAAAATGAAAAATTGAAGATTGTTTTAAGGGCTGGAAGGAGGTTTTATGGGCCTATGATGTTTTGGAAGATATGCTTCATGGGGTTGAAGCTTGTTTTGTGTTACCTTGGATTCTGAGGCTCGTTTTCTTCCTTCTTGCTTTTAAAATTTGTCAGTACCTGATGTGAGGTTTCGTAGTTTGGTGGAGTGATTGCATATCTGGATTTGACATTGTTCAATAATACAAAACCTGAGAAAAGTCCCCACTCATAAACGCAGCAAACCTGCCATACCATAGCAGCACTAATTCCTATGACTCAAACAGCAAGAGCCTTACCTATGAATAGGCAGCACTACAAATACTACACTGGGCCATAGAACACCAATACACCTACTACTGGTAAAACAGAACAAACGGGACTACTACAGCTCCCTACACATGCTAAGAATACTGCACCTTGGTCATAGGCAAAGCACAGACAGACCACCATCCAATATAGAACCAGAGATTACTAATTAGAGATTACTACTACTACTACTTATCATTTGTATAGCAGTACAAGGCGTACGCAGCACTGTACAGAGACATGTAAGACCAAGAAGAAGCAGATATCACAGTACAACGTGGAAGGCTTGTGGAGAGCTTTATTGGGACAGACCTCTAGGACACTCCAATAAAGCTCTCTATAAGCTTTTCACAGTGTACTGTGATACCTGCAGATTGCATTAATCTAAATTGGAGGTGACCAGAAGTGGATAAGGGTCTTTGTAGTGTGTTCAGAAAGGAAGGGACAAATTTTTGCTGATAGAGAGAAAGACATGACAGGTTTTTAGCTATCTGTTGGATGCATGCAGAGAAAAAGAGGGGAGCCAAAGATGATCTCAAGGTTGCGAGCTGAGGAAACAGGGAGGATGATAGTGTTATCCATAGAAAGAGAGAAAGGAGGAAAGAGGGGGGGGGGGGGTTTCAGAGGACAGATAAAGAGCTCCGTTTTGGCCATGTTCAGTTTCAGATGGCATTGAGACATCCAGCCAGCAATGTCAGATAATCCCCAAACAAAAGAAGAGTGAACAATCAAAAATTGAGCAAAAATTAAATTGTAGGCCAAAAGAATATTCTGTCGGAAGATCGGCCATGAGGTTAATAGCCTCCCGAAGCCGTTACTTCCATTTTAATCAATTTTATTGAAAATCAAATATGCCCATTAAAGAGCCATAAAAGGTGGAAAAAGAACCACAAATAGGTGCCACCTTTACAACAATTAATAAACCCAAGATTTAAAACTCAATGTAACCCTTTGACTTATCTGGGTCGTCGTAGGCCAATTGAAGTCCCAATATCAACCAATCGAGGCACTCTTCAATTTCATAAAGACACCAAAAGGAGATGTTCCAAAGAAAGCAGTTGTCCAATTTAATTTTTGCACAATTTTTGATTGTTCACTCTTCTTTTGTTTGGGGATTATTTATGTTGAGTGTTTTGTTTTTGTAATTTTAGCAATGTCAGATAAGCAGTCAGAGATCTGGACCTGGATTCCTGAAGAGATTTCAGGTGCAGAGAGGTAAATTGGAGAGTCATCAATGTAAAGATGGTACTGAAAACCGCGGGAGGAAATCAGGGCACCAAAGGAGGAGTGAGTGTAGAGAGAAAAGAAGAGATCTCAAGAAAGATCCCTGAGGTACACGGTCAGGAAGCGGGATGTCAGTGGAGGGGGATCCACCAGAACAAACACTAAAAGTGCGATGGGAGAGATAGCGTAGTTACTTACCTGTAACTGGAGTTCTCCGTGGACAGCAGGATGAGTCAGCCACACCTGGTGTCGTCCCCCGACGGCGCCGAATACGGAAGTGCTCTCAGAGCTCAGACTTACTGAGCATGGGCCAGAGACCCCACCCACGAGCCCGCCCCTAGCCAGCCAGTGAGTATCTAGCTGTGCCCGGCATAACCGTGGCTAGGGGCGTGCGGAGGCCGACCTCGGCCTGGGGCGGTGGGCGGGAATGTGTGGCTGACTCATCCTGCTGTCCACGGAGAACTCCAGTTACAGGTAAGTAACTACGCTTTCTCCTAGGACAAGCAGGATTCGTCAGCCACACCTGGTGCCTCCCTAGCTGCGCGGTAGCGCGGAATAGCAGTGGAGAGGGAGGCCGAGGCAAAAGCTTTATTGTCAGTGCACCAACAGATTAAACATTCCAAAGGTCATACAATCACTCATGAAAAGTGGCCAACGTGGCCAAAAACACACTACAGAACCGTGGCCAACATGGCCAAGTCGTATACAGTTGAATGCCAAAAACACACTACAGAACCGTGGCCAACATGGCCAAGTCGTATACAAGTTCAATGCCCGCCAATATGGCCGTACGATAAGGCCATCATGGCCGGAAGAACTGGGCTAGCATAAGACAATGAAATGTGGCTGTACCCAAGTCATGTCCTGTTAGCGGTGGAGAGGACAGCTTGCCCGAAGGTGCAACGCGTCTGCGTGTCTAGGTCCAGACAGTAATGTTTCCGAAAGGTGTGTGTGGAGGACCATGTGGCAGCTCTGCAGATTTCAGTAAGTGGGATGGAGCGCAGGTTGGCTATGGTGGCAGCGAGCGCTCTGAGCTGGTGCGGCCCTACGTTGGGAGCCGCGTGTGTGCCTGCCATTTCGTGGCAGAAGCCGATGCAGGTTGAGATCCAGAGTGCCATCGTGCGCTTGGAGACCGGGCGCCCTGGCTTGTTGGGGGTCATAGGAGACGAACAGCTGAGAACTCTGCCGGATGGGTCCTGTTTTGAGGATATAGGTCCGGAGGGCTCTGGTGCAGTCGAGAGTGTGCAACCTCTCCTCCTCGGGAGAAGAGTGTGGTTCTGGATAGAAAGTTGGCAGTTCGATGGTTTGATTTATGTGGAATTCAGAGGCCACCTTGGGGATGAACCTGGGATGAGTGCGAAGAGTGGCTCTGTCGTGGAACAACTGAGTGTATGGTGGGTGGGCCACCAACGCCTGAAGTTCGCTGATTCTGCGTGCAGATGTGATGGCGATCAGGAACAGAGTTTTCCATGTAAGGTACTTCATGTTGGCCGTGAGCAAAGGTTCGAAGGGCAGCTTGGTCAGCTGCTGTAGGACAAGGTTCAGGTCCCAGGCCGGGACGGGGGCGCGTATAGGAGGCCGTAGGTTGTGTAGTCCTTTCATGAAGCTCAATACTAAGGGAGCACAGGCAATCGATCTACTGTCCATGCGTTCGTGGAATGCCGCAATGGCTGACAGGTGTACACGGACAGAGTTTGTTTTGAGACCTTGTTCGGAGAGCGAGGCCAGGTATTGCAGGACGCAAGAGACCGGGCAGTCAGAGGGGTTGATCCCTTTGGGAGCGCACCAGAAGCTGAAGCGTCTCCACTTGAGGCCATAGGATTTTCTTGTGGAGGGCCGTCTGGCCGCCAGAATGATTTGTTGTACCTCCTCCGAAATGCTCAGCGACGCGAGCGACATCCGCTCAATCTCCATGCTGTCAGCACCAGGGACCCCAGGTTGGGGTGGAGCGTGAGCCCCTCGTCCTGTGTCAGCAAGGACTGGAGGAGAGGAAGGCGGAAGGGTGGTTCCAGGGAGAGGCATAGCAGGGTCGGAAACCACATCTGTCTGGGCCAGTATGGAGCCACTAGGATAATCTGGGCTCTGTCTTGAATGATTTTCTGCAGCGTCTTGGAGATTAGGGGAGTGGGTGGGAAGGCATATGCGAGAGACCACTCCTCCCAGCACATGGCGAAGGCATCCGACGCCACGCTGAGGGCTGACGGATGTTTGGAGCAAAACCGGGGACATTTCGTGTTCTGCTCTGTAGCGAAAAGGTCGATCTCCGGTTGGCCCCAGCGCTGGAAGATGAGATCGATGGCCTGTGGGCTCAGGGCCCATTCGTGTGGACTCAGTTGACGGCTCAATTTGTCCGCCAGGCAGTTCTGGTCGCCCGGAAGGTAAGACGCTTTTAGCCAGCAATGGTTCGTTGTAACTAGCGTCCATGTTTTGAGCGCCTCCCTGCATAGGCGTCTCGAGCCTGTCCCTCCTTGCTTGTTGATATAGAACATGGCCACCTGGTTGTCCGTCAGTATCAACACTGATTTGCCCTTGATATGTGGCAGAAAAACCTGTAGTGCATACCGTATGGCTCTGAGTTCCAGGAGGTTTATGTGGAAGTCTCTCTCTGTCGACGTCCAGACTCCTTGCGTGTGAAGGTGGCGCATATGGGCTCCCCATCCAATCTGTGATGCATCGGTGGTGATGGTTACTTGATGGCTCGGTTGTTGGAATCGTTTCCCCATCATGAGGTTTCGTTTGAGAGTCCACCATCGAAGGCTCCTCTTGGTGCGGGGGTCGAGGGTGACCTTGACAGAGAGCGGTTGGGCACGCTGGTTCCAGCAAGAACGTAGGCGCCATTGAAGAGTGCGCATGTGCAGTCTTGCTACGGGTAGCACATGTGTGGTTGCAGCCATATGGCCCAGGAGGCATAGGAGGGACTGGGCTGTTGATGTCATTTGGACAGAGGCCGCCATGGCTAGAGAGGCCAACCTCTTGGCCCTCTGAGTTGGAAGGAAGGCCTTCGCCTCGACGGTATCTATTTCGGCCCCTATGAACTCCAGGCGCTGAGTGGGGGCAAGATGTGACTTCTGATGGTTCACCAGGAACCCGAGGGTAGAGAGTAGACGGATGGTCCTCTTGATGGCCCAGCGAGTCTCCTGTGGGGATGGGGAAGCTAGAAGCCAGTCGTCCAAGTATGGGAAGACCTGGATCCCCTGTTTTCGTAGGTGGGCCGCTGCGACCCCTACACACTTTGTAAACACTCGGGGCGCTGGTGAGAGGCCAAAGGGGAGTGCCTTGTACTGGTAATGGTTCCCGAGGACTTGAAAACGCAGGTACTGCCTGTCCTGAGGGTGGATTGGAACATGCGTGTACGCGTCCTGTAGATCCAGGGAGGCAATCCAATCCCCTGGTTGGATGAGGGGTAGGATTGAGTCCAGAGAGTACATGCGGAACTTCTCCTTGAGAATGAACTTGTTTAAATTCCGCAAGTCCAAGATGGGTCGCATTCCCCCCCGACTTCTTTGTAACAAGAAAAAAGCGGGAGTAGAATCCCTGATTGATCTGATCCGGAGGCACTGATTCTATGGCTTGGATTGACAGAAGGTGCAGCAATTCCGGGTGTAGAGGGAGGGATGATATGATGTCGTCGGGAGGTGGCGGCGCACATTGTTGATAGGGTCGGGACTGGAACCGTAGACGGTAGCCATCTCGAATGATTTGTAGGACCCATGTGTCTGATGAAATAAATTGCCAGGAGTCCCAGAAGGCGCTTAATCGTCCTCCGACAGGGAGATCTGATGTTGGCGCCGCCGGCTGGTTGTCAAAAGGACGGTGTGTTTTTGCCGGAGAGGGGCGTCCTCTTCTTTTGCTTCCTGTCCTGCGGCTTCTGATGATGGGCGTTCCCATACGCAGGTCTGTAGGGGGCCTGCTTGTATCGAGGGGGCTGCCATTTGCGGTGCGATTGATACCCTTGGTGGCTGGCGTAGGATTTGCGGTTATACGTTCCTTTGTTGCCAGTCCGACGTTCTAGCCCTTCATCAGCGAGTGTTTGTAGCGTCGAACAATGTTCTTTTATGTCGTTGACGGTGTCAGCAACTTTGTCACCAAAAAGCGATTCGCTATTGCAGGGGGCATCTGCTATACGCTCATGAGTGTCTTCACGCAGGCCCGAAGCTCTTAGCCATGCTAACCTCCTGGTAGAGATGGCGGTGCCTGCTGTGCGTGTAGCAACTTCGAACGCATCGTGTATCGTGCTGATGAGATGTTTCCCGCATTCATTTAAGTCAGCAATCAATGTTAGCGCTTTCGCTTTTTCCTCGTTTGGGGCGGAAGCTAAAGTGTCCTTGAGGGTTGCCAGCAAGGCGTCCTGAAAGAGTACGTGCTGGAACTGGTGTGCCGTAATACGCGCATTCAGCATGGCACCTTGGAAGACTTTCTTTCCGACGTCATCCAGAAGTTTGGGGTCCTTGCCCGGCGGTGAGTTAGCGTGAGTGCGTGAGGATTTCACGCGCTTCAGGGCTGAGGAGACCACAATGGAGTGGTGTGGCAACTGGCTTTTTCCAAATCCGGGTGCTTGCTGGACTTGGTATTTTACATCCAATTTCTTAGGGCATGCATGTGAAGAAGCTGGGCATTGCCATAGTTTCAGACGTGCATCCAGAAGGCGCTTATGGATGGGCAATGTGATGGGGGCCTTCGGAGCGTCGAGGTACTTGAAAACTTCTGGGCCATCCTGCTGAGGATCTGGGTTTGAAAGTTTGAGAGCGGCAGCCACCTTACGCAGGAACTTGGGGTATGTGAGCTCCTCCTGCGGAGGGATAGGTGTCGACCCCTCGCTGGTGCATGCCCCTGAGGATGTTGATTCCGAGATCTTATCAGAAACCGCTGGGGTTTTTGGCTGCTCGGATCCGAGAGGCGTCAGTTCATCTTCCTCCCCGGAGCTGAGAGAAAGGGAGGAGGCATACTCCTCAGAGGCGCTGCTGTTGAGGGTTCTCTCAAGGTCAGCAGGGTCTGAGGGCTCAGCTAAGATTGTATCCCGAGTAGTGGACTGTCGGATGTCCTCAGGGGTGGTTAGGGCAGCGGGACTGCTGGAGCCGCTCCGTAGAAGTTCAGTGAGGTTGGTAAGAAGTTGTAGAATGGTACCTTGATGGGGTAGTGCAGGCGTAGGGGAGACAGACTCAGTGATTTGTATTGCTGTGTCTGAGAGTCTCTTGGCTGCCCTGGACAGGGAGCTGGGGCTGCGGTGCTTCCGTTTATGAGAGCAGTGAGTTTCATACTCACTCTGTCTGCTGTGGTCCCGTTGTCTGTGTTGCTGCAGTTTGCTGAGGCTCTTGCAGCTGCGATCATGTTCCCTGCTCCGATCGCGTTGTCTGCCCCTCTGATGGCTGTTGCTGTTGCTCAGCTGGCTCCTGTGACTGTCCCGGCTCCGATGCCTGCCTCGCTCCGATGAGAGGCTGGAGACACGGAGCCGTTGTGGAGGGGCGGGCCAGAGTCAGTGCTGACATGGGAGGAAGCCCTGTGATGTCGAGGAGACTGCTGACCAATGGGCAGAGGCTTGGAGGAGCTGGATGGCCCAATCGGGAGCATGTGGGAGGAGCTGGGGAAGTCCTGACGTTGCCCAATAGGAGAGGAGGAGGCGGGACTCTCAGCGATGATGTCATCAGCAAGATGGCCGCCCCCAGGTGAAACGTGGCTGGAGCATGGAGGGTCTCCCCGGGGGGTCTCCCGGGAGTGTTTCTGCTTCTTAATTCCAGCGCTGCGAGGGTCGGAGGGCTTATCGGAGGCAGATAAAACAGTACCTTTTGTGCCTCGGGCATCCGAAATCCTCGTGGGGGGCAGCTGTTGTTTGAAGGGAGCTCCGGAGGTGGAAGGCTGGTCCGTGGCAGCGCGACCGGGGATGGAGGCCCCGGGGGGCGCATCCCGTGTCGGTGAAGAGATCCGGTGACCTTCAGGTTGCTGCGCAGCAAGGAAGTCCTTAAGGGCATGGCCTCTGGACTTTAAAGCCCTGGGGGACATCCGGGAGCAGTGCTGGCAGTCCTGTACCTGATGGTTGGCTCCCAAGCATCTAACACATTGATCGTGATCATCTGAACTACTCATCTTCCTAGAGCAGCAGTTGCACTTCTTGAAGCCGGGTTTTGATGGCATCTTTGTGGTAAGTTGGTGTTTAAAATTTCTTCTCTGGCTAGAGAGAGCAGGATCCGCGTGTGAAAGGCACGGCGGAAGAAAAAAGACTGGCTGGCTAGGGGCGGGCTCGTGGGTGGGGTCTCTGGCCCATGCTCAGTAAGTCTGAGCTCTGAGGGCACTTCCGTATTCGGCGCCGTCGGGGGACGACACCAGGTGTGGCTGACGAATCCTGCTTGTCCTAGGAGAAAAGAAGAAAACCAGGACAGAGCAGAGTGATCACCAGACATAGAAAACCACAAGCTCCCTCCCCCTAATGACTTAATCCCATAGACACCGGTAAACATTAGTTTGAAGACAGCAGACTGTGAATATTCTCTCCGTGGGGATATTCAGTTCTAAGATATTCAGCAGATAAAAATGTATGCCTCCTTGGGCAGTGTCCTCACATTTCTTTTTTCCACAGTTAAACCCTGTGTCACCCTCAAGTTCTAGGAAGACAGGTAACATCAATAAAATGCTGGAGACTTGTATTCTGTGAGTACATCTCTTTTTTTACATACCTTAAATTGACAACTTGAGACCTAGTATACTGTTTTCCAAAGGCTGAATTCTGATAAATCGTATCAAGCTGTTAATAGAGCAGAAAGGACAGTTAGCCCTGACAATGAAACTCTGCACAGTCAGCCATGGGAACAGTCTATATTGCACCCTCGCTTAAATACATTTCATTGTATGACTCACTGTGAAAGCTGTCTCACTTTGGACCCCAGCACTGTTAAAGACCGTGTACAGAAGCCTTTCATAAAACAAGGTGGTTTCTCCGTGAAAAGGCTAGTAAGCACTGAAAGTTACCTAGTGCTCAGTAAAGTTATGGGAGCTGGGAGGAGAGAGGTAGTAGACTGGAGAGAAGGTGTGAGATAAAAGCTGGAAGCGACTACTGTCTCCTGCTGGTATCACGATAACGACTTCTATTGTATCAGTTCTACTTGTGTCACTCCCACCAGCTACCTACTTCCCCAGTCTTCCATTTCTGTCCCTTCTCCATTCCACAACTTTTTCCAGCGTCATTATGACCTTGCAATCCTTCTTCTCTGGCCATTGCCTTGGCTCATTGTCTGTTTCCACACCCAGTTCAAGCACCTCCTACTGGCCTACGGGTGCTTTCACTCTGTAGCTCTTCTTTTATCTCTGTTTACTCTGCAAGAGGGTCTTATCTGTGCCCTTCTGATGCAATAAAGTAATAGCATGCGTTAAAAGTGTGCACCATCAGGAAGTGTGCACACTGCTGCGGTAATAGGTATCCATTTTCTTCATCTCGAGTAAATATATCTCTTCCTGTCAGTGTGTGTGGGGATTGGCTAATGCACTGACAGGAAGGTAGATATTTTTTTAAGCACAGGCCACACTCCCACTCTTGTCCCTTACTCCACCCACCCTTAAAAATGTCCTAGAGGCCCCAGACCCCCCCCCCCCGAACTCCCCCTGACACTCATGATCCCTTCTCCCCTCCCCTCTCCCTCCTAAGACTCCCAAAGCCCCTTCCTGACTCCGTAACACTCCCAGTCACTTCTCCATACCTCTGACTCTCCTGGCTTTCCTGACACTCCCAATCCCCTCTCCTCTCCTCCTGACAGTCTAGAGTCACCTCCCGACGCTTCTGATCACTTCCTCCGACACTCCCAACACTCCTGATCCTCTCCCAGGGCTAGCTGGTCCAGGGCATCTTTGGCAGAGTATTCCTGCTCTGAATCCCTCCCCTTACAGAAACCCCAGGCTCGCCATCAAGTTGGAGGCAGGAGCAATGGCCACTTTCTCCTGCCTCTGTGTTGTCATCTTAGAAAATGGTGGCTCATGACCCCATATGGTGCATCAGGATGCACTGCATGGGATCGGTCTGCAAAATGGTGGTGTGGAGGAATGAGCAAATTGGCAGCACTCTTGCCTCCCAATTGGAGGTGGGCCTGGGGGTTTTGAGGGATCAAGAGGTTCTGGGAGGTTATCGAGGGGTTCACTTGGGCACCCGGGGTATTTTTGTGGGGTCAGGAGTAGAGGGGGAGAGGTGCATGGGGGCCACCTGGCTCACTTGAGCCAGGAGCCACTTGAGCCATCAGTGACATCTTTGGGATGGGAGCGGGAAGGGGAGGGGTAGAGGGCTAATAAGGATCTTGGGTCTTCTGAGCTGGCAGAAGGATTTAGCATTAAGGAAAAAGTTTAAAAAATTACGGGCCCGATTTTCGAAAGGCATATACATGGTATACAGTTCAGTAAACTGTGTAAATGCCTTAAATGGGGATATTCAACAGCACTAACTATGTAAGTGCCGTTGACTATCTCCTTCTAACTCCACTACGTACCCCGATGCTATCCAGTTAGCATCAGGGCATGTTGGGGGTGTTCGGGGGCAGAGTGGAGGCAGCGACAAGCAATAACCGGGCAGCAGTGATATTGTATGCTGCCCAGTTAGCAATCTGCGCTGAAAAGAAAGGCAAGGTGAACCTTCGCCTATCTTTAAAGGCACAGGAGCTAACTGGACAGCATGCAAATGTTTTGCTGCCTGGTTAGCTTTGACAGCTTCCGGTGTCTGTGGCGATCACTGGATATTCAATGCCGTCACCATGGCATTGAATATCCAGGTTAGAAGTCGGTGGGGAACGCATAGCCCTTCAAAAATGAGCCTAGCTCAATATTGGGCCCTATGTTAAGTTTCACTGCAGTTTTTTTACATTGGAAGCAATTTCATGTTATTAATTTTAATGTAATGTTTGAAAATATAGTATTGTTACTATATTAAATTGTACTCCCCTCTGCTATATCCTGTATTATGAATGCAGTGTACCAAATCTGAATTGAAAACTTGGATATTCGGTCCTTTGTATGCGATTTACATGCTCCCTATGCTATGCTTTTGTGCAGTAGCCGGGTTTAAAAAAGGTTTGGACAAGTTCCTGGAGGAAAGATCCATAAACCATTATTAAAGTGGACCCAGAATATCCACTGCTTGACCCAATACAAGCATTGTGGAACCTGTGTCTTTTGGGGAAACTGCTAGGTATTTGTGACCTAGATTGGCCACTGTTGGAAATGGGATGCTGGGCTTGATGGACCTTGGTCTGACCCAGTATGGCATATCTTATGTTCTTATGTTCAGTAGTTTTACTCAAGATTTTCCCACAGACATTTTTCTGTGTCAGAAGTAAGACTAGAGTGGGAAAATCTCAAGTAAACCATTGCGCTAAAGCATAACACAGTTATTGCGTTGGCCCTTGAGTGGTCCTTTCCTTGGCTATATTGAGGCCCACCTAACAATTCACCAATTGCAGGTTTCTTTTAAATCAAAAGCATGGAAGAAGCTCAGAGGATCTCTGAGGGTGAAGAAGGGAGATGAAAGTCAGAGAATGACTGTGGTTTGTGGCAATGCACCAGGAGTGAAGATGGGAATACTGGATTAATCTAATGATTCTGCTCTGAACTTTTAGTTTAAATTGGTAGTAGGAGCAAGTTTAGGAGGATGGAGTATTGCAAGCACAGTATCCTTCTCTTTCTCAACAGCAGAGACAAAGGTAGAAGTGAGGACAAAACAAAGGATGAAGTCCATTCCAAAAACTGATGCTTTGACCATCCAGAAACGGGCATAGAGACATCCAAAGCACATAGACTGTCTCCAGAACTATTTTAGAAGCCGCTGTAGAGATGTCCCCAGCGTGAGGACATCCGAATCTGAATGGGGGTGTGGAAGAGGTGTGGCTGGGGTGTTTCCAGGAACCTGGAGGTGTGGTTAGGGTGTTGAAGGGACCAAGACGTCTCCACCTAATCACAGAAACGTCATGGACGTCCTGCATCACGTCCAACTTTAGACCTGCTCTCAGACACGCATAGAGACAAACAAGCATCAGAAAAGTGCTAGTCTTAGGTGAAAAACATCAAGGGGGTATAAAAAAGAAAGTACTCTAATCCCAGTACAAATATATAGCAGCAGTGGGAGTTGAACCTTGGCTGCTCTGTTACTAACCTTCTACTCTAACCATTATGCTATTCTCCTGGCCTCTTAAACACTGTTCTGGGGATGTCTAAGTAGACGTCCCTATCAGCCACCTCCAGGTTTATGAAATCACATCTGCACCTGGATGTGCCTGCATAGTTTTCAAACATCCTGGCTTAAATATCCCAGATTGCACATGGATGGATCTTCTACAATTCATCTCCAAAATGTGCAAAACATGAGCGTCATCATTCAAGCTCTACGTGTCTAAGCACCAGCATCTACACATGTAGGTGCCAGTTTTGCAGCATATGCTGGTGCCTCCAGATGTATATGCCTGATTTTGGAAAGCTACACGAACAAGAGGAGCCAATAAAACAGCTGAGTGAAATAAGTCTTTTTAATGAATTTTTAAGGTGCTATTAGTCAACACAGAAGTTAACACAATTGCCCTCCTAGTCACTGCTGGAGAACTCGGGTCCAAACAATCAGTGTGCCTCGGAGCAGTTGCAACAGCTGGAGTGGATAATTTTTTAGTGTGTGTGTATATTCCCATTGTAAAATCGGAACTACATGTATAGTTTTTTGGACCACCCAAGCTACATCCCCTTGAAATCTGCATAGACATTTAAATAGCAGCTTTCTGAAATTTCCATTTAAGCATGTATGCAATGTACATGTGTAAATATTGCTATATCTAACTTAAGAACATAAGATATGCAATACTAGGTCAGACCAAGGTCCATCAAGCCCAGTATCCTCTTTCCAACAGTGGCCAATCTAGGTCACAAGTACTGTCAGACGGCTGCCTAGGGTGAGAACTTACACAATCTTGATGATGCAGATATTCATATGATTCTTGCAAGGTATTGTGGGTAATGTAGTTCATTCACTCCCAAACACAGCTGAAGACAATAATTGAGTTGTGAAACCAAGTGGTAAAGCCAATAAAATTCTTCTTTTATTGATGGGGTTTAATTCACCCAGCACAAATATGCTTGGTAGCAATATAAATGAGGATACTTGCTTGCAGTGTTTAAATGGATAACATAAAGTCACAAAGCAAACCAGAAAACAACCTTCAGCTTGTCAGGCAATTAGCTAATGTTTTCTTAGCAAATAATTACCAAATAAAAAGGCACAAAGAAATGAATAAACTTTGCTTGTTAGGTTAACTTCTGCTTATTTTCCAAGCAGATCCCAGCAGTGATTCTCCCTTGCTCACACACACAATCAGGTGCAGCTTTAATTACTATCAATTGACCAGCTGAAACCCTTTAGCTGGCTGGCTGCTACTGTGTGAACCCAAATCCTGCTTTAAGAGCTGTTTGCAGTGGAAATAAAGAACAAAGTTAGGTTTCTTTGTGATGGCTGAGGTGTTTGCTCACAGAAAGCTAGCAATAGCATTTAGATAGAGAACAGTCCATGTAATGAATAGTTTCATCTGCTGTATCTCCCCCCTCATCAATCAGCATAGGGTCACTATCATACATTGGCACAGACGAGTCTTTCATTAAGGCACTATCATGAGAATGCTTATTCCCTTGCTGCCATTCACTATTATGGATAGGGTCTGGATCAGTGTTCATACCTGAGCCTCTCCTGCTATCATAATTCCTCTCTGTATAGCCTGGCCAGTATGTAATCCAATTCTGATGTCCAGCCTTCCAATCTTGATCCCTGGACACTGGATCTTTCCTCACATACCTTCTGGCATAGGTCTGAAAGTCCCTTCCACGTGCAGTCTTCTCTCTCCTAGGTAGCCACTGGTGATTCCTATCTCTGCCATTCCATTCCTCTGGCTGACTCCAGTCCAATGGACTCTGCTGGCATTTGGAATACCTCCCAGTATAGGTACTGCCTTGGGTTCTCCCAGACCTTCCAATAGCCTTCCTTCTTTTCCTTCCAGAGAGTTTCCTTCTCTCTCTATCCGCTTGGCTTGGCTTCTGTTTCTCCAAGTGATGTTGGTGCTTGTAGCCGTTGCTGTATCTTTTCCTGAAGCTCTTTCTGTAGCTGTTATCTGAAGAATAAGCTCTATTCTTATTCTGTTCTAATGTGTGCTCCTCCCTAACACAGCGCAGCTGTGTTGAATCAGGTCCTGCCCTTTGAGATGAGTGCTTAGGGATTACCTCATAGCTCTCTTGATTGCACACATGTTTTCTCACTTCAGCCCCTCTCATGGCTGCTGGAAACCTGGTGCATTCTGGGACTGGTAGTCTTTTATGTGAAAACTCTGTTTTCTTACTTCTACCAGAACTGACAGGTTGCTTGTTCAGAGTCACATCATCTTTTCTATAGCTCCTACCTGAGGTATGATAAGCTTCCTTATCACAGTACCTAGAAGTTTCCCCAAAAGACACAAGTTCTGCAATGCTTGTATTGGGGAAAGCAGTGGATTTCCCGGGTTCCCAATGGTTTATAGATCTTTCCTCCAGGAACTTGTCCAAACCTTTTTTAAACCCAGCAGCTTTTGCTACATCCTTCAGTAATGAATTACAGAGTTTGATTACACGTTGAGTGAAAAAATATTTTCTCTTATTAGTCTTAAATAGGTTACACTGTTTATTATTTTATTATTTATTTATTTATTTATTACAGTTTCTTATATACCGCGCTATTTAGAATCAGCGCGGTTTACATCATAACAACAACGACCATAACGACAAACTGTCAGGTTTTACATTGAACAGGAGTACAAACTTGGATAACTGGGTTAACTATATACATAATCTATCTACACTGCAGTGTGAGGGCATTTCTAGATTGGGTCATTTCTTGGAGGGATATTTAGTTCAGTTGCTGTCTGGGAAGTATTGGCAGAAAAGGTATGTTTTGAGAGCCTTCCTGAACTGATATAGATTGGTAATGGCTCTAATGTTGGGGGGTAGGGTGTTCCAGCATTTTGGGCCATAAAAACTGAATGCCCTGTAACTTCAATGTATGCCCCCTACTCTTTCTATATTTTGATGGTGTAAAACAATTGATCTACATTTTTCCCGTTCCACTCCTTTCATTAATTTATAGACCTCTATCATATCTCCCCTCAGCTGTCTCTTTTCCATGTTGAAGAGCCCTAACCTTTTTAGCCTCTCTTCATAGGGGTATCCTTCCATCCCACTTACCATTTTGGTGGCTTTTCTCTGTACCCTTTCTAATAACGCTATATCCTTTTTAAGATACGGCGACCAGAACTGCACACAATATTCAAGGTGGTTGCACCATGTAATGATACAGAGGCATTATAATATCCTTTGTTTTATTTTCCATTCCTTTCCTTATGATTCCTAGCATTCTATTTGTTTTCTTGGCCACCGCTGCACACTGGGTGGAAGGTTTCAACATGTTATCACCGATGACGCTTAAAACATTTTCCTGGTTGGTGGTTCCTAATATGGAACATTGCATCGTGTAATCATAGCTTGGGTTGTTCTTTACTAGATACATAACTTTGCACTTGTCCACATTAAATTTCATCTTTATCTTTATTAAACACTTTATATACCGCCCTTGTCGAAACATGAGGGCGGTTTACAATAGAATATAGATGCTAGCGTCAGAAAAGAAAGGAACTCCATCAAAATAAAGAGAAAGAAGGACCGAAGGGGCCACCAGAGACAAAACAGTAAATCCAAAGACAATAATCAGACAAATTATGGAAGTTCATCAATTGATTTGAGTTACTTTTTTCACAAGAATATATTAGGTAAAAAAGCCTCTTACCAGTGATTCAATCTGATCTGCCATTGTTCTAAAGTCAGGGCTATTTGGCTTGTCATAATTTAATGTGTAGTTCATGTTAATAATTTTGCAGATGCCACTGCAATAGTGAGTACTAAAATTCTTCACCTCAGCACCTATAAAAAGGGAATGAAAGGGAAGGGTCAAAGTTATTTCATGTTAATATAACCCAGATATTAGGTTATACTTCCAGATATTAGGTTAAACTTTCATTAAACTTGGCTGTGTAAACAGAACAGCAGTGTTACTGGTGTTGAATGATATGTAAATTTATTAACTTGGTATCCAACAGGAATGGCGTTAAATGTGCTGCAAGGGGACCTCCTTTCCTTGGTAGCACTGAATATATAATGTAGAAGTGTATATACTGAAGGATTCCCCCTATTAGGAAGGAGATAAAGTAAAGAAATGATGACAAGTAAGAGTATAAGACCCTATGAGTGGGATGAATTGTAGTCTTCTTTCCATTTTTTCAGTTATTCTTGCAGAGAGCACAGAACTCAGGAGAAGGAACGCCCGGCCTAATAGGAGTCTGGCCCTGATATACCAAACTGAGGGTTCTGAAAGTCCAAGCAAGAGGGATTGAAGAGTAGAAGATTTGATTTTGAAATTTTTGAGGTGTTGCTCCACAGCTCCAAGTGGCTCAGTGTACTTAAGGAGACGAAAGCAGATTTTTGGGCCTTGTCCACTCAGACATTCCCTGTTGGTTCACAGAGCCTAGGGGAAGCAGAAGAGGTAAACGAGTTGTGGAATATGATGTTTGAAGAATGTCTTGCAGGCTTCAGAACTTGCACCATCCAGAGGTGAAATGACAGAAGAAGGATGATGGATACCCATCTGCCTGAGCAGGAGAGCACACTGAACCAGCTGGAACTGAGGGAGTCTAGAACATCACAGAAAAGAAGATGAAAGATTCAAAGACGACAGAGACCAGCCTTCCAGAGGAATGAAGCACATGGTTTTAAAATATATTGGATAGATTTATGTGATCAGAAAAGTATTTTTCCCATTTCTTAACTTATCACCTTGTAAAGCCTTTGGGGTCAATATTTAACCATGGCATACCACGGTTTTTATAAACACCAGTTGCCGTGGTTAAATAAAATCTAGATATTCAGCATTGGTAGCCAGATAGTATCCATATATTCCATGCCTGCTACTATTTATTTAGCAATGCTTATATACCGCTTTTCACCAGGTCACTATGACAACCTGCACCACTTTCTGGATACTGGTGATATTCAACCTGCTAGCTGGCTAGCAAACCATATAAACTTGGGACAGCTTTTTTTTCTGGCCTAACTTTATGCTGCTACAGGATAACATCGAATTCCACCCCAGCTCTTCCCCCAGACGACCCTGGCACTATCCAGAGGCAGTCAGAGGAAATACTCAGTAGCACTATCTGAATAGTGTTACTGAATATCTCGCTAGCGGGCACTTATCTGATTAGCAGATGCTGATAGTTCTCCTAAAGATAATGGCTAAAATTAGGCAGTTGTCTTATCTGCTTGGTGACTTTTTGAACACCGGCAATAGTCACAGGCAGTTAATATATTTCATTGCTTCCAGTTTCTTCGCTGCTACTGTTTTTCCGTGCTTAGTGATCTCTCTGCCCTGCTGGGTCTAATACATGCACCTTATCCTATACTTTCGAATAGATTTATATATACGTACCTGTTATAAGAGCTGGAGCAGTTGGGTTTGGTGTTTTGGGGTCAGAGACTAAAAAGATAAGAACATAAGATAAGAACATAATGGATCCTTGAGATATTAATAATACAATGAGGGGAGCTGCTGAGCATAGCGCTTAAATGCAAATCTCTGTTACGAGCAGATAAGCGTGAATGGTTCGCACTCGATGGTCAAGTTCCACACTCATGGCGAATATACTTATTAAGAAATAATTTTATATTAACTATGTTGTTGCTTCTTCTTTCATTTAGGAATTTATGTGAACTATTATTCAAATAAAAGACCAAGCAGCTTAGAAGACTAAAGTATTTCTTCATCTTGTTAATACCGATCTGCCTGCTCAGTATGATTGTATTGATGCTAGACTTGCCCAAGAGAGTCTGTAAGAGTAATGGGACCCAATTTTCAAAACTGCTGATATTCAAATGCTACAGTGCTCAGCCAGGATGGTCAGTTGCTGGATCCGGGTAGGAGTTGCCGCTGAATATCCGGGCGGAGGGGCACTAACTGGGTAAGAGCTGGCACTTATCTGCTTAGTGGGATTTTCAGCCAGCGCTTGCCCAGATTATAACTTAGGCCTAAGTTGACCAGACAAGGGTGAGTTAACTGGATAAGTGCTGGCATTTACTCGGTTACTCCCACCAACTGCCTCTGCTCTAAAGGGATAGTGCTGGGGTGGTCTGTGGAGATAAGCAATATCACTATCTGGAAAGTGCTGCTTAACTTCATTGATTGGCTTGCTAAGGACTTTGAATACCCTCCCAAATGAGCAAATTTCTGGAATAGATTTAGAGACCTATTTACTAAGCTCCATTATAAGTTTAATGCAAGTTTAAATACTCATCATTTTTTTTAATTGTTTTTATTTAACAGGTATTTTATACCAGTTTATCATTTCAGTCAAAGCGGTTTACATTGCAACTTGAACTTGGTAGTGCACATTAAACAGGGACATAACGCGGGGCTTCCAAAACAGTTAACAGACTACCAGGTAAAGTGCATTAACTGCCCTGTTAAACACCTAAGGCAGAACGTCAGGTCGGAGTGGGGAAGAGACAGGGCTAACGTGTCTTAGATGCTAAGACAGCAGCTATTGCTGATATATTATTGTAAACTGCTCTAATGCCTTCTGGCCTGAGCGGTATATCAAATTTAAATAAACATAAACATAAACTGTTATTGACATGTCCAGAGGTAACACAAGGTAGTAATCCAAGCTAGCAACCCAGCTGCCACGCCCCAAGTGCCAGGATTGGCCCCTGCCATAAACTGAGGAGGTTTTGCAGCTACTGCAGGTTAAGTTTGGCAACCAACACATTAACTTCAAATCCTTAAAACGGACTAGTAAACAGTACTTTTATTTTGAACCATATTCTGCCACTTCCCTTCTCTTCAATTACTAGGAATAGGAAAATGTTAAAAAGGAGAAATTCTGTGTATTAATGAAATTCTATAGCAGGTCCTTCACCTGTGGAATTGCAGAAAGGTAAGGCCTTTGTTGGCTGCCATCCTGATGCTTTATTTTTAACTCTATAGAAAAGCTATAGTAGTTTTTACACAAAAAAGGGATACTTAATAAAAAGCAAACTGGACCCAATATTCAAAGGATTTATGCTTTTAATTTTCAGAGTTATACTCCTAAATTGATCTCCTTGAACATTTACTACGGTTGAGTGCCTAAATTTTCTCTTAAAATTTCACTGAACTCCTAAATTTAGGAGCATAAAAAAAGGGGTGGAAAGAGGGGCAGATTTAGGACAGGGCAATAAAATTTAGGAGCTTAATACTGATTTTCGGTACTAGGCACCTAAATTAAGCTCATAAATCTAGACAAATGAATGGCAGCTTCTAAATTAGGATGAATTTCTGGCTGAAAACTGAGCTACTAAGTGTGGCTTAAACTAGGGTACAAAATTAGAAGCCTAACTTAAGTGCCTAAATTTAGGAATTTTTGAAAGGCATTTACATGGTTTTCACCCAGTAAACTGCATATATGCCTTAAATCAGGATATTCAATGGCACTTATGAGGTTAGTGCCATTGAATATTCCCATCTAAATCCCCTACGTGCCCCGATGCTATCCGGTTAGCATTGGGGCGTGTTGTGGGCGTTCCGAAGCGCAGCAGAGGTGAAGACCGTCGCTAACCAGGCAATGGCAAGATTGTATACCGCCCAGTTCGTAACCTGTGCCTAAAAGATAGATGAGGAAAACCCTTGCCTATCTTTAAGGCGCAGGAGCTAACCAGGCAGCATGCAATATTGCTGCTGCCCGGTTAGCTTTGGCGGCTTCCTGTGTCTGCAGCGATCCCCAGATATTCAATACCATCACCATGGCATTGAATATCTGGGTTAAAGGTTGGTGGGGAGGGCTATGTGCCAATGAGGCTCATAGCCCTTCAAAAATGCGTATAGCTCAATATCAGGCCCCCAGCTTTCTTTGAATATCGGCCTCATTATCTTTAAAAAAGAAATGTAATTTGAGATTATTCTTACCAAAGACCACAAATATAAGAACAAGAATGATTGTAGCTATCAAGAGCAAAAGGAAAACCACCACAGTGATGATGATGAAGAGCCCCCACGTCCTGCAAGGAGCGTGACCCATCCTATGGAAAGAAACAAACATTGCATATCATAAGGAAATGTAGGTGAATTTTTTTTAATGGACTCCAGATAAGATAGGGGACATTATAGTGAATATTCATAAATTAGCAACACAATTATTCTTTGGGAATGTTCAATGAAAATAATAATTGCACCAAACGGAAAATATATTTCTCTTTCTCAACAACATGCCAGGTTTATCTTTCTTCTCGAAGGTCTCAGTTCACCAGTTTGAAGTCATAGAGCAGGGATCCCCAAATTTTTTTTATAAAGGCTCACATAGGACATTTCAAATGAATGAGAGGTCTGGATGGGCCAGAGTTGCCTTCAGATAAGAGTTCGCTGAGAGGACAGGCTCGCCCAATCATTAGGCAAACTAGGTGGGTGCTTAGAGTGGCAGCTTCTGAGGGGGAGGGGCAAAGAGCAGGGCATTCAAAGTTAAATAGATTCTGACAGACAGGGGGGGGGGGCAAGGCATAAGGCTTAAGGTTTGCCTAGGCTGCCAATATCTTGAACCAACTCTGGGGCTGGTCCTGTTGAGAGGAGGCCCTTTGAGAGGAGGCCATGTCTAGGCCTTGCAGTGATTCCAAATGCTAGTAAAGGAGGGAAACAGGACTGTGACAAATAACCCTACCTCCTGCTCCCCCCCTCTTTTCCCCAAGATCTGCCCCGAGAGAGGGTGAGAAAGGTGGATGGCAGAGTGGAGCGTGTTTATTTGGAACCCACTCCCCCTCTTGCACCCTCCATACAATCACTCCTTTCTCCTTTTCTCTCCACTACAGACTACAGTGACATTTTGAGAGCTGCTGGAGCCAAGGCAGGAACGGAGGGGGCTGCACCTGGGATCAGGACTTGGGTGGAAGGGGGCACTATTTATTTTTGAGTGGACAGCAGCTGCATTACTGGGTTGCCAGTAATGTGGCTGCACATAACTCCCCTCTTGAGGTGACAGCAATATCGGCAGTCAGGACAGCTAGCGTGCAGCGCCAGCTAAAACATTTTGAATATGTCCCCTCCCTTGTTTTTAAGTCTTTTCATTCAAAACTCAACAAAAAGCAGGGGAAAATCAATCTAACAAATCAATACGTACAGGCAAGCAATACTTCACAAAGATGTTTTCAATAAAGCAATTGGCATAGAAGACATTAACCCCGCAAGGGCCATAGGGTCACTCACCCAATGCTCTTAACATCTTTTATCATCTCTGGCATACAATGACAAGAAAGGTTGCCAAATCTCTGAACGTTTAAGAGTTCTCCTCCTATTCAAAGGGGTCAGCCTTTCAATATTACAGATATCCCACAGTGTGGTCAGGTAATCAGATAGAGGTGGAAGCAGTCTCTGATGGCACGCAAAAGCCAGGGCCAGCCTGGCTGCACAAGCAATGACTTACCAGACTCCTCTGAGGCACCCTCAGCTTTGGGATAGATAAATTCAACAAAAATATCCCCAGATCCCAAGGGATCTCTGTCCCTAGCAGGATGTTTATTCTATATTGAATCACTTTCTAGAATAACCGTATATATGAACAAATCACCAAATATGGGCCATACTCCCTCTAACTCCACATCTCCTGCAACAAGAATTTTCCATCTGTGGAAACCACCCAGAGAACCTTCTTAATACCACCTATACATTAACTAATAAGAAGTCTCCTGTATCCTCACCACCACTGAGGATTTTGGGAGATCTCTCCACATCTGTGCCCATTGTTTCTCTGCATCTGAACCACCCAGGTCACACTTCCACCAAGCCCCTTAGTATACCCCAGCTCTTCACAGTGTAGATCCTCCAGCCCATCTAAATCTCGAGCTCTCCATTTCCTTACATTTCTTGACCCAATGCAAAATCTGCAAGTAATAATAATAATATTAATAATATAAGTCCCTTGGCAATGGAAATTCCTCTTGTAGAGATTCAAAAGACGAAGCTCTCCATTGTCAAACAGCTGACCCACCCTCATAAGGCCCTTTAATTCCTATTGCTGATATATGAAGACTGTCATGCCTGGAGGAAAAAGACAAAAGAGACAGATTTTTATTACAGAATGGCTGTGGCATGTCCCATCAGCGAAAGGTGTGGTCTATGATGAGATTCACACCTCCCTTATACAGTAAGCCCTATGTCTCCTCAGGAGCTATAGTTTACTCACAAACTTCATATATCCCACAATTTGCAACCAGATCCTACCCTCCACTGAGCCCCTCCCGCGTTCTACAAGTCTGTGCTGGTGCTGCTGCATAATACCACATCAGATTGCACATGCCCATCCCTCCCTTCCCATGCTCTGCACATAACATCTTTCAGGGTATGTGGGGTTTACGGTTGCTCCAAACGAAATCAAACAACCTACTTTACAAGCTCACCAGAACCCTGCATAGGATCATGAATGGCAAGATCTGAAACAGACACAAGTCCAGCAATACATTCATTTTTTAGGGCCTTGATCTCAGCCAGGAAATGATTAACTTTTGTTAAGCCTCCAGATCACACCTTACCTTATCAAAGAACCGTGGATAGCCAGCCTTATAGAAGCCAATGAACTGGTCAGCATAGTCACAAAGTGCTTGATACTATTCCTAACCCACCTAAAATGGAAGTTCTCCTGAAAGTGGTCCTGAAGCACCCAGGGCAAATTTATACTTAGTCTTATTAAATCTGAGCTGAAATCCGAGATCTACACATGCCTATGCAGTTCATTAAGCAAATTGGACAAGATATACAATGGGGATAACAGAGTCAATAAGACATCATTAGCAAACATTGCTACATTGTGTTCTGTGTCCCCAACTTTCATACCTCTTATATTCAGCACCCTGGTACTCCGCTGAGATAAAAGAGGACTCTACAGAAAATAGAGAGAAGTTGGAAACAGAACAAAGCCCAACACACCCTACAGCAGTACAGAACAAACAGCGTGAATATAATGACCTGATCAACCGACACAAGCAAGAATACCACACCAACCTCTTTCTGAAATCTACTAACAAACTTAGGGAGCTATTTGATATAGTCTGGACCCTCACAAAAGAACCAGCCCCTAAAGGTGAGGACACAATTCATCCACAAACCATAGCAAATTTCCTAATGATGAAATCCAAGTCCTTATACCAGAATAACTCACCCAATATGACAGATGCCTCTGAAACCACAACACTCAAGGATACCTAGGGTGAATTCAACATACCCTCTTGTGAGCAGGTAGCCCAGATAATCTCCACTCTGAACACTAGCACCGCACCATCTGATCCACACCCAGTGTCATGAATTAAGTCAGTAAAAGGAAGAGCTCAGCAAACCTATCCATAAAGCAGTACAATCATCCCTCACACAAGGATACATGCCAAAGACCCTCAAACAGATGACCATCTGTCCCATCCTCAAACATGCCTCTCTGGACAGGAAAGACCCAGCAGCCTACTGACCAATCTCCAGCCTATCATTCCTTTCCAAAATCATAGAAAAAAAAAGTGCAACTACAGCTACAAGATCACATAGATTCACAGGCCCCACTGGGCCCCCACCAACATGGCTTCAAGCCAAACCACAGCGTGGAAACTCTACTCATATCGCTCTTCGACATCTTAATAAGAGGCATTGACAACATGAAAACAGGTTTCCTCCTCATTTTCTTAGACATTTCATCAGCTCTTAACACTGTTTCTCATAGCACTCTATGCAATGGCTACAGGATATTGGCCTCCACAACACAACACTCAAATGGTTTTGCTCATACCTAAGCAGTAGAGTTCAGCTCGTCAAATGCAGAGTAACCATCTCCACTCCACTTCCCATTACCCAGGGCGTACCACAAGGGTCACCCCCCTAAGCGCTGCTCTTCAACTGCACATACAGCCTATCTGTAGGATCATCAAAAAAAACACAACATCTAATACAAGATATATGCTGACGAAATCATGATTTACACCCCAATCAACCTAGATAAACCAGACTACTCTACAATAACAGGATGCCTGGAGGATATGTCTGAATGGCTGGCCAACAATAACCTAAATTTAAACCACAACAAGACCAAAGCCCTGTTTATCACAAGGAACATGACCTTCATCCCCCCTCACTCAATCAAATTACTCACCTGAAACATACCCATAAAGGAAGAGGTCAGATACCTAGGATTCACACTGCACCACAACCTGAACCTACAAGCCCACATCAACAAGACCTCCCAGAATGCATACCACAAGATGAAAATAATAAGAAGGCTGAAGCTCCTCCTCAACCAAGGCCATTTCCGCAGTTTGCCAAGCTATTATTACACCCATCCTGGACTTTTGCAGCTCCCTTTACCAAGGCCTGCTGAAGCAAACCATCTGCTCTTTGCAGATGCCACAGCTGCATGAATCATAATTGGGTCAGCAGGACACAAACACATCACTCCCCTCCTGAACCAGCTATACTGGCTTCCATTCCACTCCCGTATCAAGCTCAAAACGATGCTTAACATTTTCAAAATCCTATGGAACACATCGGCCAATATCCTGGACAACCTAATCAAAAGAGATCCGGACTGCCGACCAAAAAGGCACAGCCAGCTGAACCACATCACTACCCCCAGCGCTTATGCTAAGATCAAGCAGTCCACATAAGCAAGAGTACTCTCCCTTGCCGCTCCTGCCATATGGAACGCCCTACCGGATGCTATAAGATCAACCACAGATGGCAAGGACTTCTGAAAAAGCTAAAAACCTTTCTATACATGGAACACTTTGAAAGCATTACCTAACATGTAGTACCCACTCCCAGTTGAGCCCCCTACCCTAGATGACCTTAGGCATTATGATCTAGCCTTCTCCAATTCCTCTGCCCATTTTACATAAATGTATATAAGTTCTGTCATTTTGTTCAGCAACTTCCTCATGCTTTTTCTCCTCCCTGTTAATTGTTCCATGCAAATTACTCCAAGTTGCAATGTAAACCGCTTTGATTATAGGATAAGGCGGTGTAGAAAACCTGTTAAATAAATTAAATTAAATTATGAATGGCCTAAGTCAGGTGCTCCATGACCAAGGCAAATAATAAGAGAGAGAGGGGACACCCCTGTTTAGTACCCCTACTCAAGGTAAAACATCACTGAGTTTTCCCCATTAATCCACACATATGCCTTAGGAGAGAGTCATAGAGCTTATAACCCCAGCCCTGGAAGTTCAGCACAAAGCCTACTCCTGCCAGGATAGAATGCAGGAAGTCAGAACGAACCCTATCAAATGCCTTTTCTGCATCCAGTGCCAAAAGAAATGACTCCTGCTTTCCTCCCCAGATGTATGAATCAAATGTACTACTCTATATACATTGCCGCCTGCCATTTCTTCACAAACCCCACTTGGTCACGATGCACCAAGTGAGGCAAAAGACTATTTAACATGGTAGCCAGACTGACAATCAGACTTATTCTTCTCCTCCGTAGGGTTCACCATGACTCAAGCTTCTAACATAGAAGAGAGTAAACTGTAACAACGTAAGGAGCTAAACATGCCCCAAAGGCCTTGCAGTACTCTGGCATCAACCCATCCAGCCCAGTTGCTTTACCTACTGACAGCTCTTTGATGGCTTTGTTATCTCTTGACATGTTATCTCCAGTTCTAATTGTGTGATTTCTTCTTCACTAAGCCAAGGGAGGGAAATCCCCCCCCCCAAATACTCCTCTATAGCCAAGGCTGTAATTGCCAGATCCCTACAGGTCAGTATTCAAAGTTTTTATCCAGAGAGCTCATGGGGGAATATACAGATAAGGGTGCTGAGCAAAATATTCAGCAGCACTATCTAGTTAGTGCAGGGGTAGTCCATGGGCGGAGCGCAAGCAGTATTCTATCCAGATAAGCTTGACCAAATCCAGATAATATCAATTTCCAGTAAGCACTTATCTGGATATGTGCCAGATATTTGGCAGCAGCTACTATTTGGACCCTACAGCTAAATATCTCGTTAAGATTTAAGTGCTGCGGTTGACTGCTGTGGCATTTGAATATCAGCTGTTTTGAAAATCAAGCCCCTAGTATACAACTCTGCAAGTGATGGGCAAATCTATCTCAAATCTAGGAAAATCTATAGAAGTCCACAGTTTGTTTTCATAGTTTAAATGCCAGGAGTTTGTTTGCCTTGTTATATTTCTCATAGAATGACAGAGTTAAATTCTAGATTGCGAGCCTCCAGCGTATCTAAAGTCATGTCATGTTAGCCTCTTTCAGAGCTTGTAGCTCTTTGCCTCTCTTGGCACTAGGCTATTTGGTTCCTTAATTGCTGTGACTCCTTGAAAAAAGCTTTCTTCTGAGGGTTCATGCACTCCAGATGTCTGCCTTAAAGACATCCCACACTAGAGGATGCCTTTAAGACAGACACCTGAAGGATACTCCTCTACCGCCTCTTTCTAGGCTTAGCTTATGTAAGGAATAAATAGTCTATTATTCAGTGTACATATCTCATCCACCTTCTCTATCCCCACTATCCCCTCCACCCAGAGGAGGCATGATCCGACCACGTGATGTCTCTGATAGCTGCGCACTGCATATCTGCTCTAAGGGCCTAGTCGGGAAAAACTATCACGAAGGGCAGAAAAAAAAAGTACAACCACTTTTCTTTGGGTGCAAATCTTTCTAAATATCACTTACACAAAGTCATTGTGAAGCACTCCTCATAACCCTAGTATGCTCAGGTTATTCTCCCCTTCCACCTATCAGATCTAATGGTGGATGGAAATAGGCTTTCAAGTCTCTCCCGAAGAATATGTGCCCATTAGCAAAAATACCCAATTCTAAATTTAGGCTTCAAAAAAGGTTAAATTAGACTTACCTGCTAATTGTTGTTCCTGGAGTAGATACAGTCTAGTCCCGGACCTCTGGGTTGTCTACCTTAAACAGCAGCTTGGAGACTGAGGAACCACCTTCTTTTTCTGATGTCAGCAGTATATCATCCTGGGATCCGCCTCCATCTCCCAGTTACCTATTGACAAAGCAGACTCACCGGAGCAACAAGTAAGTATTTCCACAAACTATATCATGCCTATCAGATACTAAAAAAACACACCAATGTTATAGTAACTGAGAATGGGAACAAGAAATAAACAGGGCAAAACAGCAACTGTAGCCCGTAAAAACTGCGAGGAACCTACTCCCCCCTAACTCATGATGGGAGGCCAAACCCGCAGGAAAAGACCACCCCCCTGACAAGCATAAAATTCTTACCTGTAGTCACTGTACTGTCTTTCAGGCTGCTGGTGGCGGAATGCAACCACCCCGGGGGGGATACGGGACTAGACTGTATCTACTCCAGGAACAACAATTAGCAGGTAAGTCTAATTTAACCTTCCTGATCGTATCTCCAGTCTAGTCCCGGACCTCTGGGTGTGTACCAGAGCAGTACTCAATGGGAGGGACCCTCCAAGGCAGCCTGCATGACCGCCGCTCCAAAACACACGTCCCGTTGTGCCTGAACATCCAGACGGTAGTGCTTAACAAACAGATTCAGGGAAGACCACGTCGCCGCTTTACAGATTTCCAGCGGCGTAACCAGACGGGACTCCGCCCAAGACGCCGCTTGCGCCCTCGTTGAGTGGGCTCGCAACCCCTCAGGCATGGTCTTACCTTTCAGCACATACGCGGAAGCAATAGTCTGCTTAATCCACCTCGAAATGGAGGCCTTCAAGGCCGCGGGCCTGCGAACAGCACAAACAGCCGCTCCGATCTACGGAACTCCGCCGTGCGCTGGAGATACCACTTTAACGCCCTCTTCACGTCCAGAAGACTCCGCGCTCTGACAGCCGGGTCCCCCGATGGGGTCCGAAACACCGGCAAGGAGATAACCTGATTCAAGTGGAACGCCGACACTACCTTGGGTAGGAAGGAGGGCACTGGCCGCAAAACCACCTTAGACTCAAAAAAGGATAGGTACGGCTCCTTACACGACAAGGCCTGTAACTCCGATACTCTACGCGCCGAACAAATCGCCACCAGAAAAACCACCTTCAAAGTGAGATCCTTCAACGATGCCCGACCCAACGGCTCAAAGGGTGGGCATTCTAAGGCCTCCAGCACGAACGGGAGGCTCCATTTCGACACCAAGTGCCGCCCAGGGGGTCTCAACAGTGAAACCGCTCTAAGGAACCGCCTAATGTCACCGTGCCCCCCGAGCAGCCGGCCACCTACTCTACCTCTGTAACAGGCCAGGGCCGCGACCTGCACCCTCAAGGAAGAAGCCGCCAGCCCCTTCTCAAAACCATCCTGCAAGAACTGCAACACCTGCGGGACTGTGGCCTCTAACGTCACGCCCGCGCGATCGGTACACCAGGCTTCAAACACTCGCCAGACCCGGACATATGCTAGAGAAGTGGATCTCTTCCTAGTTCGAAGTAAAGTACTAATCACCGAGGCCGAATAGCCCCTCGCCTTTAGCCGCGCCCTTTCAATAGCCAAGCCATAAGCGAGAACCGATCCTGGTGGGGCATCCATAGCGGCCCCTGCGACAACAGATCCGCCCGACGTGGAAGATGCCAGGGGCTGTCGAACAGCAGTCTCACCAAGTCCTGCGAGTCTGCAGTCTCACCAGGGCCTGCGAGTCCTGCAGTCTCACCAGGGCCTGCGAGGCCAATCCTGGGCTATCAGGATCACGAGCCCGCGGTACGCCTCTATTCGCTGGATAACCCGGCCTATCAGTGCCCAAGGAGGGAACACATACAGAAGCTCCCCCTCTGGCCACCTTTGCACCAGCGCATCGAGACCCTCCGACATTCTTTCCCTTCTCCGGCTGTAAAACTGACTTGCCTTTGCCGACTGAAAGGTCGCCATGAGATCCATGACCGGAGGGGCCCCAGCGACGCACCAGGCTCTCGAACACCTCCGGGTGAAGAACCCACTCCCCGGGGTCCACCCGCACCCGACTCAGAAAATCCGCTTGCACATTGTCTACTCCTGCCACATGCGCCGCCGAGAGGTCCAGCAGGTTTTCTTCGGCCCAACCGAGCAGAGCCTCTGCCTCTGTCTCCAGAGCTGTGCTGCTGGTCCCCCCCTGACGATTCACATATGCCACTGCCGTCACGTTGTCGGAGAAGACCCGTACCAACTCCCCTGCAAGCAAGCCGTGGAACCTTTGCAAGGCCAGAGCCACAGCCCGCAGCTCTAGCCTGTTGATGGACCAGGTCTCCTCCTGCGCGTTCCACCACCCCTAGGTGAACCGGCCCTAGCAATGCGCACCCCAGCCCGCTAGGCTGGTATCTGTCGTCACCGGCACCCAGGCAGGTGGTTCCAGCGGTCTCCCCTTCCGCAACATCTCGGGGTTTAACTACCACTTCAGGGCTACGCGCATTTCCTCCAGACAAGGAAGCTTCATGGACAGAGAATCCCGCTGGTGCGAACAGCGTCGGAGCAGAGCCCTCTGCAGCGGTCTCATGTGCGCTCTTGCCCATGGCACCAACTCTAACGTCACCGCCATCGTGCCCAGCAGCTGCAGGTACTCCCATGCAGTGGGCGCCCAGCAGCGCAAGAACCTCCGCACCAGCCTTCGCAAGCCGCTGGCCTGCCGCTAAGGTAAAAACACATGTCCTGACCTCGTGTCGAACCGAGCTCCAAGGTATTCCAAGTCCTGCAAGGGAATGAGATGGCTTTTCGCCAGATTGACCACCGAACCCAGGCTCTCCGGGAAGGACACTACCCTGGCTGTCACTCTTTCGCTCTCGTCCCTGGACTTTGCTCGAATCAACCAATCGTCTAAATACGGATGGACGAAAATCCCTTCCTTTTGCAATGCCGCGGCTACGACTATCATGACCTTGGTGAACGTACGAGGAGCCGTCGCCAGCCCAAAAGGCAACGCTCGGAATTGAAAGTGCCCGAAGGGAACCGCGAAGCAGAGAAAACGCTGATGATCCGGCCGAATGGGGATATGAAGATACGCCTCTGCAAGATCCAGAGATGTGAGAAACTCGCCTTTTCGTATTGCCACAATCACTGACCGAAGCGTTTCCATGTGAAAACGCGACACACGGAGCCGGCGGTTCACCCCCTTGAGGTCCAGAATCGGTCGACACCCTCCGTCCTTCTTTGGAACTACAAAATAAATGGAGTATCGACCGCAGCCGAGTTGGTCGCACGGCACCGGAACCACCGCCACGAGCTCGAGAAGCCTTCGTACTGTCCCCCGCACTGCCTCGCGCTTGCTCGGCGACCTGCAGGGAGACATGACGAAAGCATCCCGAACCGGCATGCGGAATTCCAAGGCATAGCCTTCGCGAATGACCTCCAGCACCCACTGATCTGACGTAAGGTGGACCCAGGCTACATAAAACTCCTGCAGTCTCCCCCCTACCGAAACGAGGGGGGCCTGGGTCCCCCTGGCATCATTGCGACTTCTTAAAAGTAGACGAGGAAGACACGGAGGAGGCCCCGAAGCCTCTTCCTGCCCCCCGAAACTCCCGGAAACCCTGGTTCCTATTGGGGAATCTACCCCTCTGAGGGAAATTAAATCTCTGAAAACGGTACCTGTGAAAATCTCTCAACTGGCCCTTGCCCCCAGTAGCTGGCCGACCTTGCTTAGGCTTGTCCTCCGGCAACCTACCGCCCTTCGACTTGCCAAGGTCCTTAACTAACTTCTCCAGATCCTCGCCGAACAGGAGACGCCCCTTAAAGGGCAGCTTGCTGAGTCACGACTTCGAGGAATACTCAGCCGCCCAGTTACGAAGCCAGAGATGCCGCCTGGCGGCTACCGCCGAAGCCATGCTCTTCGACAATCCTCTCATGAGATCATAATGCGCATCCGCCAGATAGGCCGCCCCGGACTCAAGCCTTGAGGCCTCATCAGCCCCCTTGCTCTGCCGGTCCCCTTGAATCCGCTGCGACCAGCGAAGACAGGCCCTGGCCACCCACGCTCCACAAATAGCCGCTTGGAGCGCCAAGGTATTCACCTCAAAAATTTGACGCAGCATGGCATCCAGACGCCTGTCCTGAGCATCCTTGAAGCCCTTCTACCGGGATGGTGGTCTTCTTAGTGACCGCTGCAACCGCTGCATCCACCTTAGGCGGTTGGAAAACCTCCTTATCCTTATCCAACAAAGGATAGAGCCGGCGCATCACCCTGGCTCCCTTCAACGGGGCCTCCGGCACATTCCATTCTTCCTGAATCATCTCCTGAAAGACCCTGTGCACCGGAAAGGCTTTCTGAGTTTTCCTAAAGACCTGCAGCAAAGGATCCTCCAGGGTGTCATCCTCCGTTGAACCCGGGACCGGCATGTTTAGGGCCCCTAGCGTTTCCGTAACCAGTGCTGGAAGCTCCTCCCTGTGGAAGACCGCACTACTCTTGCCTGATCCTCCTTTTCAGCAAGCTCACCTTCCTCCAACTCTTCCTCAAAATCCACACTATGGGACTCCTCTTCTGAAAGGCGCCCTTCCGACGCCACCGAAGGATCTATAAACCCCTCATCCTCCGTGCGCCGAGCCTTGTCCTGGTGAACTTCCGTAGAGATGGCAGAGGAGGGCCTCTTCACCCCCCGCCTCTCAGGAGTGCCCACCTGCTGGGTTAACGGAGGTCCACCAACCGCTTGCTGCAGCAAAGCCATAAAATCCTTAGAAAAAATAGAGGCTAGGCCCTTGGACCAGACTGCTGGGGCTGGAGGGAAGTCTGGGGCAGAGGAGGGGCCTGCCACCGGTTCCTCTAAGGGCAGGCAAGAAGCCTGAGCCGCCCCCATCTCCGAATCGGCCCGTGGAGGCGCCTCTTTGGTCTCACCGTCCTGCTCCATTAACGTGGCCTCCTTTGTGCACCCCTTGCAAACACCCGACTCTGCCACAGAACCTCTCCTAGCCCCACACACAAAACACTGGGGTCTAGAGGGCATGATAGGAACAAACAGCTGCCCAAAAAAAACCACACTGTCAGCTGAGATCCCCCCTAGCACCCAAGGCCAGCCGGGCAGCCCGGGGTGAAGAAGGCTGAGACTCTGAAGTGGCCCCTGAGAAGCACTGCCGCTGAAGCAGAGGCCAGCCCTATTCCTAATTTTCTTCTTTTTTTTTTTTTTATAAAGTGCTCAACGCTAAACGCACAGCCACTTCAATCCACACGACGCACCAAGGTTGCCGCAAAAGTAACTACTTAACAGCATCAGCTGAGAAAACAGGGGACAGACACGCGGCAACGCGATCCGCCGCTGCCCCTGCCACGCGGTGGGCCTCACACCAAATTCGCGCCTAAACGAGCAGGAGACAACAGAGCCCCTGGCGGGCCTACTCACCACCGACGGGGACTCAAGCCACGGTCCGCTGTCCTTCCAGACCGGCGACTCACCCGCACTGCAAGCGGAGACTCTGGGCCCAGCAATAAAAGTAAAAACGCCGCGGGCAATAAATTCAAGCGGCGGGCTCAGACACTGCCGCCGGGAGACAGGCACGCTGACAGGCAGAGCATCTGTGAAGCGCCTTCTCCCCAAACTGCCGGGACCGGTCTGGAAGAAGCTAAACAGCCCAGACCCGGGCCCAAAGCAGCCCCCTTCTGAAAAACTGCTCTTCCACCCCTGCAGAACTCCGGTAAGGCCCACACGGGGGGAGGGGGGGGGGGAGACTCCTGCAGGCTTTTTTAAAGGCACAGAACTCACTGTCAGGCTCTGGACAAAGGAACCAGAGAACCTCCTAAATTGTTTGTTTGGTTTTTTTTAACCCCTTAATTTATCACAGTACTATCCTTAATCGTTCCTCCAGAGAGCCCGGACTCCGGGCTAGCTCCTTTCAGCTGCTTGGAGACTGAGGTAACTGGGAGATGGAGGCGGATCCCAGGATGATATACTGCTGACATCAGAAAAAGAAGGTGGTTCCTCAGTCTCCAAGCTGCTGTTTAAGGTAGACAACCCAGAGGTCCGGGACTAGACTGGAGATACGATCAGGAAGTCTGCTTTCACCAATTAGGGGCACAGATATTTGCTAAGGTATATTTTGTATCTTCAGTCCCCACATTTACAAATGCCTACCTGCCCTCCTAACCTCCCTAATATCCATGCTGAGATTTCTATGCATTAAAATAGCCACCCCTCTTTCCTTGGCACCTGAAACATCAGTGTCTGCCAGCACAATGGGATATAATTTATATGTCAGCCACTTAAGATTACGCACTCTCAAATGGGTTTCTTGTAGAAATAAAATATCTGCAGGCTAATAATAGGAATCACTTCATTAGGTATTCAGTTCCTATCCCGAATATTCAAGGTCACCAAGTGAACTATATTTCAACTTCTTAATGTACTGTACATACAAACTAGAGAGCTAATGCAGAAAGCCAGCTCTGAAGTCACGCACTATCAATTCTTTATGCCTCTATGCAGCAAACCAATAGCGCATGACTTCAGCGCCAGCATGCAGAAAGTGATACATATGCAAATTAGCCACGGATTAAACTGTGGCACAAATGGCAGTGTTAAACTGGGAGAGCAAGCCAAACACATGCACACAGAAGTCCATGCAAGTTTGGCATGCTCTCCCAGAGAAACCGGGGTACCATGTGGCTAATTTGCATATGTGCCTTAACACTACTTTGATGGCATTGGGGGCTTTCCCCAAAGCCTGGATCATCTGATGTGACATGTCAAACTTCCGCTCAGAAGATCCAGGCATTGGAGAAAGCCCCCAAAGCCATCAAAATACTGTTGGGGGGCCAGTGCCCCCAACAGAAAGCAAATCCCTGGTGGCCCAGAGGCCCCAATCCCAACTGTCCAACTAATAATAACCCTGGTGACCCAGTCGCCCCACCCACCCAACTAAAACTAACCCTGGTGGCCCAGCTTCCCTGATCCCCCCAACTGCCCAAAATAACCTTGGCGGCCCAGTGGCCCCGATCCCCCCACGCGCCCAATTAAAAATCTAGGGCCCTGTATTCAATTGAGATGGCTATGCGCCACTACGGCACATAGCCTCCAATCTCTAACCCCGGATATTCAAAGCTGGGGTCATATGTGGCCATGACACTGAATATCTGGGGTCACCACACAGCCTCCAATGCCGCAGAAGCTAACTGGGTAGTAGCAATATTGCACTGCTACCCAGTTAGCTCCTGCGAGTAAAACTAGGTCAGCTTTTGCTTTGCCTAGTTTTGCCCACAGGTCACTAACCGGGTAGCTGAGCAATATTGCCATTATCCGGTTAGCAACTGTCGCCGCCAACAATATGCCCGGGAATGCCCATGACACGCCCCATAAACTGTGTAAATGTCTTTCCAATATTGGGCCCCTAGTGGTTTTCATGTATTAAATCTGATATGATAGCGTTCAGATGGTTCATCATTATTGCCACTACAATCAAAATCCTAGTTCAGCAATGAAATGAGTCTCTAAGAAGTTGAGACTCTCATCCCTGCCAGACTTTGGTAAAAAAAAAATATATATATATAGAATACTAGCCAGATTTTGCTCCATTTACAATGCTTCTCTTAAGACTTGGCGTCATTTTTCCTGATACATGTTATTCTGATACATGTTATTCAATGGGACCTAGGAGCAGAAAGCCCTGGTTAACCATTAGCCCGGCTTAGTAGACATACCCCTTTAAGTTTTTGATACATTTAATAATTTCTGTTTCTGTTATAGGTTGATCAGATACAATAATTGCTCTACTGTTACTCTTGGAATATCAAAGCTTGGGAAGAAATCTTCTCTTGCTTTATTGGGCACTTTCAGAGTATAGCATATTACAATAGTTAAAGATTTCCGAAATTGCTTTACTAAATGCGCAAATTGTCCATAATGGATGTTTACTCTATATTACAGTTTTCCTCCCACTTTTTCTAAATTAGCTAATAAATTCCTGTTTTCTCTCTCATTTGTATAACTTATATTGGTAAAACTGAATAAAAATGTTTTATAGTGTCTCCCCACCAAAGCTATCTAAAAATGTTTACAATTAAAATCCCCCAAAACAAATATCAAAAAATGCAATAAAAATACATATTAATTCATATGAACTTCCATAAAGGGAATTTTCTAAATAAAAAGGCTCAGTTATACGAGTGATTCCAACATAGTATCACATTTACAAAATAATGTGATTGCAATAGGGTAGTGTTATAAAAACCATACAATACAGCTGTCAAAATTGCTTCTCCTTCTTCCATATAATCTGCAACAGGGTGGAGGAGTAGCCTTGTTATAACAGTGGGCTGAGAACCAGGAAAGTCAAAGGTTCAAATTCTGCTGATACTCCTTGTGATCTTGGGCAAGTCATTTAACCCTCCTTGTCTCAGGTATGAACTTAGATTGTAAAACACTCCAAGGACAGAGAAATACCTATGTATGTGAAAATAATTTGCCTTGAGCTATTTCAGAGAAGACATGAGCTAAATCCAACATGTCAGCTTTGGAATTCAAAACTGCAGTTCTTTACACATACCCTTCATGTAAGCCTACACTGAGTTGGCATTTGAGTCAAACACCAAAATGCAAGGGGGAAGGGGGTGCTGCTGATCTTTCCTAAAACAAAATGAGAAAGGTGGTATTGCTGCAACTATGTCTAATCTTTTGTCTTTCAAAGCATGTTTATTGACAGTAGCTTGGTCATTTCCTCGATGTTGAAGCATCAATAATACTAGGAAATTACCATCAGGCTATTAGCAATAAACATGCTTTGAAAGGCAGCAATGCAACCTCTGTCATTTTGCTTTAGTTTAGATAAACATTCACACGAACCAACAGGATTAAAATCCAAATGCATGCTTTAAAGACTGAAGTTCTCACTAGTGTTTGCTTTCTATCGAGTTGCATCATAAATTAGCAATAGTAACATAGTAAGTGATGGCAGATAAAGCGTAGTTACTCACCTGTAACAGGTGATCTCTGGGAACAGCAGGAATTTAGTCTTCACATATGGGTATCGTCGGTAACGACGGAGCCTGCGCGGGAATGCTCCCCAGCGTCCAATAGGAACGCTTTTGGGAGCATCCCTCAGCACATGCGTGCTGCCTTCCCACCTTTCCAACTGTCCCTCTTCAGTTAAGTTTGTAGTTGAGTGAAAGGATAGAGGGAGAGAGGAAAGAGACAAAGAGATAGAGAGACAACTCCTAGGGGAGGTGGGTGGGTTGTGAAGACTAAATTCCTGCTGTTCCCGGAGATCACCTGTTACAGGTGAGTAACTTCGCTATCTTCAGGAACAAGCAGGAATGTAGTCTTCACATATGGGGACTCCCTAGCTGAAGATGCCAGGGAGATAACCCCAGGAAGGAGCCCCCCTGGAAAGGTAGACATCCTTCCTCCCATGGATCTCTGGCATTCCACCAGGGTTGGTGGGTAAGAGTTGAATTAGGTCTGAAAGAGATTTCGAAGAACAGCTTGGCCAAAGAAGGCATCCCGACGGGAGGCTTTATCCAGGCAGTAGTGGGCTGTGAAGGTGTGTACCGAAGCTCAGGTGGCTGCTCGACAAATGTCATCGATAGACACAGAGTGGAGATTAGCCATGAAAGTAGCCATGGCTCTCACGTTATGAGCTGTGACATGGTCCTGAAGAGGAAGACCCTTACTCTCATAAGCAAAGGATATGCATTAGGCAATCCATTTAGATAAAGTTCTTTTAGAGACTGGAAGTCCCAAATGACTAGAGTCAAAAGCGATAAAAGGTTGCGAGGACTTTCTATGTTGCTGTGTTCTCTGTATGTAAAAGACTAAGGGGTATGTTTACTAAACCGTCTTAACGTGCGCTCTCCCACGATAAGGCGCCTTATCATGCGATAAGGCGCCTTAGTGCGCGTTAACACGCGCTAAGGCGCCTTAGTGCGCGTTAACACGCGCTAAGGCGCAAACGAGCGCTGAAGGCAGAGAAAGGCTCCCGGAGGGCGGAGGAAGGCTCCCCAGGGGCGGAGAGAGAGGGTCAATGGGCGGAGAGTGGGAGGGGAGAGGCTCCGTGCACACTAACGCTGTGAAATCCGAGGCTGAAAACAAACGCTAGTGAAACCCTGGCGTTAGAGCTGATTTAAAGGGAAAATAAACCATTTCCGTCAGCAATGTACAGCAAAACCAGGGAAACCTACAAAAAAGTGATGTGTGATACATGTGCACGGAACAAAAGGGCAAAGAAACAGTGAAAATGACCAGAAGAAAATGTAAAAAAAACATAACCAAGCTGGGCAATAGTGATATCAATGGGAAACATCAAAAAACACCCCCAAAAAAGCTCCAAAAAAAAGATATGAATTTTGGAAGGGTCTATGCTCTGTCCCCATACAAGGTGAATGAGCCCACAGTGAAATTGCGCTGAGCAGGGTTTTCCTCTCCATTGGACAGGTTTCCTATAGTGTGCACATGTTCCAGAACAGCAGGACGGGCATGTCAGAATGGGCAACTGGACAGATGCTGGAAAAGGGAACAGATGCTGGAAAAGGGACAGATGCTGGAAAAGGGCTGCAGGCGGCACATGCTGTGGTGCAGCTGGGGCACAGTGCGGACTAGGGTAATGCCTAGCTGGCCCATAGGAATGCTGAAACAGTAGAGCAGCCAGACAGCAACTGCTGAGGGCCCAACATGGGCAAGAGTGTGCTTCCCACGGTGTCACAGGGAATAGTACCCAGCAGGTACCCCCAATGGCACGGAACATTGGCAGGCGGTGCTGGGGGAAAGCGTGGACAGCTATGCAGGCACCCCTACCCCAGAACCCGCACCATAGGCAGCCGCCTACTCGCACACTGGATGGCCTGAGACTGCGCAGCACCAGCACCACCAGCAGAAGGGCATGTCAGCATGGTGGCAGAGGGGTACTGGTGGTGGAGGGGGCAGTGGCAGCTGCCCAGAGCAGACCATGGCCTAGCCCTGTTTAGGTGGGTGCCGTGCACTGCAACAGACAGGCTCTGTCTGACAAACAATCATGGTATCTCCAGGGAAAGCACTATCTCTGTAGCAACACGGTGGTGCAGTGAACACAGCCAGTGTGTTCAGGAGCAGAAGGTCACAGGTTCAAGTCCTGGCTGTGGTTCCTGCCAACTCAGTCCCCATATTTTACTCACTACTAAAACGTGCTAATACAGACAGAACCTTTATTGCAGATAACAGAAACATGCCCAATAAACCTACATTTTACCCTACAGAGCACAGACACCATAAACATGCACATTACCTAGAGCAGAGTCTCCCAAATGCAGTCCTGGAGGGCCAAACACCATTCAGGTTCCATGCTGCCTCTAATAAACACAGCTGTGCTGCATGTCTATGTACCGCCCCCATGGTATGCAGATGTATCTCATGCATATTCATTAGGGACAGCATGAAAACCCGAACAGTGTTTGGCCCACCAGGACTGGAGTTGGGAACCTCTGCCCTAGAGCAGCGGCCAACAGGGGCAGACACACCCTCACCCACAGGCTCCATTATCCAAAGCCTCCTGGAGAGGCAGGATGTTGGGCCCTGCGTGCATCTCCCAATACTAGCACTTGCATACCTTAGCAATGCCACCCTAAACCTGGGAATATTGTACACACCTATCAAACGGTTGCTATGATTACTGGCAGATAGCAATTTCTAAGTTAAGCACAATTTGCTGATTGAGCTGCATCATAGCAACCTTTCTGCTGTCTGTGGAGTGTGCTTCAGGTCTGATGTCTGACAGTGTTTACCACCCAGGGGAGTGACCCCAACAGTATTGCGTACCATAGCCATGCCTGCACTGTGCCCAGGACTGGTGCGGTGGCCAGGGCTGCCAAGAGCCTCTATATTTGCACAATGCTGGCATAGGTGTGGGAGCGTGTGTTTGTCTATCCAGTGTGTGGTGTCTGCCAACACCTTCCTCAGCCCACACTGTTGCCAGTGTAAGCCTGCCAATGTGCATAATGAGGAGCAAGGTACCATGGGTATAGCCCGGACAGGGTGGCCTGGCCAGGATGCATCTGCACAGGGCATAGGGCAATGGCTCAGACATTGTAGTGCCCGGCCTCCACCTGCATGGACAGGGCGGCCACAACATGTCCTGCTGGGAGGTCACTCTCACCCTGACTGAGCAGTGACCACGGCATGGCTAGTTTCCCCCATAGTGCTATATAGTGGTTCTCTCATGTGATGTTTATGGTTCCCTTTTGGGGGCACAATCACTGACTTATCTGCTTGGTGTGTTTGTTGACATCCCAGTTCTGGGTACATGCATCTCTTCCAGAAACATGCACTATGGACTAGCTAGCAGACTGTCTGCAGCTAGTATGTGTCTGTATGGAACATCTTGCAGGGTGCAGCAGCTGGAGGCTTGCTGCTGGAGAATGTCAGATAGTGGTGGGGGGCAGCTGAGCATTTCCAGGCCTTCTGTCTGCCTTGCATTATGGATGTGTACAGACCTGCATTGCCTGCCCTGTATGGTGTCTGTTCCCCAGCAGGACTGGGGTTGATTGTCCTCTCTACTGCCACCATTGTGGGGAGATCCTGTTTCCCACCCTGAGCCACAGAGAGTGGGTTGGGTGGTGGTATATAATCCACCTATGGATCCAAATACCCCCCTCTTCACCTACATCATGTGACCATGGTACCAACACAGGATATGCACTATTTTGGGTGCATCATAGCCCATAAGGGCTAGACATGACTGAGAAATACAGATGTCTCTGCAGGAACTACCTATCACACACACTAGCACTGATGGGGATCTGCAGCATATCCTATTTCAGCCATGAAAGGTGCTGTGGACCTGGTGCTGGGTGCCCCACCTCGCCCTCAGGGTGAGCACAGTACCCGCACAATGTGACGGTCTGTAGCTACTCTGTGCCAGTAACATACACGGTCAGTACCCCCTATCAGGCTGAGGTGCTGTGGGGATGCACACGGTCAGTTCCCCCTACCAGGCCGAGGTGCTGTGGGGTGCATACCCCATCTTGTGATCATCTGTAGACTGCTGATTTGCATGTGCAGTGCATCATGGGCACGGGTGGGTTAACCCTATCCTGGTAACCACAGCAGACTGTTTGTGTGGTGACATGCAGTCCTTCATTAGCCAGCCAGGGGCTTGTTAATAGCTGTAGCCCACTGATTACTTCATTGCCTTTAGAACCAGAGATCATGGGTTCAAACCCACAGTGGGGTTATTTGATAGAGCTATCCAGAGCATTGTCAATTTTTGATGTACATTAGTGCTGCCAGCAAAAACACCCTCAGAGTACTGTAACCATAAGGTGCCTCAGAAGGCGCTTTATAGGGTGCCCTATAAAGCGCCTTCTGAGGCACCTTATGGTTACAGCCATATAAGGTGCCTTATAAGTTGTCCTATGGAGCGCCTTATAGGGTGCCCTATAGGGGACATTATAGGGTGCCATGGCAGACAGTGCACTTTATAATGTGCCCTATGGAGTGCCTTATAGGGTGCCTTATGTGGCACCTTAGGTTATGGCACGTGAGGGTGTGTTTGCTGGCAGCAATAATTAAAATACAAATAAAATGCCTCAGGAAACAATACTTACATGTCAAAGCTGATGCCTCAGCCAGCCTTATGTATTAGGCACACTGGGGAATCAAACTCATGACCCCTGTATCATCAGTCAGTGTATTAACCATTGTACTACACCTCTGTTTCTGTGCTTGCATGTCTGGGCGCCTACTTAAGATTACTGCGCGGTAACGCGCTTAGCGGCGCTTAGCCCGTTAATGTGCGCAGCAGCACGCGTTATCGCGCGATAATCCCGTTTTGCTACTTTAAGACTGAAACGCCCACTCCTTTTATGGCAGCCTGCACACTATCGTCGGGTGCACATTAAGACGGTTTAGTAAGCATACCCCTAAGGCTCTTTTACAATCTTTTACAATCTTTTACAATCTTTTTGGCTTGCCGCCATCATCTTCACTCTCCCCGTCCGGGTGAGAGCAACGCCGCTGCCTGGCCTGCCCTCCCGAGCAATTACTCCGGCCCAATTCGGGGCTGTGGGAGTGGGAGGAGCAGAGAGCAGCTTGAAAAAGCAGCTGCTGCCGGCGGGAAATTCCTTTTTGGCTTGCCGCCATCATCTTCACTCTCCCCGTCCGGGTGAGAGCAACGCCGCTGCCTGGCCTGCCCTCCCGAGCAATTACTCCGGCCCAATTCGGGGCTGTGGGAGTGGGAGGAGCAGAGAGCAGCTTGAAAAAGCAGCTGCTGCCGGCGGGAAATTCCTTTTTGGCTTGCCGCCATCATCTTCACTCTCCCCGTCCGGGTGAGAGCAACGCCGCTGCCTGGCCTGCCCTCCCGAGCAATTACTCCGGCCCAATTCGGGGCTGTGGGAGTGGGAGGAGCAGAGAGCAGCTTGAAAAAGCAGCTGCTGCCGGCGGGAAATTCCTTTTTGGCTTGCCGCCATCATCTTCACTCTCCCCGTCCGGGTGAGAGCAACGCCGCTGCCTGGCCTGCCCTCCCGAGCAATTACTCCGGCCCAATTCGGGGCTGTGGGAGTGGGAGGAGCAGAGAGCAGCTTGAAAAAGCAGCTGCTGCCGGCGGGAAATTCCTTTTTGGCTTGCCGCCATCATCTTCACTCTCCCCGTCCGGGTGAGAGCAACGCCTCTGCCTGGCCTGCCCTCCCGAGCAATTACTCCGGCCCAATTCGGGGCTGTGGGAGTGGGAGGAGCAGAGAGCAGCTTGAAAAAGCAGCTGCTGCCGGCGGGAAATTCCTTTTTGGCTTGCCGCCATCATCTTCACTCTCCCCGTCCGGGTGAGAGCAACGCCGCTGCCTGGCCTGCCCTCCCGAGCAATTACTCCGGCCCAATTCGGGGCTGTGGGAGTGGGAGGAGCAGAGAGCAGCTTGAAAAAGCAGCTGCTGCCGGCGGGAAATTCCTTTTTGGCTTGCCGCCATCATCTTCACTCTCCCCGTCCGGGTGAGAGCAACGCCGCTGCCTGGCCTGCCCTCCCGAGCAATTACTCCGGCCCAATTCGGGGCTGTGGGAGTGGGAGGAGCAGAGAGAAGCTTGAAAAGGCAACCCACTTACAGGCAGGCCCGCGCCTGTCGGGCCCGCGCCGGAGGGCCTCGCCAGAGGGCCCTTTGGCGTGGCCCTTAGGCGGGGCACGATAAGCAAAAAGCTACATCCTAACAAAGTCATCTGAGGAGAACCCTCTCTCCCCCGGAGACAAGTAACCGAAGCTCCAGCCACTCTGAAACCTGCATTCACAAAAGAGATCTTTGAATGTGAATCCCTCCCCCTACACCAAGATCTACCACTAAAGCAGCAAACGCAGAGGCCACGTCCTACACCCAAGTACAGCTGAGCTCCCATAGAGGGTCGAGATCGCGTACTTCACCTCCTCCACATAACTTCAATCACAGCAAGTATACTCTTCACAAACTTTATCCAACTGACTTTTCCCCTTTCTTAACTTCTTACATTACTGTTGTCAGTAGCAGCTGTCAGTAACAGTCTCATATTACTGTTACCAATCAGCCATTACATGTATAATACTGTAGAAATACTGTTACCAGTAGCTGTCTCATTTATATTACATGTATAATACTGTAGAAATACTGTTGCCAGTAGCTGTCTCATTTATATTACATGTATAATACTGTAGAAATACTGTTGCCAGTAGCTATCTCATTTATAAAACTGTTTCCAGGTTTTCAGACTATCACTAACAGCAATAAATCACACATTGTATTATTACTAGTAGCTAATTGTTAACAGTAACTAGTTCTCTCACCCTCCTCTCGGATATTGATACATTGTTATATTGTCATCTGTAGCACATATACTATTGTATTGTTATTTGTAACCCAGTAGCTACAACACTATAGAGTGTATCCTATTAGTCATCTACTATTGCCAGTAGTCACCCAGTTCATCGAAAACTGTCACAGACAGCTATATACCATCAATACACAGACACATCCACTAGTCCCCATTCCCAGAGCCCCGTTCTCAGAGTTCCTTTGCCCACCAAAATATATACACAATGTCTCCCACAAGACAGGTAAACCTCCCACTCACTCTCATTCTAATAACTCTCCTAACTCAACACATCTACTCATACAAAACCAATCAAAACCCCTATAATCATATCCCCATCATACATAATCGTTACAGAAACCCATATAACAACATTATCACTACCCACAATCCGCACCAAAACACACCACACTGTTCAACCTTTACACACACTCACAATAATTACTCAAGCAATGACTCAAACAGACACCATCGCAGACTCATCCAAATAAAACACCAGCCACACACTGGTTTAAGCGACAACACAAACAAAATAGATACCCAAACAAAGCTCATCTTAATAAACGTTAGATCCATACGAAATAAAATACCAATCATCAACGACATGATAAAAGACACAAACCCGGAAATCATCTGCATTACTGAAACATGGCTCACTCCCACAGACACCGTACTACTAAACCAGTTAACATCACATCAATATGATACATTCAGCTGCCATCGGGATGCAAAAAGAGGAGGTGGCACTCTCATACTCGCTAAAAAAGACCTACAATTCACCTTAACATGCTTAAACAATATAGATGGAATAGACATCATCAACATAGAAAATAGAACCCTTGCACTTACTCTCATATATAGACCCCCTTCAACTGATCAAAAAAACCTCTCCTCCATCTTAGAACTTGCATGCACAGCATCACCAAACAAACCTCTCATAATCCTAGGTGATTTGAATCTCCCTTCCCTGAATAACTCTCAATCAGACAATTTCATAGATGCTATGACCCAAATGGGTTACACTCAGATAATACATGCTCCCACCCACATAAAAGGCAACACCTTAGATCTCATCTTCCTTCCCTCCTCCCTTCTTAATAACCAACACCAACATACCCCTCCAACAATAACAGAGGTACCATGGTCTGATCACTACCTTATCACACTCCACCTCCCAGCTCAAGCAACACTAAACACAACAAACTCATCACCCCACATATCACGTTTTACACACTTTGACAAAGCTAATTTCCTTGACAAAGTATTACCCATACTCAACACAAACCTCCCAGACATCGAATCCGCTGTAAACCACTGGAATCAAACAGTCCAGAAAGCAGCTACCCCCACACATACCATGCATAAACAAGTAAAAAAGACAGAAAAATGGTTCACGAGAGAACTAGCAAATATAAAAAAACAATTGAGGAAACAAGAAAAGAAATGGAGGAAAACTAAATCTGACGAAAACAAATCCCAATATATGACCACCCTCAACAATTACAAAAATGCAATTAACAAGTCAAAAAAGGATTACCACTCCAAAGTAATAAACATGGCTATCAACCGCCCCAGAGAACTATTCGCAATCGTAAAAACTTTGACAAAAGCTAAAAACCAAGAGCCAAAACAGTCGGCTATAAGCATACAGACCTTAGCAACCCACTTTGCAGAAAAACTAAAGTGCAAATCCAACACCATACCAATAACACTACCTACAAACACTGAATCTAATAACACATGGACCTCCTTCAACACGATAGATCAAAAACACCTTCTTAGGATCATAACACTTATCAACACCACAACTTCTCCACTTGACCCATGTCCTGTGTCATGGATCAAATGCACAAAGGAAGAACTCGCTGAAAACATCCAACAAATGGTGAACCAATCCCTTGTCCAGGGCATCATGCCCAACGCCCTAAAACTCACAACGCTTCGACCAATAATAAAAAACAATAAACTTGACCCAAAAGACCCAAACTCTTACCGACCGATAGCCAGCATTCCATTTATAGCTAAAATAATAGAAAAAAACGTCCAATTACAATTACAAGACCATATCGATGAACACAAACCCTTAGACGCCTTAGACTCTCACCAGTTTGGCTTCCGCCCCTACCACGGTGTAGAAACCCTTCTAACTACACTGATAGACTTCCTCATCAAAGGCACAGATGATAGCAGTCAAGGCTTCCTACTCCTCTTCATAGACATCTCTGCCGCCTTTGACAACATCAACCACCTTATTTTGATCAATAGACTAGAAAATCTAGGAATAGGTGGGACAGTACTCAATTGGTTTAAGTCTTACATCACAAACAGACTAATACGTGTTCAAATAGACCAGGAAGTGTCAGAAACCTTCCCCCAAGGACAAGGAATACCCCAGGGATCCGCCCTTTCTGCCCTCCTTTTCAACCTGTACCTCCAACCCATTACAAAAATATTCAGAAAACACAAAATTAGTCACTTTATCTATGCTGATGACATCATGCTTGCTCTCCCCATATCCACCAAAAAAAATCCTACCTACGATGCCCTATCAAAATGCATGGTGGAGACCACCTCCTGGATGGAATCTAACTACCTTAGCATCAACCTCAAAAAAACTGAGGCAATGTTCGTAACAAGATCACCCGTGACTGAGGACACCTATCCAACATCAATCTCAATCATAAATACAACTATACCCGTCAAAAAAGAGGTAAAATACCTAGGGGTAATAATAGACCATACACTCACCATGCTACCACATATAAAACAGACGGTAAAAACCATATTCTACAAACTCAAAACCATACAACACCTAAGACCCCTTCTTGACACCCATGACTTTAGATCAGTTGTCAACACACTCATCACCCCACACTTCGACTATTGTAATAGTCTCTTAATTGGCCTACCACAAAAAAGTACATACCTACTCCAAAGAGCCCAGAACATCTGTGCCAAAGTAGTCACAAAAGCCCGCCTAGTAGATCATGTAACCCCAATAATGCTGGAACTGCATTGGCTCCCTATAAACAGCAGAATCAGATATAAAATCCTCCTAATCACATTCAAGCTCCTGAACAACATCGCCCCATCATATCTATCCATGCTATTACATGCCCCATCAGAATCAAGAACTCGCAGACTAAACGCAACACACTCACTTGAAATACCAAATTCATTCAAAAAAACTAAAAAATCCACCAGCACCAGAGCCTTCTCATTCACTGCCCCCATGCTCTGGAATAATCTCCCAATAAACCTTCGGATCATAAAAGACCTCACCCAATTTAGAAAGGAACTCAAGACATACCTTTTCTCCGAACACTATGAAATCCCATATCCCCAAGTCCAACCACACACCATCCCCAAACACTCAAACACAAAGCCCTAAAACCACACTCAACTACCCACACACATACACCCACCACATACTCCCACCACATACACCCCAAAATACTCCCAAGAGATGAAAAAAGGAAATAAATTCCTCCACACACACACATATGAAAGGTAGAAAACTCTGACTACCTATAAAAAGGTAGAAAAACTCTGATCAACACTACGCTACAGAAACTTATTAATGTATATAAAATGTAAATAGTTTTGACAATTAATGCACAGTTATTTGTATAAAGTTACAATGTTATAAATCTCTGTTAATAACTATTATCTGTATAAAGTTAAAAAAAATCTCTGTTCCATGTAATGTATACATTAGTATACAAATTTGTTTACTTGTTCCATGTAAACCGCCCCTGATCTCTGGAAGGGGCGGTATAGAAGAAATAGATAAATAAATAAAAATAAATAAATAAATAAAGTATGAAGGTTTCTTTCTGCATTAGAGGTGTGAGGCCTCGGAAAAAATACAGGAAGATAAATTGATTGATTTAAATGAAAAGGCGAAACCACTTTTGGCATAAAGTGTGGATGAGTTCTAAGAATCTTATCATGGTGAAACCTAGTATAAGGAGGATCAGCCACTAAAGCTTGCAGTTCACTAATGCGACGTGCAGAGGTGAGTGCAATTAGGAAGACGACCTTCCAGGTCAAAAACTTAAGGGCTGTAGTGGCTAAATGCTCAAAAGGCGGCTTCATGAACTGCCCGAGAACTAGATTTAGGTCCCATGCCACCAGTGGTGGCTTAATGGGAGGTTTGTTTAAAAGAAGGCCTCTCATAAATCTGGATATGAGAGGATGAGAGGAAGTTGGTTGTCCATTCAGAGGCTTATAAGAAGCTGCAATTGCACTAAGATGGACTCTTACCGAATTGGTCTTTAGACCAGAATTCAATAAGTGAAGGAGATACTCTAGTATCGATTCTAAGGGTATGACCAGGGGGTTTAATCCCTTCTTGGAGCACCATATAGTAAAACGTTTCCACTTGAAGGCATAAGATCTTCTTGTGGAAAGTTTTCTAGAAGCCTGAAGGATATCCTTTACCTGTTGGGACAGGTTGAGATCCTGGAGGTCTAAGCCTTCAGCAACCTGGCCGTGAGGTGCAGGGACTGGGGATTCGGGTGCCATAGCATCCCGTTCTCTTGGTAAAGGAGATCTGGAGCATGCCCTAACTCCAGAGGTGCTGCTTGAGAGAGATGTAGAAGCAGGGGATACCACGTTTGGTGTGGCCACCGTAGTGCTATGAGAATCATGCGACCCCCGTCTCTCTGAAGCTTGAAGAGTGTCTTGGGGATTAGGGAAATGGGTGGGAAGGCATAAAGGAAGTCCTGACCCCAGTGAAGGAGGAAGGCATCCCTTGCCTGACAACTGTGAGCCGGAATTCTGGAACAGAACCGGGGAAGTTTGGCATTCAGTGGACTTGCAAAGAGGTCTATGTCTGGAGTGCCCCAGAGATGAAATATCTTTGCCACCTGGTTTAGGTTGAGGGACCACTCGTGAGGTAGCAGTACTCGGCTGAGTATGTCTGCCCAAAGGTTTTGCATGCCTGGAAGATATACCACTAGAAGGTGAATTTGATACTCTCTGACGAGGGCCCACAGTCGTAAAGCTTCGTTGCATAACGACAGAGAGCCTGTTCCGCCCTGCTTGTTCACATTGAACATGGCTACTTGATTGTCCATCTGGTCTAGGACTGTCTTGTAGCTGAGCTGGGCGTGGAATACTCGAAGAGCTAAATAGATTGCTCTTAATTCTAGGAGGTTTATGTGTAAACCAGCCTCCTTGGAGTCCAGGTTCCCTGGGTAGAGAGATAATTCAGGTGTGCTCCCCAACCCAGCCGTGATGCATCTGTTGTTAGGGTGGCCTGAAAAAGGGGTTGATGAAAAGGAGACCCCACTGTCAGGTTTTCTAGTGATTGCCACCATTGGAGGGACAAATTTAGTCGTTGAGAGTTTATTTTTTTGTCCGACAAATGACCTGTGGCCTGTGTCCACTGTGTGGACAAGGTCCACTGAGCTGCTCGCATGTGGAGGCGAGCATATGGGACTACACACACACACACACTCCTGCCCAGATTGGGGCAGTGGGAGACCACACACACATTCACTCCTGCCCAATCGGTGGCAGTGGGAGGCAAGCCCACAAGCACTCCTGCCCAATCGGAGGCAGTGGGAGGCACACACACACACTCCAGCACCGCTTAAAAGCGGCGTCCCTACCCCGAGGGAGCCGCTTCTGAGTCCAGCAGACGTCCCCGGTTCAGCTCCTGCCCAGATCGGGGCAGTGGGAGCTCACACACACACACATTCCTGCCCAGATCGGGGCAGTGGGAGACCACACACACATTCACTCCTGCCCAATCGGTGGCAGTGGGAGGCAAGCCCACAAGCACTCCTGCCCAATCGGAGGCAGTGGGAGGCACACACACACGCCCCAGCACCGCTTAAATGCGGCGTCCCTACCCCGAGGGAGCCGCTTCTGAGTCCAGCAGACGTCCCCGGTTCAGCTCCTGCCCAGATCGGGGCAGTGGGAGCTCACACACACACACACTCCTGCCCAGATCGGGGCAGTGGGAGACCACACACACATTCACTCCTGCCCAATCGGTGGCGGTGGGAGGCAAGCCCACAAGCACTCCTGCCCAATCGGAGGCAGTGGGAGGCACACACACACGCCCCAGCACCGCTTAAAAGCGGCGTCCGTACCCCGAGGGAGCCGCTTCTGAGTCCAGCAGACGTCCCCGGTTCAGCTCCTGCCCAGATCGGGGCAGTGGGAGCTCACACACACACACACTCCTGCCCAGATCGGGGCAGTGGGAGACCACACACACATTCACTCCTGCCCAATCGGTGGCAGTGGGAGGCAAGCCCACAAGCACTCCTGCCCAATCGGAGGCAGTGGGAGGCACACACACACGCTCCAGCACCGCTTAAAAGCGGCGTCCCTACAGGGCGCGCCCGCGCCTGGCGGGCCCGCGCCTGAGGGCCTCGCCAGAGGGCCCTTTGGCGTTGGCCCTTAGGCGGTTGGCCATTAGGCCCTGGAGACAGCTTCCCCACCCGACCGCAAGAGAGAGATAACAGCCGGCCACCTCCTAAGGCAATCCAGAAGAAACAGGTCCCAAAAAAATCACAGACCCTTCATCTCTATCCTAAAATACCAATCTGGACACCAAAACCGCAAGCCTCCGCAACCGCACACGGCTCGAGCTCCCCTGCCTGGGCTGAGCTCGCCAACTCGACCAGGCACTGAATGACGACAACATCTAAACTATTCAGGTAAACACAATACTGCAACTTCCTCCTACAGACTGTATGACATTTCTGACTTTATTGGACTTTTAAGAAACTTCCCCCCAATTTCACAATCTGCCTGCAACTTCAATACACTGTACTATATCAAACCAGTATATTGAAGGAATGTTTACTGTAGGAATGAAATCCGATCACTCTCATACCACCTGATTTTGTCATTAATTAGATGCAATAACCATACGGATTAATCCCTCTCTATAATACCTGCAATTCTCTGTAATACCTGTAATACCTCTCTGTAATTCTCTGTAATACCTGCAATACCTCTCTGTAATTCCTGCAATTCCAAACCACTTATTGCACATCTCTCTCATGGTATCAGAAGTTTTCCCGTTATACTTATATTTTATATACTGATTGAGATATCACATGTGCGATTTTGTCATTAATTAGATGCAATAACCATACGGATTAATCCCTCTCTGTAATACCTGCAATTCTCTGTAATACCTGTAATACCTCTCTGTAATTCTCTGTAATACCTGCAATACCTCTCTGTAATACCTGCAATTCCAAACCACTTATTGCACATCTCTCTCATGGTATCAGAAGTTTTCCCGTTATACTTATGTTTTATATACTGATTGAGATATCACATGTGCGACAACTAACAAATGACCCTAAACTACAAGTAAATAACCTCTGCCACCTTCGCACAGAATTTCTCCTCCAAGGATTTCCATAACAAACTCTGCACCAGACCCAACCACACAAACCATGGCACCCATCACCTATATGGTAATTCTCTGCCTCTACTTATCCCTAGCCGCATACGCATACTTACCACACTTGACGCAACACCAGGCAATAGGATGGCATCCTTTCCTTATCCATGGCCAAATACTGCTACCACCACTAACTCTGCTAGGGCCAACATACATAGCCCATGATGAAACCATACTCAACCCAGGCCTGAACACTGCGTTAAAGGTCACTGAAAAACCCCATAAAAGACGTAGCTCCAAAACAAAACATAATAAACATAGGAAACCGACAGCCACAAAGACCAGAAACAAGCAACAGCAACCACACCAATTATCGCAAACCCCCATCACAATCTGTCTCATCAACGCCAGATTCATTAGAAATAAAACCCACATCATACACGATATCATTACAGACAACAAACCCGATATCCTCTGTGTCACCGAGACTTGGATCACTGACACTGACCCAGCAATACTAAACCAATTACCCCATCCCAACTACACAGTATTTAACTGCCCCCGTCACAACAGGAGAGGAGGAGGAGTACTTGTCATTGCCAAAACCTCCCTCACGTTCTCAAGCCCCTCCCTAACTGAATCCAAAGGCATTGATATACTCAAGATCGAAAACAAAACATCAATACTTTGCTTAATCTACAGACCCCCCTCAGCCCATCATGAAACCCTGGCCACCGCACTTGAAAATATCTCAACCTCTGCAACCAAAAAACTGCGCATCATTCTGGGCGACCTAAATCTCCCATCGATTCCCCCTGTACAGGCAGACGCATTCTTTGAAGCCATGCATCAGCTCGGCTACACACAAATCATACAAGAACCCACACATAACAAAGGTAACACCCTTGATATGGTGTTCTTATCACACAACATCCAAAAATACACCAAACCTCGAGTAACCCCACTCCCATGGTCCGACCATTTCCTAGTCGAAATTGAAATCCACCTACCTCCACAAAAGGTAAAGCCTCAAGCCGACCCAAAAACACATCAACAGAGGAAATTCCAAAAATTCAATAGCGAAGCTTTGGTAACTTCTATATCTACACATGTTGAGTACACCACCACAGACCTAGACAAGCTGGTAGACCAATGGAACTCAGGGATCGAAGCAGCTGCAAGTCCAACATGGAAGACCACAAACGCTGTAACAAAGATAGGAACCGAACCATGGTACTCTCCCACGCTATCTAAAATGAAGAGAGAACTACGCAAACTCGAAAGGAAATGGAGGAAAAAGCAAACCGAAGAATGTAAGCAACTATACCTAACACTCCTCGCAAGATACAAGAATGAGGTAAACCTCGCTAAAAAGACACACCACACTAACCTACTCAACAAAGCGCTCAACAGACCCAGAGAACTTTTTGAACTCGTGAAATCTCTGACCAAAACTTCACAAAACTCCATCTCTGCAGACGATATAAAGGCCCAGACGCTTGCCGACCACTACGCCAAAAAACTAAATCCGAAACTTCCCACAAGCATGACCAAAGGCATGCCACTAGCTCTCACCACTCGAGAAACCACAACTGCCCCTCAAGCAGACCCAGAAACAGAATGGAACACCTTCCAGCAATTAGGTGAGCAACAAATCTTAAACATCATAACCAACTTAAACACCACTACCTCCCCCCTCGACCCATGCCCAGCCGCTTGGATGAAAGCAACCAAGAAAGACAACGCAAAACCCATCGCGCACATTGTCAACCAGTCTCTGAACAAGGAATCATGCCGTCTCATCTCAAGAAATCAATTATTAGACCCATATTAAAAAACAAGTCGCTCAACAAAAGTGACCCTGCATCATATCGCCCAATCTCAAGCATAGCTTTCCTAGCAAAGATGATTGAAAAAGCGGTCCAGCACCAACTCCAGGACCACATGGACGAGATAAAAGCCCTAGATGAACATCAATACGGATTCCGTCAGAATCACGGAGTGGAAACACTACTACTGGCACTCCTTGACAATCTACTTAGGGGCCTCGAGAACAAAAACTCCATGTTCATACTCATATTCATCGATATCTCAGCGGCATTCGATACAGTACATCACACCACCCTTTTGGACCGCCTGGCCTCGCTAGGTATAACAGGGACCCCCCTGAAATGGTTCACATCATACATATCCAATAGGATGCAACAAGTGCAATTCAACAACGACAGAGCTGATGCTTTCCCCCAAACCCAAGGGATCCCTCAAGGGTCTGCCCTCTCATCCCTACTGTTCAATTTGTATATAAAGCCGGTATGCAGTATTTTCCAGAAATACAACATAAATTACCACATATATGCCGACGACGTGATGTTATACACACAGCTTGACATAACACAGCCTAACTTCAGGCCACTAGAAGAATGCCTTGACATGCTCCAATCATGGCTTCAGCAAAACATGTCAATAAATCACAAAAAAACAGAGGTCATGTTCATGTCCAAGAAAGCCAATTTCATCCCGCCCACCACAGTCACACTAAACAAAAACATATACGATACAAAGCCTGTAATAAAGTATCTAGGAGTCCTACTTGACAGCAACCTCAAGATGGACAAACACCTCAGAACAGTTAACCGAGCCATCTTTTACAAACTCAAAATCCTTCAACCACTCCGCAATATCCTCGAGAAATCCGACTTTAGGTCTGTTGCTCAAGCACTAATCATTCCCCACCTGGATTACAGCAATGCCATTCTACAAGGGCTTCCAAAGAGCACACTAAGCATCCTGCAAATGGCTCAGAACGTGGCTGCAAGAGTCATCATGGAAAAGAAAGTCACCGACCACATAACCCCAGTTCTAATGGACCTGCACTGGCTCCCAGTGGCCGCCCGCATCATCTACAAATTACTCATCACAACATTTAAACTCATCAATGGCATCGCACCATCATACCTCAATAACCTAATCACTATTCAACCTAGCAACAGGAGCAGGAGAACTATGAATCTCAACACCCTATGTATCCCGACCAGCATAAGATCTGTCAAGGCCGAAACAAGCAATAGGGCGTTCACATACTCAGCGCCAATCCAATGGAACCAACTACCGCATGAATTAAGGCTCACAAACAACCTGAACGAATTTAGACGAAAACTGAAAACCTATCTGTTTAAAACCCACTACAACTTGACCTAACTGCAATACCCTACCTCAGCCAGATCTCCTCTGCCGCACTCGGCAGCATATAATCTAATAATATATAGTCATGTATAACTTGTACACCTTGGCAACTAATTCTGTACAAATTGTATATATGGGCCCCCCCAAATCTACTGAAATCAAATGTATACTTGATCTGTGTGCTTTAATCAAATGTGTATCGTATCCAAATGCTTGTCCCGTGTTACGTAATCATTGACTAATCAAAATGTAAAACTGAAATCTCAATGTACCGTACAATACATTATGATTCTGTAAAGTAAACCGCTGCTGATCGTAGGAAGCAGCGGTATACAAGTGTTTACTAAATAAATAAATACATGAACTGTGGATGCCATATGTCCCAGCAACTGTAGTAGCTCTCAAGCAGTGAGGGAGGATTTCCTTGCTGCTTGAGAAGCTAGTTGCGTTATGCGAAGACACCGGGCCTGTGGAAGGAAAGCCTTTGCCTGTCTGGTATCTAGACAGGCTCCTATGAATTCCAGGCATTGGGAAGGAACAAGTTGGGATTTTAGGAAGTTTATTACCAATCCCAAGTATTGGAGAATTCGCATTGTACGGGACAGTGCAGTGCTGGCCTCTGCAACTGTAGGGGCTTGAATGAGCCAGTCGTCTAAGTAAGGGAAGAAAAATATCCCCAGGGTTCGTAGAAATGCAGCTACTACTGCCATGCATTTCGTGAATATCCTTGGTGCTGAAGCCAGACCAAAAGGAAGAACCCTGTACTGGAAATGTTTTCCCCTGAAAAGGAATCGTAAGAATTTCCTGTGATCTGGATGGATGAGAATGTGAGTGTATGCATCCTTTAAGTCTAGAGAGCAAAGCCAAGCCTGGCTTTGAAGGTATGGCAGAAGAGTTCCTAGAGAAATCATTTTGAACTTCTCTCGAAACAGGTATTTGTTCAATTCTCTGAGTTCTAAAATGGGTCTGTGTCCCCCTGTTTTCTTTGGAATAAGAAAATAGGGAGAGTAGAACCCTGCACCCCGTTGAAGAATGGGTACCTCTTCTATTGCCCCTTGGGCCAGAAGTGTTGAGACCTCGTGATCTAGCAGATTGTCTGCGGAGGTTTGAGAATTTAATTGCTTCAGAATTGTAGGAGGGGGCATGCTGTGAAAATGAAGCTTGTACCCCTCTCCTACAATGGACAAAGTCCAATCTTCTGCTGTTATCTGATGCCATCTGTCTGCAAAGTGGCATAACCTGCCTGGGATATTGGGAGGTTGGGGACCCCTCAGAAGCAGGAAGGCAAAGCTCTCTAGGAAGGAGTCAAAGCCCTTGAGGGGGCTGAACCTGCAGAGCTGGTTGGGCTCTCGAGCCTTTTGGCTTCTTTTGCTGTCTAGTTTGTCCCTTTTGGGCAACCTGACTCTGAGTTTGACTCTGCTGGGTATAGGAAGGATAAAATTTCCTCTTTTTGCTGAAAGAGGGTTTTTTATAAGGCTTCTTTTTGGCTGGAGTGGCTGTAGATTTTGACAATCTATCTAGAGTAGTATTGTCAGCATCTAACTCGTTAGCCTTTTTCTGCCAGTTCTTGCCGAAGAGATTCTCTCCCCTGCAAGGAATGTTGCCTAACTTGTCCTGTACCCAAGTCTCCAAATCTGATGCCTGCAGCCAGGCAATCCATTGTGCACCAATGGCAATTGCAGACGTTCTGCTGATGCATTCGAAGCAGTCAAAGGTTGCACAATTTACAAACTTGGAGACATCTTGAGCATGCTTAACTAGAGCAAGATAATCTTGTCTCTTGTCATCTGGGAGAAATAGGCTCATAAGTTCCAAGTCTCCTGTGACTTCTTTGAGGAACATTCCCATATACAGAATATATGAACTGATCCTAGCTGAAAGCTTGGAAGCTTGAAAAGTTCGGCGCCAAAAAGCATCCAGAGTCCTGCATTCACGACCTGGAGGATTGGATGCATGCCTTTTTGCACTTTTCATCCTACGCATGACTGACTCCACTACCATTGAATAGTGTGGTAGCTGAATTTTCTGAAATCCAGGACATGGCGGAACTCGATACATGGTATCAAGTCTCCTAGAGTGAGGAGATGTAGTTAGAGGTGTCTCCCACATTCTGAGCATCAAATTATAGAGAATTTCATGGACGGGCAGAGTGGCTACCTCCTTTGGAGCTTTAGGATATTGGAGAATTTCCAATTCCTTTGCTCTGGGTTCCTTTTCAGGAGCTACAATGATTGAAAGGCCTTTGGCCATATCACAAATAAAATCCTGAATATACATGTCCTCTGGAGGTGACATTCTGCGTTGGGGAGAAGAGGGATCTTCTGGGAGAAATCCTCTAGTACCAGCAGAATTGTCAGAGTCTTCGGAATCAGAAGATTCAAAGGGGTATGTTTACTAAAACCCCGCTAATGTGCGGGCCGCGGTAGTGTGCGGATGCCATATAAGGATTGGGCATTCCGTCCTGAAAAAGAAAAGCCGTGATTGACATATGCGCTGAGGTGCGCGGCGCCCATGTGCGCCCTGCACATTAGCGCATGAGGAAGCTGCGCGGGAGGCATAAGTGGCGCGTTGATGTGCACACAGAAAAGAAGAGCCACAGCACAATGGTCAAGGCACTTACCAATGGTGCAGGAATCAGGGTTTCAATCCCCCACAGTGCCCAATAAAGACAGCTGGCTGAAGCATTTAAATAATGGGTGGCATAAGGCAGCATGCTAATGTTTTCGGAGGCATTTTAATACTGGGAGGCATAAGTGATGTGCTGATGTGAAAGCAGAAGAGCAGAGCCACAGCACAAAAGGTAAGACACTGACCAATGGTGCAGGGATCAGGGGTTCAAACCCCCACAGTGCTTAATGAAGACAGCTGGCTGAGGCATTACTTTAGGAGCTAGTCCAAAATGTGCAGCATTAGGCGGCATGCTGATGGGTATTAGGCAGCATGCTATTGATTTAGGAGACATTTTAATATTGGGCGGCATAAGGCGGCACGCTAATGTACAAGCATAGGAACAGAACCACAGCACAATGGGTAAAACACTGACCACTGGTGCAGGGATCAAGTGTTCAATCCCCCACAGTGCCCAATGAACAAGGCTGTCTGAGGCATTACATATTATGGGGAAGATTGCTTTTGGAGTCATTTTATGTTTATTTTAATTATCACTACTAGCAAACGCACTCTCAAAGCGTGTTAACATAAGGCACCCTATAAGGCACATTTTAAGGTGCACTGTCAGCCAAGGCACCCTAGAATGTTGCTTATAGGGTGCTTTAGAGGGTGCCGTATGAGGTACCGCAAGGTCAGAGTACTGTTTTTTATGGCAGCACTGTGCAGTTTAAGGAATGAAAAGCATAAGTAGGTGCGCTGACAGGCAAGGAGGAGCACAATGGTTAAGGCACTGACTGCTGATACAGGGGTGATGAGTTTGCTCCCCAGGGTGCCTAATACGTAAGGCTGGCTGTGGCATCAGCTTTGCATTGTACATATTTTTTCCTGCAGCACTTTATTTTTATTTTATTAATTACTGCCAGCAAACACGCCCTCACGTGCCGTAATTGAAGGTGCCGTATAAGGCACCCTATAAGGCACTCCATAGGGCACATTATAAATTGCACTGTCCGCCACAGCACCCTAAAATGTCCCCAATAGGGCACCCTATAAGTTGCGTCACAGGATAATGTATAGTGCACCTTATATGGACGGGAACCATAAGGTGCCCTATAGGGCGCCCTATAAAGCACCCTCAGAGGCACCTTATGGGTACAGTACGCTGAGGGTGTTTTTGCTTGCATCAAAATATGTACATTAAAAAAAGATAAGGCATTGAACAACCCTATCAAATAAATCCACTGTGGGTTTGAACTCATGACCTCTGGCTTCACAGGCAGTGAAGCAATCATTGGGCTACAGCTCTATAGCTGCTAGCAAGTCCCTGGCTGGCTGCAGAGAGCCTGCACGTCACCACACAGACAGTCTGCTGTGGTCACCAGGATAGGGTTAGCCCACCCATACCCATGATGCAATGCACATGCAAATCAGCTGTCCACAGATAAACACAAGATGGGCAATGCACCCCCACAGCATCTCGGCCTGGTAGGGGGAAGTGACCATGTGCACCCACACAGCACCTCGGCCTGGTAGGGGGTACTGACCGTGTGTTTTACTGGCACAGAGTAACTACACACCGTCACATTGTGCGGGTACTGTGCTCACCCTGAGGGTGCAGTGAGGCGCCCAGAACCAGGTCCACAACACCTTCCATGATTGAAAGAGGCCATGCCGGAGGTCCAAGCAGTGTTATTGTGTGAGCTAGGTAGTTTTTGTACAAACGCCTTGGATATCTCTGTCTGTTTCAGTCAGGTGTAGCTCTTATGGACCCCTAGGTGGCCTATGTACCACCACCACCCCCACCCCCCCTCCCCCTCCCCCTCCTCCAGGGCTGAGGGTGGCAAACAGGGTCTCTCATCAATAGATCCATATTCTACCTTCCTGCAAAGGTGGCAGTAGAGGAGACCATCAACCCCAGTCCTGCTGAGGAACAGACACCCGACAGGGCAGTCAATGCAGCTCTATACACATCTATAACACAATAGCAGACAGACATTAAGCCTGGATATGGTAAGATGCACCCCACCACTATCTGATATTCTCCTGCAGCAAGCCACTCCATCAAGACACATACCAGCTGCAAACAGTCTGCTAGTTAGTCTATAGTGCATGTTTCCAGTGGAGATGCGTGCACCCAGAACTAGGATGTCAGCATACACAGCAAGCAGATAAATCAGTGACTGGGCCCCAAAAGGAAACCCATATCTATCACATGTGAGAAATATTATATGGCTAGCCATGCTGTGGTCACTGCACAGTCAGGGTGAGAGTGATCTCTCAGCAGGACATACTGAGGTCACCCTGTCTGTGTAGGTGGTGGCCAGGCACTAAAATGTCCCAGTCAGTGCCCTATGCCCTGTGCAGATGCACCCTGGCCAGGCCACCCTGTCTGGCCTATACCCATGGTACCTTGCTCCTCATTATGCACATTGGCAGTCCAATACTGGCAACATTGCTGGCAGTGTGGGCTATGGAAGGTGTTTGCAGCCACCAAACACTGGATAGACAGACAGCCACCCCCACACCTATGCCAGCATTGTGCTACTATAGAGGAGTTCAGCAGCCATACCCACCAAACCAGTCCTGGGCACAGTACAGGCATGGATATGGTACGCAATACTGTTGGGGGTCACTCCCCAGGGTGGTAAACACTGTCAGAGACCAGACCTGCAGCACACACCGCAGACATCAGAATGATTGTTATGGTGGAGCTCAATGAGCAAAATGTGCTTAACGTACGAATTGATATCTGCCAGTTATCATAGGAAACGTTTGATAGCTGTGTACCATATACCCAGGTGTAGGGTGGCATTGCTAAGGTATGCAAGTGCTAGTATTGGGAGATACAGGCAGGGCCCAATGTCCTGCCTCTCCAGGAGGCATTGGCCAATGGGGCCTGTGGCTGTGTGTGTGGGTGTGTCTGGCCGTATTGGCTGCTGCTTTACGGCAGAGTTTCCCAACTCCAGTCCTGGTGTTCCAAACACTGTTCGGGTTTTGATGCTGTCCCTCATAAATATGTATGAGCTATATCTGCATACCATGGGGGTGGTGCATAGATATGCAGCACAGGCATCTTTATTAGAGGCAGCATGGAACCTGAATGGTGTGGGGCCCTCCAGGACTGCATTTGGGAGACTCTGCTCTAGGTAATGCGCCTGTTTATGGTGTCTGTGTTTGGTGTGGTAAAATATAGGTGTATTAACCATGCGTATGTTCTCAGCAATAAAGGTTTGTCCTTACTATCACTGTTTAGTGGTGGGTAAAACTATGGGGACAGGGTTGGCAGGAGCCCCAGTTTGGATTTGAACCTGTGACTTTCTGGTCTTACAGGCAATGGCTGTGTCAGTTGCACCACACTGGGGCCACAGAGATAGTGCAGTCCCTGGACATAGGAAACCTGGCCTGACGAGTCAGAAACCCTGCTCTGCACACTTTTACTGTGGGCTCATTTACCTTGTATGGAGACAAAAGTGCAAATAAACCTCAAGAAAGACCTCGAAAAAAGGGGCAAACACCCATAACCAAGCTGGGCAACAGTGATATCACTGGGCAACATTAAAAAACACTCCCAGGAAAGCTCCAATAATATGAAATGATTTTTGAAAGGGTCTACGGAGCGCAGACCCTTCCAAAAATCATTTCTTTTTTTTGGAGCTTTCCTGGGAGTGTTTTTTAATGTTGCCCATTGATATCACTGTTGCCCAGCTGGATTATAATTTTTGTGAATTTTGTTGTGGTCATTTTCAATTTTTATTTGCTATTTTGTTCTGTGCACATGTATCACACTGCTCACGTTTTTCAGGTTTCCCCGGTTTTGCTGTACATTGCTGACGGAAATGGTTTCTCTTCCCTTTAAATCGGCTCTAACGCGAGGTTTTCACTCGCAGTATTTTTTTGACCGAAACTCAGCCCCGCTCCTGTGCGGGGAGCCTCTCCCCTCCCACTCTCCACCCATTGACCCCATCCCCCCGCCCCTCGGGAGCCTTCCTCTGCCCTCGAAATGCCTTTCCACGCCTCTATCGCGCATCAGCGCGCCGCGCACTTGAGCGTGCGGTGCGTACTTGAGCGTGCGGTGCACACTTGTGCGTGTGGCGCGCACATGTGCGGGGCACCAAAAACGCACTATTAGCGTGTGCTAAGGTACCTTAGTGCACGCTCAAGTGCACCCCGCACAATTGCGCGGTTTAGTAAACATACTCCAAAGTATTCCTGACTATGATCCTCATGCAAAGCACGGTCCTGGTATCGATCGAAGTCGGTACCAAGTTGATCCGGTACCGATCTGTTGATTCCAGCCAGTCCTTTGACGACTGGCTTTTATGTTTAGTTACCTGAGATCCATGGGAGGAAGAAGAGGCCGTTGAAGATGTCGATGCAATGGATCTGGCATCTGAAGAAAAGAGGGTACCGAGCTTTGCAGCCCGGTTCTGTCTTCCTCTTTTAGTCATCCCCATACAGGATAAACATTGAGATGGAGAATGTTCAGGCCCTAAACATTTAAGACACCAATCATGGGTGTCAGTGACAGTCCCCCCCCCCCCCTTCTTGTGTTACACCGCTTTGACCTGGTGAAAAGCGGGATATAAATACAGTTAATTAAATAAATAAAAATGGTACCGCCACACTTAGTACATTTCTTAAAACCTCTAGTTGGTTTTTCCATGTTTTAGGAATGTGGGGCCTAGTGCCCAAAATGGCGCCTAGCACCAAAAAGAAAAGTTTCTGAAGAGAAACAGACTAAGGGGTATGTTTACTAAAACCCCGGTAAGGTGCGGGCCCCGGTAGTGTGCGGGTGCCATATAAGGAGTGGGCGTTCCGTCCTGAAAAAGAAAAGGCGGAATTTACATATGCGCAAAGGTGCGCGGCGCCCATGTGCGCCCCGCACCTTAGCGCATGAGATAGCTGCGCGGGAGGCATAAGTGGCGCGCTGAAATGCAAGAAAAAAAGCAGAGCCACAGCACAATGGTTAAGACACTAACCAATGGTGCAGAGATCAGGGGTTTAATCCCCCACAGTGCCCAATGAAGACAACTAGCTGAGGCATTACTTTAGGAGCCAGTATAATATTGGGCAGCATAAGGCAGTGTGCTGATGGCCATATGGCGGCGTGCTAATGATTTTGGAGGCATTTTAATGTTGGCAGGCATATGGCGGTGCGCTGATGAACAAACACAGGAACAAAACCACAGCCCAATGGTTAAGGCACTGACCAATGGGGCAGGGATCAGCAGTTCAATCCCCCACAGTGCCCAATGGAAACAGCCGGCAGACGCATTATTTTAGGAGGCATTTAAATGATGGGCGGTATAAGGCTGCGTGCTGATGGGCATAAGGCGGTGCGCTAATGTTTTAGGAAGCTTTTTAATACTGGGCGGCATAAGGCAGCATACTGATGTGTAGTCACAGGAACAGAGCCACAGCACAATGGTTAAGACAGTGACCAATGGTGCAGGGATCAGGGGTTCAATCCCCAAAGTGCCCAATGATCAAGGCTGTCTGAGGCATAACATGTTAAGGGGATGATTGCTTTAGGAGGCATTTTATTCATATTTTAATTATCACTACTAGCAAACGCACTCCCAAAGCGTGTTAACATAAGGCGCCCTATAAGGCACATTTTAAAGTGCACTGTCTGCCAAGGCACCCTAGAATGTTGCTTATAGGGTGCTTTAGAGGGTGCCGTATGAGGTACCGCAAGGTCAGTGTACTGTTTGTTATGGCAGCACTGTGCAGTTTAAGGAATGAAAAGCATAAGTAGGTGCGCTGACAGGCAAAGAGAAGCAGCAGTGGAGCACAATGGTTAAGGCACTGACTGCTGATACAGGGGTCATGAGTTTGCTCCCCAGTGTGCCTAATATGTAAGGCTGGCTGTGGCATCAGATTTGCATTGTACATATTTTGTCCTGCAGCACTTTATTTTTATGTTATTAAGTGCTGCCAGCAAACACGCCCTCACGTGCCGTAATTGAAGGTGCCGTATAAGGCACCCTATAAGGCACTCCAAAGGGCACATTATAAATTGCACTGTCCGGCACAGCACCCTAAAATGTCCCCTATAGGGTACCCTATAGGTTGCGTCACAGGAGAATGTATAGTGCACCTTATATGGACGGGAACCATAAGGTGCCCTATAGGGCACCCTATAAAGCACCCACAGAGGCACCTTATGGGTACAGTACGCTGAGGGTGTTTTTGCTGGCATCAAAATATGTACATTAAAAAAAGATAATGCATTGGACAACCCTATCAAATAACCCCACTGTGGGTTTGAACCCATGACCTCTGGCTTCAGAGGCATTGAAGTAACCATTGGGCTACAGCTCTATAGCTGCTAACAAGCCCCTGGCTGGCTGCAGAGAGCATGCACGTCACCACACAGACAGTCTGCTGTGGTCACCAGGATAGGGTTAGCCCACCCATACCCTTGATGCACTGCACATGCAAATCTGCTGTCCACAGATGAACACAAGATGGGGAATGCACCCCCACAGCACCTCGGCCTGGTAGGAGCAAATGACCGGATGCACCCACACAGCACCTCGGCCTGGTAGGGGGTACTGACCGGGTGATTTACTGGCACAGAGTAGCTACACACCGTCACATTGTGCGGGTACTGTGCTCACCTTGAGGGTGCGGTGAGGCGCCCAGGACCAGGTCCACAACAGCTTCCATGGCTGAATGAGGCAATGTTAATGTGTGAGATAGGTAGTTTTTGAACAAACACTTTGGATATTTCTGTCTGCTTCAGTCAGGTGGGCCATGCACCCCCCCCCCCCCAGGGCTGAGGGCAGCAAACAGGGCTTCCCATCAATAGATCCACATTCTACCTCCCTGCAAAGGTGGCAGTAGAGGGGACCATCAACCCAGGTCCTGCTGCAGAACAGACACCCCACAGGGCAGTCAATGCAGCTCTATACACATCCATAACACAATAGCAGGCAGATATTAGGCCTGGATATGGCGAGCAGCACCCCACCACTATCTGATATTCTCCTGCAGCAAATCATCAGCCACTGCACCCTGCAAGCTGCTCCATCACAACACATACCAGCTGCAAACAGTGTGCTAGTTAGTCCACAGTGCATGTTCCCAGTGGAGATGCATGCACCCAGAACTGGGATGTCAGCATACACAGCAAGCAGTTAAATCAGTGACTGGGTCCCAAAAGGAAACCCATATCTATCACATGAGAAAAATACTATATGGCACTATACCCAGGTGTAGGGTGGCATTGCTAAGGTATGCAACTGCTAGTATTGGGAGATACAGGTAGGGCCCAATGTCCTGCCTCTCCACGAGGCATTGGCCAATGGGGCCTGTGTGTGTGTGTGTGGGTGTGTCTGGCCCTGTTGGCTGCTGCTGTACGGCAGAGTGTCCCAACTCCAGTCCTGGTGTTCCAACCACTGTTCGGGTTTTCATGCTGTCCCTCATAAATATGCATGAGCTACATCAGCATACCATGGGGGTGGTGCATAGATATGCAGCACAGGCATCTTTATTAGAGGCAGCATGGATCCTGAATGGTGTGAGGCCCTCCAGGACTGCATTTGGGAGACTCTGCTCTAGGTAATGCGGCTGTTTATGGTGTCTGTGTTTGGTGTGGTAAAGTATAGGCTTATGAACCATGCGTATGTTCTCAGCAATAAAGGTTTGTCCTTACTATCACGGTTTAGTTGTAGGAAAAATATGTGGACTGGATTGGCAGTAGCCCCAGCTGGGCTTTAAACCTGTGACCTTCTGCTTCTGCACATGCTGTCTGCATGCACTGCACCACCGTGTTACCACAGATATGCTGTGTTCCCTGGGGAGTCCATGACTGTACATCCGACAGAGCCTGTCTGTTGCGGTGGACAGTGCCAGCCTGCACAGGCCTAGGCCACTGTCTGCTGTGGTTTGCAGCCACTGCCCCCTCCACCACCTGTACCCTTCCGCCAACATGCAGACATGTCCCTATCTGGGAAAAAGCATATGACCTGATTGAGTTGTGGCACTCCAGGACTGAATTTGGGGGACTCGGCTGTAGGTAATGCCCATTGTTATGGTTTGCGTGCGGTGTAGGGTAAAATATAGGTGTTGGAACCATGCTTATGTTCTCTGCCATAAAGGAGTGTCTGTACTATCACTGTTTAGTGGTGGGTAAAACTATGGGGACTGGGTTGGCAGGAGCCCCAGCTGCGATTTGAACCTGTGACCCTCTGGTCCTACAGGCACGAGTCAGACACCCTGCTCTGCACAATTTTACTAAACATAAACATAAACATACTGTGGGCTCGTTTACCTTGTATGGGGACAAAGGTGCAATTAAACCTCAAAAATGACCTCCAAAAAAGGGGAAAAAAAACAAAACCAAGCTGGGCAACAGTGATATCAATGGGCAACATGACAAACACTCCCAGGAAAGCTCCATTAAAATGCAGTGTTTTTTGAACGAGTCTACGGAGAGTAGACCCTTCCAAAAATCATTTCTTTTTTTTTGGAGCTTTCCTGGGAGTGTTTTTTATGGTTGCCCATTAATATCACTGTTGCCCAGCTGGATTATAATTTATTTGGAATTTGTTGTGGTCATTTTCAATTTATATTTTGCTATTTTGTTCTGTGCACATGTATCGGCTCTAACGCGAGGGTTTCACTCGCGGTATTTTTTTGCCGAAATTCAGCCCCGCTCCTGTGCGGGGAGCCTCTCCCCTCCCACTCTCCACCCATTGACCCCATCCCTCCGCCCCTCGGGGGCCTTCCTCCGCCCTCCGTATGCTTTTCCCTGCCTCTATCGCACATCAGCGCCCCGCATACGTGTGCGGGCCCGTTAATGTGATGCGCACGCATACGCGGCACTTAAGAGCACTTAAGTGCATCATTAGTGTACGCTATTGTGCGCCACGCACGTGTGCGCGGTTTAGTAAACATACCCCTACGTTGTTTTTTTTTTTAAAGAAAAGAACCGGCGCTACCGGTAAGCGTCGTGCGGCAGGCAAACGCGACCACAAAAAACAAATTTTAAAGACGGAATTTTCTGCAGTGACAGGGATTCGTTCCTGTTGGCTCTGTGTAAAATGAAGAACTGAAGAGGGACAGTTGGAAAGGCGGGAAGGCAGCGCGCATGTGCTGAGAGATGCTCCCAAAAGCGTTCTTATTGGACGCTGGGGAGCATTCCCATGCAGGCTCTGTCGTTACCGACGATACCCATATGTGAAGACTACATTCCTGCTTGTTCCTGGAGATAGACCAGCATGCTCTATTGAGTCTGCCCAGTAAGGTGCTAGAGTTGCCTTCCTCTGAACCATTTCAAGTCTTTTTATATCCTTTGTAAGGTGCGTTCTCCAAATTCAGCCGATACACTGTTTTCCCATTTTTTATATTAACCTGACAGTAATTTACAAATGATAAGGAACCAAGGTTAAGACAGGAGAACCAAAAATGTATTTCATAATTCTTTACAATGATGGCAGCATTTCAGTATAGTTAACCAGAAATTTGTATATACTGAAATACTTTGTTGTTGGTGTATAATGCTTCTGAGTTAACACATTGCACATTAAAAACTTCATCTAATAAATTATTCACTTGTGTTTCTCACTCTATATTTTCTTCTACCATCTTCCTACATGTTTTGTTGTCTCTTAGGGGTATGTTTACTAAACCGCGCAAATGTGCGGGGCGCACTTGAGCGTGCGCTAAGGTACCTTAGCGCATGCTAATAGTGAGTTTTGGTGCCCCGCACGCGTGTGCACCCCCCGCACAAGTGCGCTCCGCCCGCACAAGAGCGGGGCGCGCTGATGTGCGATAGAGGCGTGGAAAGGCATTTCGAGGGCGGAGGAAGGCTCCAGAGGGGCGAGGGGACGGGGTCAATGGGTGGAGAGTGGGAGGGGAGAGGCTCCCCGCACAGGAGCAGGGCTGAATTTCGTCAAAAAAAATACCGCGAGTGAAACCCTCGCGTTAGAGCCGATTTAAAGGGAAGAGAAACCATTTCCGTCAGCAATGTACAGCAAAACCGGGGAAACCTGCAAAAACGTGAGCAGTGTGATACATGTGCACAGAACAAAATCTCAAATAAAACCTTAAAATGACCACAAGAAAAATTGAATAAAATTATAATTCAGATGGGCAACAGTGATATCACTGGGTAACAATAAAAAACACTCCCAGGAAAGCTAAAAAAAAAAAGAAATGATTTTTGGAAGGGTCTACGCTCCGTAGACTCTTTCAAAAATCACTTCATTTTAGTGGAGGTTTCCTGGGAGTGTTTTTTATTGTTACCCAGTGATATCACTGTTGCCCATCTGAATTATAATTTTATTCAATTTTTCTTGTGGTCATTTTAAGGTTTTATTTGAGATTTTTTTTTTTATGTTGCCCATTGCTATCACTGTTGCCCAGCTTGTTGTTGGTTTTTTTCCACTTTTTTGGAGGTCATGTTTGAGGTTTATTTGCACTTTTGTCCCCATACAAGGTAATGAGCCCACAGTAAAATTGTGCAGAGCAGGGTGTTTGACACGTGCGGCCAGGTTTCCTATCTCCAGGGACAGCACTGTTTCTGTGATCACAGTGTGATGCAGTGGACACAGCCAGTGACTGTAGAACCAGAGGGTCATAGGTTCAAATCCCAGCTGGGGCTCCTGGCAACACAGTCCCCATAGTTTTACCCACCACTAAACAGTGATAGTACAGACACTCCTTTATGGCAGAGAACATAAGCATGGTTCAAACACCCATATTTTACCCTACACCACACACAAACCATAACAATGGGCATTACCTACAGCCGAGTCCCCCAAATTCAGTCCTGGAGTGCTACAACTCAATCAGGTCATATGCGTTTTCCCAGATAAGGACATGTCTGCATGTTGGCAGAAGGGTACAGGTGGTGGAGGGGGCAGTGGCTGCAAGCCACAACACACAGTGGCTTAGGAGTGTGCAGGCTGGCACCGTCCACCGCAACAGACAGGCTCTGTCAGATGTACATTCATGGACTCCCCAAGGAATACAGCATATCTGTGGCAACGCAGTGGTGCAGTGCACACAAACAGTGTGTGCAAAAACAGAAGGTCACAGGTTCAAAGGCCAGCTGGGGCTACTGCCAATCCTGTCCACATATTTTTCCCACAACTAAACCGTGATAGTAAGGACAAACCTTTATTGCTGAGAACATACGCATAGTTAATATGCCTATATTTTACCACACCAAACACAGACACCATAAACAGCCGCATTACCTAGAGCAGAGTCTCCCAAATGCAGTCCTGGAGGGCCCCACACCATTCAGGTTCCATGCTGCTTCTAATAAAGATGCCTGTGCTGCATATCTATGCAGCACCCCCATGGTATGCAGATGTAGCTCATGCATATTTATGAGGGACAGCATGAAAACCCGAACAGGGTATGGAACACCAGGACTGGATTTGGGAAACTCTGCCGTAAAGCAGCAGCCAACAGGTCCAGACACACCCACACACACCTCCACAGGCCCCATTGGCCAATGCCCCCTGGAGAGGCAGGACATTGGTCCCTGCCTGTATCTCCCAATACTAGCAGTTGCATACCTTAGCAATGCCACCCTACACCTGGGTATATGGTACACAGCTATCAAATGTTTCCCATGATAACTGGCAGATATCAATTCCTACGTTAAGCACATTTTGCTCCTTGGGCTCCACCATAACAATCATTCTGATGTCTGCAGTGTGTGCTGCAGGTCTGGTCTCTGACAGTGTTTACCGCCCTGGGGAGTGACCCCCAACAGTATTGCGTACCATATCCATGCCTGTACTGTGCCCAGGACTGTTGTGGTGGGTATGGCTGCTGAACCCCTCTATAGTAGCACAATGCTGGCATAGGTGTGGGGATGGCTGTCTGTCTATCCAGTGTGTGGTGGCTGCAAACACCTTCCCACAGCCCACACTGCCAGCAATGTTGCCAGTATTGGGCTGCCAATGTGCATAATGAGGAGCAAGGTACCATGGGTATAGGCCGGACAGGGTGGCCTGGCCAGGGTGCATCTGCACAGGGCATAGGGCACTGACTGGGAAATTTTAGTGCCCGGCCACCACCTACACGGACAGGGTGACCTCAGTATGTCCTGCTGAGAGATCACTCTCACCCTGACTGTGCAGTGACCACAGCATGGCTAGGCACCCCCATAGTGCCATATAGTATTTCTTACATGTGTTAGATATGGGTTTCTTTTTGGGGCCCAGTCATTGATTTATCTGCTTGCTGTGTATGCTGACATCCCAGTTCTGGGTGCATGCACTGTGGACTAACTAGCGCACTGTGGACTAACTAGCACACTGTTTGCAGCTGGTATGTGTCTTGATGGAGCAGCTAGCAGGGTGCAGTGGATGATGACTTGCTGCAGGGGAATATCAGATGGTGGTGGGGTGCAGCTCACCATATCCAGGCCTAATGTCTGTCTGCTATTGTGTTATGGATGTGTATAGAGCTGCATTGACTGCCCTGTGGGGTGTCTGTTCCTCAGCAGGACTGGGGTTGATGGACCCCTCTACTGCCAACTTTGCAGGGAGGTAGAATGTGGCTCTATTGATGGGAGGCCCTGTTTGCCGCCCCCGGCCCAGGGGGGGGGGTGGTGCATGGCGGTTACACCTGACTGAAACAGACAAAGATATCCAAGGTGCTTGTGCAGAAACTACCTATCTCTCACATTACCACTGCTTTGGACCTTCAGCATGGCCTCTTTCAGCCAGGGAAGGTGTTGTGGACCTGGTCCTGGGCGCCTCATTGCACCCTCAGGGTGAGCACAGTACCCGCACAATGTGACGGTGTGTAGCTACTCTGTGCCAGTAAAACACACGGTCAGTACCCCCTACCAGGCCGAGGTGGTGTGTGGGTGCACATGGTCACTTCCCTCTACCAGGCCGAGATGCTGTTGGGGTGCATTGCCCATCTTGTGTTAATCTGTGGACAGCTGATTTGCATGTGCAGTGCATCATGGGTATGGGTGGGCTAACCCTATCCTGGTGACCACAGCAGACTGTCTGTGTGGTGACGTGCATGCTCTCAGCAGCCAGCCAGGGGCTTGCTAGCAGCTATAGAGCTGTAGCCCAATGGTTACTTTACTGCCTCTGAAGCCAGAGGTCATGGGTTCAAACCTACAGTAGAGTTATTTGATAGGATTGTCCAATGCATTATCTTTTTTTAATGTACATATTTTGATGCCAGCAAAAACACCCTCAGCGTACTGTACCCATAAGGTGCCTCTGAGGGTGCTTTATAGGGCGCCCTATAGGGCACCTTATGGTTCCCGTCCATATAAGGTGCACTATACATTATCCTGTGACGCAACCTATAGGGTGCCCTATAGGGGACATTTTAGGGTGCTGTGGCGGACAGTGCAATTTATAATGTGCCCTATGGAGTGCCTTATAGGGTGCCTTATACGGCAACTTCAATTACGGCACGTGAGGGCGTGTTTGCTGGCAGCAATTAATAACATAAAAATAAAGTGCTGCAGGACAAAATATGTACAATGCAAAGCTGATGCCACAGCCCGCCTTACGTATTAGGCACACTGGGGAGCAAGCTCATGACCCCTGTATCAGCAGTCAGTGCCATTGTGCTCCACTGCTGCTCCTCCTTGCCTGTCAGCGCACCTACTTATGCTTTTCATTCCTTAAACTGCACAGTGCTGCCATAAAAAACAGTACACTGACCTTGCGGTACCTCATACGGCACCCTCTAAAGCGCCCTATAAGCAACATTCTAGGGTGCCTTGGATGACAGTGCACTTTAAAATGTGCCTTATAGGGCGCCTTATGTTAACACGCTTTGAGAGTGCGTTTGCTAGTAGTGATAATTAAAATATGCATAAAATGCCTCCTAAAGCAATCTTCCCCATGATATGCTATGCCTCAGCCAGTGTTGTTCATTGGGTACTTTGGGGAATTGAACCCCTGATCTCTGCACCATTGATCAGTGTCTTAACCATTGTGCTGTGGCTCTGCTCTTCTTCCTGCACATCAGCGCGCCACTTATACCGTCCAGTATTATAATGCCTCCATAAACAGCGCGCCGCCTTATGCTGCCCAGTATTAATATGCCGCCAAAAACAGTGTGCTGCGCCTCATAAATTAATGCCTCAGCCAGCTGTCTTCATTGGGCACTGTGGGGGATTGAACCCCTGATCCCTGCACTGTTGGTTAGTGTCTTAACCATTGTGCTGTGGCTCTGCTCTTCTTTTGGCACTTCAGCGCGCCACTTATGCCTCCCGCGCAGCTATCTCATGCGCTAAGGTGCAGGGTGCACATGGGCGCCGCGCACCTTAGCACATATGTAAATTCCGGCTTTTCTTTTTCAGGACGGAACGCCCACTCCTTATATGGCACCCGCACACTACCGCAGCCCGCACTTTACCGGGGTTTTAGTAAACATGCCCCTTAGTGTCCTATAATGTTGTTGTTGTTGTTGTTAAGTGCCATCGAGTCGGTGTCGACTCATGGCGACCCTCTGGATAGTTGTCCTAAATTGTGTTCATTCTTCAGTCAGGCGGCTCTTTGTTGACAGACTGGTATCTGTAGCTGCTGTTATTGTATTGATCGATCTCATTGCTGGCCTTCCTCTTTTGCGTTGACCTTCTATCTTGCAAGCATGATGTCTTTCTCTAATGATCTCTCTCTTCGCATGATGTGTCCAAAGTATGAAAGTCGAAGTCTTGTCATCTGAGCTTCTAAAGAAAGCTTAGGTTTGATCTCCTCTAGTACTGACTGGTTTGTTCTTCGGGCAGTCCATGGTATACACAGTATTCGCTGCCAGCACCATAATTCAAAGGCATCAATTTTCTTCCTGTCCATCTTTTTTACTGTCCAGCTTTCACATCCATATGATGTTATTGAAAATACCATAGCTTGAACAAGTCGAATCTTTGTATGGAGAGAGACATCTCTGCTCTTGAGAATCTTGTCTAGGTCTTTCATAGCCATTCTGCCAAGAGCAATGCGTCATCTGATTTCTTGACTGCTTGTTTCTTCTTTATTGATAGTTGATCCAAGTAGGCTGAAGTTGTTCACAGTTTCAATTTCTTCTCCTTCAACAATGAACCTGTTAATTTTGCCAGTTGTCATGATCTTTGTCATCTTTACATTAAGGTGCAGGCCCATTTTGAGACTATATTCTTTGATAGAGAGAAGGAAATGTTTCAGATCATCTTCACTTTCAGCCAGTAATGTGGTATCATCAGCATAGCGAAGGTTGTTGATGAGTCTTCCACCAATCTTCACACCTTTGCTTCTCTGATGATTTGTTCTGCATATAAATTAAACAGGTAGGGGGAAAGTATGCAGCCTTATCTTACACCTTTGCTTATTTTAAACCATTCTGTTTCTCCTTGTTCCGTTCGAACTGTTGCTTCTTGATCAATGTATAGATTGTGCAAGAGAATGATCAGGTGCTCTGGTATACCCATGCTTCTTAATGTGGCCCAGAGTTTCTCATGGTTTACACAGTCAAAAGCCTTGCTATAGTTGATAAAGCACAAATAGATATCCTTTTGGCATTCTTTAGTCTTTTCAAGGATCCATCTCACATCCGCAATGATGTTTCTCGTTCCTCGCCCTTTCCTGAACCCTGCTTGCACATCAGGTAGTTCTTGTTCCAGGTATGGTTGTAGTCTCTGTTGAATAATCTTCAGTAGAATCTTGCTGGCATGTGGGATCAGAGCGATTGTGCGATAAATTTCCACAATCAGTTGGATCACCTTTCTTTAGTATTGGTATAAACATAGATCTTTTCCAGTCAGTTGGCCATAATGTTGTCTTCCAAATTTCTTGGCAGAACCTTGTAAAGTACGGTAACAGCTGCATCAGATTGCTGTAATACTTCTATGGGAATGCCATCAATGCCCGGTGCTTTGTTCTTTGATAAGAAGTTGAAACAGCATTGAAAGCCTTCTTTCATCACCAATGGTTATGGATCATGAGGTACAGGTTGAAATGGCTGTTGGTCCACTTGGTCATTATCATATAAAAACTCTATATTCTTTCTACCTTTTCTTGATCTTCTCAGCATCATTCAACATAAAACCTTGAGTATCTCGTAACATTCTAATTCGAGGCTGGAATTTTTTCTTTAACTCTTGCAGCTTTAGGAAAGCCGATCTTGTTCTTCCTCTAATAGTTTCTGCTTCTATTTCCTTGCATGTGTCATTGTAGTACTTTTCCTTGTCCTGTCTTGCTGCACATTGGAAATCTCTGTTGAGTTCTGTTATTGTCTTTCTTTCTCCTCTGGCTTTATTTCTCTGCGTTTCTGGGCAATTTTCAGAGTTTCGTCCGTCATCCATTTTGGTCGTTTTTGCTTTTTCACCTTTTGTAGAGACTTCTCGCTTTCTTCCAACACAACCTTCTTGATGTCATTCCATAACTCTTCTGGAGCTCTATCATTTGTATCTAAAGCAGCAAATCGATTTTGCAGGCAGTCTTTAAATTCCAGTGGTATATTCTCAAGATCATGAGTGGTTTGCTCTTTTTCAACTTTAGCTTGATTTTGCATACGACTAGTTGATGATCTGTACCACAGTCAGCTCCAGGTTTTGTCTTTGTTGATGTTATAGGGCTTTTCCATTGTTGACTTCCACAGATTAGTCAATTTGATTTTTATACAATCCATTGGGTGAAGTCCATGTGTACAGTCACCGCTTGTGTTGCTGAAAGAAGGTGTTTGAGATGAATAGATCGTTGGTCTTGCAGAATTCTATCAGTCTTTCTCCAGCTTCATTTCTGTTGCCGATATTTTCCAACCACTTTGCCTTCTTCTTTGTTGCCAACTTTTGCGTTCCAGTCACCCATGACTATCAGGATATCCTGTTTGCATGTTCTGTCAATTTCAGCTTGAATTTGTTCATAGAACTCTTCAATTTCATCATCTTCTGCAGCTGTTGTTGGGGCATATACTTGAATTATATTTGCGTTGATAGGCATTCCTCGTAGACGAATAGAGATTAAACGCTCACTGACTGCATTGTATTTCATTAAAGTTCTTGCAAGTTTCTTCTTTATTATAAATGCAACACCATTTCTTCTTTGTCTTTCATTTCCAGCATAGTAGACCATGTGATCATCTGATGCAAAGTGCCCGATGCCAGTCCATTTCAGTTCGCTGACACCCAACAGATCAAGTTGTACATGTTCCATTTCATTCTTGACCACCTCCAACTTCCCTTTGTTCATGCTTCGTACCTTCCATGTTCCAATATGTAAGACATCTTTACAGCTTCTGACTCTCATTTCATGTGCAGCTACATTAGCAGTCAGATGTCCCGAGGGCTTTGATCCAACCACATCATAAATGCTGGCTTTACTCTGAAAAGTCTTCAGCTCTTCCCCAGTAGCTAGTTGAGTGCCTTCCAACCTGGGGGTCTCATTTTCCAGCACTATAGCACAATTTGTTTTGTTGCGACTATCCACTGCCTTTCCTTTGCGCAGTTTAAGTTTAGTGTTGTTGCCGTTGTCACAGAAATGTGATCCTCCACCGTCAGCACTATCCCATTCTGCTGCTGCCCAGATGGGTGGTTTGTCTTGGTCTGGCACCTCAGCTGAGACCTGTCCATCTTGGGAGACCCTGCCAGTAGTTAAACTACTGATAGCTTAGTTCTCAGCATCACTGATGCACACAAGCCTCACAGCACGACAAGCTACAAACCAAATGAGGGTCCTATTATAGGGTTCTCAAAACCAGAATCTCTTCCTCCTCGTCCCTTTTAATGTTGGTGGTTTATGCTAGTTCCTAGCCCCTTGAGACTGATTTTTCAGCCTACCAGTAAAATGTTTAGTTTGCTTCTCTCCTGATATTATTATCAGCATAATCATGTCAAGCTTTTCTCAGAAACTGACCAAAATCCTTGTCATAAAACAATTTAGGGTTCAGTTTCAGAGATGTCTCCCTGCCAGACTGAATAGAATAGATTGGTACAGGCTGCAGAGTTCCGCTCCTGACACAGTTTTTCTGCCTAGAACTTACTTTTCAAGGTCCACATTGAGCCCCCCAACTTTGGAAGATGAAGGCAGAAGGAAGCGCAGAAAGGGGAAAAGAGAACCGAAGCAGGAGGTCTGGAGAGTATGCCCCCGAGAGCGCTGAAACCCACAAAGGAGCGCAGTCCCAAAATGGCAGCAGATCAGCCAAAACAGATCGTAGCACTGCACAGAAGGCGGTGAGAGAAATTACCCGCTCTCTAACAGCAGTTCTAGACGAGAGACTCTCCCGCTTGCACACATCTTTTGAGGAGCTAAAGAACAGCAGAGGATGCAACAGCTCGAGGAAGGACAACAAGCACTCCTAGACCAGCTGGATGATCAAGAAAACAGGGGGAGAAGGAACAATATAAGAATCATTAGGCTCCCAGAAAAGCTGAAAGAGACTGAGATATGGTACAAGGTGGAGGAGTGGCTCCCGAGGCAACTGGGCTTGCAGGTGAGGAAGGCCCACATGAAAGTAGAGCGGTTGCATAGGGTCGGCCCGCACAGGGAACACACGGCATGGCCGCAACCAGTAATTGCACTAATTTTGAACTTTCTGGAGAAGAATAAATTAATGAAAAGCTGTAGAGCCCAGAAGCAAGTGGAATACAAAGGATTACAAATCTTGTTTAATGACTACTCAATTCGAGTTGCTGAACAGTGAAGAGCAATGGCACCCTATTGCTCCCAACTGGCTGCACATGGGATATGATTTGCATTGCAATATCCAGCAAGGGTGCGTTTGAGTCATAACAACCAGATACAATTTTTTGAAATGCCAGAAGCTCTTAAGAACTTTGTGAACAACCTGGACGGCAATGGTTCAAAATAAGAAAAAAAAATGTAAGTGAAAGATTTTGAAATTGGCTGCAAAGCTGACAAGCGAGACCCCCTCCTCTCCTACAATAACAAGGGAAGCTATTTTTGGCAGGAAGGACACATGAACAACAGAAAGGGATATTTTGACACAAGTTCTGCAGGGGGGAATTTAAGATCTCAGGATCAATACCACAGGGACTGAGAGACAGAGCAAATAAGAGACATCACCTCCGACTCATGACTCTTAACCAGGTTGTGAGGGGTCATGCACTGGGAGAAAGCCACTCCATCGGAATCCGAAGGGAGTCCATAGAGCAACACCTGGGTGAAGGTGGACAAGCTGTGAAGTTTTGATAGCTGAGTCATCAAGCTCAGTGGACATATAAGATCCCCAGTGATTTTAGTTGAGAACCTTGTTGATCATGCAGTTGTGGGGGTGTGGCAGGGGGGCGGGTGGGGGGGGAAGTTGAGGACAAGAATATTAGGAGGGGAGGGAAAGAGTAGAAAAGGGGGAGAAAGTGTGGATTAAAGCAGAGGGCGGAAGAGGAGTGGAGATGTGGATTATGGAGTTGGGAGTGTGAGTGGCAGATCCATAGGGCAGAGAGTTGAAATGAAGGGCTGGGTAGAGTGAAGGAGGGAAAAGAAGGGGTATAAGTGGGGGAGAAAGGGGAGAATGGGTGGAGGGACAGGGGGGAGAAGGGAGGAGTGGGGGGGAAGGGAACGGAAGGGGAGAGGAAGACTGCTATGCAAGAAAGAGTACTGCAGGGGAGAGGTCCACAGGGGCGAGGGGATGGGGGGGACCGTTTGGCTGGGAAGTGGGAATCCCTGATTCTAAGAGAGCAGAAGCATGGCATAAAGTGTCAAGCCAACTCACTGGTGTTGGGTAAGCTGAAAGTTCTCTCTCTAAATGTAACAGGAATAAATTCCCCGGTTAAGCGTACTAAGCTACTTAAATATTTTAGAAAGGAGGGAGCAGATGTGGTTTTTATTCAAAAGATCCACCTAACAGCAAGTGAGCATGCAAAGTTATTAAGGGGATGGGTGGGAGATACAGGCCATTCATCTTACAATGGTAGACAGAGAGGGATGGCTACGCTTATTCATCGTAGGATCCCTTTTACACATCATAAAAGTATAGGTGACACAGAGGGTAGATTCCATATTATGAGTGGGGAATTGGCGGTGAGGAGGGTGGCTCTATCTAATATATATGCGCTCAATATTTACTGCCACGAGTCTAGGCTGCTGAGTTTGAAGGCTATCAATTGATAGTGGGAGGTGATTTCAATTTCCCTAGGGACCCAACGATTGATTGTAAGCCAGTAAGGGGGGGGGGGGCAACCCAAGCACAGTGATGGGGGGCCAGCTTTCTGATGAAGGAATTGGGGTTAGTAGATGTGTGGTGGGTGTTACATCCGGATGAAAGGGATTTTACGTTCTATTCCCATCCCCACAATAGCTATGTTGGGTCAGATTATTTGTTGGTGTCAGAGCAGATATTCAAGGACATAGAAATGGCTAAGATCGAAGACACGGCCCTATCGGACCATGCAACTGTGTGGGTATTAATCAGGCCACAGGGAGATAGGCGAGAGCAGAGAGGACAGATATGGAGAATGAACCCACACTTTATAAGGACAAGGTATTTGCTGAGCACCTGCGTTTACCTTGGCAGCGATACTGGAGTGAAAATGGGAATGATAGGATGGATCATGGGACTCTGTAGGAGGTGGCAAAGGCTACCATGTGGGGTGTAGTTATAGCATACACAGCCAGAAAGAGAAGGACCCGAGATGCGCAAATTCTGGAGCTTTCCACAAGGATGCAGGTGTTTAGGAGGAAGCATACTCACCAATGGAAAAGGGATGATAAGGATGAATATACAAAGCTAAAGAAAGAGATTAATACACTGCTAGATCAACGGGTGGAGGGAGATATTAGGATGTATAAATACCAACTTCATCGCTGGGGGAATAAATGTGGCGGGATGCTGGCTCATCTGGTTAGCCCGACGAAGCGAAAGACACCGATTCAGAAGATTAGAACTCCACAGGGAAAAACAATGGATAAAGAGGAGGAAATAGGACAACAGTTCCATCGGTTTTACAGCACCCTGTATGCAAAGGGGCCGGAGGAGGTAGATAAAAGGGAGGAATATTTTTGAGGGCTAACAATCCTCCAAGTAACTGAGATAGAGCAATAGGCCCTGAATGCAGTCTTTAGCGAAGGGGAGGTCCTATCAGCCATAAGGAGCTTTAAGTTGGCCAAGACCCTGGGAGAATTGATGGTCAAACCCTTTAGGACACAATGCGCAAAGACACTAGAGAAAGGAGATATGGGGGGGGGGCAACAAAATCAAGCAACAGTAGTAGTGCTTCCTAAGCCAGGACAGGACAACATGCTGGTGGGCTCATACTGAGCCATATCGCTTCTCAATCAAGATGTTAAGATTATAGCGACTATACTGGTGAAGCGTCTGGTGGGGTGATACCGAGCTTAGTGCATCCTGATCAGGTGGGATTCATGCAGGGGAGATATGCCTCCGCTAACCTTGTGAAGGCATTCGCCGTTCTCCAGGCCGGGAAGGGCCGAAAGGGGGATGATATAGTAGCTAGCCTAGACATGGAAAAGGCATTTGATAATGTTGCCTGAGAGTATCTAACATAGTAACATAGTAAATGACGGCAGATAAAGACCAGTATGGTCCATCTAGTCTGCCCAGCAATATGGCAGGGATAGGTGCACCCCTTTCCATGTCTTTTAGGGTGTAGGTGCACCCCTACCCATGTCTTTGCTTAGTGGTGCACCCACCAGGGGAAAGGTGCACCCCTCCCCATGTCTTCATCCCTCCCCATATCTTTGTTTCTTTGTTTGTTTAGGGGTGAAACCACCGCTCCTCCCCCCATGTAGGACACCCCTATTTGTTGAGAAATTAGATGGTTCCGTTTATTTTGATTTAATCTTGTTGCTGTAAAGTGATCCACTGTGTCTGTCCCAGGCCACTTTGAATTCCGTCACTGTGTTTACCCCACCACCTCCATTGGGAGGGCATTCCAAACATCCACCACCCTTTCAGTAAAAAAGTATTTCCTGACATTGCCTTTCAATTTACCACCTTGCAGCTTCATGTCATGTAATCTAGTTTTACAGCTTCCTCGTCTCTGGAAGAGGTTTGTTTGTTCATTATTTCTCTTTAAGTATTTAAAGGTCTGAATCATATCTCCCCTATCCCTCCTCGCCTCCAAAGTATACATATTTAGATCTTCAAGTCTCTCCTCATAAGGCTTCTGACGCAGGCTCCAAATCATTTTGGTCGCCTTCCTCTGAACAGCTTCCATTCTTTTTACATCCTTTGCAAGATACGGTCTCCAAAACTGAACACAGTATTCCAAGTGAGGCCTCACCAGAAACTTATACAGTGGCACTAGTACCCATTCCTTTCTGCTGGTAATTCCTCTTCAAATGCAGCCCAACATCCTCCTGGCTTTTGTCACTGCCTTGTGGCACTGTTTTGCCACCTTGAGATCTACAGAAATAATCACACCGAGGTCTTTCTCCTGCTCGTGCACACCAACCTCTCGCCCCCTAATGCGTACATTTCCCTTGGATTTCTGCTACCCAAGTGCATGGCACTGCACTCCTTCGCATTAAATCTTAATTGCCAAGCATCAGACCATTCCTCCAGCTTTTGCAGATCCCTCCTCATGTTAAGCACTCCCTCGGGGAGTGCACTCTGTTGCAAATTTTCGTGTCATCTGCAAAAAGACAGACTTTTCCATTCAGTCCTTCAGCAATATCACTCACAAATACATTGAACAGTGCCGGGCCTAGGATCGAACCCTGAGGCACCCCACTAATCACCTTCCTTTCATCCGAGTGAGCTCCATTTATCATCACCTTCTGTCGTCTGTCAGTCAACCAATTTCTGATCCAGTTTACCACCTTGGGACCCATCCCCAAACTACTGAGTTTATTGATAAGCCTCCTATGAGGGACAGTATCAAAGGCTTTGCTGAAATCCAGGTAGATGACATCCATTGCGTGTCCTTGAACCAGTTCTCTGGTCACTCAGTCAAAGAACTCAATGAGATTTGTTTGGCAAGATCATCCCTCGGTAAAATCATGTTGCCTCGGATCTTGTAACCTGCTGGTTTTGAGAAAGTTCACTATTCGCTCTTTCAGGAGCATCTCCATTACTTTTCCCGCCACCGAGGTAAAACTCATGGGCCTGTAGTTTGACACTTCTTCCCTGTCACCACTTTTCTGTAGAGGTACGACGTCAGCCATTCTCCAGTCCTGAGGAACCTCTCCTGTTTCCAAGGATCTGTTGAAAACATCCTTTAACGGCCCTGCAAGAACCTCTCTGAGCTCTTTCAGTATCCTGGGATGTATCCCATCTGGTCCCATGGCCTTGTCTACTTTCAGTTTTGCAAGTTGTTCTAAAACCTCATCCTCTCTGAATGGTGTGGTATCTACCTCATTCCTGTTTTTATATTTGGGAGTCACAGGTAGTCCTTCTCCAGGATTTTCTTTAGTAAAAACAGAGCAGAAGTATTTTTTTAGTAATTTTGCTTTATCAATGTCATTTTCCACGAGTCCGTTTCCAGCATTTCTGAGTCCTGCAATGTCATCTCTGATCTTCTTCCTTTTCCGAATATTCAAGAAGAAAGTTTTGTCGCCGCACTTAACATCTTTAGCCATCTTTTCCTCTGCCTTTGATTTTGCTATCTTTATTTCTCTTTTTGTCCCCTTGAGTTTGATCCTGTATTCATTTCTGTGTTCTTCTGTTTGCAAGCTTTTGAAATTTGCGAAAGCTGTGTTTTTTGCCCTTGAGTAGCCACTTCTTTGGAAAACCAAATAGGTTTCCTTCTCCTCTTGTTTTTATTTACTTTTCTTACATATTTATCTGTTGCCCCTTTTATTGCCCCTTTTAGTTTAGCCCATTGCAATTCCACTTCCTTTATCCCCTTCCACCCTATCAGCTCCTCCTTTAGGTACTCGGCCATTTTATTGAAGTCAGTGTTTTTGAAGTTTAGGACTTTGAGCTTGCTATGATTGGATTGCACCTTGGCTTTTATCTCAAACCACACCGTGTGATGATCACTGTTGTTCACAGGGGCACTCACCCAGACATTAGACACGCTATCACTGTTGGTTAGCACCAAATCCAGCGTTGAGCTTTCCCTGGTTGGTTCCATCACCATTTGTCTAAGGGCTATGTTTACTAAACGTGAATAACGCGCGTAGTATGACGTTAACGACCGTAAGTGCCGTATAACGCGCGTACCGACGTGCTAACGACCGTTAACGTCATACTACGCGCGGTAACCGTAGTTAACGATCGTAAAGCTCCGCGGCGCGTTAAAACAGCGCAGAAGGTGGAGAGTGGGCGGAGAGAAGGGGTCAATGGGCGGAGAGTGGGCGGAGAGAGGCTCCCCTCATACTAACGCGCGGAGTGTCAGAGCTCACCTCCAACGCAAATGAAAACCTGTCGTTAAAGGCATTTAAAGGGAAGAGAAACCATTTACGTCAGCAATGTACAGAAAACCGGGGAAACCCACAAAACGTGAGCAGTGTGATACATGTGCACAGAACAAAATATCACATAAAACGTTAAAAATGACCACAAGAAACATTTTAAAAAGCAGAATTCAGCTGGGCAACAGTGATAGCAATGGGCAACAAGGAACAACACTCCCTGGAAAGCACCAAAATAAAAGGAAATGATGTGTGGAAGGGTCTACGCTCCGCAGACCCTTGCAAAGAGCATTACATTGTAAAGGAGCTGTCCTGGTTTGTGGTGTAATGTTTCCCAATGATATCATTGTTGCCCAGCTTGGTTATGGGTGTGTGCCCCTTTTGTGAGGTCATTTCTGCGGTTTATGTGCACCTTTGTCTGCATACAAGGTAAATGAGGCCACAGTAAACCTGTTGCAGAGCAGGGTTTCTGACTCGTCAGGCCGGTTTAACTAACTCCAGGGACTGCATGGTCTCTGTGGCCACAGTGTGGTGCAACAGACACAGCCAGTGCCTGTAAGACCAGAGGGTCACAGGTTCAAATCCCAGTTGGGGCTCCTGCCAACCCAGTCCCCATAGTTCTACCCACCACTAAACAGTGATAGTAAAGACACTCCTGTAGTGCAGAGACCATACACATGGCCTATATTTTACCACACCAGAAACAGGCACATTACCTATAGCAGAGTCCCGCAAATGCAGTCCTGGAGGGCCCCACAACATTCCGGTGTCATGCTGCCTCTAATAAAGATGCCTGTGCTGCATAGCTATGCACCACCCCCATGGTATGCAGATGTAGCTCATGCATATTTATGAGAGACAGCATGAAAACCCGAACAGTGTGTGGAACACCAGGACTGGAGTTGGGGAACTCTGCCGTAAAGCAGCAGCCAACAGGGCCACACACCCACCCACAGGCCCCATTGGCCAATGCCAGCTGGAGAGGCAAGACATTGGGCCCTGCCTGTATCTCCCAATACTAGCAGTTGCATACCTTAGCAATGCCACCCTACACCTGGGTATATGGTACACAGCTATCAAACGTTTCCTCTGATAACTGGCAGATATCAATTCCTACGTTAAGCACATTTTGCTCATTGAGCTCCACCATAACAATCATTCTGATGTCTGCGGTGTGTGCTGCAGGTCTGGTCTCTGACAGTGTTCACAACCCTGGGGAGTGACCCCCCAACAGTCTTGTGTACCATATCCATGCCTGTACTATGCCCAGGACTGGTGTGGTGGTATGGCTGCTGACCACCTCTATAGTAGCACAATGCTGGCATAGGTGTGGGGGTGGCTGTCTGTCTATCCAGTGTGTGGTGGCTGCAAACACCTTCAACAGCCCACACTGCCAGCACTGTTGCCAGTATTGGGCTGCCAATGTGCATAATGAGGAGCAAGGTACCATGGGTATAGGCCGGACAGGGTGGCCTGGCCAGGGTGCATCTGCACAGGGCATAGGGCAGTGACAGGCACATTGTAGTGCCCGGCCACCAACTACACAGACAGGGTGACCTCAGTATATCCTGCTGAGAGATCACTCTCACCCTGACTGTGCAGTGACCACAGCATGGCTAGGCACTCCCATAGTGCTATCTAGTATTTCTCTCATGTGATACATATGGGTTTCCTCCTGGGGCCCAGTCACTGATGTATCTGCCTGCTGTGTATGCTGACATCCCAGTTCTGGGTGCAGGCATCTCCACTGGGCACTAGCAGACTGTTTGCAGCTGGTAGGTGTTGTGATGGAGTGGCTTGCACCAGGGGAATATCAGATAGTGGTGGGGTGCAGCATACCATATCCAGGCCTAATGTCTGTCTGCTATTGTGTTATGGCTGTGTACAGAGCTGCATTGACTGCCCTGTGGGGTGTCTGTTCCCCAGCAGGACTGGGGTTCATGTTCCCCTCTACTGCCACCGTTGCAGCACGGTAGACTGTGGATCTTTTGATAGGAGACCCTGTTTGCCTCCCTCAGCCCTGGGGGAGGGGTGTGGTGGTGGTGCATGGGGGCTGTACCTGACTGAAACAAACAGAGATGTCCAAGGTGTTCCTGCAGAAACTACCTATCTCACACAGTAACACTGCTTTGGACCTGCGCCATGGCCGGTGCTGTGGACCTAGTGCTGGGCGCCTCACTGCACCCTCAGGGTGAGCACAGTACCCGCACAATGTGACGGTGTGTAGCTGCTCTGTGCCAGTACAACACACAGTTGGTACCCCCTACCAGGCCGAGGTGCTGTGGGGGTGCATTCCCCATGGTGTGTATCTGTGGACAGCTGCTTTGCATGTGCAGTGCATCATGGGTGTGACTGGCCCAATCCAACCCTGTGAAACACCAGCACCTGCTCACAGGCTCTGATAAGCCATAGGCCATCACACGTACATCTGTTAGCATAATGCATAGGTGCAGGACGCCCTACAAAGTCTGTAATATAAGATGCCCACACTGGTAAAAACACACGTACCCACGCACGTAAGCAAACACGTACCCACGCACGAATGTACGCGCGTCGCTACGCACGTACCAACGTACGTGGCTAGGCACATTCCGAGGGTGTTTTTCTGACACCAATACTCAGCGTAACGAAAAGCATGCCTCCTCTTTCCTTCTGTAATGTACAGGGTGATGCCTGAGATAGCCTTCTGTGTTAGGCACACTGGGGGCTCGAACCCATGCTGCCTGTAACAGCGGTCAGTACCGTAACCATTGTGCTACAGCTCTGTTTCAGTGCTTTGTGTCTGTACGTCTTCTTATGATTAACGCGCAGTAACGTGGCACGGCGCCCGGTAGCGCTCGTTAATTTTGCTAACGCGCGGTAGTGGTAACGATGTACCGCCCATGTCCTTATTTGGGGTTTCTTTCACTACCGCGGCTCCTACCGCGAACTGCACTAACGCGATTTAGTAAACATAGCCCTAAGTAACGCATCTTGGATAGTGTCCACAATTTTTTTGCTTTTTTCCAGATTTGCAGAAGGAGTAATCCAATCCACATCGGGTAGATTAAAGTCACCCAATATGATCGTTTCCCCCTTTGTTGCTATCTGGGCAATATCTATAATCAAGTCATTATCTATCTCTTCAATTTGAGTCGAAGGTCTGTAGATTACAGTAGTATGGATGACAGTGCCATCTCCTCTTTCCAACATGATCCAGAGCGCTTCTTCTTTTCCCCATGTACCCTGCATTTCAGTAGCTTTGATATTGTTTTTGACATACAAGGCTACTCCTCCCCCTTTTCCATTTTCTCTGTCTCTTCTGAATAGATTATAGCCAGGTATGGTTATATCCCAATCATGTGATTCATTAAACCATGTTTCTATAATGGCCACAATGTCCAAGTCCTTTTCCACCATTAGGGCTTCCAGGTCTGGAAGTGTACCCACAGTTCAGGTATAAGCCTACTGGGGCAGGGACACTGGGGTTCCGACCCACCCTACCCCTCACCCCACACACCCCTGGGGCTGCATTGCCTATATAGTGGCCAATAGCTTGGGATATGCCCACATTCTCTTAACCAGCATGTCTTGTATTCAGTGCAATACCTGCGGTACTTTCATTCCAAGAAGACTCATTTGGAGCCTAAGAGCATGTCCTATGTGCCAAAGGTCATCTGCCATGTATAACGAATTGACTCTACTAAAAGGAGACCTGGCTGCCATGCATAAAGAATTGTCTCTACTGAGGGAAGAACTGACTGCAATGAAGCGCACCTCTTCTAGGATACAGACTGAACAAAGTCCATCACTGCTCCCACAAAGAGTCAAACACACCAGGAACAAATGGATCACAGAGGGTTCGGGTAGATCGCGATATGTGATACAGAGGCATCCTATACACCAAGAGATATCCCTGCATAATGCAGTCTCTGCCTTGGTTAATGAGGATGCCCTATCCAAAGAAACTGAACGGCCCTTAGAAGAGTCAGTCAATGCCCAATCTCCTGCTACAGCACCAAATATGAAGAAAAACTCACCAAAAAGAAAACTACTACTACTTGGAGATTCCATCATCAGAGACACCAACTTGGGAACACAGTTCAAAGGAGAGAAGAAAGTCAAATGCCTCCCAGGCTCCTTAGTTGGCAGGAATACAAACCAAATTATTGATGTACTTAGCGCGGAAAGCAAACACTCCAAACTTGATATTGTCATCCACTTGGGTACAAATGACCTGGCTAGAAATAGTGCCTCTACAGTCCAAAAGGACTTCCAATCTCTGGGAGAAAAACTCAAGCCCATTGTTAACACTGTAGCATTCTTAGAAGTTCTACCTGTTCTAGGTAAGGGGGCAAAAAGGCTAACGCGCATTAACAGCTTTAATACATGGCTCCAGACCTGGTGCAAACGATAAGGATTCAGATTTATTGGCGAATGGGAAAACACATGGACCAACAAGAAACTATACTGTGCTGATGGACTATACCTCTCTGTCATAGGGAAAAGAATCCTACGTGAAAAATTCAGGCAGTATGTTGATTTGCATTTAAACTAGAAGAAGGGGGTGACGGACGGGGGAAGGTCAAGTTCTGGACGTCACCCCCTGCAAAAGCAGAATAACAGAAACAACCACACTTTTAAACCACACATCAAAAGCAACTGGGAATAAGTGGGTAGAATAAAAGCAATGCAAAATACACACAAGCCAGTTAAATGCTGGAAAGCAATGAGCACAAATGCTCGAAGCTTGCAATAAAAAGCCAGCAGAGATAGAAAGGAGAAAGCTTATCTGTGTCTTGTGCAGCTCTGGCCTTTCAGACTGGCTGTGACAAGTATGTGAAGCCAGGTGTCTGATGATCTAAAGTAGCCCCTCCCTGTGAGATGCCTTTCAAGCAGACAATGAACCAGAATTACCCAAAATATACCTTTATAGTTCTATCAGCCCCCTGTGCAAAGGCCTCTGTTGGTCCCTTGCAAAGTAAGTATTTCTATTCCAAGTAGCTGATTTTTCTTACAAGTGTCCCTGCCCCAGTAGGCTTATACCTGAACTGTGGACACACTCAGAAAACTGTTAAGGCTACACAAAGAAATCAAGCAGATTGACTATCCCCAAACATAATGTAGGACCAGCAATTAGCAATTTTCCCAATACCTAAAGTTTAACCAACCCTTACTTTCTATATTTGCAATAAAAAACCAGCAGAGACAGAAAGGAGAAAGCTTATCTGTGTCTTGTGCAGCTCTGGCCTTTCAGTGTTCTGGATAGTGGAACGTTTCGGTATCAAGGGCTCATTTTTGGGAGTGGGTGAGAACTCTTTATAATGGGCCTAAGGCAAGAATCTTGATCAACGGGAGCTTGTTGGATAGTTTCACGTTGCAAAGAGAGATGCGACAAGGAAACAGAGTTACTTACCTGTAACGGAGTTCTCCGTGGACAGCAGGATAGGTCAGCCAGACCTGGTGACGTCATCCGATGGCGCCGTGACGGAAGTGCTCTCTAGCTCAGAAGCTTCTGAGCATGTGTGAGGTGGCCCCACCTCCCCGGTCCACCCCTAGCCCGACCAGTGAGTAATTAGCTGTGCCCCGAGGCTAGGGCGCGGACCGCGCAGGCCACCCTCAGAGGGGAGGTGGGCGGGATCGTGTGGCTGACCTATCCTGCTGTCCACGGAGAACTCCGTTACAGGTAAGTAACTCTGTTTTCTCCTAGGACAAGCAGGATGTGTCAGCCACACCTGGTGTCTCCCAAGCTAACTGTTCTGCGCTGTGGCTGAGGGGGGCCTGAGACAGGATACCAGGCATGGAGGACACAACTGAAGGCGTCAGCGAATGAAAACAATTGTTTATTGTGCAACTAGTGCAAATAACAATAAAGTGCAGAACATACAGGCCATCTGTCGTGAGGTAGAACAAATTCAACTGTGCAACATGCAGCGAGGTAGAACATCAAGTGCAATTAACAAACAGTGCAATTGAAACATCAACTGTGCAATTAGCATTGTGCAAATAACAACCATCAGGATGCAAGTCAAGTCCGTATGGGCTACCCTTGTCAGCACCGGGGTAGAGGCACAAGGGTCGCTGTCCCGTGGGCTGCGACTTGGTCGGTGCCTCCGGCAGCGTCCGGGATGGTGGACCCTGCTACCGTAGATAGGATCGCTCGGCCAAATGAGCTGTCGGCTTCTGCCTGGAGGTCTAGGCAGTAGTGTTTCTGGAAGGTAAGATGCGAGGACCAGGTGGCGGCTTTGCAGATTTCGCTTACTGGGACCTCCTGTGCACTGGCGAGGGAGGTGGCTAACGCGCGGAGTTGGTGAGCGCTCGCCTTGTTTGCTGGATGCGCGCCCGCCTTTTTTTAGGCAGTAGGCGACGCAGTCGGATATCCAGTGGGAGAGTGTGCGCTTGGTGACGGGCCGCCCCGGTCTGTTGGGGTCGAAGGACACAAAGAGCTGGGTCCCCCGACGGATGGTGGCCGTCCTGTCGATGTAGATGCGCAGGGCTCGGACACAATCCAGTGAATGGAGGCGTTGCTCTTCTGGAGACCCGTGGGGGGCCGGGAAGAAGGAGGGCAGTTCCACCGATTGGTTGACGTGAAAGACAGAGGCGACCTTGGGGACAAACTTCGGGTGTGTCCGGAGGGATGCCCTGTTGTGGTGAATCTTGGTGTACGGAGGGTGAGCCACTAAGGCCTGTAGCTCACTAACCCTCCTTGCGGATGTGATGGCGATGAGGAAGAGTGTCTTCCAGGATAGGAATTTACCTCCCGCGGAGTGCAGGGGCTCGAAGGGCTCCTGTGTCAGCTGCTGGAGGACAATGTTGAGGTCCCAAGAGGGAACTGGTTTCTGAACCGGGGGCTGCAGGTTCCTGAGGCCTCTCATGAAGCGGGTCACGATGGGAAGGGCGGCCATGGAGCCCGTGGGTGAGTTGCTTCGCAGCTGGTGTAGGGACGCAATGGCTGCGAGGTGTATCTTGATGGACTGAGGCTTCAAGCTCAGGCTGAAGAGAGAGGAGAGGTACTGTAGTATCATAGGGACAGGGCAAGAGGCTGATGGAATTGCTTGGCCTGCGCACCAGATACTGAAACGTTTCCACTTGAGACTGTATGACTTTCTAGTGGACGGTCTCCTGGATGCCAGCACGATTCGCTGTACCTCCGCGGGTAAGTGGAGGTCGCGGAGGCCTACCCTCTCAGCCTCCAGGCTGTCAATGCAAGAGTCTGGAGATTGGGGTGCCAGGTTTTGCCATCGTTCTGGGTGAGCAGATCCAGTCGCAGCGGTAATCGGATGGGAGGTTCCTGTGAAAGCTGCAGTAGCAGGGAGAACCACATCTGTCGTGGCCAGTAGGGCGCAATCAGGATGATGTGTGCCTTGTCGTTGATGATGCGCTGTATGGTGGCTGTCAGGAGGGGGGTTGGGGGGAAGGCGTAGGCCAGTTCCCAATCCCCCCACGGTACTGCAAATGCATCGGAGGCCACTCTCAGGGGTGTTGGGCGTTTCGAGCAGAAGAGGGGGCATCTGGAATTGACCTCGGTGGCAAAGAGGTTGATCTGTGGATTCCCCCAATGTAGGAATATGGACTCTGCCACTTCCTCGTGAAGTGTCCACTCGTGGGGTTGGAGCTGCCTGCTCAGTCTGTCTGCTAGCGCGTTCTGCTGTTCCGGAAGGTAAGTCGCTTGTAGCAGGCAGTTGTGGGCCAGGGCCAAAGACCACGTCTCGAGTGCCTCCCTGCAGAGAGGACGAGAGCCCGTACCCCCTTGCTTGTTGAGGTAGAACATTGTCACCTGGTTGTCGGTCTGGATCAAGACTGTCTGCCCAGCAAGGTGGGGCATGAAAGTCTGGAGTGCATACTTGACCGCCCGGAGCTCGAGAACGTTGATGTGGAGGGATTGTTCCGCTCTGGTCCAAGCTCCTTGTGTGCTGAGGTGTAACAGGTGGGCTCCCCAACCGGTGGAGGAGGCGTCCGTGGTCAGGATGAGCTGATAGCCGCAGAGTTGCAAGCTCTTGCCCACGGAGAGATTGGCTGACCCCATCCACCAGCGTAGGCTCTGGCTTACCCTTGGTTTGATCAGGATGAGGGTGGTGAGTGGTTGAAACAGTTGTTTCCAGTGTGAGCGCAGGTGCCACTGGAGTGTGCGCATGTGCAATCTGGCCAAGGGCAGGACTGAAGTAGTCGCTGCCATGTGACCCAGAAGGCGTAGGATGTCGTGGGCCTTGGTCTGTTTCACGGTTGATACCTTCTTGGTGAGGTGGATGATGGTTTTCCGCCGGTTCTCGGGAAGGAAAGCCTTGGATGTGGTAGTGTCGATTATCGCCCCGATAAACTCCGTGCGTTGGGTGGGTTCTAACCGAGACTTCTCCATGTTGAGTAAGAAACCCAGCTTGGTCAGCAGGGTTGTAGTCTCTCGCACTGCTGTTCTGAGTTCTGAGGCGGAGGGTGCCGATATCAGCCAGTCGTCCAGGTAGGGAAATATGGCGAGCCCTTGTCTGCGGAGGTGTGCCGCTGCCACAGCTACGCACTTCATGAAAACTCTGGGAGCTGGGGAGAGGCCGAAGGGAAGCACACGATATTGGTAGTGGCAACCCATTGCTATGAACCTCAGGAATTTCCTGTGAGAGGTATGGATTGGAATGTGAGAGTAAGCGTCCTGCAGATCCAGAGTAGCCATCCAGTCCCCCGCTCTGATGAGGGGAAGGATGGAGTTCAGGGAGTACATTCGAAACCTCTTCTTCAAGAGGAAGTTGTTCAGCTTGCGGAGGTCCAGAATAGGGCAAAGGCCCCCGGACTTCTTGGGAATAAGGAAGTACCGGGAGTAGAAGCCAGTGTTGATTTCGTTGGAGGGAACCCGCTTGATCGTCCGTGCCCTGATGAGTTGCTGCAGGAGGTCCGAGAGGGCAGCTTCCAGGTGCAGCGGAGGTTTGCTGGTGGGTTGCGTGCGCTGCCACGGTGGGGAGGAGAACCGTAAGCGGTAGCCCGCTTGGATAATCTGGATGACCCACTGGTCCGTGGTGATTTCCTGCCAGGCCGACAGGAAGCTGGACAAGCAGCCTCCCACCGGCGGGGCAGAGGGGACACTTGTGGCCAGCCGGAGCGGATTGTCAGAAGGAAGATGTGTTCTTACCGGACTGCTGAGGGTTTGCTTGCTTCTGCTTGCGTTCTCTTTGCGGTTGTCTCTGAAAGGACGATTTGTTGTAGTTCTGCTTGAATTTCGGGGCCTGCCACTGTCTATTGGAACCATAGTATCTTTTTGACGAGGAGAAGGGCTTGCGGAAATAGCTCCCTTTCTGTGACCAGGAGGGGCGTTCGAGTCCGTCCGCCGCTAATGTTTTCAGAGTGGTGCAGTCCTCCTTTAGGCCGTTCACCGTGTCTGCGACCTTGTCCCCAAAAAGGGAGTCTCCCAGGCAGGGGGCGTCAGCAATCCTGTCGTGAGTGTTATCCGACAGGCCGGAAGCACGTAGCCAGGCCCAGCGGCGAGCCGCAATGGCCGTGCCCGCCGTCCGGATGGCCGTCTCAAAGGCATCGAAGGCCATGATCATCAGGTGCTTGGAGCATTCGGCCAGTTCTTGGAGCGTGGCTGAAGCAGTGTGCTGGGATTGCTTAGGAAGAGTGAGCAGTTGGTCCTTAAGTTCGGCTAGGAGGGCATCTTGGAACAACAGGTGTTGGAACTGATGCGCTGATATCTTGGCACTCAGCATCGCTCCTTGGAATACTTTCCACCCTAGGTCGTCGAGGAGCTTAGGTTCCCGACCTGGAGGATGGGTAGTTTGTGTGCGTGAAGACTTAGATCTCTTGAGCGCTGAAGCTACCACAATGGATTGGTGGGGCAGCTGAGGCTTGTCAAAACCAGGCGCTGTCTGGAGGAGGTATTTGCTGTCCAGGCTTCTGGCGCAGGCTTGGCCGGAGGCAGGGGACTGCCAAAGGGTGGACTGCTTGTCCTTGAGCTTCCGGTGGAGGGGGAGAGCCAAGGCCGGCTTGGGGCCGCTGAGGTATTTCATGACCTCCGGATCCTTCTCGTCGGAGGCCTCCTCCTTGGTGAGGCCCAGTTTGGCAACGACTTTCTTCAAGAATTTAGGATAGGTAAGGTCTTCAGGCACCTGCGTTTGCATCTCCCCCTGCTCGTTTGGAGTAGATTTGGACGAAGGGGATTCTGGGCCCTCTTCCTCTTCCGCGCTCCCTCCCGAGTCTGGTCCCAGCGTAGGGGACGGACTTCGCTCCCTTGAAGGAGTTCGCTCAGGCAAGGCCGGAGTGGGGGATCTCTCCCTGTTCTCAGCTGAAGGTTGTACATCCAAGGGTGTTGCAGATGAGTTGTCCCGGCCTGGAGGAGCAGTTTGCTGCACCAGGCGTGTCAGCAGTTGTAAAATTGCTTCAGAAGTGCTGGACCCAGAAGAGTTGCTGCTCCTGTGTCCTCTGCTGTAATGGGAGCTGGATCGCCTGCTTTCCCCACTGCCGCGGGAGGACCCGCTGGCAGCGCTCCCACTGCTGGATCAGGAGTGACAGTCCCTCCTGTGCCTCTTGCTCCTGTGGGCACTTGAATGGCTCTTGCCGCTGTTGCCGCGCCGATGGGGGACTCCCGGCTGTCGGCGCGGCGTTTGCGATGGCTGCTGTGGCGTTTGTGATGGCTGCTGCGGTGGGAGCCGTTGGCGCAATGCTGTCTGTCGGCGCGGAGATGGACGTCTGCTGCAGCCCCATGTTCGCTGGCTTGGGGCGAAGGCAGTCGGCGCTGAGGGAGCAGACTGACGTCAGCGCTGATGAGGGACCCGCTCCGGCCAATACGGTTGGGGAAAGTGTCTCTGTGGGCGGAGTCCGGCGAGGCCACGTGGGCGGTGCCATCTTGGCCTTGGCTGCCTGAGCCGCATGGCAGAGGAGAGTGTCCCAAGGAGCGGCAGGCAGTAGGGGGGCTTCCCCTGGGCAGCGAAACAACCGGGTCACTGGAGCCGCGTGGAGAAACATCAGAGGAGCAGCCGGCAGTGGGGGGGGCTTACCCCAGGCACCGCGGAGGCCGCAGAGGAGGCAGACCCTTCCGCTGGAGGTGGGGGCGCAGAGCCCTGGGCCGCCCGGTGAGAGGCTTTAATGGGAGCCTTCCCTTTGGCGGACTTACCGCGCTCTGAGGTGCCAGTTTGAGGAGCTTGCTCCGGAGCGATCAGGAAGTCTTTCAGAGAATAGTCCCTGAGTTTTCGTGCCCTAGGAGACATCCGGGCACAGCAGGAACAGTCCTCGACATTATGAGATGCCCCGAGGCATCTGAGGCAATTCTGGTGAGTGTCGGTAATATTCATTTTCCGCTTGCATCGCGGACATTGTTTGAATCCAGGTTTAGGCATAGTGGTGAGAGAGAGTAAAAATCCGTCTTGAGGCAAAGGCGGAAGAATTGAAACTGGTCGGGCTAGGGGCGGACCGGGGAGGTGGGGCCACCTCACACATGCTCAGAAGCTTCTGAGCTAGAGAGCACTTCCGTCACGGCGCCGTCGGATGATGTCACCAGGTGTGGCTGACACATCCTGCTTGTCCTAGGAGAATGTTTATATTGTCCTTAAAGCCACTAGCCATTAAGATCCGTGAAACAACAGAACGGCAAGGTATTAAATTAGGGAGGGCAATGTACAAGTTCAACTTATTTGAGGATGATATGTTATTATTTATTAGTGACACTAAGAGGGCCATGCCAAAAGTAAAGAGAATGATTGTGCATTTCAAGTCCTTTGCTGGACTTAGGGTGAATTGGAGTAAGTCAGACGCCATGATGGTATCTTCGCCATGCCTGAGTAAAGAGGGGGGAGGGGAGTTCCCACTAGCGTGGGCGAAAGAGACAATGAAATACATAGGAATTCATCTTGCTGCAAACTTAGTGACTTTGTATCGCAAGAATATATTAGAACGGATGATGCAAATGAAAGAACAGTGTGAAAGGTAAAGGAGCCTCCCACTCTCGTTACTAGGAAGGGTAGCGTTGATTAAGATGTCAATATTGCCACGATTGATATACCCTCTGTAAATGATACCATTCTGGGTGAAGGGGAGAGAGGAGAAGCTGTATTGCAAGGTGATCACGTCTTTCCTCTGGAAAGGGCGACCAGCTCGTTTTAGTTTTAATAAATTAGCGAGTGATAGGGAAAGGGGGGACTGAATCTGTCAGATCTTAAGCAATATAATGTTGCAGCGCTCATGCACTGGATCCATGAGGGACATGCGGGAGGGAACTGATATGTTCCAGCAGGCCTATGGGATGACAGCTGTGCCCCCTATAAGTTCTTTAGTGTATTGCAGGGGACCCAGCAAGGGAGTAGAAGGTCTGCGCGGTTGCATGGAGTCATAGACCCATTGTGGCGGGCTTGGCAGTGGTGGCAGAGGCGAACTGGGAGTGCAGTGTGGAAATCACCATTCGAGATGCTCACAGGGAATCCGGAATTTGCACTGAGTGTAGACAATGCAACATTAAAAGAATGGGTCCAGAGGGGATGCAGATATGTGAGCCAACTTTTGGAATTAGGAGGAAATGTGTTCCCCTCTTTTGAGCAACTAAAAACCCACTGGGGAGTCCCCAATAAACATCTGATGGCATATCTGCAGTGCCGCCATTATGTTTTGAGCAAGGCACGAGAAACAGCATGGCAAGGGTTTACATTGCTAGATAAGCTATTTATTCTAACACCAGCAAAGAGAAACACATTGGCCTATTGTTATAGAGTGGGAATAGAGGTTCAGGGAGGAGAATGGCTCCAGGTATTAGGAGAGACATGGGCACAGGAGTTAGGGGAACCAATGGAGGAAAGAGAGATGGGTGAACTCTTTGTGAATATTAAACAACTTACACGAGATGCCTCGTTGCAAGAGATGCAGTTTAAGATCTTGCACAGGGCCTTTTTGACAAGGGAAAGGGGGAACAAGATGTGGATTTGGCAAAGTGCAGAATGTCTCAAATGTAAGCAGGATAAAGGGACGTGGGTACATACCTTTTTGGAGTGTAAGGTATTACAGAGCTAATGGGCAGGGGTATTATCAGGGATAGAACAAACAGTGGGGACCAAACCTGAGTGGTCATATAAGATTCTGCTCCTTGGAGATGTAAAGTCACTCCGGAAACAACTTAAGGGGGACAATGAATGTACGTTTGCGCAGGTAGCTTTGATGCTAGCTAGAAAGCCTATTTTGGCACAGTGGATAGCAGAGCTAGTGCCAGTGATAGAGCAGTGGGTGGCTAGGATGCAGATGATGACTGGCTGGATGATGTCTGGGAGAACAGAAGAGGATGCTGTAAAGCATCAGCAATACCAGAAGCTATGGGATAAGTGCCTTGGGGCCTTGTGACCTCTACTAAATCGATAAGGCAGTCTTAGGGTAAGTAAAGGAAGGAGGGAATGGGAGGAGGGAAGGGGAAGGCAACAAAAATAAAATAACAGACCAACAGCAGATATGTTAGCCCCAAGTAATAAGGGTACATGAAGGGCCAAAGAGTGGCCTCCTTGAAGGGGAGGGAATCTTGAAGGGTTGTCAGAGGGCAAAAAAGCTATAACTGGCTAGGTGAGGTGGGGCAATCAGATGTAGAGAATATGTTTGTAGTATAGCCATGCTGACAAACAAATGTTCTGTTCAGTTCTGTTCTGTCTGTTTTTTGCTGAAAAATTGTTGAGCATCTGAATTGTATCATAAAAAGTGATTGTCTTGGATGGTCTGAGAATAATAAAAAGAGTTAAAAAAAAGAATAGATTGGTACACACTAATGAATGGTCTGATATAGTTGAAGTTTCAATATGTGTTTCTGCTACGTGCATAAGGACTGCAGAAGAGAAAAAGATGTACGCCAATCTACTATAAATTTTCTGTGGATTAGAGAAGAATGTATATAGGACCCTGATATACAAAAGCCACTGAATGTCTATCTAAGAATATTCAGCAGCAATATACAGAGAGTGTCACTGAAAATTCCCTCTAAATGCTCTGGCACTAGACAGGTGGAGGCCTATTCCAACTTGGACATCCCGACCTCTGGGCATCTCATTGGAACCAGACGCACAGAGGTAGATGAATTCTGATCCTGCAGGGCACATTTAGACATTCCGGTTGGCCTGAACATACAGACCTCTGGCCGGCTAACTCAATCAAGGCTCCTGAATGGAGCTACGACACCATGGCATCCAGTTGCCATGGCACTATTCAGGAGCCGCAATCCCCAGCTGCCGACGACTTGCGTCATTCCCTGCAGCCTGGCCCCCAATCTGGCCTCCCAAGGCCAGGGTTGGGCTGTGGGGAATTATCTGTGCCCCCTCCACCCTTTGACGTGTCTCAGGCCTGCTGCACCCTGCCGTCTAGGGGAACTTATTCCACCTCAGGAGGTGGAATAAGTTCCCCGTCTACTCTGCCAGCCCCAGACATACAGGACCGACATCAGAATCGGCACTGTATGTCCTGGGCCGCAGACTGCCCACTGCCCGCTCTGTCTCTGCCCCTATCCCGTCCCCATCTAGCTTCCCCATACAAATTCCCTGTTTGTATGGGCAGCTTAGTCGGGGATGGGAAAGGTGGCCGAATGGCAGGGATGGACATCCCAATGGGACGTCCATTTAACACAGGTTAACAACAGGGTTTTTTTAATATACTGCTTTATCATTTCAACCAAAGTGGTTTACATTGAAACTTAACTTGGTAGCGTACATTAAACAGGGATATTGAAAACTTGGATTTTTCTGAGGCAATGGAGGGTTGAGTGACTTGCCCAAGGCCAGAAGGAGTGCTAGTGGGAACTGAGCCCTGGTCTCTGGGTTCTCCAAGACAGTGTTCTTAACCATTAGGCTACTCCTCCACTCCATCCCCCCCTATTTGTGCCTCAGAATAGACCCCATAGGGAACATAATTTTATGACCCTTATTATCACATAAAAGGCTTTTTAACATGTGTAAAGGCCCTCTACAAAAATGTCAAGTGGAGGAGTAACCTAGTGGTTAGAGCAACAGCCTAGGTGATCTGGATTTGATTCATACTGGCATGCCTTGTGACATTGGGCAAGACACTTTATCCTCCACTGCCTCGGAAGAAAACCTAACAATCTACTTTCAGACATATCTTGTCAAGAAAGCCCAGAGGCTACTAGGTTGCCAGGTATCAGCATTGACTAGGAGGGAGGAGTAGCGTAGTGGTGGGGGCAAGTTATCTTGGGCCAGAGGGCTGGGGATTTGAATCCCACTGGAGGGAACAGCCACCTTAGGCCAAAAAGACTGAGGTTTCTCATCCCATAGGTGCTCCTTGTGTCCTTGGGCAAGCCACTTAATTCTCCTTTGCCTCAGGTACAAGATAGTGTACCCTTCAGGGACAAGAGAAATATATACAATAACTGAATGTAAACTACTTTGAATGCATTAGCACTTGGGTGATATATAAATGCCTAAAAATAAATAAGGCATGTGAAAAAAAATTAGGTCACAACCTAAAATAGGAATGGTGCAAGATGGCACATTTGTACAGTAGGCATGCAACATAGTGGTTTACAGCTAAATAAAAACAATTCAAACATATTTAAAATACATAAAAGGAAAACATAAATATATTATTTTTCCAGTTCAATGTAAACTGTTTTTATTGTTCACGTTGCTGTAGCAAAGTGCAATCAATGAATAAGTCCAGGAATCAATTGACAGGGTCCAAGCCAGTTTATTGTGCACAGGCCCAGTCAGTCAAAGCTTCAAAAGGAACTGAGCAAACGTTTATACAGAGACATAACCATTTATACCTCTTTTCCAGTTTGATACATGAGAATTTTCTATTGGTTCCAACTCGATACATGCAAACTTCTCATTGGTTAAACAGTCCCTTCATTTGTCCAATTAGAAATTCCTCCGTAGCCTAGCAACCGGCCCCCTCCTTTAGGATTGCTTGAACAATGGTACAGTCTTAATTTCGTTACTTCTCTTCTGCAAGGTTAACCCTGGCTTCAGGAATGCATGTATTGAAACATTTCTGTTCTTTCACACACAAGAGAATAATAGAAGACTTATGAATTCATAAAAACTTCTTATTAAGCAGTTTAAAACAGTTTTCTCATTTTCCATAGATTTTTGGTTCTTTTCTAGCTATAATGGGAGTTAGGATCCAGGCCTAACTTACAGGCCTTTCATAGTAGCAGGCCATGCTGTGGCAGGTGAAGGCCTGTGATCCACAGTGTCTGACATAAGCAGACAGGCCCAACCAGCTTGACCTGTAAATGAAGCCTGTGAAGAGGCCCATAGGAATTGCACATCCCCCAACATGCTGCTATTGTAGAATTAGAACTCAGTAAAAGTATTGGATTAGCTTAGACAAGCAGAACTGAAAGTTGGAAAAATACAGAAAAATATGTCTAAAAGCCACTGATAAGAAAATACAGCTGTAAGGGATTTAATTAAAACTGCTTACAGAAAGGTTACAGAGCCCTGCTTCCCCGCACGTACTAACTAGCCCAATGGCCTTGGAAGTAGGAAAGTAACAAGTTGGTGAACTGGCCATTGTAATTGGGACTAGAAGGGGGGTGAGCAGGTGCTGAGCCCACTCAAAGAACATAATTGGATAATCATATCAGTACCGGGACCAATAGAAGGGGTACGGGAGGTACGGGAGGTTACCGGGACCAATGAAATGTTTTTCTATACCTAGAATGGAGCAAAAGTCTATAAAAGTTGTTGTATTGCCAGAGAACATCGCTCAGCCATTTTGAATTTGATTCTGCTTGAGACTTGTGCACAAATAAATGATTTGGACCTTCTGAACAGACTCCTGGTATCATTGGTTTGTCTGCGCTCTGCTGCTACAATGCTAGGCCATAGCCTACCACAACGTTATATGTAAACCACACTGATTTCAAAGAGTGTGATATATAAAAGCAAATAAATAAATAATATTGTTTGGGGCAGCTCAATAATCAATGTCCTTCACCACTCAGGATAGCCGAAGGCTAGCTTGAAAAAGCAGGCTTTAAGATTTTTCTCACAGTGTAAGCTGGAATAATTGAGACTCATGTGGCTTTGCGTGTCACAGTGGAGGCTGATGACCTCATTGATCTTGGAGAATTAACTATCCAACAGCATGGAACTTCACTTGCTTCTCGACTGCACATGTGACTTACGTTCAAATTGACTACTTTTTGGTTTCTAAGAACTTGCTTTCGCTGACTGAGGATGTAAAGATTCACAACATACTGTAGTAGTGACTGATCATGTGGCAGTTGCAATGAGCTTGGGAGGGGGACAGGATGATGGGGGTGGACCACTCTGGTGTTTGAATTTGGCCCTGTTGATGGATGACAATTTCCAAGAGCAGATCAGGAGTCATATGAAAGAATTTTTTTGTGCATAATGTGGTGGAAGTGACATCCTTTGTTATAGTACGGGTAGCATATGACGCTTTTATATGCTGCAAAATTATTAGCTTTACTGCTGATCGATGGCGCCTGATTAAGAAGGACTTGGTAATGAAGGAAAGTGAGATCAGTCACTTGGAACATCTGATCATGGAGCAGTTTGACCAGCACATTCTTTGTCAATTGCAACAACTTAATTATACTTATATTAAGCAGTTAAGTCAATCAGTTGCTAATGGAAAAATTTTACTTAACAATAAATTTTCTTTCCTGGAATCCTGCTAGGCCAGTCCAGACTATTGGATTGTGTCCCCCTGCCAGCAGATGGTGAGAAAGAGAAAAATTCCCAAAGCACTGTGACATCACCCTTGGTATAAAAACCCATCCCCCAAGGGAAGCTTCAGTATGACCATAACAAGCATAACAATAAAATACAGTCTCTAAAATGCTTGTATGCAAATGCTAGAAGTCTAAACAATAAGATGTGAGAGTTAGAATATATAGCACTAAATGAGAGGTTAAGATATGACTGCAATCTCAGAGACATGGTGAAAGGAAGATAACCAGTGGGACACTGTGATACCTGGATACAAACTATATCGTAATGATAGAACTGATCAAATTGTTGGAGGGGTTGCGCTCTATGATAGAGAGGGCATTGAGTCAGAAAGGATTAATGTTTTGCAGGAAACAAAATTTGCTGTAGAATCTCTATGGATTGAAATTCCATGTATGAAGGGGAAGGTGATGGCAGTGGGGGTGTTTTGTTTTGTTTTTTTTACCATGTGAACCGCTCTGATATGTATTTGTAGAGCGGTATATTAAGTCAATAAACATAAAAACATAAACATAATGAACAAATGGATGATGAAATGCTCAAAGAAATCAAGGAAGCTAACAAAAGTCACAGCACGTTAATAATAATGGGTGATTTCAATTACCCCGGTATCGACTGGGTCAGTGTCACGGCAGGACATGCTAGGGAGATAAAGTTTCTAGATGAAATAAATGACTGCTTCTTGGAGCAGCTGGTTCATGAACCGACCAGAGGGGAAGTCATACTGGACCTAGTCCTTAGTGGAACACCAGATCTGGTGCAAGAAATAAGGGTGTTGGGACCACTTGGCAATAGTGATCATAGCATGATCGTGTTTGATTTAATTAGTGGAGGAGGGATAGTAAAGAAATCCACAGTACTACCTTTTAACTTTTGAAAGGGAGACTATGATAGAATGAGGAATATAGTTAAGAAAAAACTAAAAGGAGCAGTTGAAAAGGTTAAAGACTTACAGCAAGCTTGGGTATTATTTAAAAATACTATCCTCGAAGCCCAGACCAGCTGTATTCCACGCATTAAGAAAAGTGGAAGAAAGTACAAAAAACTGCCAGCATGGTTTAAAGGTGAGGTCAGAGAGGCTGTTGCTGCCAAAAAAGCATCTTTCAGGAAATGGAAAAAAGAGCCAAACAACGAAAACTGGAAACAGCACAAGCACTGGCAAGTTAAATGCAAAGCATTGATAAGGCAGGCAAAGCGAGAATTTGAGAAGGAACTTGCTACGGAAGCAAAAACACGAAATAAAGACTTTTTCAAGTACATTCGTAGCAAAAGGCCTGTGAGAGAGTCAATTGGACTGTTAGATGACAGAGGGGTAAAAGGGGCAGTAAGAGGAGACAAGGCTATAGCAGAGAGACTGAATGAATTCTTTGCTTCGGTCTTTACTGAGGAAGATGTAGGGATGTTACCCAAGACTGAAGTGGTATTTAAAGGTGATACTGCAGAGGAATTGAGAGAAATATCACTACACCGGGAAGATGTATTACAACTATTTGATAAACTGAATAGTAGCAAATCACCTGGACCGGATGGTATACATCCAAGAGTGTTGAAAGAACTGAAATATGAGATTGCAGACCTGCTATTGGTAATCTGTGAACTTTCATTAAAATCATCTGTAATACCTGAAGATTGGAGGGTTGCCAATGTAACGCCAATTTTTAAAAAGGGTTCCAGGGGTGATCCGGGAAATTACAGACCGGTGAGCCTGACATCAGTACCGGGGAAAATGGTAGAAACCATCATAAAGAACAAAATTACAGAGCATGTAAATAGTCATGGCCTAATGGGAGACAGCCAACATGGCTTTAGACAAGGAAGATCTTGTTTTACTAATCTGATATGTTTTTTTGAAGGCGTGAATAAACAGGTAGACAAAGGTGAGTCGGTTGATATAGTGTATCTGGACTTTCAGAAAGCCTTTGACAAGGTCCCTCATCAGAGACTTTTGGCAAAACTAAAAAGTCATGGGATAGGAGGCAGTGTACTATTGTGGATCGGGAACTGGTTAAAAGATAGAAAGCAGAGGGTAGGGCTAAATGGCCAATATTCCCAATGGAAAAAGGTGAATAGTGGAGTACCCCAGGGATCTGTACTGGGTCCGCTACTTTTTGACATATTCATAAATGACCTGGAAAAGGGAATAACTAGTGAGGTTATCAAATTTGCAGACGATACAAAACTGTTTAAAGTTGTTAAAACCCAAGAGGACTGTGGAAAACTGCAGGAGGATCTGGATAAATTGGAAGACTGGGCATCCAAATGGCAGATGAAATTTAATGTGGACAAGTGCAAAGTTATGCACCTAGGAAAGAACAACCCATACTATGGTTACACAATGCAAGGTTCCACATTGGGAACCACCACCCAGGAAAAAGATTTAGGAGTCATTGTGGATAACATGTTAAAACCCTCCGCCCAGTGTGCAGCGGCGGCCAAGAAAGCAAATAGAATGCTAGGTATCACAAGGAAAGGAATGGAGAACAAAACAAAGGATATTATAATGCCTCTGTATCGTTCCATGGTACGACCGCACCTTGAATATTGTGTGCCATTCTGGTCGCCGTATCTTAAAAAGGATATAGCGTTATTAGAAAAAGTACAGAGAAGAGCCACCAAAATGGTAAAGGGGATGGAAGGCTACTCCTATGAAGAGAGGCTACAAAGGTTATGGTTCTTCAACCTGGAAAAGAGACGGCTGAGGGGAGATATGATAAAGGTCTATAAATTAATGAATGGAGTGGAACGGGTAAACGTAGATCGATTATTTACGCTATCAGAATATAGAAAGACTAGGGGACATGTAATCAAGCTACAGGGTAAACTAAGACAAATAAGAGAAAATATTTTTTCACTCAACGTGTAATCAAACTCTGGAGTTTGTTACCGGAGGATGTAGTAAGAGCTGTTAGTGTAGCTGGGTTTAAAAAAAGGTTATGGAAGGACAGACTAGATAGGCCATGTGGTCTTTTTCTGTCATCATATTTCTATGTTTCTATGGACAAACACAGAGGATCTCTAAAGGTAAAAAGGGGACTGTTGTAGTTGTTATGGAAAGACAGACTAGATAGGCCATGTGGTCTTTTTCTGTCATCATATGTCTATGTTTCTATGTTTCTAAACAGGTAGAAAAGGCAACTGCAAAAGCCAGAAGGAAGCTTGGGTGTATTAGGGAGAGGAATGGCCAGCAGAAAAAGGAAGGTGATAATGCCTCTGTATAAGTCTCTGATGCAACCTTATTTGGAGTATTGTGTGCAATTCTGGAGATCGCAACTTCAAAAAGATATAAAGCAGGTTGGAGTCAGTGCAGAGGGTGGCTATTAAAATGGTTTGTAGTCTTTGTTATGAAGCACTTGAGGACAAACTTAAGGATCTTAATATGTATACTTTACAGGAAAGTTGGGATAGTTGAGAGAGACATTTAAATACCTCCATGGCATAAATGCACAGGATGGTCTCTTTCAATTGAAGGCAAGCTCTGCTATGAGGAGACATAGGATGAGAATGAAAGGGGATAGACTAATATGCGGTAATATTTCTTTACAGAAAGAGTGGTAGATGCATGGAATAGTCTCCCAGTGGAAGTGGTAGACACAAGGACAGTATCTGAATTCTAAAAAGCATGGAACAAACACAGAGGATATCTAAAAGGTAAAAAGGAGACTATTGCAGTTGATATGGTAGGGCAGACTAGATAAGTCAAATGGTCTTTTTTCTGCCATCATCATTCTACATTGGATTCTGCCCAGGAAAATAGAAGACTCATTTCCAGGGCCACTGTCTGTCCCTGGCAGTGTGCTCCACAACCTGCAAGACTGGCATCCACGGTGACCACCACCCAATGCAGAATTTCCAAAGGAACAACCTTGAACAAGTGATGAGGACAAAGCCACCAGCGAAGACTGCGGTGAACCACTGAAGAAAGGGGTAGATGAAACAGATAGTCCTGGGTGAATGAGGACCAGCGTGACAGAAGAGAGAGTACTAAAGTGGTTGCATGTGAGCGTGGGCCCAGGGGACTATATCGAGAGGAGAAGCCATGGTGCCAAGGAGTTGTAGTAATCCCAGGCAGTGGGAGCTGCCAGGTGCCAGAAGAGATGGAACTGAATGCGGAGCTTCTTGCATCTGTCGTAAGAGAGGAAGATGTGACCCACTCATCTCAAAGCGGGTGCAAAGGAATTCCAGAGACTGAACTGGGCACAGATTGCTTTTGGCATAACTGACCACCAACTAAGATGGTCCAGAAAGGAGAGAAGCTGTGAGGCTGTAAAAGTAACCTCCTCAAAACTCATTGCTCTGATCAGCCAGTCATCTAGATAAGGATGAACCCAAATACCTTGGCACTGCAGGGAAGCTGCCACTACTACCATCACCTTAGATAAAGTGTAAGGAGCTGTGTCAAGACCAAAGGGCAGGGCATGAACTGATAATGTTGGCCAAGGACCACAAAACATAAATACTGTTGATGATCTTGGCAGATTGGAATGTGAAAATATGTTTCTGCCAGGTCCAGGGATATGAGAAATTTTCCTGGCTGAACAGCTTGAATGACTGTCCTGAGGTTTTCCATCCGGAACCGCAGCACCTGAAGACAGCGATTGACTCTCTTGAGGTCCAGAATAGGACAGAAGAAGACATCCTTCTTGGGAATGATACAGTAAATGGAATAGTGACCAGAAGCTCTTTCTGAGGAGGAACTGGGCATACTGCATTGAGCTGAAGAAGGCGGTGGCTGCGGAACCACATGGAAAGATGAGGAAGACATTTGGCATGGGTTCAGTGAAGCTGAGAATATAACCCTGTGTTACTACCTCAAGTACCTACCGGTCCAATGTTATCTGGGTCCATTCACAGGAAAAATACCATAAGCTCCGCCCACAGGAGGCATCCTAATATGGACCTGGAAGCTGTCAACAGGAAGATTTGGCGGAACCGGAAATCTTGTTGGATGAGGAGAAATTGTGCCCAGTTGCGATAAATACCCAAAAGGACTGAGATTTAGAACCAGTCCTATTTGAAGAAGAACCAGATTTGCCAGACTGGTAGCGATGTCTCTGAAGCGGACTCTGTAAGATGAGGTCTCGGACGACAATGTGGCAGGACAATGAAAACTGGATTTGAGTTTATCCTCCAAACAAACGTTGAGGCTTGACTTCCCCCAAATCCTTCACAAGTTTTTCCAAATCCTGACCAAAAAGAAGGCAGCCCATGAAAGGAAGCTTGGCGAGATGGGACTTGGAAGCAGCATCCGCATTCCAATGATGGTGCCACAGCCAAAAACCAAACCACTGTAGGAGTAGTAGCAGACCAAGCAGATAAGTGCAGCAGATCATAAAGGCATCTGCAAGAAAGGCAGTGACCGACTCTAAATGGAAGTGACTGAAGCCACTGGAGCAGAGTGCGTGCAGTGAGACCTCCGCAAACAGAGGCCTGCAATGCCAATGTCAATGACAAGAAAGTGTTTTTTTAAAAGGCCTTCCATCTTGCGATCCATCTGATCACAGAAGGCAGTGCCACCCTTTACAGGAATGGTTATGCATTTAGTGACTGTAGTGACCAGGCATCTACTTTAGGGAAACACAACCACTTGTTAAGATCATCCAAAGACCAAACGTAAACATGTCCCAAATGATGAGCGGAGCATAGAGACACATTAGGAGAATCCCACTCTAAGGAGACAATCTTTTGTAGCTCCAGGGTAAAGGGAAAAGCCTTAGGTTTCCTGATGCCCACAATGATGAGGTCTGCCTGAGGTTTAGAGGAATCCGAAGGCTATTGCACTTGAGATTCTGAGAGGTGCACAGCCTCCATAATTTGAGCAATGAAAGCAGGAAGCTCTTCCTTATGGAATAACCAGATATCCTGATAATTTTCTCAAGGCTCCCGATTGTCTTCCTATTGAGAAAGCTCTCCTTCTTCCCGGCTGGACTCAGAAGTGATAGAATGTTCATCTGAAGGACCGTCACCATCTTTCCCTACAGGGGGTCAGTCCCATGTTGGAGAGGAGGTATCCTTGGCCAGATCTAGAGAAGCTCCAGCCAAATTTCGGTGGGCACACTGTCTAGATGGTGGATTAGTGATGGTAGGAGTAGCTGAAGTCCCAGAGTGGCACATATCTCAGGCCTGATGGAACAGATGCATAAACTGGAGATCAGAGCCATCAGCTGAAGTCTGCATAGGCTGAATAGAGAGTTGTAGAGGGTTTATGTTTATACGAACATAAAACATAAACATAAACTCAGGCAACAAAACTGGAGGAAGGTCATCTTGAGATCTAGCATCACCCTGAGGTAACCCAGAGGGAATTAAAGCAAGAGACCTGGAAGGGCTACCAGAACCAGGACCTGCGGACGCAGAAGGACCCCTTGATCAGAACCATAGGAGGAACACAAACTACCTGTCAAAGTCTTACATTTCTCTCCACAGCCCAAGCAGCGCTGTAGGGAAGACGGCATCTTCACAACAGGATAAAAGAAAAAGTCACCGAAAGAACAGGGGAGCCAAAAATCAACAGATTCTGAAGAAAGAATGGCAGCAGCAGCAGCCAGCCCATCCATTATGCGATAATGTTGCTCGCACAGGTCCCGCACTTCAGGGGACCCCGAGCGAACACCATTATGGCACACCGGACGGCTTCACAGGGAGCCGGGGAAGCCTGCGCAAGGCCCCGGCTCCCTCTGTACAACCGCCAGCGTGAAGATCCTTTTCTTTCACACTGGCAGCTGTTTCTGTGATGCCGCAATTGCTGGGAAAGGTTAAAGGCAATGCTGATGATATCCTTCTCCTTTTTCACACCTGTTCACTCACTCCAGATATTGGTCCTCTTGATGCTTATCTTTCTGCAGTTTCTTCCTGGTTTTCGGATAACTTTTTACACGTCAATTTGGCTAAGACTTCGGCAATCTGGTTCACTGCAGGTGCTTCTATTCCAGTGATGGCTAACCTTTTTGAGCCCGAGTGCCCAAACTGCCGCACAAAACCAAAGAATTTCCTCAAAGTGCCAGCACGTCAATTTGCATAAATATTTGCATAATGCTAACATACACTAACTTTTAGTAAACATGTCTCTTAATGAGTGTATGGATAAAGACAGACTAAAAGATTTCTACATTACTATAATCCAGTGCCAACCGCCAGGCACATTAGGAACTACTACAAACACTGCCCATTTAGAACCAATAGCAAACCCGCCGTATCCTAACAGCACTACCAGGACTCACAAAGCACCATACCATACCTATCAAAAGGCAACACTGCAAATATTAAACCAATACATTTCAGAGAATAACAATACATGACCTACTGGGGAAAGAGAACAAGTGGCAATGTCAAAAAGGAATTACATAAACAGAATACCTCAGCTCAGTTACACAGTTGCAATTGCTCCAGCCACTTTCTTCTGGTTTCTTCATGTTTTCTGCTAACTCTCCATCATCTGCTGTCCATTTGTCCTTTCTTCTCTCTTCTAGTTTTTTTTTCCATTCTCTCTCTCTACATCCGCTTTAACATACTAATCTTTCTCCTTTTGCTCTTTCCTCATTCCTATTTCATCCACTCAAATTTTACCCCTCCATCCTCAATCCCCACTTACTCTCCCAATACCCGGCCAATTGTAGATTTTTTATCCCTCCCACACAAAATATTTTTCCCCTCTCCATTTTACTCTCCCAGCCCCATCCCATTCTAATCCTCCCCCAACATCAGCTCCCTTCTAGTTCCAGCCTCACCCAGCATCCATTCCCTTCTAGTCCCTGCATCAGCCCATTTCCAGTCCTAGCCCCCCATCAGCCCATTTCCAGTCCTAGCAACCCCCCAACCCAATACCAGTCCTAGCCCCCCCATCAACCCACTTCCAGTCCTAAACCCCCATCACCCCATTTTCAGTTTAAGCCCCCCCTATAACCCATTACCAGTCCTAACCCCCCATCACCCCATTTCCAGACAGCCCCCATCAGCCCAAAGCCCATTACCAGTCCTAACCCCCCATAGCCCATTACCAGTCCTAACCCCTCATCACCCCATTTCCAGACAGCCCCCATCAGCCCACAGCCCATTACCAGTCCTAACCCCCCTAGCCCATTAGCAGTCCTAACACCCCCATAGCCCTTTATCAGTCCTAACCCCCCCCATAGCCCATTACCTGTCCTAACCCCCCATCACCACATTTCCAGACAGCCCCCATCAGCCCACAGCACATTAGCAGTCATACCCCCCCAGCCCATTAGCAGTCCTACCCCCCCCCCCGCCCGCCCGCCCGCCCCCGCCCATTAGCAGTCCTAACCCCTCCAGCCCATTAGCAGTCCTACCGCCCCGCCCGCCCATAACCAGTCATAACCCCCCCCATCGCCCATTACCATTACTATCCCCCCATCCCCCCATTTCCTGTCTGCCCCCCTAACCCCACAGCCCATTAGCAGTCCTACCCCCCCCAGCCCATTAGCAGTCCTAACCCCCCCAGCCCATTAGCAGTCCTACCGCCCGCCCGCCCGCCCATTAGCAGTCCTAACCCCCCCATAGCCCATTACCAGTCCTAACCCCCATCACCCCATTTCCAGACAGCCCCCATCAGCCCACAGCCCATTAGCAGTCCTACCCCCCCAGCCCATTAGCAGTCCTATCCCCCGCCCGCCCATTAGCAGTCCTAACCCCCCCCTCGCCCCTTAGCAGGCCTAACCCCTCCCCCCCATCCCCCTTAGATGTCCTAACCCCCCCCCCCCCCTGGCAAATTAAAAAAAAAAAAAAAGCTGGCTCTGGCTGCTGCCGCTGCCGCGGCAGAATGCAATGTCCCGCGGGGCCCCCTCTGCAAGGGCTTTCAGATTCGCGAGGGAGAGCGTCTCCCTCGTGTCTCTGTTAAGCCCGCAGGGGCTAATGGGAAATTTCCCATCAGTCCCTCGAAGGGGCTGATGGGAAATTTCCCATTAGCCCCTGCGGGCTTAACAGAGACGCGAGGGAGACGCTCTCCCTCGCGAATCTGAAAGCCCTTGCAGAGGGGCTTAGCGAGCGGAGGGGGCCCCGCGGGACATTGCATACTGCCCTTGCCGTGTCCGCGGCAGCAGTCAGAGCCAGCTTTTTCTTTTTTGCGGACCTTCCCGCGTGCCAGCTGCAAGGCTTTCGCGTGCCACAGCTGGCACGCGTGCCATAGGTTCGCCAACGCTGTTCTATTCCTTCTTTGTCCCTGTCCCTTCCTGCTGGGCCTATTCCCTTGGTCACGTCTCTGCGTTATCTCGGTGTCACTTTGGATTCTGCTTTAACTTTTAAAGACCATATCTCTTCTGTTGTGCAACGTTCTTTTCACACTTTACGTCAACTTCGAGCAATTCGGCCTTTTCTTTCCCCCACTTCTATGACTACACTTCTTCTCACTTTGGTGGTTTCCCGTTTGGATTATTGTAATGCATCTCTAGCCGGTCTTCCACTTACTCAGCTTCGTCGCCTTCAACTAGTTCACCACACTGCAGCCCGTCTTCTGACTCACTCTCCCCGGTCGGCTTACGTTACCCCTTTGCTTCTTCGTCTCCACTGGCTGCCTGTCCCTTTTCGCATACAATATAAGATCCTGATTTTCGTGCACCGGTCTTTGCACACTGGTATTCCACTCTATCTTTCTGATCTGGTCCACTTTTCTTGCCCTTCCAGAGTGCTTAGATCTCTCCATATGAATCGTCTCTTTCTTCCACCTCCCTCCCAGGCTCGTCTTGAATCCACGCGTTCTTCTGCTTTCTTTTTTCTTGGTCCCCGTCTTTGGAACTCACTGCCACTTTCGTTACGGTTGGAATCCTCTTTTTCCACTTTCAAAGCTTGTCTTAAGACCTATCTTTTCTGCACAGCTTTTGACCTTCCTTTTCCCCCTCCTGTGACTACCTGACTGTCCGTCTGTCTTTTATCTCTCTTTTATTTTATTTTTTTTCCTTTATTATTTATCAAACAGGTAGCATCAAAAAGCCACAGTATAAAAAAAAAAAAAAACATACACAGCAAGATATCCACAAAATCCCATATCCCCCCCCCCCCGCTCCCCGCCCACAGCCCTGACTTCCACAGTACAATCGAAGAATCACTACCACACAGACATAACAGCGGGTCCAACACCATGAATAAATGGGTCATTAATCACTAACCCCTATTCCCTTTACACCACTCAGAATATTGGTCCCATACAGCTTGAAATCGTAGTGGCCGCTTTACCCTTAACGCAATAAGGCGATACATCAAATAAAGCTGAGCAACCTGACTTTGGACACTCGACAATGGGGGCGGGTCTGCTTTCCTCCACTGCCTAGCAATGCATTGCCGTGTCGCAGTACATAGAATGCCACACCACCCCGCCAAGTCCCCCGAGAGAGAGTCACTCCCCACATTAAGGAGTGCCATACATGGACCCAGGGGGACAGCCCGCCCAACAATACATCCCAACCAATCCTGCACCTCCGCCCAAGTTCTCTTAATAACAGGACATTCCCACCAGATGTGCAGAAAGGAGCCCACTCCCCCACACTCCCTCCAACAAAGTGCCTGACCCCCCACCCATTTCTGTAGCCGCTGTGGAGTCAAGTACCAGCGATACAACATCTTATAGTTATGTTCTAAAATATTGCTGGCCACCATTCCTTTAAACAATCCCTTACAGACATCCTGCCATTGTTGCTCATCCCAAGAGCGGTTCAGATCACGCCGCCAGGCCTGCCGATGGGCCCAAGCATCGTACTTGGTAGATTCCATCAACTTGTACAAGGTATATATCAACCCCTTAACCTGCCCCCTGGCCAGGACTCATCGACAGCCTCCCCCCTCTCTCCCCTCCCTCTCCTCCCCAGGGACTGGGAAAAGTGGATCACCTGCAAATAACGATATTTATCGTCGGGGCGGAGCTGAAATTTTCTCGCTAAATCCTCAAAAGCCACCCAGTCACCACCTTCTTGAAACTGGCCCACAAACCGTAACCCCTGTACCGCCCACCTAACAAATGCAGGATCTTGAATTCCAGGTAAGAAATCAGGGTTACCCACCACTGGTATAAATTTAGAGATTCCCAGCCTTCCATACCATTTCAATTGCCATTTCCGCCAGTATCCCAGGGTTAGGCGCAAAAAAGGGTTCTCCCCCTGCTCTCCATCCCTACCCCCTTCCACCATAACAAGGCCGCCAAGGTAACCGACCTCCCTAAATCCGCCCTCTCTAAGACCACCCATTCAGCATCCTCTCGAAATATCCACTCAAAGGCCTCCCGCACCCGTGCTGCCTCATAGTATCGGGAGAGCAATGGTAACCCCATCCCCCCTCTAACTTATTCACACAAAGAACATTCCACGCCACTCTCGGCCTTTTCCCTCGCCATACAAACTTTAAACACCTAGCCTGCATCTTTTGCAGAAAAGGCCGGGGCACCGCTATGGGCAGATTCATAAACAAATACAACAAGCGAGGCAGGGCTATCATCTTAAGCAACGCGATCCTCCCCAGCCAAGACACCTCAAAACTTTCCCACCGCTCCAGCTCCTTAAACATACTGGCACAGGCAGCTTTGTAGTTGGCGGTGAAAAGCTGCCCCAAATGGGCTGTGATCTGCACCCCAAAGTATCGAATACTACTGCGGGCCCATTTAAAGGGAAAAAGCTGCTTCACCCGTTCAACCTCCCCATCATTGAGGGAGATGTTAAGTAGTTCCGATTTAGTTGCATTCATCCGGAACCCAGATACCTCCCCATACCTAGACAGTTCCACCTGAACTGCCGCCAAAGAATACTCAGGGTTAGTAATGAAAACAAGCACATCGTCAGCAAATAGGGAAATCTTATGCTGCACTGTCCCGACGGGGATCCCGGAGATCTCCACTCGGTCCCGAACTCGCTGCGCCATTGGTTCCATAGCCAATATAAATAGCAGCGGCGACAGGGGGCAGCCTTGTCGTGTCCCCCTCTGTAATTCAAAAGCCCTGGTGACCGCCCCATTAATTTTTAAACACGCCAACGGATGGTGATATAAACTCTTCACCCAAGACAAAAAGGCACCCTGCACTCCCACTTTTTCCAAGGTTTTAAACAGGAAAGACCAGCTCACCCGGTCAAAGGCTTTTTCAGCGTCCACTGCCAGGAGCGCCAAAGGCGTCCCGGCACGTGAACTCCGCCACATTAAATTCAGCGCCCGACGGATGTTGTCGGAGGTATACCTACCGGGAACAAACCCAGATTGGTTAGGATGAATCAACCTCCCCAAGCTGGGCAGTAGCCGATTAGCCAATACCCTAGTGAAAATCTTAAAATCACTGCCCAGTAAGGAAATAGGTCTATAAGAACCACATTCAGTGGGGTCTTTCCCTTCCTTGTGTAAAATGCTAATCCCAGCCAGCCTCAGAGACGCCGGGAGAGGATTACCATCTCCGAAAGAGTTATACATCTCTGTGAGGGGTTCCACCAACTGACCCGCAAAAACCTTATAAAATAAATTAGAGAACCCATCCATCCCTGGGGCTTTATGAGGTTTCAGACCCTTAATCACAGAGAACACTTCCTGTTCACTTATTCTCTTAGAAAGCTCCTCACTTTCCGTCCCTGACAGTCGAGGAAGCTGAACACTATCCAAATATTCCGACAGCTTATCCTCCCCCGCTGGCTGTTCAGGGGTGTACAGCGCCTGGTAAAATTGCACGAACCTATTTTCAATTTCCTGGCTTAGACACAACAGCCGCCCCTGTGCATCCTTAATCTTAGTAATAGCATTGCGCGCTGTCCACTTCCTCACCTTACGCGCTAGCAGCCTCCCTGCTTTATTACCAAATTCGAAGTTGCGCTGCCGCAACATATGTAGCTTATATTGGATCTCATGTAAGTGCAATTCACTCAATTCCTTTTTAAACCCCTGTAGCGTATCCCGTAAGATCACATTGGTCGGATGCGCCTTTAATTTATTCCCCTGCTGGTTAAGCCGGGTTTTTTTTTTTTGTGGGACCCCACCGAGATCAATTTTCCCCGCACCACCGCCTTCAAGCACTCCCAAAGAGTCCCTGGGGTAACCTCCCCCGTATTATTCAGAGACAAATACTCAGAAATGGTTTCTCTGACCTGGAGCACAACCTCAGGGTCATCCAATAAGGATTCATTCAATTTCCACCATGCCCGGCAGGGGCCCTGCTTACCGAGTTGAACATGACATGTCAAGGGGGCATGATCAGACCAGGTTCGTTCCCCGATCACACACTTCTTCACCCCCCCTAACAGGGTCTTATCTACTAAAAATAAATCAATTCTAGAGTACGTCTCATGGACCGGGGAGTAGTAAGAATAATCCCGTTGCCCATAATTCACCTCCCGCCACACATCTACCAGGTCCAGTTTGCTCACCAACTGCTTCAGCTTGAGACGGTGACTCCTGGGGATAGACGCAGCCCCTCTGGACGTATCCACCATTGGGTTGGGAGCGACATTAAAGTCTCCCCCCACAATCAGCTTCCCCTCTGCTCTCCCCAGGAGCACCTTCTGCAAATTTACAAAGAACTCCCCTTGGTTAACATTCGGGGCGTAGACACTTACCAGAGTAAAAAGATCCACACCCAGTTTTAATTTAATAATCACATATCTTCCACTGCCATCCCTGAAACACTCGGTCACCTGCCCTGCAACTCTAGTGGAAAGGAGAATCCCCACTCCCCCCCCTCTTTTTTTCATGCTTATTGGAAGCAAAATACTGTTGTGGGAAATGCCTATGCCCCATACACCTCTCATCTTTCACCCGAAGGTGCGTTTCTTGAACAAAGATAATATCACCCCCCAACCTGTTACACTCCTTAAAGAATAATTGTCGCTTCCTAAAGGAATTAAGACCCCTGGCATTAATCGTCACCAATTTAAATATAGCCATGGCCCGGATCACCTTCCCCCCAGATAAGTATCTTCGATTGCAAACAATACCCCTTCCCCCCTCTCCCCCCTCCCCCCCTCCCCCCCTCCCCCCCTCCCCCCCTTCTCCCCTCTGCCCCCCACCCCCTTCCCCCCCTCCCCACTCCCCCCTCCCCCCTCCCCCATCCACCATCGAATCCAGCAAGGCGACCTGCGTCACAAGTACCGCAGACCCGGACAACCCCCCCCCCCTGGCATAGCTAAATTTCCACCAGCCCCATCTGATAATACAAGAAAAAACACCTAGCACCCCAGAATTTTCCCCCACACACACCAATTCCCACAGCCCATTCCACACAGCAAAGCACCCCGGTAAAGATACAAAAGGAAATATGCAACACCCCCTCTCACTCATACATACAAAAGAAAAAGGACTCACAAAGACACTCTAACCATCATACAGTTCAAGTGACCACAGAAGTCTTGTCCTTAGCGGGTCGTTGCCGCCGTAAGCGCCGGTTTCCCCCAGCTGTACGGCTCCACTGCAGATGATTGGATCTCTGTGACCCACTCTTCACAGGGCCGCTATCCTCACTCATTGGGATCGCTGGTATATCCAACCATCCCGTCTGCTGCATGCTCTGGATTGCCGCCTCCACGGAGTGCACTGCAAAGGGCTTGCCATTGATCGTGTACTGCAGTCCCACCGGAAAAAGCCAGCGGTAGCGGACGTTCTCATCCCGCAGTTTCTTTGTCACCATCTGGTAGTCCCTACGCTTACGCATGGTGATGCTGGAGATATCTGCAAAGACTTCCACCTCGGCCTCCTGCCATTTTATGCGCCCCAGCTTCCGTGCAGCAGCCATAACCATTTCTTTGGTGCGGTACTCATGTAGACAAAGAATGATATCTCGTGGCTTATTATCCCAGCGGGGACCCAACGCCCGGTGCGCTCTTTCCACCTTCAGACATACTGATTCAGTCGCCATTTCGGCCTTCCGCAGCACCGCCCCGCAGAACTCCTCGGCCAGTTGCAGATAGTTCACTGAGCCTTCTTGCTCCGGCAGACCCCTGATCCGCAGGTTGGCTCGACGGGACCTGTTCTCCAAATCCTCAATCTTTTGCCATAACTCCTCCTGGAGGAGGCTTAACGAGTCCACTCGCTGTTCAACTAAGGCACATTGGCCCACGTGCTCTTCAAATTGTGTCTCCATGTCCTCTAGCCGGCTCCCCAGCCCAGCCAGATCATTTTTCACTTCCTGGAGCCATGAGTGCACATCTTTTTTGAGACTATCAAAGTCCTGCCTAGTGGACTCAAACCACCCCTGCAGGTCTGCTCTGAGTGCTTGAAGCTCACTCGGCCCACCGCCGCCATCCCCAGCATCTCCCGCTCCAGCGGACTCACCACGTCCCGCCGCCATCTTGGCCACAGGCGTCCGTAGCCCCGCTGAGGGCTTAAAGGAATAAGCTTTCAGGTCAGCGCTCGCCTTTTTACCAGCCATTCGGCCTCTGTGCCGATCTCCACCGGGTCCGATACTTCGGGGCTGTTTTCGGGGGTTTTCCACAGCTAATTAGGGCATATTATCTTCACTCGGGACAGAGCTCAGTGTTCAGGCGGCCATCGGGGTGTCCGACGTCACCGGAAGTTCTCTCTTTTATTTTTAATATACTTTGTTGGTCTATCTCTCTACTGCTCTTTACTCTACATGAATGGCGTTCCTTTCTATTTCTTTCTCAGTAGTTCCGTTTTGCTTTTATTGTAAACCGCTGCATGCCTAATTGGTTTAGGCGGTATATTAAATTTTAAATAAAGATAAAGATAAAGAGGGGGCCTCGCGTGGGCTTCTCTGGCTCCCTCTGAAGCCCCTCAGACAGCCGAGGGGCAGGTCGGAGGGGGGGGGGGCGGAGGCCAAGGATGGGATGGACTGTGATGGGGGGGGGCGGGAACCTGGACTGGAAATGGGCTATGGTCGGGGGAGGGGGGAACTTGGACTGGAAATGGGCTATGATTAGGGGGGCTAGAACTGCAAATGGGCTGTGATTGTTGTGGGGGGGGGGAACTTGGACTGGAAATGGGCTGTGATGGTGGGGGGGGGGTGAACCTGGACTGGAAATGGGCTGTGATGGTGGGGGGGGGGGGAAACCTGGACTGTAAATAGGCTATGATTAGGGGAGCTAGAACTGCAAATGGGCTGATTGTTGTGGGGGGGGGGGGAATTGGACTGGAAAAGGGCTGTGATGGTGGGGGGGGGGTGAACCTGGACTGGAAATGGGCTGTGATGGTGGGGGGGGGGGAACCTGGACTGGAAATGGGATGTGATTGGGGGGGGCCAAGGACTGGAAATAGGCTGTGAGGGGGTGGGGGGGGGGGCTAGGACTGGAAATATGGAAATAGGCTGTGATGGTGGGGGGGGGCTAGGACTGCAAATAGGCTGTGATGGTAGGGGGGACTTGGACTGGAAATGGGCTGTGATGGTGGGGGGCCTAGGACTGGAAAGAGGCTGTGATGGTGTGGGGGGGGGGCTAGGACTGGAAAGAGGCTGTGATGGTGGGGGGGGGACTTGGACTGGAAATGGCCTGTGATTGGGGGGGCTAGGACTGGAAATGGGCTGTGATGGGAGGGCTAGCACTGGAAATGGGCTGATGAAGAGCTGGAATAGGACTGGAAGTGGGCTGATGAGGAAGCTAGGATTGGAAATTGGCTGATGGGGGGCTGGAATGGAACTGGAAAAGAGCATATGTGGGGCTAGGACTGGAAATGGGCTGATGAGGAACTGGAATAGGACTAGAAATGGGCTGATGGGGGAGCGTGGACTGAAACTGGGTGATGGGCTAGAATAGGACTGGAAATAGGCTGATGTGGGGGCAAGGGAGAATGGGACTAGAAGGGAGCGGATGCTAGGTGGGTCTAGAACTATAAGGGATCTGATTTTGGGGGAGGACTAGAAGGGATGGGGATGGGGAATGAGAATGGAGAGGGGAAAAGATATTTTGTGTGGAAGAAAAGTCTACGATGGGCCGGGTATTGGGAGAGTAAGAGGGGATTGAGAATGGAAGGGTGAAATTTGAGTGGATGATAAAGGAATAAGGAAAGAAAAGGGGGAAAGAGCAGAAGGGGAAAGATCCGTTTGTTAAAGCAGATATAGAGAGAATGGAAAAAAATCTAAAAGAAAAAAAAGGACAAATGGATAGCTCGCAGAAGACATGAAGAAACCAGAAGAAAGTGACTGGAGCAATTGCAACTGAAAAATAAAATGCCCAAACAGAAGTTAGAAAAATACTTTTTATTTTGAATTTATTAACTGGAATACGTCTGGTCTGGGAAGTGTGTATTGCTAACATCTTTGCGTTTTTGTTTAGTGCAAGAGGAAATTACTTTATAGTTTTATTTCTCCAGTGTTGTACATTTCATGTTTGGCTTTTGGGGTTCCCAGTCTAATTATTATCTTCCTATTTCTAAATTGTGATTCCTTGTTCTTTGTGTGGTGATGGTCTATGTTCTGTGTAACCGAGCTGAGGTATTCTGTTCATGTAGTTTCTGTTTGACAGTCCCATTTGTTCTCTTTCCCCCAGTGAGATGTATTGATATTCTCTAAGATGTACTGGTTTAATATCTGCAGTGTTGCTTTTTGATAGGTAGGGTTTGGTGCTTTGTGAGTCCTGGTAGTGTTGTTATGATAGGGTGGATTTGCTATGCATTCTAAATGGTCAGTGTTTATAGTACTTCCTAATGGGCCTGGTGGTTGTCACTGCAATATAGTAATATAGAAATCTGTTAGTCTTTCTTTATCCAGACACTCATTACGAGGCATGTTTACTAAAAGTGCATGTTAATATTATACAAATATTTATGCAAATGAGACTCCTTATGCAAATGAGGCCCCACAATTAATCTCCGAACATGGCCCCGCGACCCCCTTGAGCCGCCCCTGGCAGCAGCACAAAAAGCATGGCGGGAAAAAGCAAAACAGAGCCGGGAAGCAGCCGCCAACTGATGCGTGAAGAGAAGCAAGAAAAAGACAATTGCAGAAAACAGAGCACACCAAAAAAAGAAGGGAGGCGCACAGGTCAGAAGAACAAGATAAGATAATAAAGATAATACAATTCTCAAACCAGAAAAAATTAATACAATTAATTGCAATCAAAGAAACACTAATTCTGTTTCTCTACTCATTGTAATATAATGATAACTGCCAATTATCCTGTAATGTATATAGTTTAATTACAATGTAACAGTTGTACTGTACATAGTTGCTAAGCTCCGTGCAAAGGTTGTTATGCACACAGCTGTTAGATCATTGGTAACAAGTTCTAGTTCTCTGTATTAAAGCTTATGTTCTTTGTATAAAATTCACAGATGTTATATGTAGGATGAACAGGCACTTATTATTGTTTCACCGGTTCATACCATTGTTCTTTGTAAACCGCACCTGATCCATGGGAAAGTGCGGTATATAAGTGTCTGTTAAAATAAATAAATAAATACGGTACCGCCAAAAAACAGATTGGGACGCTGTTTTAAAAGAGAACCGTGAAAGAAAAAAAATGTTCACTGCTCTCGAAGGAGGTAAAAACAGATAGGGTCCAGAGAAGAAAAGACTGCCCGACAACTTCCTCAGCAACCAGGTCCTTGAATAAGGTGGGTTTTTTTTAACACACTTTAAGAAGTTAGAAAAATAACAAACGGTGACTGCCAACTTAGCTGATAGAACTCTTCCTAGCAGAATAAGAATAGTCAGAACGGAAGGCTGCAACTAGTAACCTTCTCAGCTTTGGGAACTGCTGACACCTAATCAGGAGTTAGTGGGCCCAATTACCTGAGAGCAGCTGAGGCCTGCATAAAAGGCTCCAGAGCCTTGCCCTGTTGAGGCATTCCTAACAGGGGCTCTACAGGTCAAACAACGGTAAGGCAATGCAATGCAATGTGTGCCTTCGAGTCAGTCCTGACTCCTGGCGACCCAGAAACTCCTGGGTTTTCTTGGCAGTATCACCGGAAAGATTAGAGGGTTTAATTTTATTAAATTGCTAGCTCTCTGACTGGGAGATCTTAAAAGGGGTTCTGTATATTTTTCAAGCAAAGTTACTTTCTTTTTGGTTCTTTAGTAGAAATTTCCTTGAGCAGAGTAGGTTGTTGAACTCTAGTAACCTTCTCAGCTTTTGGGAACTGCTGACACCTAATCAGGTGTTAGTTCCCTCCCTACCCACCCTGACTCCCACTCACCCCTAGTGAGCAGTCTTGCTTTAGCTCTGAGAAAACAAGTGGAGGAACTCAGAGAGGAGGTGGCGAGGCTGAGGAACATTCAAGACAGTGAGAAGTACATTAATGGGATGCTTCTTGCAGCAACCAAGCTCTCCAGCAGAGGAGAAGATGGGTGCCAACAGAGGTTCGATGGTTGGACACAAGTCACCAGGGCCTGCAGAATCACCAATCCAACTTCTCCAGCCCTTGAATTGAAGGACCATTATGCAGCCCTGGAAGTGGAGGAGGTGAAAGCATTCCTGGAAAGCAGTGTGTATAAATGCCTGTAGCATGAGAAATAAGATCCCTGATGTTGAAGCTTTGGTGGGAGTGGCTGACTTGGATTTAGTGGCAGTTACTGAAACAGATGATGTGGTTCAGTATTAGGACTAGGGCTGTTAGAATCCATTCAAAGGTGAGGATCTTAGACTTTAGGAAGGCTAACTTTGCCAAGATAGGCCAATACCTCAGGGAGTCGAGCAGGATCTCAGAAAACACCCACAAACAGGAACAGAAGCGAGGGACATCTTGAACAATTGTCAGAAGACTGTGTTCGTGAGAAACTAGCTCAACTTAAAGTAGACAAAGCGATGGGACCGGATGGCATACATCCTAAAATACTGAAGGAACTTGGGGACGTTCTAGCAGCTCCACTGACTGACCTTTTCAATGCCTGGAGAGAGACTCATGTGGTGCCTTTACACAAAAGCGGAAGCAAGGATGTGGTTGAAAACTACAGGCCGGTTAGTTTAACTTCGGTGGTGAGTAAATATTGGAAACGCTGCTGAAAGAGAAAATAGTGAGGTTTCTGGAGTGCAGCAGATTACAGGATCCAAGGCAGCATGGATTCACCAGAGGCAGGTCTTGTCAGACAAATCTGATTGATTTCTTTGACTGGGTGACCAGGGAGTTGGACCGAGGGAGAGCCCTAGATGTGGTGTATTTAGATTTCAGTAAAGCCTTTGACACTGTTCCTCACAGGCGACTTATAAACAAACTGAACACCCTAGGGATCGACCCTAAAGTTACTGTTTGGGTTAGAAATTAGTTGGGTGAGAGGCGACAAAGAGTACAGGTAAATGGAGCTCACTCTGAGGAGAAGAATGTTACCAGTGGTGTGCCCCAGGGATCTGTCCTTGATCCGATTCTTTTTAACATCTTTGTTAGTGATATAGTGGGAGGGCTGTCGGGTAAGGTTTGCCTCTTTGCGGATGATACCAAAATCTGCAATAGAGTAGATACCCAGGAAGGTGTAGATAACATGAGGAGGGATCTAGCTAAGCTTGAAGAATGGTCTAGAATCTGGCAGATGGGATTAGGTGTTAGCAGTTCCCAAAGCTGAGGTTACTAGAGTTCAGCAACCTACTGTGCTCAAGGAAAGTTCCAGTAAAGCACCAAAAAGAAAGTAACCTTGCTTTAAAAATATACAAAAAACCCTTTTAAGAGCTCCCAGTCAGAGAGCTAGCAATTCAATATAATAGAATAAACCCTCAAATCCTTACTGTTGGTTGATCAGTAGAGCCCCTGTTTGGAAAGCGAAGAAACAGAAAGCGAAGGAACTTTTGGTGAGCTGGATGGATGAGAACATGAGTGTATGCATCCTTGAGATCGAGAGAACAAAGTCAATTCTGACTCTGAAGGTATGGCAGCAGAGTTCCTAGAGAAATAATTTTGAACTTCTCTTTGAACAGGAATTTGTTCAATTCTCTGAGTTCTAAAATGGGTCTGTGTCCTCCTGTTTTCTTTGGAATAAGGAAATAGGGGGAGTAAAACCCTGTACCCTGTTGGGGAATGGGTACCTCTTCTATTGCCCCTTGGGAAAGAAGCACAGTGACCGCTTGACCTAACTGGTCGTTGAGAGAGGTCTGAGAATTGAACTATCTTACCATTGTAGGAGGGGGCATGCTGAGGAAATGAAGCTTGTACCCCTCTCTTACAATAGACAGAGTCCAATTTTCTGCTGTTATCTGACCCCATCTGGGGGCAAAATGACAACCTTCCTGGGATGGTGGAGGGTTCTGGGCCGTTCAGGGCCAGGAAGGCAAAGTTCTCTAGATAGGAGTCAAAGCCCCTGTGGAGGCTGAGTCTGCTGAGCCGGTTGAGGCTTAGCTGCTTTTGTCTTTCTTTGCCTAGGTTGTTGCTGCTGTCCCTTTTGGGCAGACTGACCTAAACGATGCCCCTGTTAGGCATAGGAGGGATAAAACTTCTTCTTACTGAAGAATGGTTTCTTAGAGGATTTTTTCCTTGCAGGATCAGCTGTAGATTTAGACAATCTATCCAAAGTGATATTGTCAGCATCTATCTCATTAGCTTTTTCCTGCCAATTCTTGCCAAAGAGATTCTCTCCTGTGCAAGGAATATTCCCTAGTTTATCCTGTACCCAAATTTCCAAGTCAGATGCCTGGAGCCAGGCAATCCTACGTGCACCTATGGCAATGGCAGAGGTTCTGCTTATGCACTCAAAGGCTGCACGATTCACAAACTTGGAAACATCCTGAGCATGTTTGACAAGGGCGAGGTAATCTTGTCTCTTATCATCATCAGGAAGGAGAGGGCTCATAAGCTCTAAATCTCCTGTGACCTCCTTAAGGAACATTCCCATATATAAGATATAGGAACTGATCCTAGCAGAAAGCCTGGAAGCCTGGAAGGTTCGACGTCCAAAGGGTCAAGAAGAGTCCTACACTCACGTCCTGGAGGATTAGATGCATGCCTTTTTGCACTCTTTTTCCTTCTCATAGCTGATTCCACCACCATGGAATGGTGTGGTAATTGAGTCTTCTGAAACCCAGGACAAGGAGGAACTCAATACATGGTGTTGAGTCTTCGAGAGTGAGGAGATGTGGTTAGAGGTGTTTCCCACATCCTTAACATAAGATCATGCAAGATCTCATGAATAGGTAAGGTAGCTCCTTGGGAGCTTTAGGGTATTACAGGATTTCCTTTGCCCTAGGCTCCTTTTCAGGAGCCACTGTGATGGAAAGACTTCGGGCCACATCTCAGATAAAATTCTGAAAGGACATATCCTCTGGTGGAGACATCCTACGATGAGGAGAAGAGGAATCCTCAGGAAGAAGTACTCTGGTATCAGCAGAGCTTTCAGAGTCTTCAGAGTCATCCGAGGATTCGAAGTTTCTCCGATCCGGATGATCGTTCAAGGCACGGTATCGGTACCGATCGAAGTCGGCATTGGAGTGGTCCGGTACCGACTTGTCAATGCCAGATTGTGTCACCCAGCAGACCTGGTTGAAAGAAGAGAAAATGTTTTAAATGTAGAAAAAAGTGCACATAAGCCGCAATATCTGGAGAAACCAGGTAGAAGGAGCCAGAGAGACTCCAGAGCCACTACAGAACCACGCCCTACTGAGCATGATGTAATCCCAGCTAGCTTCCAATCCAGGGGCACAGAGGAACTTCTTAAGGAGGCTGTGGAAGACAGGAAGGAGAGCAGTGGTGGCAGGAGCAAGCAGAGCAGTGGTGGCAGGAGCGAGGAGAGCAGTGGTGGCAGGAGCAAACAGAGCGGTGTTGGCAGCAGCAAAGAGAGCCGTGGCAAGAGCAAAGGGAGCAGAGGATGCAGCAGCAGATGGAAAGGCAGCTGTGAAGATAAGTGGAGTGACGGCTGGAGAGGAAATAGCCAGAATAAATGCAGCAGGACTGTGTACAGCTGGAAGCAAGGCAAGTCTGAGGGAAGATTGGAAAGCAAACCTGAGTATCCCCTTGCCAAAGGATCACCTAAAGGGAAAGGTGGTGGTCTGATACCTAAGGAGGAACTGGAGGAGGTTTCAGCTCCTAGAAAGGAAAAAGCTGTTTGTCCAAAGCAGTCAAAGCATTACTACAGTGGCTGTCCAGAATCCCCAGGGCCACAGCAGGAAGCTCTAAGGCACGCTCAACAGGCCAGCCAAAGGAGGGACTGGTATAGGCCTCAACCCCCGCTGGAGTCCAGGAGGCCAAGCTCTGAAGGTAAAACTTTTATTGAATCCAGATATAGAAAAAGCCTCTGTGATAAGAAGGGTCCGGATAATAGATGTTTTTATAGAACTGCCACAAAAGCTCCCAGAAGAGAAAACTCTCCTCCATGTAGAGTAGCATGAAGCCAACACCCAAAGAATACTCTAGAACATTGGGCTGTACTAGAGAAGATATACGGAGAGCCTGAGCATAGGGTATCAGAGCATAGGGTATCAGAACCCAGGGACTCAGAGTCCGAGGTGCCTAGCTACGAGCAGATGCAAGTGGACCTGGCCAGTGAGGCTTCAGACTATGAAATGGATTGCACGTATTGTACAAGTGGAAGCCTAGAGTCTGTGCCAGAGGTATATGCTGCATGAATTATTACTTGGAATATTGTGTAATTGAAGCCCAGCACTACTGTGAAGATAACAGTGTGTCTTGAAGTTTTTGGTTACTTTTCTTACCTGAATGAAGGACTCTTTTGCGTTGTTGTTAACCAACCCTTTGACCTTAGCGTAAAGGGAAATAAACGCCTTTAATTTCCCTACCACTCGTGCATGTTTCTTTGGAGATTAGGACCAGGAAACAAATAAGGCCCAAAAGTAAAGTAGGCCGCAGGATTACTGGCCAATCTTCTCCCCATAATTTTTATGCACAAGCGCTGCTTATACGCCAGGGCGGTGCTCACGACAATAGACACGCATGACTCGGTCCCGGTAGAATACCTGCCGATGTCGATGCAGTCGGTGCCGGCACCAGAGTCGGTGCCAGTACCGGATGAATTTTCTGAAGCGGTTTCAGGGGCATCGAGGCCGTGAGAAGAGCCGCCAGACTGCGCTCAATAGCCAAGAATTTCTAGTCTATCGACGCTGCTGATGCTTGGGTATCGGTACCGGATGAAGTGGCCGGTACCCCAGAGCATGGCACCAGTAGTTCTGCTGAGGTTGAAGCCTCGAGAACATCCTGGAGCCCCGTTAGTGCTTTGGAAGCCAAAGCCTCCCGCCGGGGCAATTTTGCCGGTGAAAGTCCCTCAAGGGCAACGCCAGAGGCATCTCACTGTCTAGAAGGAGATCTACCCTTTGAGGACCGGCTAGATTTATGTTTAGTTACCTGAGATCCATGGGAGGAAAACGAAGCCCTGGAAGACGTCGATGCCATGGAGGCTGCATCGGAGGGAAAAAGGGTGCTAAGTTTAGCAGCTCGATTCTGCCAGCCCCTTTTCGACATCATTCCACAGGCAAAACACTCTGAGATAGAGTGGTCAAGACCTAAATATTTGAGGCACCACTCATGGGTGTCGGTGACGGAGATGGTACCGCCACACTTAGAACACTTTTTAAAACCCAAAGCGGGTTTTTCCATTTTGAAGGAAAAGTTGGGCCTAGTGCCCAAAATGGCGTGTGGTACCTGAAGAGAAAATCACTGGAAAGACTCCAGAAGAAAGGTTTTGTTTGTTTTTTTTAAAAAGAAAAGAAAGAAGAACTGGCGGTACCGGTGTAGCATCGAGGGAAGGCAGACGCGACCACAAAAAAAGAAGAATAGAAGGGATTTTTTTCTGTGCTGACAGGATGTGCGACCTGTCGGCTCCACGGAAAACGAAGAACTGGAGAGAGACAGTTGGGAAAGTTGGGAAGGCAGCACGCAGGCGCTGTGGGATGCTCCCAAAAGCTTTCCTATTGGACGCTGGGGAGCGTTCCCGCACAGGTTCCGTTGGTACTGACGATACCCATATGTGAAGACTACATTCCTGCTTGTTCCTGGAGATAGGCGGGATAGAGGTGATATGATTGAGATGTTTAAATACCTCCGTGGCATAAATGTTCAGGGAGAGAGCCTCTTTCAATTGAAAGCAAGTTCTGCTACGAGGGGACACGGGATGAGGGTGAAGGGGGATAGATTCAGGAGTGATATGCAGAAATATTTCTTTACAGAAAGACTAATGATCCATGGAATAGTCTCCCAGTGAAGGTGGTAGAGATGAGGATAGTAACTGAATTCAAAAAAGCATGGGAGAAACACAGAGGATCTCAAAAGGTAAAAAGGGGACTGTTGTTGATATGGAAGGACAGACTAGATAGGCCATGTGGTCTTTTTCTGTTGTCATATTTCTATGAAACTGCTCCTCATGAGCACTTACCTTCAGAGATGCTCTACTGGCCCTCTTGACCAGGAGCAGCTCTGGAAAGTGAAGAAAGGGAAACTATCCGCAAAGAAGGGGCACCACAGTGTGCACAACTGCCAAAGATAGCTACACTGCCACCAAATCTCTTCTCAGAGAATGCCAGGGGTTAGGAGACGTCCACCATCTGCTGAGACAGAGAAAATACTGAAGCTCTCCTTGGGGGATGGGTTTTTATAACAAGGTGATGTCACAGAGCTTTGGGAATTTTTCTCTGTCTCACTATCTGCTGGCAGGGGAACATAACCCACTAGTCTGGACTGGTCTAGCAGGGTGTATTTGGAAATAAATTTTAGGCATAAGGCACTCAATGTTCCCACTATGCAGCTTGAAGCTATGTGGGAGTCCTCTGTCAGCATTACTGCCGGTGCAACATAATTGTGACATCTGTCTGTGTCTCACGATCCTAAGCGTGATTGAACTGCACCATCCCCTCCCTCATGGCAGGAATGCCAGCAGAGAACTCCCACACAGCTTCAACCCATTGCCATCTCACCCTCACATCCCCATATATAAACAGTTAAACTCTGCCTGTGGAAATAGATGTACACATCATACCATTGGTTCACAGACAAATGCGTGCATGCAGCTCATATACAGTACACCATCAGTTACTAACACATTATGCTCACTTGCCCAAACAACAAACTCACACATCCCCTGCTACCCTATCGAGACATGGCTGCTTCAGTCAAGTCCCCAAATAGACACTGCTCCTCCTTCCCGGGTTCAGCATCTTCCTCCTTTCTCTTCCCACCCCCTCCCCCGAGTCTACCTCCCCAAGCACTCACTCATTGCAGAAGTAAGCCTTCCTTCCTCTCCTCTAAATCTCTGTCAGCACTCCCAAGCCATCCCGAGAAGTAGACTTGGGGGGGGGGGGGGCATGCATTAAGCAGGCACTACTACTGAGATGATCATTTTTTGCCCCCTAGGAGGAAGATATTGGAATAAGTCCAAAACTCGGCCATCAGCATCTATGCCACTGCTCTGGAAGAAAAGCTCATGGCTGCTCTATACAAGCTCAAGACATCCTGGTCAGTCTTTCCAGAGCCAGCCCTAGAGTTGATGCAAAGTGTTGGTGCCCTAGGCGAACCTCCAGCTCTACATCCCCTCTCGCTGTCAGAATCTATCATTTAGCTTTGAATGCACTGCTTTTGCTGCCCTCTGGAAGCTGCTGCCCTAGGTGACTTCCTAGCTTGCCTAGTGGTTGGGCCAGCCCCGATTCTTTCCTAGAGCACTCTGCAGGTCTCCACCTCTGCTGGTGTGATTTGGAAACCTTGCCAGCAATAAGTCTTTCCTATACTGCCGCACTGGTCTCCATTCTGCTAGCTGCACGAGTTTTAGTTTTAGTTTTAGAAGCACGTGCATGAAAAACTTGCATATGGAGAGAGAAACAGATGAATGGACAGACCCTTGAGAGCGGGTGATATTGCTGGAGTGAAACCTGCCTAGTAAAAATGACAAACAATAGTCATAATCAGTAATCACAATAACATATATACTATATATTAACTGAAGAAGTTATTGTTTTTGATATGTAAGATTATTAATTCCTGTTTTAACAGATCTAGAAACAATATGGCTAAACGGAATATTTAAGCAACAAGATCTACTTTCATAAGGAGCAGGAGAATGTTAGAACATTGCAAAGGTATTTGTATAAGCACAACATTTTATTACAAATGTTGTAAGTGGAATGATAAATTCATTGTAGCATACTACTGTAGAGACCCCCAAAGGTTCTGCCTTGCTTAGATGACAGAGACCTCTAGTGGCTCCATGAGAGTAGTGTGTGGTGACCTTTTTGTGCCACTTGCAGTTTCCAGAATGGGAAAGGGCACTCTGCATCAGTGAAGTAATGGTGGGAGGAAACCTCACTTGGAGTGAAACTTTCCCTGCTATTAAAATCCAGCCCAAAAGCAATTGTTGGCTTTGGCTGACTAAGCCACTGTACCATAAAGAGCAGTTGGTTTCTTTGGGAAGTGACAGAGATTCTTAGGTTTCTGCATTTCACAGGATTTGGGCTCTCGTTAACTAAGCCAAAGCACTAGTGCTTGGTGAGGAGTGAAAGGACATAAAGAAAGGAAGACACCTTTGAATATGGAGAAGGAAAGGGGTGCCACTGATCAGGGGCGGCCCAAGGGGGGTGCGGGGCCATGTGCGGAGACTCGGTGCGGGGCCTCATTTGCATAAGTGGCCTTATTTGCATAAATATTTGCATAATGCTAACATACACTAACTTTTAGTAAACATGTCTCTTAATGAGTGTATGGATAAAGACAGACTATAATCCAGTGCCAACCGCCAGGCACATTAGGAACTACTACAAACACTGCCCAGGCACATTAGGAACTACTACAAACACTGCCCAGACTACAGTATAATGCAGTGCCAACCGCCAGGCACATTAGGAACTTCTACAAACACTGCCCATTTAGAATCCATAGCAAACCCGCCGTATCCTAACAGCACTACCAGGACTCACAAAGCACCATACCCTACCTATCAAAAAGCAACACTGCAATTATTAAACCAATACATTTCAGAGTACAACAATACATGACCTACTGGGGAAAGAAAACAAGTGGCAATGTCAAATAGGAATTACATAAACAGAATACCTCAGCTCAGTTACACATGCAGAACATAGACCATCACCAAACAAGGAATCACAATTTAGAAACAGAAGGGAATAATTAAACTGGGAACCCCAAAAGCCAAACTTGGAATGTACAACAACACTGTAGAAATAAAACTATAAATTAATTTCCACTTGTACCAAACAAAGCGCAGACGTTAATGATGCACATTTCCCAGAGCTTTCATATTCCAGTTAATAAATTCAAAATAAAGAGAGATCTTTTTACCTTTTGTGCATTTTTTTTCAGTTGCAATTGCTCCAGACACTTTCTTCTGGTTTCTTCATGTTTTCTGCTAACTCTCCATCATCTGCTGTCCATTTGTCCTTTCTTCTCTCTTCTAGTTTTTTTTCCATTCTCTCTCTCTACATCTGCTTTAACATACTAATCTTTCTCCTTTTGCTCTTTCCTCATTCCTATTTCATCCACTCAAATTTTACCCCTCCATCCTCAATCCCCACTTACTCTCCCAATACCCGGCTAATTGTAGATTTTTTTATCCCTCCCACACAAAATATTTTTCCCCTCTCCATTTTACTCTCCCAGCCCCATCCCATTCTAATCCTCCCCCAACATCAGCTCCCTTCTAGTTCCAGCCTCACCCAGCATCCATTCCCTTCTAGTCCCTGCATCAGCCCATTTCCAGTCCTAGCCCCCCATCAGCCCATTTCCAATCCTAGCAACCCCCCAACCCAATACCAGTCCTAGCCCCCCCATCAACCCACTTCCAGTCCTAACCCACCATCAGCCCACTTCCAGTCCTAACCCCATCAACCCATTTCCAGTCAGCCCCCCATAGCCCATTGCCAGTCCTAACCCCCCCATCAGCCCACAGCCCATTACCAGTCCTAACCCTATCAGCCCACCTCAAGTCCTAACCCCTCCCCATCAGCCCATTTCTTGTCCTAGCCCCCCCCCCATAGCCCATTATCAGTCCTAACCCCCCATAGCCCATTACCAGACAGCCCCCATCAGCAACAGCCCATTACCAGTCTTAACCTCCCCATAGCCATTATCAGTTCTAACCCCACCCCCCCAACAGCCCACAGCCCATTTACCAGTCCTAACCCCATCAGCCCACCTCAAGTCCTAACCCCTCCCCATCAGCCCATTTCCTGTCCTAGCCCCCCATAGCCCATTATCAGTCCTAACCCCCCATAGCCCATTACCAGTCCTAACCCCCCATCAGCCCACAGCCCATTACCAGTACTAACCCCATCAGCCCACCTCCAGTTATAACCCCCCATCAGCCCATTCCCAGTCCTAGCCCCCCCATAGCCCATTACCAGTCCTAACCCCCCCAACAGCCCACAGCCCATTACGTCCTAACCCCAATCATCCTACATCCATTCTTAATCCCCCCAGCCCATTTCCTGTCCTAGCAACCCCCCCAA